>CM077149.1:12277350-12877350 GCA_039583875.1 Platanthera guangdongensis
AACACACGCACCCGAACTCGGTGCACAATACCTTTAGTTACCCTTTCTGGAGCCTAACCTCCCAGGATACCTCCGTAGTGGCAAACGGAAGCAGTGGGTTGGGCCTCACCCACCTCTAAACCGGTAATTTCACTACCAGTCAGACCTATCGTATGCCTCAACACTGGTGCACTAAGCGGAGCTCCCGTGTACTCTTTGCCGGCTGGTCCACAAGACTTAAATTGGCGAAGTGCTAAACCACACTTGCCGAGTCAACGTATTGGCGTCGGTGCATCGACCCTCCAACACCGAAGACCCAACACCTTAGAATTTATGCACATGCATCCTTGATGTATCAACCACCGAGCCAAAGCTCCCCGGACAATCCCGTCCGTCACAAATATCTACCAAGCCAAAGCTCCCCGGACTAACCCGTCCGTCTCAAAACCATCCGAGCCTACCGCTCGTGAGACCTAACATAACCCCCACAACACCGGGGAGTGTAAGTGTGAGTGTAATTCTAGTTATGATAGTTACTCTTAAACATTGATTTTCTTACGGTTTAGGTTAGCCCAGGACTACCCAAGTCTTTCCCCGTGAAGGGCTCTCGAGGGCACTAGGAACTACGATGGGCTGAAGCCCAAAGCTCCCTTTCACAAGGCACTTACTGTTATTGGTTAGTACCCGATTCCCGATCCCTTTTAATATTACTCTGGATCTATCCCTAGTGTGTTTTGACCCCTCTCTCTCTCTCTCTCTCTACAGGAAAAACGTTCTTTCGTCGATCCCAAACCCCCCCAATCCTAGCCTACCCCACAAATTCCTCATCACAACTTCCAATGATGAACTCAATCTCATTTTACCCAAACTAGCAAAAATATTAATCCCAACTCATATACCCAATTCAAATGCTATCACATTTTCTGCAGCTTTACTATATGCAGACCAACCTATACTATATGCTGTACATGATAGGAGGTACTCCAAATTTTCATTCACAAGCCTTGAGATATTTAATGGGCGTCTATCATGATATGGTTAGCCTATCTCCAGAAACTTGGAATTTTTCTAATTAATTTGGCATTTATTTAATTTTCCCAAAAATTTGGCCATGGGTAATTTGAACATGAAATACTAGATTTTCTTAAGTTATGACCACCCAAAATTTATGAACACTACAAGATGCCAAAATATCAGAGAGCACCAAATTTTCCTAATTTGCAGAAATTAATTAACCTGTACTTATTAATCCAAGATATTACCAATAAATAGGAGTAAAGAAGGAAGCATCATTAAACTTAATCCAAAAATTACCAGAGATTTACTATGATCACAAAATATTACTGATTAAGTTTCATAACATTCTAAGTTATTTTAGCCACTATTTTATCAAAATCATCAATACGGGCAACACAAGGATTAAAACAACAGGTATAATCTACCGTGTTCCAAACATCCTAAAATAATTTCCAGATACTCATATTGTTTTAAAAACCTTCCTGCCAAAATTTCCTAAGGATCCAAGATCCTATGCCCCTTCAATAGTTTCCTAAAAGGTAAAGGCCTAAACAAACCCTAGTTGGTTTAAGTTATGTGTCTAGGTCTAAATGTCATCAAATTCCTCCTTAGGGCATTTCACCACCCTAGAATCACATGGACTAAACACCAAGCCCATACAAGGACATAACACCCTATGTCCTTCACAAACCCACAAAGTTCAACCTTAGTGTTTGAACTAGGGTCCTAGGGCAAATCAATCCTAATCCATCCCTTAATCCATGGGAGGGTGTTTACTGACATAACACATCAGGGGACCAAGTATCAACCTCTATTGAGGTGATTTGGCCCCTTAAGCCCACAAGGGACACTTTGACCTAATTACCCCCTTTTTGGCCTAAGCTAGGGTTGGCAAAATTCCATAACAATTCTTATCCAAATTAAATGAAATTTTATATAGAGTCCTATATTAACCAAAAGGACCACTCACCAAAATTTGGGAGGGTTTGGAGGTAATTAAGTCCATTAAATAATTCATACATGAATTATTAAATTGCTACAAAAACTTTACGAATATATTTTCTAAAAATTCTCATTTTTGGATATGTTTTAGGTATAGGTAATAATAGCTCCCATCCAAAATTTCAAGTCATTTGGATGGCTGTATTGATGGGGGCACTCAAACTAATCTCTGATCTAGCCTAGGTATAGACCTCACCAAAATGAGTGCTGTGGTCACACCATATATCCAAATTGGTTCAAATCAATTTTATATTAAACTAGACTTCATGAGCTACAATTTTCATGTTGGTAATTGTTTCTTTAGGTGTACCTCGGTATTTTTAATATTTAATTTAAAACAGCCCAGTAAAGAGTTACAGAAAATGAAATAAAAATAAATAAAGCACGAATCTTAAAGCATGATCTGAGGGCCCTGTCATCGTCTTCTTCCTCCAGCCAAGGGCCACGATCAGCCCGACCTAAAGCTCATTCCAAGCCATTTTCCCGGACACTCGGCCACCTCCCAGGCCGGCCACCACCGCCACCACCATCGTTGAGGTGGGGGCTATCGCCGGGTGGCGGCACGGCCGCCGGAGGTGCGGTTTCCGGCAATCCCGCAAGGTTGAAAACCATGAAATTTCAGAATTTTCTCTCACCCAATCGGGCTCAATTGAGCCCGATTTCTCTCCTAAAAGATTTAAAGATCTAGCCCATGAAGAGAGGAGTAGAGGAGGACCTTAGTGGTGAGCTGGAGGCGGGCTGATCTTCGGAAAGCCATGGACGGATCTTGAGCTTGCGGGTGTTCTGCAACAACACTACCAAATGGCTCGAAATCTTCAGGGAAGATGTGGAAATGACTACTCTGGTCCTAAGAAAGCTTTTAAAACCATCAAATGGGGGAGAGGAAGGGTCATAGCTTCAAAGCAAATAATGGCCATTAAGGGAAAAAATTTGGCCATGGTCGGTTCACTGCATTCAGCCCCTATATTGCTGGGGAAGACTCTTGATCTCCTCTAACTGATGGGGGGGAGATGAATCATGCCTTGGAGATGAAGAGAGGAGGCCTGATAAGTAGCTATTTATTGTACTTTTTATGTAGTTTTTATTCAATAAAAAGTTATGTTTTATCTCGTTTTTATTAATTTATTGAATTAATCTCTTTGTTTTCTCATTTCAGGTTTATTTGGGCTGCAAATAACAAATCGGAGCATGCTAGGCTAATCAGAAGATCAGACAGAGCAATCCTGAAAAAATTAACTTTTCACGGCAATGTCACGGGCGTGACCTACAGGTCACGGGCATGACACATGCCCGTGACCTATAGCGGAGCACCCGAGAACAAACCACGACAGTTTAAATATACATGCCCAGGGCACGGGCGTGACATATGGGTCACGGGAGTGACACCAAGGTGTGACCACCAGGCATGACACGAATCTGCTCAAAATCATCGAACGCAAATCGAAGATCGTCGAACGCAAATCGCAGATCGTCGAACGAAGATCGTCGAACGGCTAAGTACATGCCACACCTTTGGTCACAGGCGTGATGCTAGGCGTGACACCAATGGGCTCAGATCGTCGACCGTCTTGAAGAACGTAGAATAGCCAATGACACGCCAGTGCTCTATCGGTCACGGGCATGACCCGGGCGTGTCAAGTGCGTTTCCAGCATTTAATAAAGCCGTTCCTGCCGTTGCTTCCAGATAGCCGTTTCAGCCTGACACGCCCCGGGTCACGGGCGTGACCAGGGGGCATGACCCCTCCATCAACAGAAATTTACTCCCGCCATTTTCATCTTCCCGCAGTTTTCCAGAAACATAAGTGACACGCACCAGGTCACAGGCGTGACCTTGGGGCGTGACCAGCCATTTAACAGATTTTGGCGGTTTCTCCTCCAACGTTCCCGAGCTTTCAAGACGGAGGTTTCGAGGCTGACATGCCCTAGGTCATGGGCGTGACCCAGGGCGTGACCTTGCAGAAAGTTTTCCTAGAAATTGCAGATGAGTTCAAAAGCATAGGGAGGAGAGTAGGAGCCAATTTTAGGAATATTATGTAGTTTAGTTTACTGTTTTAGCTTTTCTTTCTTGTAATAGTTTAGTTTTACTTTGCAATGTCAATTCAAGCACTTTTGTTTTCCATCATGTCTCCCTAGTTAATTTTAGTTACACTTGATTTTGACAAGTTTTAGAATAAAATAATCTTCTTTTTTGTCAACCTCTTTATTTATCGCTTACGATTTATCTTTGATTTATATTGTGTCGAATTCATATTTCGCGGATATGCACTTCGATTTTAGATCCGCATCTTAAATGACCGAGAGGTTGCAGATATGAGTAGATCGCTCAAAGATAAAAGCAGTTGCATGCACTCCTCGAGAGAGGACGACATAAATCTTCCGGATTGGAGTCAAATCCAATAAAGGGGTTCACCGCCTAAAGCAAGCTTAGGGGTTTCGACTGGCCGAGATATCTTAATCGATCAACCAAAGGTTAGTCAAAAGCATGAGCTCGAGAGAGACACTTTTGTACTTAAGGTACCTTCACGGTCGAATTTGTTAATTTAGAGCTTGGTTTTCATAAAGAGTTTGTTTTAATTCAAGGCGAGTTTAGATCAAGTTCTAGTTTTCAGTTTAGTTTCTTGCATTTTGTTTAATTTAATCCCCTTTTAAATTTAGATAAAATAATATTAATTTGCGTGAGTAGGAGTACTCAACAGGCCCCGAGTCTAATACGACATTTCCTATACTATATTTCGATAGGTACGCTTGCCTATTTGAGAATATAGTTTGGATATACTTTTTAAAACTATAAAATTCCTCATCAAGTTTTTGGCGCCGTTGCCGGGGACCATTTTTGTTGATATTTTGAAAGCGCGAATTGTATTAATTTTATCATTCTCGTTCTCTACCCCTATTCACTTTTTCATTTTCTTTTTCGAATTCCATTCTATTAAGTAACGATTGTTTTTTTTCTTTCTTTTTAAAAAAAATATTATCGCAATTGGCCGCCAAAAATTGCCGAGCTTCAAAATCAACTAGATATTTTGAAAGCCGCAAGAAATCGCCAAATTTCTTGTTTTTATTGTGGTGCCCCTCATCGGAGTGAGGAATGTTATTATTTTTATCATCAAAATTATTCTTATAATTTTGATAATAATTATGAAAATCATTCTTCCTACTTTAATCAGCACCTTTATCTAATTTCCATGAAAATCACTTTTCCAATAATTTTCCAATTTTAATTTTCAAATTTGATGAAAATACTTTTTCAAGCTTCACTACGAACAATTTTTCTGATTTTTGTAATTTTCCCTCTTCCTCTGATGTTGATTTCCGGCATGATCACCCAGAAAGATTCCCGAGTAATGAGGATTTTTATTTAGATTCGAATTTTTGTTCTTCTTTTTCCGCACAGCAAGGTTTCTCTCCTAATTTTGGGGATTTTTTTACATTTCCGTTTGATTCTTCTCCCCAAAGTTTGGATGAGAATATTATTACTTTTAGTGATTTTTACTCTTCTTCGGATAATGTCGCTAATGCGGAACATGAATATTCATGTCCCCCCGTAGTTGCTTATACCAAAAAAGAAGAAAATTTTTTATTTCAAGAACTTGTTAGGTGTATGGACGCATTGGGAGCAGAAGACGAATATGTTTCTCCTCCCACTTCTCCCAATTTTCCTCCTATTAATGAATCTCCATGCATAATTTATGACTTTTTCGGAGCGAAAATTTATGAGCCTGATGCGTCCAATGAATTGATTTTAAATCATTCTACTGAGAATACAATAATTTTAGAACATAAACAACCGAAGCATGATCAATTTCTTTCACACGACTCTCCTCCGTGTGAAATTGTATCTAACACGTTTATTTTTGATTTTTCTTATTCTAATGATTTTCATGTAGAAGATGGGCCGTTGCAATCAAATGTTGTCCCAGACCCTTTTGCCGCTCATCTAAAAAGATTCAAATCACCTCAGGTATGCATAGGTGATTTGAATCTACATTTTCAAGTCAACTGCAAGAAGGAAAATCAAGAAGCAAGCAGAGGAGTAGTCGGGCAAGCGACTTTGGCATCTTCGCCAAAGCGCGAATTAAGGGAGTTGCCCCTTCATTTTAAATTTTATTTCCCTTTCTCCTAACCCAAACCGTCTAACTTAAAGACGGAAAAAGAAAAGCGCTCTTGGGAGACACCCCTGCTTATCTATTAGTTTTTATGAATTTTATTTTTCACAAATTATTTTCTTTCCCCCCTCCTACTTGACTTATAAACATTGGGAACAATGTTTATTTTTAAGTATGGGGGTGGATTCTTATTTATTGTTTTTATTTAAAAATAAAAAAATGAAAAAAAAATGAAAAAATCTAAAATAAAAAAATGAAAAAATCTTTAAAAGTTTTTTAAAAAATTTCTTTTTATCATCAAAAAGAAAAATACAAAAAAATATAGAAAAAAGAAAATACAAAAAACCAAATAATACTCCCCTACTTAATTTTTGAGCTTTTTAGAAATTTACTTTGAGTTTGTTTCTAAGAATTTTTATAATTTTTGATTTTCTAAACTTTTATTTTATCGAAGTTAATTAAAATTAATTTTTAGGTGATTTTATTTTAAGTAATAAATTTATGAAATAAATTTGTTTAGAGAAATCTATTTAGCCCTTTTTCTCTTTTATTGTAATTAGTTTCAATTTCATAGTGCTTAGTTTAACAATTTTTAGATTTCAATTATCTCCACTTTAAAACTTTAAGATTCTTAGGAAATTTTAATTTACTATAATTGCTCTATTTTAATTTTAATTTAATCTAAATATTGTTTAGCCTTCCCTTGTTTTAATTTTTATTGTTAAATCATATGTCACGGGGATAAGAGGATAAAATTCATTATCCCTTGGTACACATATGCATTTTTTTTCTTTTTTTGGTTAGATCATATGTCATGAGAATCAAGTATTCCTTGGTACATATATGCAACCCCCTAAAAATGAGTAAGAGGATAAAATTCATTACTCCTAAGAAATTTTGTTTGAAGAGAAAAAAAAAGAAGAAAAAAAACATCAAAAAAGAAAAAAATTGTGTGGGGTGAGAGGATAAAATTCATCACCCCCAATCTAAGATCTCTTCAATTCCCTTTTTGCAAACCCAAAACCCAATATAATTACTTTAATTTTAAATTAAAATTGTAAGAGAGCATAAGTAGTAGTTTGAATTTTCCTCGAAGTCTCTTTTTAGTGAAAAAGTGTTTATAATTTTTAATCTAACTTTGTTTACTAACTACTTAATTTTGAGATCTAATTATTTTATTAGAGAAAATTTGCTAAATATTTATCTTTTCTCATTTTATTTTCATATTTTAGGACTTAAAATTTTGAATCCCTTAAGTTAATTTTTAACTTTCTTTTTATTTAATAAATTTTTAGGTTAATTTAAAAATTATATTAATTTCTTATAAGTACTCTCATAGTTTTGCTCTGGAATAGCAAAAGATTAAGTATGGAGGTATTTGATAAGTAGCTATTTATAGTACATTTTATATAGTTTTTATTCAATAAAAAGTTATGTTTTATCTTGTTTTTATTAATTTATTGAATTAATCTCTTTGTTTTCTCATTTTAGGTTTATTTGGGCTGCTAATAACAAATTGGAGCATGTTACGCTAATCAGAAGATCAGATAGAGCAATCCTGAAAAAAAATTAACTTTTCACGGCAATGTCACGGGCGTGACACATGCCCGTGACCTATAGCGGAGCACTAGAGAATACACCACGATAGTTTAAATCTACACGCCCAAGGCACAGGCATGACATATGGGTCACGGGCGTGACACCAAGGCACGACCACCAGGCGTGACACAAATCTGCTCAAAATCGTCGAACGCAAATCGAAGATAGTCGAACGCAAATAGCAGATCGTCGAACGAAGATCATCGAACGACCAAGTACACGCCACGCCTTTGGTCATGGGCGTGATGCTAGACATGACACCAATGGGCTCAGATTGTCGACCGTCATGAAGAACGTAGAACAACCAATGACACGCCAGTGCTCCATCGGTCACGGGCGTGACCAGGGCGTGTCAAGTGCGTTTCCAGCATTTAATAAAGCCATTCTTGCCGTTGCTTCCAGATAGCCGTTTCAGCCTGACACGCCCCTGGTCACGGGAGTGACCAGGGGGCGTGACCCCTCCATCAACAGAAATTTACTCCCGCCGTTTTTAGCTTCCCGTGGTTTTCCAGAAACATAAGCGACACGCCCTAGGTCACGGGCGTGACCTTGGGGCGTGACCAGCCATTTAACAGATTTTGGCGGTTTCTCCTCCAACGTTCCCGAGCTTTCAAGACGGCGGTTCCGAGGCTGACACGCCCTAGGTCACGGGCGTGACCCAGGGTGACCTTGCAGAAATTTTTCCTTGAAATTGCAGATGAGTTCAGAAGCATAGGGAGGAGACTAGGAGCCAATTTTAGGAATATTATGTAGTTTAGTTTACTGTTTTAGCTTTTCTTTCTTGTAATAGTTTAGTTCTACTTTGCAATGTCAATTCAAGCACTTTTGTTTTCCATCATGTCTCCCTAGTTAATTTTAGTTGCACTTGATTTTGACAAGTTTTAGAATAAAATAATCTCTTTTTTGTCAACCTCTTTATTTATCGCTTACGATTTATCTTTGATTTATATTGTGTCGAATTCATATTTCGCGGATATGCTCTTCGATTTTAGATCCGTATCTTAAATGACCGAGAGGTTGCGGATACGAGTAGATCGCTCAAAGATAAAAGGAGTTGCATGCACTCCTCGAGAGAGGACGACATAAATCTTCCGGATTGGAGTCAAATCCAATAGAGGGGTTCACCGCCTAAAGCAAGCTTAGGGGTTTCGACTGGCCGAGAGGTCTTAATCGATCAACCTAAGGTTAGTCAAAAGCATGAGCTCGAGAGAGACGCTTTTGTACTTAAGGAACCTCCACGGTCGAATTTGTTAATTTAGAGCTTGGTTTTCATAAAGAGTTTGTTTTAATTCAAGGCGAGTTCAGATCAAGTGCTAGTTTTCAGTTTAGTTTCTTGCATTTTGTTTAATTTAATACCCTTTTAAATTTAGATAAAATAATATTAATTTGCGTGAGTAGGAGTACTCAACAGGCCCCGAGTCTAATACGACATTTCCTATACTATATTTCGATAGGTACGCTTGCCTATTTGAGAATATAGTTTGGATATATTTTTTAAAACTATAAAATTCCTCATCAAGTTTTTGGCGCCGTTGCTGGGGACCATTTTTGTTGATATTTTGAAAGCGCGAATTGTATTAATTTTATCATTCTCGTTCTCTACCCCTATTCACTTTTTCATTTTCTTTTTCGAATTCCATTCTATTAAGTAACGGTGTTTTATTTTCTTTCTTTTTACAAAGAAAATGTTATCGCAATTGGCCGCCAAAATTGCCGAGCTTCAAAATCAACTAGATATTTTGAAAGCCGCAAGACATCGCCAAATTTCTTGTTCTTATTGTGGTGCCCCTCATCGGAGTGAGGAATGTTATTATTTTTATCATCAAAATTATTCTTATAATTTTGATAATAATTATGAAAATCATTCTTCCTACTTTAATCAGCACCCTTTATCTAATTTCCATGAAAATCACTTTTCCAATAATTTTTCCAATTTTAATTTTTCAAATTTTCATGAAAATACTTTTTCAAGCTTCACTGCGAACATTTTTCTGATTTTTGTAATTTTCCCTCTTCCTCTGATGTTGATTTCCGGCATGATCACCCAGAAAGATTCCCGAGTAATGAGGATTTTTATTTAGATTCGAATTTTTGTTCTTCTTTTTCCGCACCGCAAGGTTTCTCTCCTAATTTTGGGGATTTTTCTACATTTCCGTTTGATTCTTCTCCCCAAAATTTGGATGAGAATTTTATTACTTTTAGTGATTTTTCCTCTTCTTCGGATAATGTCGCTAATGCGGAACATGAATCTTCATGTCCCCCCGTAGTTGCTTATACCGAAAAAGAAGAAAAATTTTTATTTCAAGAACTTGTTAGGTGTATGGACGCATTGGGAGCAGAAGACGAATATGTTTCTCCTCCCACTTCTCCCAATTTTCCTCCTATTAATGAATCTCCATGCATAATTTATGACTTTTTCGGAGCGAAAATTTATGAGCCTGATGCGTCCAATGATTTGATTTTAAATCATTCTACTGAGAATACAATAATTTTAGAACATAAACAACCGAAGCTTGATCAATTTCTTTCACACGACCCTCCTCCGTGTGAAATTGTATCTAACACGTTTATTTTTTATTTTTCTTATTCTAATGATTTTCATGTAGAAGATGGGCCGTTGCAATCAAATGTTGTCCCCGACCCTTTTGCCGCTCATCTAGAAAGATTCAAATCACCTCAGGTATGCATAGGTGATTTGAATCTACATTTTCAAGTCAACTGCAAGAAGGAAAATCAAGAAGCAAGCAAAGGAGTAGTCGGGCAAGCGACTTTGGCATCTTCGCCAAAGCGCGAATTAAGGGAGTTGCCCCTTCATTTTAAATTTTATTTTCCTTTCTCCTAACCCAAACCGTCTAACTTAAAGACGGGAAAAAGAAAAGCGCTCTTGGGAGACACCCCTTGCTTATCTATTAGTTTTTATGAATTTTATTTTTCACAAATTATTTTCTTTCCCCCCTCCTACTTGACTTATAAACATTGGGAACAATGTTTATTTTTAAGTATGAGGGTGGATTCTTATTTATTGTTTTTATTTAAAAATATAAAAAAAGAAGAAATCTAAAATAAAAAAAAATGAAAAATCTTTAAATTTTTTTTTTAAAAAATTTCTTTTTATCATCAAAAGGAAAAATACAAAAAAATATAGAAAAAAGAAAATACAAAAAAACCAAATAATACTCCCTACTTAATTTTTGAGCTTTTTAGAAATTTACTTTGAGTTTGTTTCTAAGAATTTTTAAATTTTGATTTTCTAAACTTTTATTTCATCAAAGTTAATTAAAATTAATTTTTAGGTGATTTTATTTTAAGGAATAAATTTATGAAATAAATTTGTTTAGAGAAATCTATTTAGCCCTTTTTCTCTTTTATTATAATTAGTTTCAATTTCATAGTGCTTAGTTTAACAATTTTTAGATTTCAATTATCTCCACTTTAAAACTTTAAGATTCTTAGGAAATTTTAATTTACTATAGTTGCTCTCTTTTAATTTTAATTTAATCTAAATATTGTTTAGCCTTCCCTTATTTTAATTTTTCTTGTTAGATCATATGTCACGGGGATAAGAGGATAAAATTCATTATCCCCTGGTACACATATGCATTTTTTTTCTTTTTTTGGTTAGATCATATGTCATGGGAATCAAGTATTCCTTGGTACACATATGCAACCCCCCAAAAAGGAGTAAGAGGATAAAATTCATTACTCCTAAGCAATTTTGTTTGAAGAGAAAAAAAAGAAGAAAAAAAACATCAAAAAAGAAAAAAATTGTGTGGGGTGAGAGGATAAAATTCATCACCCCCAATCTAAGATCTCTTCAATTCCCTTTTTCCAAACCAAAACCCAATATAATTGCTTTAGTTTTAAATTAAAATTATAAGAGAGCATAAGTAGTAGTTTGAATTTTCCTCGAAGTCTCTTTTTAGTGAAAAAGTGTTTATAATTTTTAATCTAACTTTGTTTACTAACTACTTAATTTTGAGATCTAATTATTTTATTAGAGAAAATTTGCTAAATATTTATCTTTTCTCATTTTATTTTCATATTTTAGGACTTAAAATTTTGAATCCCTTAAGTTAATTTTTAACTTTCTTTTGATTTAATAAATTTTTAGGTTTATTTAAAAATTATATTAATTTCTTATAAGTACTCTCATAGTTTTGCTCTGGAATAGCAAAAGATTAAGTATGTAGGTATTTGATAAGTAGCTATTTATAGTACTTTTTATATAGTTTTTATTCAATAAAAAGTTATGTTTTATCTTGTTTTTATTAATTTATTGAATTAATCTCTTTGTTTTCTCATTTTAGGTTTATTTGGGCTGCTAATAACAAATTGGAGCATGCTAGGCTAATCAGAAGATCAGACAGAGCAATCCTGAAAAAATTAACTTTTCACGGCAATGTCACGGGCGTGACCTACAGGTCACGGGCGTGACACATGCCCGTGACCTATAGCGGAGCACCAGAGAACAGACCACGACAGTTTAAATCTACACGCCCAGGGCACGGGCGTGACATATGGGTCACGGGCGTGACACCAAGGTACGGCCACCAGGCGTGACACGAATCTGCTCAAAATCGTCGAACGCAAATCGAAGATCGTCGAACGCAAATCGCAGATCGTTGAACGAAGATCGTCGAACGGCCAAGTACACGCCACGCCTTTGGTCATGGGCGTGATGCTAGGCGTGACACCAATGGGCTCAGATCGTCGACCGTCATGAAGAACGTAGAACAGCCAATGACACGCCAGTGCTCCATCGGTCACGGGCGTGACCAGGGCGTGTCAAGTGCGTTTCCAGCATTTAATAAAGCCGTTCTTGCCGTTGCTTCCAGATAGCCGTTTCAGCCTGACACGCCCCTGGTCACGGGCGTGACCCCTCCATCAACAGAAATTTACTCCCGCCATTTTTAGCTTCCCACGGGTTTCCAGAAACATAAATGACACGCCCTAGGTCACGGGCGTGACCTTGGGGCGTGACCAGCCATTTAACAGATTTTGGCGGTTTCTCCTCCAACGTTCCCGAGCTTTCAAGACGGCGGTTCCGAGGCTGACACGCCCTAGGTCATGTGCGTGAACCAGGGAGTGACCTTATAGAAATTTTTCCTTGAAATTACAGATGAGTTCAGAAGCATAGGGAGGAGACTAGGAGCCAATTTTATGAATATTACGTAGTTTAATTTACTGTTTTAGCTTTTCTTTCTTGTAATAGTTTAGTTCTTTACTTTGCATGTCAATTCAAGCACTTTTGTTTTCCATCATGTCTCCCTAGTTAATTTTAGTTGCACTTGATTTTGACAAGTTTTAGAATAAAATAATCTTCTTTTTTGTCAACCTCTTTATTTATCGCTTACGATTTATCTTTGATTTATATTGTGTCGAATTCATATTTCGCGGATATGCTCTTCGATTTTAGATCCGTATCTTAAATGACCGAGAGGTTTCAGATACGAGTAGATCGCTCAAAGATAAAAGGAGTTGCATGCACTCCTCGAGAGAGGACGACATAAATCTTCCAGATTGGAGTCAAATCCAATAGAGGGGTTCACCGCCTAAAGCAAGCTTAGGGGTTTCGACTGGCCGAGAGGTCTTAATCGATCAACCTAAGGTTAGTCAAAAGCATGAGCTCGAGAGAGACGCTTTTGTACTTAAGGAACCTCCACGGTCGAAGTTG
The DNA here is from genome assembly GCA_039583875.1 of Platanthera guangdongensis. Classification (NCBI taxonomy): domain Eukaryota; kingdom Viridiplantae; phylum Streptophyta; class Magnoliopsida; order Asparagales; family Orchidaceae; genus Platanthera; species Platanthera guangdongensis. Next base: position 12,290,728 of record CM077149.1, read on the forward strand.
TTAATTTAGAGCTTGGTTTTCATAAAGAGTTTGTTTTAATTCAAGGCGAGTTCAGATCAAGTGCTAGTTTTCAGTTTAGTTTCTTGCATTTTGTTTAATTTAATCCCTTTTAAATTTAGATAAAATAATATTAATTTGCGTGAGTAGGAGTACTCAACAGGCCCGAGTCTAATACGACATTTCCTATACTATATTTCGATAGGTACGCTTGCCTATTTGAGAATATAGTTTGGATATACTTTTTAAAACTATAAAATTCCTCATCAAGTTTTTGGCGCCGTTGCCGGGGACCATTTTTGTTGATATTTTGAAAGCGCGAATTGTATTAATTTTATCATTCTCGTTCTCTACCCCTATTCACTTTTTCATTTTCTTTTTCGAATTCCATTCTATTAAGTAACGGTTGTTTTATTTTCTTTCTTTTTACAAAGAAAATGTTATCGCAATTGGCCGCCAAAATTGCCGAGCTTCAAAATCAACTAGATATTTTGAAAGCCGCAAGACATCGCCAAATTTCTTGTTCTTATTGTGGTGCCCCTCATCGGAGTGAGGAATGTTATTATTTTATCATCAAAATTATTCTTATAATTTTGATAATAATTATGAAAATCATTCTTCCTACTTAATCAGCACCCTTTATCTAATTTCCATGAAAATCACTTTTCCAATAATTTTTCCAATTTTAATTTTCAAATTTTCATGAAAATACTTTTTCAAGCTTCACTGCGAACAATTTTTCTGATTTTTGTAATTTTCCCTCTTCCTCGGATGTTGATTTCCGGCATGATCACCCGGAAAGATTCCCCGGAAAGATTCCCGAGTAATGAGAATTTTTATTTAGATTCGAATTTTTGTTCTTTTTTTTTCGCACCGCAAGGTTTCTCTCCTAATTTTGGGGATTTTTCTACATTTCCGTTTGATTCTTCTCCCCAAAATTTGGATGAGAATTTTATTACTTTTAGTCATTTTTCCTCTTCTTCGGATAATGTCGCTAATGCGGAACATGAATCTTCATGTCCCCCCGTAGTTGCTTATACCAAAAAAGAAGAAAAACTTTTATTTCAAGAACTTGTTAGGTGTATGGACGCATTGGGAGCAGAAGACGAATATGTTTCTCCTCCCACTTCTCCCAATTTTCCTCCTATTAATGAATCTCCATGCATAATTTATGACTTTTTCGGAGCAAATATTTATGAGCCTGATGCGTCCAATGATTTGATTTTAAATCATTCTACTGAGAATACAATAATTTTAGAACATAAACAACCGAAGCTTGATCAATTTCTTTCACACGACCCTCCTCCGTGTGAAATTGTCTCTAACACGTTTATTTTTTATTTTTCTTATTCTAATGATTTTCATGTAGAAGATGGGCCGTTGCAATCAAATGTTGTCCCCGACCCTTTTGCCGCTCATATAGAAAGATTCAAATCACCTCAGTTATGCATAGGTGATTTGAATCTACATATTCAAGTCAACTGCAAGAAGGAAAATCAAGAAGCAAGCAGAGGAGTACTCGGGCAAGTGACTTTGGCATCTTCGCCAAAGCGCGAATTAAGGGAGTTGCCCTTCATTCTAAATTTTATTTTCCTTTCTCCTAACCCAAACCGTCTGGCTTGAAGACGGGAAAAAGAAAAGCACTCTTGGGAGACACCCCTTGCTTATCTATTAGTTTTTATGAATTTTATTTTTCACAAATTGTTTTCTTTCCCCCCTCCTACTTGACTTATAAACATTGGGGACAATGTTTATTTTTAAGTATGAGGGTGGATTCTTATTTATTGTTTTTATTTAAAAATAAAAAAAATGAAAAATCTCTAAAATAAAAAAAATGAAAAAATTTTTAAATTTTTTTTTTAAAATTTTTTTTATCATCAAAAGGAAAAATAAAAAAAAATATAGAAAAAAGAAAATACAAAAAAACCAAATAATACTCCCCTACTTAATTTTTGAGCTTTTTAGAAATTTACTTTGAGTTTGTTTCTAAGAATTTTTATAATTTTTGATTTTCTAAACTTTTATTTCATCAAAGTTAGTTAAAATTAATTTTTAGGTGATTTTATTTTAAGGAATAAATTTATGAAATAAATTTGTTTAGAGAAATCTATTTAGCCCTTTTTCTCTTTTATTGTAATTAGTTTAAATTTCATAGTGCTTAGTTTAACAATTTTTAAATTTCAATTATCTCCACATTAAAACGTTAAGATTCTTAGGAAATTTTAATTTACTATAGTTGCTCTCTTTTAATTTTAATTTAATCTAAATATTGTTTAGCTTTCCCTTGTTTTAATTTTTCTTGTTAGATCATATGTCACGGGGATAAGATGATAAAATGCATTATCCCCTGGTACACATATGCATTTTTTTTCTTTTTTTGGTTAGATTATATGTCATGGAAATCAAGTATTCCTTGGTACACATATGCAACCCCACAAAAAGGAGTAAGAGGATAAAATTCATTACTCCTAAGCAATTTTGTTTGAAGAGAAAAAAGAAGAAAAAAAAAACATCAAAAAAGAAAAAAATTGTGTGTGGTGAGAGGATAAAATTCATCACCCCCAATCTAAGATCTCTTCAATTCCCTTTTTGCAAACCCAAAACCCAATATAATTGCTTTAGTTTTAAATTAAAATTGTAAGAGAGCATAAGTAGTAGTTTGAATTTTCCTCGAAGTCTCTTTTTAGTGAAAAAGTGTTTATAATTTTTAATCTAACTTTGTTTACTAACTACTTAATTTTGAGATCTAATTATTTTATTAGAGAAAATTTGCTAAATATTTATCTTTTCTCATTTTATTTTCATATTTTAGGACTTAAAATTTTGAATCCCTTAAGTTAATTTTTAACTTTCTTTTGATTTAATAAATGTTTAGGTTAATTTAAAAATTATATTAATTTCTTATAAGTACTCTCATAGTTTTGCTCTGGAATAGCAAAAGATTAAGTATATGGGTATTTGATAAGTAGCTATTTATAGTACTTTTTATATAGTTTTTATTCAATAAAAAGTTATGTTTTATCTTGTTTTTATTAATTTATTGAATTAATCTCTTTGTTTTCTCATTTCAGGTTTATTTGGGCTGCTAATAACAAATTGGAGCATGCTAGGCTAATCAGAAGATCAGACAGAGCAATCCTGAAAAAATTAACTTTTCACGGCAATGTCACGGGCGTGACCTACAGGTCACGGGCGTGACACATGCCCATGACCTATAGCGGAGCACCAGAGAACAGACCACGATAGTTTAAATCTACACGCCCAGGCACGGGCGTGACATATGGGTCACGGGCGTGACACCAAGGCGTGACCACCAGGCGTGACACGAATCTGCTCAAAATCATCGAACGCAAATCGAAGATCGTCGAACGCAAATCGCAGATCGTCGAACGAAGATCGTCGAACGGCCAAGTACACGCCACGCCTTTGGTCACGGGCGTAATGCTAGGCGTGAAACCAATGGGCTCAGATCGTCGACCGTCATGAAGAACGTAGAACAACCAATGACACGCCAGTGCTCCATCGGTCACGGGCGTGACCAGGGCGTGTCAAGTGCGTTTCCAGCATTTAATAAAGCCATTCCTGCCGTTGCTTCCAGATAGCTGTTTCAGCCTGACACGCCCCTGGTCACGGGCGTGACCAGGGGGCGTGACCCCTCCATCAACAGAAATTTACTCCCGCCATTTTCAGCTTCCCGCGGTTTTCCAGAAACAGAAGTGACACGCCCTAGGTCACGGGCATGACCTTAGGGCGTGACCAGCCATTTAATAGATTTTGGCAGTTTCTCCTCCAATGTTCCCGAGCTTTCAAAGACGGCGGTTCCGAGGCTGACACGCCCTAGGTCACGGGCGTGACCCATAGCGTGACCTTGTAGAAAGTTTTCCTAGAAATTGCAGATGAGTTCAGAAGCATAAGGAGGAGACTAGGAGCCAATTTTAGGAATATTATGTAGTTTAGTTTACTGTTTTAGTTTTTCTTTCTTGTAATAGTTTAGTTCTACTTTGCAATTTCAATTCAAGCACTTTTGTTTTCCATCATGTCTCCCTAGTTATTTTAGTTGCACTTGATTTTGACAAGTTTTAGAATAAAATAATCTCCTTTTGTCAAACTCTTTATTTATCGCTTACGATTTATCTTTGATTTATATTGTGTCGAATTCATATTTCGCGGATATGCTCTTCGATTTTAGATCCGTATCTTAAATGACCGAGAGGTTGCGAATAAGAGTAGATCGCTCAAAGATAAAAGGAGTTGCATGCACTCCTCGAGAGAGGACGACATAAATCTTCCGGATTGGAGTCAATTCCAATAGAGGTGTTCACCGCCTAAAGCAAGCTTAGGGGTTTCGACTGGCTGAGAGGTTTTAATCTATCAACCTAAGGTTAGTCAAAAGCATGAGCTCGAGAGAGACGCTTTTGTACTTAAGGAAACTCCCACGGTCGAAGTTGTTAATTTAGAGCTTGGTTTTCATAAAGAGTTTGTTTTAATTCAAGGCGAGTTCAGATCAAGTGCTAGTTTTCAGTTTAGTTTCTTGCATTTTGTTTAATTTAATCCCTTTTAAATTTAGATAAAATAATATTAATTTGCGTGAGTAGGAGTACTCAACAGGCCCGAGTCTAATACGACATTTCCTATACTATATTTCGATAGGTACGCTTGCCTATTTGAGAATATAGTTTGGATATACTTTTTAAAACTATAAAATTCCTCATCAAGTTTTTGGCGCCGTTGCTGGGGGACCATTTTTGTTGATATTTTGAAAGCGCGAATTGTATTAATTTTATCATTCTCCTTCTCTACCACTATTCACTTTTTCATTTTCTTTTTCGATTTCCATTCTATTAAGTAACGACTGTTTTATTTTCTTTTTTTTTACAAAGAAAATGTTATCGCAATTGGCCGCCAAAATTGCCGAACTTCAAATCAACTAGATATTTGAAAGCCGCAAGACATCGCCAAATTTCTTGTTCTTATTGTGGTGCCTCATCGGAGTGAGGAATGTTATTATTTTTATCATCAAAATTATTCTTATAATTTTGATAATAATTATGAAAATCATTCTTCCTACTTTAATCACACCCTTTATCTAATTCCATGAAAATCACTTTTCCAATAATTTTTCCAATTTTAATTTTTCAAATTTTCATGAAAATACTTTTTCAAGCTTCACTACGAACAATTTTCTGATTTTTGTAATTTTCCCTCTTCCTCGAATGTTGATTTCTGGCATGATCACCGGAAAGATTCCCGAGTAATGAGGATTTTTATTTAGATTCGAATTTTTGTTCTTCTTTTTCCGCACCGCAAGGTTTCTCTCCTAATTTTGGGGATTCTTCTACATTTTCGTTTGATTCTTCTCCCCAAAATTTGGATGAGAATTTTATTACTTTTAGTGATTTTTCCTCTTCTTCGGATAATGTCGCTAATGCGGAACATGAATCTTCATGTCCCCTCATAGTTGCTTATACCGAAAAAGAAGAAAAACTTTTATTTCAAGAACTTGTTAGGTGTATGGACGCATTGGGAGCAGAAGACGAATATGTTTCTCCTCCCACTTCTCCCAATTTTCCTCCTATTAATGAATCTCCATGCATAATTTATGACTTTTTCGGAGCGAAAATTTATGAGCCTGATGCGTTCAATGATTTGATTTTAAATCATTCTACTGAGAATACAATAATTTTAGAACATAAACAACCGAAGCTTGATCAATTTCTTTCACACGACCTTCCTCCGTGTGAAATTGTCTATAACACGTTTATTTTTAATTTTCTTATTCTAATGATTTTCATGTAGAAGATGGGCTGTTGCAATCAAATGTCGTCCCCGACCCTTTTGCCGCTCATCTAGAAAGATTCAAATCACCTCAGGTATGCATAGGTGATTTGAATCTACATTTTCAAGTCAACTGCAAGAAGGAAAATCAAGAAGAAAGCAGAGGAGTAGTCGAGCAAGCGACTTTGCCATCTTCGCCAAAGCGCGAATTAAGCGAGTTGCCCCTTCATTTTAAATTTTATTTTCCTTTCTCATAACCCAAACCGTCTAGCTTAAAGACGGGAAAAAGAAAAGCGCTTTTATGAATTTTATTTTTCACAAATTGTTTTCTTTTCCCCCTCCTACTTGACTTATAAACATTGGGGACAATATTTATTTTTAAGTATGTGGGTGGATTATTATTTACTATTTTTATTTAAATATAAAAAAAATGAAAAATCTCTAAAATAAAAAAAAAATGAAAAAATCTTTAAATTTTTTTTAAAAAAATTTCTTTTTATCATCAAAAGGAAAAATACAAAAAAATATAGAAAAAAGAAAATACAAAAAAACCAAATAATACTCCCCTACTTAATTTTTGAGCTTTTTAGAAATTTACTTTGAGTTTGTTTCTAAGAATTTTTATAATTTTTGTTTTTCTAAACTTTTATTTCATCAAAGTTAGTTAAAATTAATTTTTAGGTGATTTTATTTTAAGGAATAAATTTATGAAATAAATTTGTTTAGAGAAATCTATTTACCCCCTTTTCTCTTTTATTGTAATTAGTTTCAATTTCATAGTGCTTAGTTTAACAATATTTAGATTTCAATTATCTCCACTTTAAAACTTTAAGATTCTTTGGAAATTTTAATTTACTATAGTTGCTCTCTTTTAATTTTAATTTAATCTAAATATTATTTAGCCTTCACTTGTTTTAATTTTTCTTGTTAGATCATATGTCATGGGGATAAGACGATAAAATGCATTATCCCCTGGTACACATATGCATTTTTTTTCTTTTTTTGGTTAGATCATATGTCATGGGAATCAAGTATTCCTTGGTACACATATGCAACCCCCCAAAAAGGAGTAAGAGGATAAAATTCATTACTCCTAAGCAATTTTGTTTGAAGAGAAAAAAAAAGAAGAAAAAAAACATCAAAAAATAAAAAAATTGTGTGGGGTGAGAGGATAAAATTCATCACCCCTAATCTAAGATCTTTTCAATTCCCTTTTTGCAAACCCAAAACCCAATATAATTGCTTTAGTTTTAAATTAAAATTGTAAGAGAGCATAAGTAGTAGTTTGAATTTTTCTCGAAGTCTCTTTTTAGTGAAAAAGTGTTTATAATTTTTAATCTAACTTTGTTTACTAACTACTTAATTTTGAGATCTAATTATTTTATTAGAGAAAATTTGCTAAATATTTATCTTTTCTCATTTTATTTTCATATTTTAGGACTTAAATTTTGAATCCCTTAAGTTAATTTTAACTTTCTTTTGATTTAATAAATTTTTAGGTTAATTTAAAAATTATATTAATTTCTTATAAGTACTCTCATAGTTTTGCTCTGGAATAACAAAAGATTAAGTATGGGGGTATTTGATAAGTAGCAATTTATAGTACTTTTTATATAGTTTTTATTCAATAAAAGTTATGCTTTATCTTGTTTTTATTAATTATTGAATTAATCTCTTTGTTTTCTCATTTCAGGTTTATTTGGGCTGCTAATAACAAATTGGAGCATGCTAGGCTAATCAGAATATCAGACAGAGCAATCCTGAAAAAATTAACTTTTCACGGCAATGTCACGGGCGTGACACATGCCCGTGACCTATAGCGGAGCACCAGAGAACAGACCACGATAGTTTAAATCTACACGCCTAGGGCACGGGCGTGACATATGGGTCACGGGCGTGACACCAAGGCGTGACCACCAGGCGTGACACAACTCTGTTCAAAATCGTCGAACGCAAATCGAAGATCGTCGAACGCAAATCGCAGATCGTCGAACGAAGATCGTCAAACGGCCAAGTACATGCCACGCCTTTGGTCACGGGCGTGATGCTAGGCGTGACACCAATGGGCTCAGATCGTCGACCGTCATGAAGAATGTAGAACAGCCAATAACACGCCAGTGCTCCATCGGTCACGGGCGTGACCCGGGCGTGTCAAGTGCGTTTCCAGCATTTAATAAAGTCGTTCCTGCCGTTGCTTCCAGATAGCCGTTTCAGCCTGACACGCCCCTGGTCACAGGCGTGACCAGGGGGCGTGACCCCTCCATCAACAGAAATTTACTCCCGCCGTTTTCAGCTTCCCATGATTTTCCAGAAATAGAAGTGACACGCCCTAGGTCACGGGCGTGACCTTGGGGCGTGACCAGCCATTTAATAGATTTTGGTGGTTTCTCCTCCAATGTTCTCGAGCTTTCAAGACAGTGGTTCCGAGGCTGACAAGCCCTAGGTCACGGGCGTGACCCAGGGCGTGACCTTGCTGAAATTTTTCCTATAAATTGTAGATGAGTTCAGAAGCATAGGAGAAGACTAGGAGCCATTTTAGGAATATAATGTAGTTTAGTTTACTGTTTTAGCTTTTCTTTCTTGTAATAGTTTAGTTCTACTTGGATTCAATCTTTTGTTTTCCCATCTTGTCTCCCTAGTTAATTTTAGTTGCACTTGATTTGACAAGTTTTAGAATAAAATAATCTTTTTGCAACCTCTTTATTTATCGCTTATGATTTATCTTTGATTATATTGTGTCGAATTCATATTTCCGGATATGCTCTTCGATTTTAGATCCGTATCTTAAATGACCGAGAGGTTGCTGATACGAGTAGATCGCTCAAAGATAAAAGGAGTTGCATGCACTCCTCGAGAGAGGACGACATAAATCTTCCGGATTGTAGTCAAATCCAATAGAGGGGTTCACCGCCTAAAGCAAGCTTAGGGGTTTCGACTAGCCGAGAGGTCTTAATCTATCAACCTAAGGTTAGTCAAAAGCATGAGTTCGAGAGAGGAGACGCTTTGTACTTAAGGAACCTCCACGTCGAAGTTGTTAATTTAGAGCTTGGTTTCATAAAGAGTTTGTTTTAATTCAAGGCGAGTTCAGATCAAGTGCTAGTTTTCAGTTAGTTTCTTGCATTTTGTTTAATTTAATCCCCTTTTTAATTTAGATAAAATAATATTAATTTGCGTGAGTAGGAGTACTCAACAGCCCCGAGTCTAATACGACATTTCCTATACTATAATTCGATAGGTACGCTTGCCTATTTGAGAATATAGTTTGGATATACTTTTTAAAACTATAAAATTCCTCATCAAGGCCCCTTGCCTTCCTTGCCATGGATGGCCCTCTTTCTCTCTCTTTCTCTCTCCTCCATTAAAGAAAATGAGCTTTATCTCTCCTAGTCACCATTTCCAGAAAATGAATGACATTGCATGTAAATATCAGCCCCTAAGGTTGGGTACCATTCCAATTTGGCTTAGCCTAGGTGGATTTGGCTAGGTTGGGTCAACTTGATCTAATTTGACCCAAACTAAGGTTGAGTTGACTTTGGTCAACATGACAATTTGAGTTGACTCCAATGGGTCCTTTGTGACCCATTGGCCTCCCTTAAGGTCTATAAAGACTTGAGTAGGGTTGTTTGGGCATCTTGGGTGTCACTTGACCCTTAGTTAGGGCACTTTGACCTTTTTGGGGCTAGGGTTGACTTGGGTCAACTTAGCCTCTTTGGTTGACCCCAATGGGTCCTTGGTGACCCATTGGCCTCTCTTAGGGCTTGGGAAGGTCTAGGTGGGTCCCTTTGGCCAAGGGGAGGTCAGTTGACCTTGTATGAGCTTAGTTTGACCTGATTAGGGTTTACGTTGACTTTGGTCAACTTGACCATTTTAGTTGACCCTAGTGGGTCCCTATGGCTCTAATGGACCCTCTAACAGGTTAGGGATGTTGTGGTGGGGTGATGGTGTCATGGTGAAGCCCTATGGTCATTCCTAAGCTAGTAATTAGAATTCTACTATTTGTAGACCAAGGTGGTTCACACACTAATTCCCAAGTTCACCCTATCCTTTTGACACTTCCCAGGGTTTTGTCATGACCCAGTCATGACAAGAACATCCTAGGGGACTAGTAGTCTGAGGGATGTTATAAATCCCAATACATAAAAATAAAAATTTTGTCCTCGAAATTCAAGTTAAGCCTACGGGGTTTCAAGTATGAGAAGTAAAATATAACATCCCGAGAGGTTATAGGAAATACCTGATGTGAAAAGCTCCGGGTACCTTTGCTGCATCAAACCCCATAGCTCCCAGTTATACTCCTCCTGATCGTGATTTCTCCATAGGACCTTGACCAGCAGAACCTTCTTGCAGTGCAAGATTCACAACCCTGTATCGTCATTCCGGACCGGCTCCAGGTGAACTGACCGATCAGATGCTACCAGCCCATCCATGATATCTATCTGCTGTCCCGACTGTAGTAGAGCCTTGTAACGACCCTCGGCCCGAGCTCAGAGGCCCATCAGCTTGTCTTGTTCAAGACATCGTTACCGGGCTACAGCCCAAGCACCCCAAAGCCTCTCCGCGCCTGTTTCTCGGCCGCGATGCATTGTTGAGGCCAGGTCTTGAACCCGCAACCCCCTTGATAAGGAGTCTTCTAACCACTCCTCATCACCAACTGAGCTGCATGTAATGAGCTTTAACCCTCCATTATTCTCGGGGTTGGGAACCCCATCTCAGGCTGAAGACTGGCTCTCCAGGGTGAAGAGAGTCATGACAGCAACAGAGACGGAGGAGTGGCAAATGACCACCATCGCTACATTCCTTTTGGACGGTGAAGCGAGGATGTGGTGGGAAGGATTGGAGCTGCACTTACTGAGAGGTAGGCAACTTGGTGATGTCTCGATGGAGGAGTTCTCGAGATTATTTTTGGCTAGATACCTCCCGTCGACGCAGAAGATAGCGTTGGAGAATGAGTTCCCGAAGTTGGTACAGGGTGAGAGGAGCGTGGATCAAAGTGGCGCAGCGGAAGCGTGGTGGGCCCATAATCCACAGGTCGGAGGATCGAAACCTCCCTCTGATACCAAATTGTAACACCCCCTATCCGTCGCATAACATATAGCAGTAGGTCCGGCCGGGGCCCGACGCCATATACCACAGACAGACCGGGTGGTTACTTATGGAAACCATCCAACCAATCTCAACGTCCTACACAGAGCATTCTAGCGGAAGCAGTTTATAAAAGTTGTAAACAAGAACCCAGCATCAAAGCACGAATGTCCACTAATACGAAATAGGAATGTTATACAAAATACCCAAAACAAGCCTTAAGGCCTTACAAAATGTTTCACTTGAATATTACATGATTTACAAACCACGGCACGCAGGCCGGTCATTCATGAATAAAACAGTAAACACTTCCATTTGGGCCTTCGAGGGCCGGCTTCGCAAAAAGGGCTTTAGCCCGCTATTGACCGCTTGGTCCAGCTGCACCTGCAAGCAACAAGCCACCGCACGGTGGCAAAACAAGGCAACAGTCAGCAATGCTGACCAAATTATAACAATCCCGCCCCCAACTCGGGGCGGCGATGCTCCTTCCCTGCATTTCATTAGCATAAGCGAGCAATGTATATCAATAGCCATTTCATCACAGACGTTGGCTCGCACGGCCACACGCCCCGTGCACTCAGGGCACATTCTCGGTGAACCGGTCGATGTCACGTCAATTAGAGCCATCAACATTCCAGACTCACCACCGCCACTTAGATGGCCAAACCTATGAGCAATTTGTCTTCTTGGCCTGGGTCACGACAATTTAAGCCATCGACCGCCGAAGACCCTACTCTATGCCAATGGTAAGTGCCACGTGCCTTTAGGTCTCTTTAACCGAACGACATAGAACGGGTACGGTTCCATCTAACCCGTGCTCACATCGCAACGACAATTTAAGCCATTTGCGCGGGTCAAACTTCCGCCGAGTCCCATTTCCATCACAAGTCACATAACCCGGTTATGTTCAAGTTGGCTCTCAAGCCACCAAGTTGGCAAGATCTCGTATCCGCCCAGTTTTCCTGGTGCACCTTTGGGTTAGTCCCCAAGGCTCCCTGCTGCAATCTACCGCGTAGAAAACCTGAAAAACAACCAATAGCACGGAGTCTTCTCCGGCATTATGCAATGCAACATCACCGATCCAGACCAACATGTCCGGATAGGCTTCACACATCATGCCTATGTCCGTTCTCGCTTACGGACTCTAAACAACGGGGACTTCACATATCTACCCGAAGGAACGCCTCCAACTCTCCGCAAACTCGCGAGAGCGGGCTTCCTATGCAAAGAAAGAGAGCTACTCATGCTCAAGATGAGGATCGTTACCCTTGCGTTCCTCTTTGGCGCCATGGAAAAGTAATCAGATGAAAACCACCGCACTAGCGTTGCCTCTGTGGATCCGGAGTCGGCTTGCGATTCGGAGCTCCGAAGCTCCTCCAATGGCGGATCTAGCTCCTTCTTCCTCCCTTGGCTCTCCTCTCTCTCTAAGGTTTTAGAAAGATGAAACTTATGAAAAGTAAGGGTTTTCCAAGTCCACTCACGGGTATATCCCTTCAGGAACAACCCCCAGCCGTTGGATCTTCAGTTAAAGAAATGAACGGCTTCGATTCGGGGCTGGAATGCCCAATCTGGACCGAACACGGCCTGGCACACGCCCGTGTCCAGGGCCGTGTGCCTCATTCGCCGTCAAAATCGAATCACCTGGAACCTCACACGGGTATCGAACACGCCCGTGTTCGAGCTGACACGCCCGTGTTCCACCGGACACGGCCGTGTGACCGGCCGTGTACCCCATGATTTTTCCCCTTTTTCAACCCGAGCACTGCACGGGTTCTAGGACACGCCCGTGTCCTTGCCCGTGTCACCTTAACACGCCTGGACCCCAGGCCGTGTACACGGTCTCGACACTCGACGTTTCGTCGAGCGAAGATCATCGACCTATTGACACGGCCTTGGACACGCCCGTGTCCTAGGCCGTGTGCCTTGTCTCGACACATTGTCGACACCAAAGTGTCGACTTCCCGGGACGAGTGTTGACACGGGTCGACACGCCCTGCGACACGCCCGTGTCACAGGCCGTGTGCCATGTCTTGACACATTGTCGACACCAAAGTATCGACTTCGCGGCTAAGTGTCGACACGAGTCGACACGCCCTGCGATACGCCCGTGTCGCAGGCCGTGTGCCCAGTCTCGACACAATGTCGAGCCCAAAGTGTCGACACCCCGTCTCAATGTCGACACAGGCTTGACACGCCCTGGGACATGCCCGTGTCCCAGGCCGTGTGCCTGCAGCCAGAACCCAAACTAGCCCAAAACGTCCCCCTTTGCTCCTTTGAGTTTCGGGGCGTTACAACTCTCCCCCTCTTAAAAGAATTTCGTCCTCGAAATTACATAAAGGAAAGACATGTACAAAAACCAAAATTTGTACCTGAGCGGAACAACTCCGGATACTCGTCAAGCATAGTCTGCTCTCGCTCCCAAGAGAGCTCCTCACGACCGCAATTATCCCACCGGACCTTGACCATCCTGATCTCTTTATTGCGTAGCTGCTTGACCTCCGAGTCCTCAATCCGCACGGGCTTGACCTTTGTCGTCAGCCCACTATCCACTGGCACTTGACCAACCGTGATCACTTGCGTAGGCTCTTGCACCGCCTTCCGAAGCACCGAAATGTGGAATACATCATGTAAACCACTAAGCTCCACTGAAAGCTTCAACCGATAGGCCGCTTCACCAACTCGCTCCAGAACCTCAAACGGTCCAAGGTACCTCGGGCTTAGCTTTTTCAATCGCCGCACCCGCGAGACACCCTTGAACGGCTTGATTTTTAAGTATACATAATCGCCCACAGTGAACTCCACATTCCTGTGCTTGGCATTATAGTACTTTGCTTGCCGGTCCTGAGCGATAAGCAACCTCTCCCGAATGGTTCGCACCAAAGAAGTGGCACCCTCCACTTCCGATCGCTTGTACAATCTTGACTCACCCGTTTCTAACCAAGACAACGACGTGCGACATCTTCTACCATATAGGGCCTCGAACGGCGCTATCTGAATACTTGCTTGGTAGCTGTTGTTGTATGCGAACTCCACCAAATAAAGGTGGTCTTCCCATTGCTTTCCAAAATCCAAGACACACATGCGAAGCATGTCTTCCATGGTTCTATTGACCCTCTCGGTCTGCCCATCCGTTTGCGGATGGAAGGCTGTGCTAAATTTCAGCTTTGTTCCCAACATTTGCTGCACAAGCCTCCAATCATTGGACGTGAACCGCCCATCTCGGTCACTCACGATGCTGCGGGGCACACCATGAAGCCGTACTATATTATCCACATAAAGCTTTGCCAGCTTCTCCACCGGATCATCCTTCCTATGCGGAATAAAATGCGACACCTTCGTTAAACGATCAAGAACCACCCAAATGGCGTCGTTCCCCTTTTGCGACCTTGGCAAACTGTGCACAAAGTCCATAGAGATGTCGTCAAATTTCCACTCCGGAATAGGCAAGGACTTAAGAAATCCTCCCGGCTTTTGGCACTCCGCCTTTACCAAGGCGCAAGTTTGGCACTTCGCTACGTATAGCGCCACATCCTTTTTCCGACCCGGCCACCAAAATAGTTTCTTCACATCACGGTACATCTTCGTGCTCCCCGGGTGAATCGAGTACTTGGTATGGTGTGCCTCGTACAACAACTCCACCCGTAAATTGCCCACACTTGGGACGCACAGACGACCGTCTTTCCAAAGCAATCCGTCCTCCACGACGAATTGGGAATTTGACCCATCCAGAGCCTCTACCATGAACCGCTTCATATGAGCATCCATATCCAAAGCCTGCCGAATACGATCAGCCAGGTCATATTGGACTTCAGTCCAATTCAGAACTGCTTCAGCACTTGATTGCCTGTCCACACAAACAATCTCCAACGCCTCCAACTCCCGCACCAACCGCTCATCATGCACCGATAGCCAATTGGCTTGAGCTGGGGCTCGGCGACTCAACGCGTCCGCAACCGCATTCCCTTTGCCAGGCACGTAGTGGATCTTGAACGTATAGTCCCCCAGGAACTCCATCCATCTACGCTGCCGCATATTCAGATCCTTCTGATAAATCAAATATTTTAGGCTCTTATGATCGGTGTAGATATCAATCTTCACACCGTACAAGTAGTGTCTCCACAGCTTCAAGGCAAAAATCACGGCCGCTAACTCCAAGTCATGGACCGGATAATTCCTCTCGTGCACTTTTAGCTGTCTCGAGCCATAAGCTATCACGCTTCCGTGCTGCAGTAGCACGCAACCCAAACCGCTGCCTGAAGCATCACTATATATCTCATAGCCTTCGGTCCCACATGGCGAACTCAGCACAGGCGCCGTGGTCAACCGACACTTCAATTCCTCAAAAGCTCGTGCGCACTCCGGCGTCCAAATGAACTTATGCTCCTTCCTCGTCAATGTAGTGAGAGGTAACGCTATCCGCGAGAAGTTCTCTACGAAGCGCCTATAATAGCCGGCAAGCCCTAGAAAACTCCGGACTTTCGCTACAGTAGCGAGCTCAGGCCACTCCCGTATCGCAACAATCTTCGCCGGATCCACAACAATACCCTCTCCACTTACTATATGCCCGAGGAACGCCACTGAGGATAGCCAAAACTTGCACTTCGAGAACTTGGCATACAACTGATTTCTCCTTAGCGTTTCCAACACCAAATGAAGATGCTTGAAGTGATCTTCCTCACTTTGCGAGTACACCAAAATATCGTCGATGAAGACGATCACAAAATGGTCCAAGTACTCCCTGAACGTCCTGTTCATCAAATCCATGAATACTGACGGCGCATTAGTTAGCCCAAACGGCATGACCGTAAACTCATAATGCCCGTATCTCGTACTGAACGTTGTCTTCGGGATATCACTCTCCCTTATTCGCAGCTGATAGTACCCAGCCTTGAGATCCAACTTCGAGTACACCGTCGACCCAACTAACTGATCAAAAAGATCATCAATCCGGGGGATCGGGTACTTATTCTTCTCAGTTAGCTTGTTGAGCTCCCGATAATCAATACATAGCCTCAAGCTTCCGTCCTTTTTCTTAACAAAGAGGACCGGTGCGCTCCAAGGCGAAGAACTCGGGCGCACATACCCTTGCTCCAACAACTCTTGCAGTTGAACTTTCAGCTCCGCCATTTCCTTAGGCGCTAGCCGATACGGAGATCGTGACACAGGCTTTGCACCTAGCACTAGCTCGATCGTAAAATCTATCTCCCGCTAAGGCGGGGCTCCATGAAGATCTGCGGGGAACACATCGGGGTATTCCGATACCACTGAAATACAATCCAACGCGGGCTTCGGCTTTGCAACCTCCACTAGTGTAAAGAACAGTTCTGCTCCGGCACGAACCGCCTTCACCACCTGAAGAGCAGACATCAACGTCCTGCTCGACCCCTTTAAGCCCGTAAAAGTCGTCTCACGACTTGCTCCCAGCTTGACTTCCTTGCTACCGCAATCTATATGGGCCTGCTGTTCCGAGAGCCAGTCCATGCCAAAAATGACGTCGAACTCCGCCAACGGAAGTAAAGACGCCTGCAGGTCGAACTCCTGCTCCCCAATCCGAACCTTAACATCGCAGATCCTATCCGCTCGCATCGAACACCCGTTGGGCAACAACACATCCAACTTATCATTTGCCATCGAAGAAGGGACTCCGATGCGTGATATAAATCCTTCGGACAAGAAGGAGTGTGAAGCTCCCGTATCGAAGAGTGCTCGTGCCGGATTTTCACAAATCAATACAAATCCTAAACAAGCAGTGGTAGGGTAACATGTGCATAACAAGTATTTAAAGAAATTGACTTGCTATAAATTAAACCGTACCTGTCACCACATCAGCTTGTTTAATGGCCTCCTGTTGGCCAAGATTGTAGACCCTTGGTTGGGCCGGAGCATAATGGGATGCGGTCGACTCCACCGCCTTTCCCTTCTCTTCATAAGTAGCTCCTGGCTTTCTCTCGGACTTAGGACGTCCGCTCCAACAGTCACGGGCAAAGTGCCCCGTCTTTCCGCATGTAAAACACGCGCCCGGGGTCCGACTCGTAGTCGCCACAGAAGCACCAGAAGGAGCTGGACCCGAAGTCCTATGCTTCTTGAAAGCCCTCCGATAGCCGGTCTTTGAAGTAGTCGGCACTTTAAATTCAGATTTTCGATCTCCCAAGCCTTTCTTCGCTTGCACATTCTTCATGTCCTTCTCCAAGGACCGGGCAGTATTGACCAAGGTTAAGAAACCCTGCGTCATCGGCCCCGAGAGTAGTAGTCTCAACTCATCCCTCAAGCCTTCATAGAAGCGATTAGTCTTGCGCTTCTCATCCACGATGGTGGAGCTAGCATAACGACTCAGACGAGTAAACTCGTGGAGATATTCATCCACGCTCCTCTCACCCTGTACCAACTTCAGGAACTCATTCTCCAACGCTATCTTCTGCGTCGACGGGAGGTATCTAGCCAAAAATAATCTCGAGAACTCCTCCATCGAGACATCACCAAGTTGCCTACCTCTCAGTAAGTGCAGCTCCAATCCTTCCCACCACATCCTCGCTTCACCGTCCAAAAGGAACGTAGCGATGGTGGTCATTTGCCACTCCTCCGTCTCTGTTGCTGTCATGACTCTCTTCACCCTGGAG
Source organism: Platanthera guangdongensis (assembly GCA_039583875.1). Taxonomy (NCBI): domain Eukaryota; kingdom Viridiplantae; phylum Streptophyta; class Magnoliopsida; order Asparagales; family Orchidaceae; genus Platanthera; species Platanthera guangdongensis. The sequence continues at coordinate 12,308,199 of CM077149.1, forward strand.
AGCCAGTCTTCAGCCTGAGATGGGGTTCCCAACCCCGAGAATAACGAAGGGTTAAAGCTCATTACATGCTTTAGCTGCCTCTCAGTTGCCCTCCTTGGCACTACCGGTTCCAAAACCACTTGCTCCACCCTCCTCGGCTCAGCCTCTTGAAGAGGTACTTGCTCCATCACAGGAGCGGGCTGCTGCGTTTGCCTTCCAGGCTGTGCATTGATCACGGCCAACACCGCTTCAGCCACCAATCGAATATTCTCAGCCGACAGAGGTGTTGCAGGAGCGACATCCGGTGCACTACTAGCCTCAGAAACTCGGCGTTCTGACGGCCCAACACCACTTCTGGTCACCTATAGTGGTACGAAACACCGTTAAGCGACCAAATAAATTGCAAACAGCAATTATAGGAACACGCAGGTTCCTCAAACACGAGTATTTTCATTCCTAAGTGGACATTCATGGGTTCTTTTTACTGTTATAACGATGACGCACACAATGTGCTCACCACCCCTTAAAAAGAATTCGGCCACGAATTCAGTTTAAGCCCAACCAAAACCAGTAGTCTGATACCAAATTATAACACCCCCTATCCGTCGCATAGCATATAGCAGTAGGTCCGGCCGGGGCCCGACGCCATATACCACAGACAGACCGGGTGGTTACTTATGGAAACCATCTAACCAATCTCAACGTCCTACATAGAGCATTTTAGCGGAAGCAGTTTATAAAAGTTGTAAACAAGAACCCAGCATCAAAGCACGAATGTCCACTAATACGAAATAGGAATGTTATACAAAATACCCAAAACAAGCCTTAAGGCCTTACAAAATGTTTCACTTGAATATTACATGATTTACAAACCACGACACGCAGGCCGGTCATACATGAATAAAACAGTAAACACTTCCATTTGGGCCTTCGAGGGCCGGCTTCGCAAAAAGGGCTTTAGCCCGCTATTGACCGCTTGGTCCAGCTGCACCTGCAAGCAACAAGCCACCGCACGGTGGCAAAACAAGGCAACGGTCAGCAATGCTGACCAAATTATAACGATCCCGCCCCCAACTCGGGGCGGCGATGCTCCTTCCCTGCATTTCATTAGCATAAGCGAGCAATGTATATCAATAGCCATTTCATCACAGATGTTGGCTCGCACGGCCACACGCCCCGTGCACTCAGGGCACATTCTCGGTGAACCGATCGATGTCACGTCAATTAGAGCCATCAACATTCCGGACTCACCACCGCCACTTAGACGGCCAAACCTATGAGCAATTTGTCTTCTTGGCCTGGGTCACGACAATTTAAGCCATCGACCGCCGAAGACCCTACTCTATGCCAACGGTAAGTGCCACGTGCCTTTAGGTCTCTTTAACCGAACGACATAGAACGGGTACGGTTCCATCTAACTCGTGCTCACATCGCAACGACAATTTAAGCCATTTGCGCGGGTCAAACTTCCGCCGAGTCCCATTTCCATCACAAGTCACATAACCCGGTTATGTTCAAGTTGGCTCTCAAGCCACCAAGTTGACAAGATCTCGTATCCGCCCAGTTTTCCGGGTGCACCTTTGGGTTAGTCCCCAAGGCTCCCTGCTGCAATCTACCGCGTAGAAAACCCGAAAAACAACCAATAGCACGGAGTCTTCTCCTGCATTATGCAATGCAACATCACCGATCCAGACCAACATGTCCGGATAGGCTTCACACATCATGCCTATGTCCGTTCTTGCTTACGGACTCTAAACAACGGGGACTTCACATATCTACCCGAAGGAACGCCTCCAACTCTCCGCAAACTCGCGAGAGCGGGCTTCCTATGCAAAGAAAGAGAGCTAATCATGCTCAAGATGAGGATCGTTACCCTTGCGTTCCTCTTTGGCACCATGGAAAAGTAATCAGATGAAAACCACCGCACTAGCGTTGCCTCCGTGGATCCGGAGTCGGCTTGCGATTCGGAGCTCCGAAGCTCCTCCAATGGCGGATCTAGCTCCTTCTTCCTCCCTTGGCTCTCCTCTCTCTCTAAGGTTTTAGAAAGATGAAACTTATGAAAAGTAAGGGTTTTCCAAGTCCACTCACGGGTATATCCCTTCAGGAACAACCCCCAGCCATTGGATCTTCAGTTAAAGAAATGAACGGCTTCGATTCGGGGCTGGAATGCCCAATCTGGACCGAACACGGCCTGGCACACGCCCGTGTCCAGGGCCGTGTGCCTCATTCGCCGTCAAAATCGAATCACCTGGAACCTCACACGGGTATCGAACACGCCCGTGTTCGAGCTGACACGCCCGTGTTCCACCGGACACGGCCGTGTGACCGGCCGTGTACCCCATGATTTTTCCCCTTTTTCAACCCGAGCACTGCACGAGTTCTAGGACACGCCCGTGTACTTGCCCGTGTCACCTTGACACGCCTGGACCCCAGGCCGTGTACACGGTCTCGACACTCGACGTTTCGTCGAGCGAAGATCGTCGACCTATTGACACGGCCTTGGACACGCCCGTGTCCTAGGCCGTGTGCCTTGTCTCGACACGTTGTCGACACCAAAGTGTCGACTTCCCGGGACGAGTGTCGACACGGGTCGACACGCCCTGCGACACGCCCGTGTCGCAGGCTGTGTGCCATGTCTCGACACATTGTCGACACCAAAGTGTCGACTTCGTGGCTAAGTGTCGACACGGGTCGACACGCCCTGCGACACGCCCGTGTCGCAGGCCGTGTGCCTAGTCTCGACACAATGTCGAGCCCAAAGTGTCGACACCCCGTCTCAATGTCGACACAGGCTTGACATGCCCTGGGACACGCCCGTGTCCCAGGCCGTGTGCCTGCAGCCAGAACCCAAACTGGCCCAAAACGTCCCCCTTTCTCCTTTGAGTTTCGGGGCGTTACAAGCCCTCCTAAGGGAGGAGACGTGGAAAACGTCATGCATGCCCTCCAGTTCCGGCGGCAGCTCCAGCCTATATGCCAAGGGAACGATCCGCTTCAGGATCCTATAAGGCCCCATATATCTCGGGCTGAGCTTCTTCTTCCGTCCGCGAACTCGTGAGACTCCATGCATCGGTCGTATATTCAAGAATACCCGGTCTCCAACCTGGAACTCTACCTGACAGTGTCTTGCGTCATAATATTTGGCCTTCCTGCTCCGCGCCTCCAGCATCCGATCCCGTATCAGCCTCACCTGAGCCTCGATATCCTCAACAAACTCCGAGCCCAGCACCTTCGTGTCCTCATCCTGTATCCATGACAGCGGAGTCCTACACCTTCGTCCGTATAAAGCCTCATAAGGGGCCATCCCTATGTTGGACTGGTAGCTGTTGTTATAAGAGAATTCGACCAGTGGCAACAACTTATCCCAAGGCTCTCCGCAGTCCAGAATGCATAGGCGAAGTAGATCCTCCAAAGTCCGATTGGTGCGCTCCGTCTGCCCGTCTGTCTAAGACTGGAAGGCTGTACAGAAGGTCAGCCGAGTGCCCAAGTAGGTTTGCACTGATCTCCACTCCCTGGATGTAAACCGTCCATCCCGATCCGACACGATCGTCGTGGGCACGCCGTGATAATGGACGAACTACTCCATAAACTTCCACACAAGTACACCAACCGAGTTGTCCTTCCTAATCGGGATAAATCTGGCTACCTTCGTTAGCCGGCCGACGATCACCCAGATCGAATCATTCCCCGTCTGAGATCGGGGAAGCCCATGTATGAAATCCATTGCGATATCATCGAACTTCTACTCTGGCACCGAGAGTGGTTGCAACAATTCTGCGGGGTTCCTGCACTCTGCCTTCACCAGCTGACATGTCTCGCAGTGGGTCACGAAGTAGGTGATATCCTTCTTCATGCCTGGCCAGCACATGGTCTTATTCAGGTCCGCAGTAATCTTCATAATTCTCGGGTGTACCAAATACCGGCTGCAGTGGGCCTCCATCATGATATCCTCCCGGACATGGCCTCCCTCTGGTATATAAACCCGTCCTCTGAAGCACACCAGACCATCCCTGAGCGTGTAATCTGCAGCAGTGCCTGCCTCCAAGTCCTGGAATATCGGCTCCAGCTTGGCATCCTGCCTCTTCCCATCTCTAACTCGGTCTCGAATGTCATTTGTGGTGCTCATCGCGACAAGATACTCCTCATAGAGCTCGGGTCATCAGACGATACCAGCGTGACGTGCATATCTTCTAATCTCTACACCAGCTCCATGGAAAAAATTTGGGGCTCAGCTCCATAGATGGCGGCTCTCCGAATCAGCGCATCAGCTACCACATTCGCCTTCCCTGGGTGGTAGTGCATCTCGTACTGGTAATCTACTAGAAACTCCACCCATCGCCTTTGCCCGATATTCAGCTCCTTCTACGTGTCCACGTACTTCAAATTTTTGCAATCATAGTATATGTCGCAGTGGACACCGTAGAGATAGTGCCGCCAGACCTTCAGAGCAAACACGACCACTCCTATCTCTAGGTCGTGCACCAGGTACTTCTGCTCGTGCTTCTTCAACTGGCAGGAAGAATAAGCAATCACGTGGCTGCTCTACATCAGCACTGTACCCATGCCCTGGTAGGAAGCATCAGTGTAGACCTGAAATCCTTCCTTCCTCGATGGAAGGGTAAGGATAGGAGCTGAGGTGAGTCAATCCTTCAGCACCTGGAAAGTCGCCTCGCACTACAGGGTCTAGACAAAGGGCACTGTTGGAGTTACCATGGTAATCTAGAAGTGCTCAAACATGTAATCTCACTGCCAACGCGATATGAGCCTGCAGGGTCGCACATAAGAGATGTGGAGAAGTTGGATGATTGACTGTGTTGGTAAAGGTTACCAATCACCGACCTGAATGGGGTTATGGGAAAAGTGTTGCCTTAAAGGATCGTCGGGTTGGGCAAATGTTTCCTTGAAGGATTGGTAAGAATAGTCGACCACGGGTCGACGTGTATCGTCCACCGCGGGTCGACTATCATCGACCGCAAGGTCGACGATCGTCGACCACAGATCGATGATTATCGTCAACCCACGTTCGACGTGAATCGTCGAGTATTGTACTCTGATTCTCGCCGACTGATTCTCGCCGATCCTAGCTGATTCTCACCGATCCTAGGTGATTCTCGCCAATTGATTCTCACCAAATCTGCTAGGTGATTCTCGCCGATTCTGGAACCCTAATTTTCTGGGTGGTCTGCGGATGACGATATTCCTAAGTCTGTTTATGCCTTTGGTATAAATAGATACTTAGGGTTTTCGGGAAATATATCTGATCGAATCGGATGCGATTGTCGTTCGTTCCGCCGATCCCGAATCTAGCGATGGAAGTGTTCCGCCGCCGTGCTCGCTCCGCCGACCTCCTACTCTCCGGCGATTGTCGCTGGTGTTGCTATCCCTGGCGCGGACCTAGCAGTCCGTGGAAAAGCAAGGTGTGGTCATTCTCCTTCCCGATTATCCGTGCGACGGAAAAGCCGGTGTTCTCCCGCTCGTGTGGATTTTTGCAGAGACGTGGATATCATTCCACGTAGAACTCACCACCAGCAAGAACACGAAGCTTGGAGCATCTCCGTTGAGTTGTGACTCAACGCCACCGAGGTAATTTTTGCCTAGTTGTATGTTAACTTCTTGATTCGACTACCATGGCCCGATCCCATCTCTTTTGGGTTTTTCTTGATGTTTTTATTCTTCTGCTGCGTGCACAAGTGTTGTGCCATCCTCATAGAGAAACCCAACAGTGGTATCAAAGCAGGTTGCGGCCATGATTGTTGTATTGGAAGTTTTGTTATTCTAGTGCGTATAAACCTAGGGATTTATAAGTGTTCTAAATGTTTAGATTTAGTCTTGGTACCCCACCAAGAACGTCTGGGATTTCGTGAAAATTTCTAATTGTTAGAAATTGTAGTCTCCTTAGCAGTAACCATCCCTCGAGTTTGTTTTGGATTTTGAATCCAACATAGAGAGATGAGCTTGTCTACTGCTTTAAGTTGAGTTGTCTTTGCTTTTGTCCAATGCATGTAAATCTGAGGATTTGGAAGTTTTCGGATGTTCAGATTTAGCCCTTCCTTCTATCAAATATTGATGGTGTCAGGTTGTGCATATAAGGGATGCATGTGGTTTTAGAAAAATTGTTTTTCTTTGGATGTGTACATTGATCAAATGTTGATCATGGTTAACTGTTAACCTATAATCAAAATCCCTTCATCAAATATTAAGTGTTCGGATGCCTTCCGATGGATGACACTCTTCCTGCCTCGATCGATGAAGTGTGGGCTTGCCAAAGCAAGGTGCATTAATCTATCTTGGTAAGGGTGTGAGCGGATAATTGTGATATCCCACTATCGACATCGGGTCCAGCTTAACTAGGTGACCTCAAAGGTTGAGTGCCTAGAGGCATAGGGTTGACATGCACCATATGATGGATGCGAGTAAGGAGTTATTCACCAACCATACAAGAATTGGATAAGGATGCAATTGGCAAGCGTTGCCTACCTAAATAACCGCATCGTGAGAGGAAAGCCAAAGCCGACTCATTGTGTTGGTGAAATACGGATCTTGTCCACTAAGAGAGTAGCTCGCATGAACTCTCCGAATTGTTAGTGAGGGCTATCATTTCGAATAAAATAGTGGGAGTGTTTTAATTGAAGTCCAAATTAAAATAAATTGTATTTGAAATTTTGGTACTGATTTTATTCTGCATAAATTCTTGTAGAATTCCATGGCAAGTGTTTCACACTCCACGTTGTCTCTGAGAGCCATCCTTAAGAAGGATAAGCTCAGTGGGACTAATTATATGGACTGGTACAGGAACCTGAGAATTGTTCTCAGGCAAGAGCGAAAGCTCTATGTCTTGGAAGAAGAAGCCCCCGAGGTGCCGACCGGGAACTCTTCCCGTGCTGAGAAGGATGCTTATAAGAAGTATACTGATGATGCTTTAGATGTCGAATGCCTTATGCTTGCTACTATGAACTCTGAGCTTCAGAAGCAACATGAGAACATGGGGTGCAAGGAGATTGACGAGCATCTCAAGAAAATGTTTCAAGGGCAGGCTCATCAAGAGAGGTTCGACATCACAAAAGCGTTGTTTCAGTGCAAGATGGGAGTTCGAGACTCAGTAGGGACTCACGTACTCAAGATGATTGGGTATATAGAGAACCTTGAAAGGCTGGGTTTTCCTCTTGGTCAAGAGTTGGCCACAGATCTGATCCTGCAATCGTTGTCGGACAATTATGAGCAGTTCGTCTTGAACTACAACATGAATGAAATAGACAAGACACTGCCCGAACTCCTAGGCATGTTGAGAACTGCCGAAATCAATATGAAGAAGGCCAAGCCTGCCAGCCCCATACTGATGGTGCATAAGGGCAAGTCCAAGGCCAAGAGCTCTAAGAAGACGAAGGTGGGACCTAAGTCATATCTTGAGCCCAAGTCTTCTGCACTGATGAAAAAGAAAAGCACGGCGAAGGAAGGGAAATGCCACCACTGTGGCAAGGCTGGTCATTGGAGGAGGAACTGTCCTTCGTACATTGAAGGTCTGCAGAAATTGAAGGGAGGTATGACTTCCGCTTCAAATGTTTACGTTATAGAGATAAACCTTTCTGCTCCTTCATCTTGGGTATTGGATACCGGATGTGGTTCTCACATTTGTACAAATGTGCAGGAACTGGGAAGGAGAAGATTGCTGAGTAAAGGGGAGGTGGACCTCCGCGTCGGCAATGGAGCAAGAGTTGCTGTTGTAGCCGCAGGGGTTTACCGTCTTTCTTTGCCTAGTGGGCTTGTAATAGAACTAGATAATTGTTATTTTGTTCCGGTCATAACTAGAAACATTATATCTATTTCATGTTTGGACATGATTGGATTTTCTTTTATAATTAAGAACAACTGTTGTTCTATATTTAAGAATGATGTTTGTTATGCTGTAGCCCAATTATTTAATGGTCTTTATGTTTTGAACTTGGACCATCTGATCTGTAATGTAGAAAATAATAAAAGACTAAGAACAAATGACTCGAACCCTACATTTCTCTGGCATTGTCGTTTGGGCCATATCAACGAGAAGAGCATATCCAAGCTCCATAGAGATGGACTTTTGGACTCATTTTATTATGAATCATTTGAGCGATGTGAATCTTGTTTGTTAGGCAAGATGACTAAATCTCCTTTCACTGGTTATACTGAGAGGGCTGAGGATCTCTTGGGTGTTGTACATAGTGATGTATGCGGACCCATGAGTTCCATGGCTAGAGGTGGGTATTTCTACTTTGTTACATTTACTGATGATTTCAATAGATACGGATATGTGTATCTTATGAAGTGCAAATCCGAGACCTTTGAAAAGTTCAAAGAGTTCAAGAATGAAGTAGAAAACCAGTTGGGTAAAAGGGTTAAAGCACTCCGATCTGATCGAGGTGGCGAATACCTGAGTCATGAGTTCCGTGATCATCTGAAAGAGTGTGGTATTGTATCACAGCTCACTCCACCTAAAACACCACAACATAATGGTGTGTCTGAGAGGAGAAATCATACTCTATTAGACATGGTACGTTCGATGATGAGTCATGCAGACTTGCCTGTTTCCTTTTGGGGTTTTGCTTTAGAGACTGCTGCAATGACATTGAATCACGCTCCAACGAAAACGGTTCTGAAGACACCATATGAAATATGGACTGGGAAGCGTCCTAGTATGTCGTTCATTAAAATTTGGGGCTGTGAGCCATACGTGAGACGTCAAATGCCTGACAAGCTGGAACCCAAATCAGATAAATGTTATCTGGTGGGATATCCTAAGGAAATGAAAGGGTATTACTTTTACCTACCGTCTGAGGGCAAAGTGTTTGTCGCAAGGACTGGTGTCTTCTTCGAGAAAGAGTTCTTATCAAGAAAGACTGAAAAGGTAGAGCTTGAAGAAGTTCAAGAACTACATGTAGTGAATGAACCGGAATTGGATTCTGAGACATGACTACAAGATGTTGTAGCTAGAGAACCTGCTCAAGGAACACAAGTCCTACGTAGATCTGGTAGACCGAGGTTTGAGCCTGAGAGATATGGATTTCTCGTGTCTCAAATAGGTAATGTGTTGCTTATGGATCATGATGATGAACCAGCAACCTACCAAGAGGCTATGAATGGACCGGACTCCGACAAATGGCTTGAGGCTATGAAATCCGAAATGGACTCCATGTATGCAAACCAAGTTTGGAACTTGGTGGAACCACCTGAAGGGGTACGACCCATAGGGTGCAAGTGGGTCTTCAAGAAGAAGACCGACATGGATGGGAATGTACAGACATTCAAAGGGCAACTGGTGGCTAAGGGTTTCAAGTAAATTCATGGTATTGACTATGATGAGACCTTTTCCCCTGTTGCCATGGTAAAGTCCATAAGGATATTGCTAGCTGTTGCTGCGTATTATGACTACGAGATCTGGCAGATGGATGTCAAAACGGCTTTCCTTAATGGAAACCTCCTTGAGGAAGTGTATATGACACAACCCGAGGGTTTTGTATCCCCAGATGAAGCCACTAAAATATGCAAGCTGAATAAGTCCATCTATGGACTGAAACAGGCCTCTCGAAGTTGGAATCTTCATTTTGATGAGAAAATCAAAGAGTTTGGTTTCATCAAGAATGAAGATGAGCCTTGTGTTTACAAGCGAATCAGTGGGAGCATTGTTGTCTTCCTGATATTGTATGTAGATGACATACTGTTGATTGGGAATGACATTCCTACCCTGAAAGTTGTTAAGAACAACCTAGGGAACTGCTTTTCAATGAAAGATTTGGGTGAAGCAATTTATATACTCAGTATTAAGATCTATAGAGATAGATCGAAGAAGTTGCTGGGTTTGACCCAGAGTACGTACATCGAAATGGTGTTGAAGCGGTTCAACATGCTTGAGTCCAAGAAAGGATTTTTGCCCATGTATCATGGTGTGAATCTCTCTAAGGACCAGTGTCCAAAGTCTTATGAAGATAAGGACCGCATGAAGTTGATTCCATATGCTTCGGCAATTGGATCAATCATGTACGCGATGTTATGTACTCGACCCTACGTCTCCTTTGCTTTGAGCATGACTAGCAGGTATCAGTCAGACCCCGGTGAGTGTCACTGGATTGCAGTCAAGAATATCCTGAAGTACTTGAGAAGGACTAAGGATGTGTTCTTGGTGTATGGTGGAGAGGAAGAGCTCGTTGTAAGTGATTACACGGATGCTAGCTTCCAAACTGATAGAGACGACTCCAAGTCTCAGTCAGGTTTTGTGTTTTGCCTGAATGGAGGAGCTGTGAGCTGGAAGAGTTCCAAGCAAGAGACAGTTGCTGATTCTACAACAGAGGCCGAGTATATCGCCGTAGCTAATGCGGCGAAGGAAGATGTATGGATTAGGAAATTCATCGGCGAGCTTGATGTAGTTCCTAGCATTGTTGGTCTCGTAGTTCTCTACTGTGATAACAATGGTGCAATTGCACAATCTAAGGAACCTAGATCCCATCAGCGCTCCAAGCACATACTTCGGCGATTTCATCTTATTCGTGAGATTGTCGAACGAGGAGATGTGAACATTTGCAGAGTGCCGACTGAGGAGAATATTGCAGATCCACTGATAAAGCCTCTCGCGCAGAGAAAGCATGATGGTCATACTAGATCGATGGGTATACGATACCTAAATGATCAACTCTAGTGAGAATCTTGTGGATTGCATGTAAACATGTATTTTGTTGGCCATTTTTTCATACGATGAACAGTGTACCTAGTTTTTCTCTTACAATTAATGACAAGTTCTTTTATTATGAGTTTTTTTTTCTATATGATAGTTAAATGTTAACATAATAGATACCCTTAGAATGTTCGCTTCCATGGGACATCAAGTACGTGACTTGAATGTGAGAGCCTATGATATATTTGAAGCTTCATTCTTAAAAGGTCCCCGGTCGAGTATCATCATAGAAGCTAAGGGTGATGATGGTACATGAAGGCTAACACGTGCGTTGACTGATGACCGGTTCTCACAGGTCATGATATTGTGATATCAAGTCATCACGTGGGTACTTGTTAGTGAACAAGTTGTACTGGACAGACCCAACCTGAGACTACTCTGTGGATTGTCATCCAATCGTGTCACAAGTAGGTCTCAATTGACAATGGTGTTGTGGTCCTTTGACCTGAAGTCACAGCATTCATCAAGTGAGGAAGAGCGTGCTTTGATTCCATCTAAAGTCTTCCTTGAGAAAGGTTGATGATAAGGGTGGTTGTTGGGCATGTTACGAATCATTTGGGTGTTTGTGTGTGAGCAGATATGGGATTTGTCCTCCTGTATGACAGGAGTTGCATCCATGGGCCCCTTGATGGAACTGGACTGAGAAATGCATGGCCATGCTTGGTTGAGTCAATGTGTGATATTGGACTCACCATTCTCTGGAAGTCCGTCCTGGATCAAGAAACTTGGATTGAGCTATTACGAGGGTGACACGGTCCATGCCTCTAGTTCTTTCCGGATGTAAGGAACAAAGGGACAAAGACAACGCTGATACATTGGTCATAAAGGCTTATGAGTTATAAACTCTTATTGCTTGGGGAGCAATGATGCATTGCTAGATGTCGCTCATTGTTTGTGAGGTTTTTGGTTTGATACTTTCAAGATCAAGTGGGAGATTGTTGGAGTTACCATGGTGATCTAGAAGTGGTCAAACATGTAATCTCACTGCCAACGCGATATGAGCCTGCAGGGTCGCACATAAGAGATGTGGAGAAGTTGGATGATTGACTGTGTTGGTAAAGGTTACCAATCACCGACCTGAATGGGGTTATGGGCAAAGTGTTGCCTTAAAGGATCGTCGGGTTGGGCAAATGTTGCCTTGAAGGTTTGGTAAGAATAGTCGACCGAAGGTCGACGATCGTCGACCGCGGGTCGACATGTATCGTCGACCGCGGGTCGACTATCGTCGACCGCGGGTCGACTATCGTCGACCGCAAGGTCAACGATCGTCGACCGCAGATCGATGATTATCGTCAACCCACGTTAGACGTGAATCGTCGAGTATTGTACTCTGATTCTCGCCGACTGATACTCGCCGACTGATTCTCGCCGATCCTAGCTGATTCTCGCCGATCCTAGGTGATTCTCGCCGATTCTGGAATCCTAATTTTCTGGGTGGTCTGCGGATGGCGATATTCCTAAGTCTGTTTATGCCTTTAGTATAAATAGATACTTAGGGTTTTCGGGAAATATATCTGATCGAATCGGATGCGATTGTCATTCGTTCCGCCGATCCCGAATCCAGTGACGGAAGTGTTCCGCCACCGTGCTCGCTCCGTCGACCTTCTCCTCTCCGGAGATTGTTGCTGGTGTTGCTATCCCTGGCGCGGACCCAGCAGTCCGTGGAAAAGCAAGGTGTGGTCATTCTCCTTCCCGATTATCCATGCGACGGAAAAGCCGGTGTTCTCCCGCTCGTGTGGATTTCTGCAGAGACGTGGATATCATTCCACGTAGAACTCGCCACCAGCAAGAACACGAAGCTTGGAGCATCTCCGTTGAGTTGTGACTCAACGCCACCGAGGTAATTTTTGCCTAGTTGTATGTTAACTTCTTGATTCGACTACCATGGCCCGATCCCATCTCTTTTGGGTTTTTCTTGATGTTTTTATTCTTCCGCTGCGTGCACAAGTATTGTGCCATCCTCATAGAGAAACCCAATAGGCACGTCCTTCTTCATCAGAGATGTGAGTGGGAGGGCAATTCGAGAGAATCCCTCCACAAACTTCCGGTAATAACCGACAAGTCCTAGGAAACTCCGCACGTCTGTGGTCGTCTACAGCGGTGGCGAATCCCAAACTGCCTGAATCTTAGCCAGGTCCACTGCCAATCTGGCTCCACTGATAATGTGGCCTAGGAAGGCCACCTCCTTCAGCCAGAACTGTCTCTTGCTGAACTTTGCATAAATGCGGTGCTCCCGTAGTCTCTCTAGAGTTAGTGCCAGATGCCATGCGTGCTCCTCCTCTGTCCTCGAGTAAATGAGGATGTCGTCAATAAATACTATGACAAACCGGTCGAGGTACGGCTCTCGAACACTCGGTTTATCAAGCTCATGAAAGTCGATGGCGCATTCGTGAGCCCTAAGGGCATCATGGTAAACTCATACAGCCCGTATCTACTGCTGAAGGCTGTCTTCGGGATATACTCCTCCTGAATGCACAACTGGTAGTAACCTGACCTCAAATCCAACTTTTAGAACTAGTGGGCTCCCTCTAACTGGTCAAATAGCTCATTAATCCTCGGCAGAGGATACGTGTTCCGGACCGTCAGCCTATTTAGAGCCCTGTAGTGGAAGCATAATCGGAGCGTCCCATCCTTCTTCTTGACGAACATCACCGGAGCTCCCCATGGTGAAGAGCTTGGCCGGACAAATCCGGCTTCGAATAGCTCTTGAAGCTGGATTTGAAACTCCACCAACTCCTTCGGGGCCATCCGATAGGGAGCTCTAGATGCCGGCTTAGCCCCCGACACGAGATGTATTTGGAATTCCTTCTCCCGATGAGGGGGTAGCCCTGACAGCTTCTTTGGAAACATGGCAGCAAAATCTCGTATCACTGGGATACTAGGGATGGAATCCTTGGCCTCGGCCATCTCAAACAACACTTGATAGACCTTGTCTCCCTGCAGGTGGGCCTTGACGGCCTGTACAGATGATAACAAGAGAGGGGTGGTAGATCTGATACCTTTGATGATGACATATGAATCCTCATGCCTTAAGGTGATCCTCTTTAACAGGCAGTCGATCTGGGCATGGTTCCAATACAACCATGTCATGACAAAGATCAGATCGAAGGCTGTCATCCTTAGGATCGTCGCTGGTGCTTCGAATGCATTTCCTCCGGTCTCCACCTCCATGTTGCAGTGGGCAGAGGTGAATAACTCCGATCCATCAGGTAGACGCAGCCTCACGGTCAAGCCCGTGAATCTCCCCATGCCTCCTAGTCCTTCCACAAAGGCTTCAGACACGAATGAGTGCGAAGCACCTGTATCGAATAGCGTATAAGCGGGCTTGCCGCCGACAAAGACTTGCCTAAAGTAGTTAAATATCTTAGAAATCCGGTTATGGTTTTCCTTCCTAATTCTAATAATTCTATATCCATGCGACTAGCTTTTTAGGAAAGAAAAGAACTTAAAAATTACTGGCGTAACTGTTATCACTTGCTTCGGGTTCCAAGGTTGAGCCAGATCCAAGGCATACACTTGCCTTCTATCCTATCTGCGGTCTCCGCCCTAGAATCCACGTCCTCGGCCGCGTCCTCGACCTCCAAACTGCCGAACAGGCGGGGAAGCCTGTGGTACTGGTAGGGGTGCGCCCCTCATGGGGCAGTATCTCTGGATATGACCTACCTGATGACAGTTGTAGCACTTCGGCGGGAGAAATGCCATACCCGCGGGTCTCTATATCTCCCGCATCTGGAGAGGTTGAGGAGCCATTACCACCGTCTCCCCCGACTCCTGTCTCCCCTCTTGACGAGGTTGGTCCTCTGCCCTTCTCCCATCTCTTCCACCAGCAATGCGGCCCCTTTGCTGATCATTTCTGGCTCCCTAGGCCTGATCCTCAGTTGGCCTCTCCCGGCCTCGAGTCGTATGCCAATCTGCCTCAATCCTCTTTGCCATCTCCAACATCCGATGTATAGGCCAGTCAGATACAAACAAAAGAGCCTCTCTCAATTCCTCTCGCAGACCCTTATAGAACCTCTTGATGTATCTTGCCTCATCCAGCTGATAGGAGTCTGCAAACCAGACTAAATGATTGAACTCCCGGTGGTACTCCACCACCGTCTTGTTGCCCTGCCTCAATTGCAGGAAACTATCTTCCAGCTCATCTCTTGCCGACTGTGGAATGAAGTGCTCCAACAAAGCTGCCCGGAACTCCTCCCAAGTAATGTCAGCAACCTCCTTATCTGCAAATGTCATGTCCAGCAGTGTCTTCCACCATCTCTTGGCATGGGCCTCTGTAACGACCCGGGTTTAGGCCCACTGAGCCGCCCCACGGCGTCGCCGACCTACCAGCAGTCCGGGTTTAGAGCTCAGAGGCCCATCGCACCCTTGCCTAGGCCGGCGGCTTGTCCCTCCCCACGACACCACTAGTAGTAAGCCTAAACATCAAGGCCTGCATGCCCATTGCACCCCAACCAAATCTCCGCGCCTATTTATCAGCAACGGTAGGTTGTTGCCACGGGTTCTCGAACCCGCAACCTTGATAAGATAGTCTTATTACCACTTCTCATCACCAACTGAGCTGCCAGTGGTGCCATGGGGCGGTCTAAAGGGCCTAAACCTGGGCTGCTGGTAGGCCGACGATGCTTGGTATAAAGGCAACCTGGGCTGCTGGGTCGGGTCATTACAGCCTCCAAGCAGGAGACCACCAAAGGCACCCTCTCCTCCCATGGGCACCGTATCCCGGTCAGCATCTCGTACATGATGTCAAGCCACTCCTCTGTCTGTACAGCCGACTCTGTCCCCAAGTGAGATGGGGGAGAAAGTCCTCGGAAGATTCTCATCCAATTGGCCCCAGGGTTTGGCTGCAGAGCTGGAACCTGCTGGGCCCTGAAAGCCTCTAGAATGGCTGTCAGAGTCTGCCCCACCTCCGACTGTAGAAACGGAGTGGGGGCTGAGGGAGGTGGTGCAACATTCGGAGTTTGCTGGACTTCGCTGTGTGGTGTAGGCTGCGCCGGAGGCTGCGTAAAAAAGACCATTTGTAAGCAATTGACCCAAACCTAGTTAAAAGTGGACAATTTACACGTGATCCCCCATATGGGCACACCACTGCTTCTGCTGCTTAGTTTGTCCCCAAACTAAACTCGTGCGGGGGTGACCCAGGGTTAGTGGACCGCTACGTTTTCGATCGAGGTTTCGCTTTGATACCACTTGTAATACCCCATTTTTTTCTTTTTAAACCACTGGGTCTTAGGCCCAGAACCACACTTTGTGGTGACACCATCATGCCCGGGAAGGTTGTCACTACAAAACACCGATCCTGCCGGCCATATCAATCATAGAATAGTAGCAAAAGTATGAGAGTAGATGAAATTAGAACTCTAACACATGTCCACAATGATCACATATATAGTAATAATTCTCCACGAAGGGAGAGTCCATAACAATAATAATAAAAGTACTAGAAATAGGACTCATGCCCGATACATCAAAGTCCTCACTACAAGTCACTCATCACGAAAGCAAATCTATAACAACTACTAGCAATTGGGACTCACTGTCCCAGCTGTCTGAACTCCAGTGCTAGACTGTCCCGTCTCCAAGCACGCCGACCTCCGGGGCTGCACCCCCAAGCTGGGCTCCACGATCCCTAAAATGATTTGGTCTAAGAACCGTTAGTCTAAAATACTAAGTCCTATCATCCCCTACCCCTCCCCCCATGGCTCCTAGGCACCGAGCGGGGAGAAGGAAAGGAAAGGTAATGAATGTGGAGAATAAACAAGGCAGGTGATGGTGGGACTATTCTAGCAGTTATTTATAATGTATTTACAGCTAATGAAGGAAGGTACAAGCTAGCAGTAAGGTAGAAAGTAAAGCAGAGCAGTAAGTATATAAAAGGTAAGCTAAGAAACAAGTAACCTTAACTTATATGAATGCCCATACAAACTTATAAGTTAAGGGATCTTATGCAAGGCTCCCATCGTATAAAAAGTCCCATACCAATTTATACGTTGGGGTGTCGGTTTTCAAGCAAGCAATATATATATCCATAGAATAATAACCTTAGCTTATATGCATGCTCACACAAGCTTATAAACTAAAGGGTCGTTTTGTAGGGCCTATTGTATAAAGAGTCCCATACCACTTTATACATTAGGTGACAAGGGTTTAAATACAATGATTTATGCTATGCTATGTTATGCCATGAATCACGCAAGTACAACACACCCACCCGACTCTATGCACATAGATATTTAGTTCCCCATTTCTGGAGCCTAACCTCCCAGGATACCTCCGTAGTGGAAAACGGAAGTGGTGGGTTGGGCCTCGCCCACCTCTAAACCGGTAATTACACTACCAGTCAGACCTATCGTACGCCTGAACGCTGGTGCACTAAGAGGAGCTCCTGCATACTCTTTGCCGGCTGGTCCACCAGACTTAAATTGGCGGAGTGCTAAACCACACTTGCCGAGTCAACGTATTGACATCGGTGCATCGACCCTCCAACACCGAAGACCAATACATTAGAATTTATGCACATGCAACCTTGATGTATCATCCACCAAGCCAAGCTCCCTGGACAATCCCATCCGTCACAAATATCTACCGAGCCAAAGCTCCCCGGACTAACCCGTCCGTCTCAAAACCATCTGAGCCTACCGCTCGTGAGACCTAACCTAACCACCACAACACCGGTGAGTGTGAGTGTAATCCTAGTTATGCTAGTTACTCTTAAACATTAATTTTCTTACGGTTTAGGTTAGCCCAGGACTACCTAAGGCATTCCCCGTGAAGGGCTCTCGAGGGCACTAGGAACTATGATGGGCTGAAGCCCAAAGCTCCCTTTCACAAGGCACTTGCTGTTATTGGTTAATACCCGATTCTCGATCCCTTTTAATACTCTTGTAACGCCCCAAAAATCATAATCGAGCTGGTCATGTCCAAGAGAATTTTTGGTGCCTGTATAGGGGTACACGGCCTAGGACACGGGTGTGTACAAGGCCGTGTGGTTCTTTAGGTTGGCCGACTGTGTCCAGAGAAGGACACGACAAGAAACACGGCAACATGACACGGGTGTGTCAAATGACATGGGCGTGTGCATACCCATGTCACCACCCGTGTTCCCAAGAGTCGTGTTAGTTGGCGTGGTGGTTACTGGTGATACGACCTTAGTGCACGGGCGTGTCGGAAACCGACACGGGCGTGTCAGGTTAAGACACGGGCGTGTCTCGACCCGTGTCAGCTTTTGTGCTCGACGATTATGTCTGGATCGAGGCACACGGCCTGGGACACGGCTGTGTGCGAGGCCGTGTTAGGCATATGTTTGAGGATTTTTGGGTGGATCTGAGCCGTTCGTTTTCTTTAATTAAGATCCAACGCCCTAGATGTGTTCCTGCTATGATAAGGTCGGGAATGGAGATTAAACTCCTTATTTGCTCTTTATCATTCTCTTTCTAAGGAGTTGGAGAGAGGAGGAAGAAAAGGGAGGATTCCGGCAGCCGGCGGAGCATCAGAGCACCGTTTTGAGAACCGAGAGCGGATCCGCGGAGGAAATTCCATTATGAAACCTTCTGTCCGTATAGTTTTTCTATGACGCAGAAGCGTACTACAAGGGTAACGATTCTCTACTTGAGCATGCAAAGCTCTCCTTCTTTTGCATAAGGAAACCCGCTCCCGCGAGTATACGGTGAGTGTGCTGTGTTCCTTGGGGTTGACGGGAATAGTCCCCCTTGTGTTGCATATAGAGTCAAGAATTGAAGTACATACATAGGCATTATATGTGAAGCCTACCCGGACATGTTGGTCTGGATCGGTGATGTTGCATTTTGTATGGTTTGCCAGAGAAGACTCTGAAAATACTTTAGAGGGGGGGGGGGGGGGGAGGGGGGGGGGGGGGGGTGAATAGAGTATTGTGCTCACTACAAACTTTTTACAGCTTTTGCTATAGCTCCTAAGTGAACAAATTAGCAAATAAGAAAATAAGCACAGCAACCTAATAAATCACAGAACAACACAGCCAAAATAAAAAAGGGGCAACCGGACGACAGAAGAAATTTATAGTGGTTCCCCAACCTGGGTACATCCACTCTTCTACCACCCTGGTAGGAATCCACTCAGGTTTTTGATCAGGTGCCTGACACCAATGAGCTTTTGTTCAGGTGCTTAAAAACCAAAACCTCAAGTCCTTTGGTAGGAGACTTGCAACTAGGAATAATTTTGAAGGGAATTAAAACCCTGTACAGAGGATGGAAAAGTGTGATGGTGTCTTCTCTTTCTCAATAACAACTGAGAAGACTGTGGATAGATGTTAGCAGATTTGCTCCCCCTGAGATCTTGAATGGATTAGGAATACTGGAGCACTGCTTCAGGGTGATAGGTCTTCAAAGACTTGAATGCCTGGACCAGAGATTTCTTCAGGAACTTCTTTGACAGATAGATTAATTGTTGTCCTTCTAAAGTTGTCCTGTAGGATTGAAGGAAGAAGAATCTTGATAGTGATTGTATGTTCTTCTTCTTCTTGAGGATGTCCTCTGGCCAAGGCTGATTGTAGGAAAGAACTTTTGATTTCTATAAGACTGTTCTTCTATGCAATCTGTCTATCTGTGTTGTAGTACTGGTTGATCTTTTCTTTTCTGACTACTGACTGACTAAGGAACATTCAAAATTTGAATGTTGAGCAGTAATTGCAGTCATCCTGGGAAGGAAGCGACAATCAATGATTTCCCTAACTGTCACATGGAAAAACGGCATGTAATAGTCCATAGTCAATGCGCGTTCTAACGGTAACATTCCGAGAAGATTGAGCATTGATTACTCCGGAATCATCGCCAAGAAAAGGGACGGGAAACTAGAGAAGACCTAGTCTGGAATCGTCGAACGAAGAACACCAATCGTCGAGCTGAGTTCACAGTTCATTGAGCTGAGCTTGAGTTCGTCGACCAGACAATAATAATTAGTATTCCAGGGAAACCTGTCAATTCTGCTTTAACATTCGTCGAACTGACAGTCTTCATTCGTCGAGCTGAGAATCCAAATTTGTCGAGCTGAGAATGATTGTGGACTTAGAATCTGAAAAGTCTCTGACTGAGAAGAGAACAGATCGTCAACCAGAATTCGTCAAGTAGAGTACTGAATTTGTCGACCTGAGAAGTTGTGAACTTGGGGTCCAAGTTCGTTGAGCTCAGAATCCTGTTCATCGACCAAAGCCTGAAGTTGGACTTAGAAAAATCTGGAGTTGTCCTGACTTTAGCTAGTTAAAGTATCTCAGTGTTCGTCAAACAGAGAACAAAGATCGTCGAGCTCAGTACAAAGAAATGTCTCAAGATCGTCGAGCTCAGAACCCCTTTCGTCGAGCTGAGTTCGACGAACGTCGAACTCATTTTACTTAGTCTTGAAATCTTCTAAGTCTTGAGCTCTCTGATGGTCTTGTTGATATCTGGTCCTTCTGATGTTGACTCTAAGGACTTGGCCTAGACTCTAGGATACAAACTTGACCCTGACTATACATGATGGGTCACATCCTAAGTTAGTGAACCTATCCCAAATCAACTAGGGATCCAACAATCTCCCCCTATTTGGGTAAGGTCACTAAGAGACTCAGAACATAAACAAAGCAAGAAAAAGAAATATATCTGACAGAGAATTACTAACACATGCAGCAGATATATATATACAGGCTTTGTTTAAAATAAATAACATAGTTTGAAAGCAAATGCAGAAAGAAATTGAAACAAAATAAAGATTACTTCTTCTTTTTTTTTCTGCAAGGACTTGTCTTCTGTTGTCTTCTCTCCTGAATTTTTGAAGATAATTTCTCTGTTTGGATCTAGAGCCTGTGCTTGAGTCATAGTCATGTCAGCTTCCCCAATGATCATCAGTGATGTACCTCTGGGGACAACTGCTTCAGGATGGAGCTTCATATAATCATCAACATTGAAGAGCTTGTTGCCTTTGTCAAATCTCTTTAATTCTTCCTTCCTGTACTCAGACATGGTTGAGAGACCTGAAATGTCTTTACCTTCAGCTTTGGCTTTATTAATCAATAACAGACCAATAAGTTCCTGGAATCTGGCCATTCTTGCAGTGTTGGCAGTTTCAGGATCTTCAAATAGAATAGGAGGAGAGTATGGCCTTTTAGGACTGCCAGCTTTCTGTTCTTCATATGTATGTTGTTGTTGCTACTGTTGTTGATGTTGATTTCCTGAGGATGGTTACCTCTGCTGGCTGCTTCCAAAGGATCTCCCTGAATGTCTCTGATAGGTTTGCATGGGGGCAGATCTCTAAGAGCTAGAGCCAGTGACACCAGCTGCTGGAGGAGGAGGAGGAGGTGGATCCTTTCTATATCTGTGGACTGGTGGAGGAGAATATCTCCTACTTCTCTTCCTTTCCTTCTGCTGGTTCTTTGATAACCACATCCATGCATGCATTCCCTTATAAGGAGTAACATTATGCAGAATGTAGTAGGGAGTGTCAGCAGTTTGATTAGGCTTAGGTGCTGGAGGAGGAGGAGCTTCATTTTCTTTGACACCATTTTCTTTTTCTTCTTGGAAGCTTCTTCATCTGAATCATCATCATCATCATCTTCAGTGTCAGAACCCTGAGGGTTATCATATAAAGCATCCAATGCTTTTAGAGCTTTGTCATCTGAAAGATATGGTACCTAAACACCTAGAGGGGGGGGGGTGAATAGGTGACCAAAACCTTTTTAAAACTTTGTTGGCAGCACAACAGTTTATAACACAGATTTCTGAATAAGTTCTCACAGCAAACACAGCAATTCACAACACAGCACAATCACAGCACAGAATACACAAGATTTTATAGTGGTTCCCCAATCTTTGGGTACATCCACTTTCCCCCTTCGCCTATCTAGCAGTGTACTAGATTCAGCCAAACTTCTCCACTAGCTCAGAACCCAACTAGGTTCCTACACCTCAGGCCCAAAGCCTTACACTCAGCCACCAAGGCCTACACTCAGCCACCCAGGCCTACACTCAGCCAATTAAGGCCTACACTCAGAGTTCTTCAACTCCTACACTCAGGCAACCAAGCCCTACCCTCAGCCTTTATAATATAGGCTTACAATTCTCTCAGATCCAATGGATCCTACAAGTTAAAATAGAAATACAATAACTAACTCTACAACTCAGAAAATAAGAGAGAAGTTGAGAGTTTCTTGAAGAGTTCTTGGAAGAACTCAGTTAGATCCAAACTGACTTAGCTTCCTTCAAAGCTTCTTGAGTTAGAACTGAATTAGTCTGAATCTTCTGCAGTTGATCCTTGACCTCTGCTTCTTGAGATCCAGTTGTTTCTGAATCCTTCTTCTCAGCCTTAGTTCCAAAGACTGAATTCTTGATTGGAGCTCTCTCTCTCCAACTTCTTAGATCTGCAGTTGGACTGCCAGATCTTCTTGTGTTGATCCTTTGTGTATCACTTTCCTGATTACTTGAAGAATCTGATCAACCACTTTAAGTATTCTTGACAACTACGTGTAACAACAACAATCAATCAATTAATGTAAACTATGGGTGCCTATTTATAGGCTTCCTTCATGGTAACCGGCTGGTCCGGTTTATAACAGACTTCTGATTTCTCTGACAGTTGCTGTAGACTGGCTGGATCGGCAGCTGTCATATCAACCAGTCACTTCTTGAAATTCTCTAACTGTCAGATAGTGTCGAGACTTTCTGTTCTTAAGTGTCGACACTTATAGACTAAGTGTCGACACATGCTGTGTAAGTGTCGACACAAGTCTACAAGGTGTCGACACAATTCCTTGTATGTCTCGACACAGATACTTCTTCATGTGTCGACACTGAAATTGAGTGTCGACACAAGTACTTGTCCTTCATTCTTTAACTGTATTCTTCTAAGTGTCGACACAGCTCCTTTGTGTCGACACATCTTCATGTGTTGAAACTGTCAAGTGTCGACACTACTTCTTGGTGTCGACACTAGTCTTCAATCTTGTTTCTTCAGCTGAGTGTCGACACATTCCCTTAGTGTCGACACTTGTACTTAGAATATTTTGTAAACTTTTCTGTTCTTTGCTAAGTGTCGACACAGCTCCTTGTGTCGACACTTTCTTCAAGTGTAGAGTCTTCAACTAAGTGTCGACACATTGTGCTGGGTGTCGACACTTTCTTCAAGTGTTGACTCTTCTGGGTGTGTGTCGACACATTGTGCTGAGTGTCGACACATTTTTCATATATTGACTCTGAAGTTTGAGTGTCGACACATTGTGTTGAGTGTCGACACTTGACCTTAGTCTCTGCAGAATTTTGCTGAGTGTCGACACAGCTCCAAGTGTCGACACTTTCTGATGTAGACTCAGCTCTTCTAGGTGTCGACACTTCTGCCAAGTGTCGACACAGCTTTTCTGCATTCTTCTTCACTGAGTGTCGACACAGCTCCAAGTGTCGACACTTTCTGTCTGGTGTCGACTCTTCATCCCAGGTGTCGACACAATTACTCCAAGTGTCGACACAGCTTGTCTGGGTGTCGACACAAGCTTTCTCAAGTGTCGACACTTTCCCTCTGGGTGTCGACACATGGACTTAGAAACTTTTAGCTTCAGTCCAGTGAGTACCTAACCTGCACAAGTAACTCAAACAGACATCAAATACATTATGATGTATATCATTGAGTTAGGTGAGGCTTCTTCAAATCAGGTACATTTGACCAATGTACCCAACATCATCAATGATAACCTTTTCAGAAGCAGGGGCAGAAGTTGAAGCTTAAATAACTGGAGTTTCAGCAATAGTTTCAGAAGAGACTACACAAGAATCAGAGGTAATTGTGACAGAGCTTTCAGCTGCTGCCCTATTTTCCTCTTCAATATCTGCCAAGATTAGCTCATCCAGATCAGGCATAGGGGAATCATCCATAAAAAAAACTGGAGCTAAGACATCTTCTGGAGGTGATGGAATAACTGTGGAGGTTGAAGCAAAAATTGGAGGTGCAAAACTGTCACAGAGTTGCTTAGCAACTGCTGGACTGATTGGAGATGTATAAGGAGCAATAACCAACTGTGGCTTGGTAAATTCTTATGGAAGAGATTGCATATATACAGTATCAAAATCTCTCAACAAAACAATCAAATTAACTGTGGGATTTAAATGGAAATCACCAACAGTTTTGATTTGCTCTGGAACTGACTCATCTAAGTCAATGTCAGTGTCCATAAATTGAATCAATTCAATCAGCTCTGAATCAACTTCTGTCAAAATTTCTGCATCTATATCTGCTACTGCTGTATCTACTGCTGGAGGAACTACTGCTGTAGTATCTGCATCTGCTGCTGCTTCTGCATTTGCTGGCCAAATTTCTGCATCTGCTGCTGCTTCATCACAGAGCATCTCCCCCTACCTGGGTTCAGGAGATCCTGGAGACAGGCACCTGAATGAAGAGGGGGCAACAGAGAGGAGAGAAACTTGGGCAGATAAAGAATTAATAGAGTTCACAAGAGGTGTAATGGCCTCTGTGATTAGGGATTTGATGAGAGGAGTGAGCAGGGATATGATTGTAGATACAGTGGAGGGTTCAAAAGATAGAGAGGTAGATGGTGGAGGTAGAGAAGTAGATGAAGGGAGGGGAACAGATGGAGGAGATAGAGATGGAATGACATCTGTTATGGTGTTTTCTGGTGGAGGTGGAGAAGGGGATGGTATATGAAAATGTGGGATGCTGGACAGATGAGGTGGAATAGGTGATGCTGGAGGAGTTGGGTTTGGATTCTCTAGAAGGGGTGTATATGGACTGTCAGGGATGTTAAGTGGTGGAGAGGGAGGAGGAGTAGGGACATGAGAGTGTTGTTGGGATTGGGGTGCTGGAGGAGATGGAAGATTGGTTACTGGAAGATGGTGTGGAGATGGGATAACCTCTTCTGCAGGGTGGGGAGTGGCTTTTACAGCCCTGGTTCTCTCAGAAGCAGGGATGGAAGAGGAGGAAGTCTTGGATGGCTTGGTGATCGTCCTCTCCCATCTACCAAACAAAGCGCATATGAGGCGCTTGGTGGCATTGATGAAGATGGTCAGGGAGACCATAGATTCACCAGCCTTTTCTTGAAGAAAAATCCCCAAGATTCTTCCAAAACAAACCTCTTTCTTGCTGTTCTTCTTCTTGATCAACTCAAAGAAGCTCTGGCCCCAAGCAACTTGTCTCTTGTTGAACACGGCGCACATGACAAGGAATTGGTGTCTTGTGATGTAGTCATGCGCAGAGTGCTTGCCCATCAGCACTTTCCCCACAATATCTGCCAAGAACTGGTAGGCGGCATATAGTTATTTCTTTAACAACTTGTTAGGGTTACTTCCAGTAAACCCCATCAACTTTAGCATTGAACTAAACTCGTCAGAATCAACATCCACATTGTCTTCTCCATTTACCAACCCAAAAATTTCAGAAAGAACGGCGGGAGATAAAGAAACATCATTGCTCCCGATATTTCCTGTCAAGACATTGTCCTCAGAAACAGACGAAGTGTATACCCATTCTCGAATTTCAGTTGCATGCAGTTTAATCCTTCTAGTCATAAAATCTTTGAGACTGAGTTCTTCCAAAAGTTCCAGAATGTAGAGAAATATTGGGTCAGAGTGCTGGAAAGAATCAAAATCCATGTCAAAGCCGGTGTCGAATTTCATGGCAGCCAAGGTGCTCGCTGGAATCACCATTGATGACCTGCAAGCGAGACAGAGAAAACGGCAATCAAGAGCAAGAGAACAAAAAGCGCAGGATGGAGATTGAAGAAAACCTAGATATAAGGTTTCCAGAGTATGAATCTACATTCTCCGTTCCACAAAAAAGAAACAGTTCTTCGAACTGAGGTCGACGAAATAAATTATAGACAAATAATTCGTCGATCTCATCAGAAGAAACGAAAACAGTTCGTCGAACTCCATTCGACGAAATATCTTCTGAAGCAAAGTTCGTCGATCTCCGGTCGACGAAAGTTGTTTCCATACAGAGAATTCGTCGATCTCCGTTCGACGAGTATCTCTCAAACTTTCCCTAATTCGTCGAACTCCGTTCGACGAACTCTGGAAAATTCGTCGAATGCAGACATAAACTAATTTAACTCTTCTCCATTGATCATTCCCAGTTGATTTATAAAGAACAGATGATTTTCTCATCCAAGAGCTTGGTGAAAATGTCTGCTCTCTGTAAATCAGTAGGAATATGGATTAAGTTAATTTTCTTTTTGTCTACACTATCTCTGATGAAATGATGTCTTATATCAATATACTTGGTCCTAGAATGGTGAACTGGATTCTGTGCTATGGCAATAACACTAGTATTATCACAAAATAATGTTGAATTATTTAAGTTGACACCATAGTCTAGGAGTTGGTTTTGTATCCATAACATTTGTGAACAGCAGCTGCCAGCAGTCATGTATTCTACTTCTGCAGTTGATGTAGACACAGATGTTTGCTTTTTATAAAACCAAGAGACAAGTCTCATACCCAGGAACTGGCAAGTTCCAGAGGTACTCTTCCTGTCCACTCTACATCCAGCATAGTCAGCATCTGAGTATCCAGTTAACTCAAACTCTGACTCTACAGGATACCAGAGTCCTAGATTAGGACAACTCTTTATATATCTCAAAATTCTTTTTAAGAAAATAAGGTGAGATTTTTTAGGGTTCACATGAAACCTAGCACAAAGGCATGTGGCAAACATGACATCAGGTCTACTAGCTGTTAGGTATAATAGGGATCCAACAATTGCCCTATAATGTTTCTGATCTACAGGTTTCCCTGTTGCATCAGAATCCACAACAGCATTAGTAGCCATAGGTGTTTTCATTCCTGAAGAATCACCCATCCCAAACTTCTTAATAAGCTCTTTAGCATACTTAGCTAGGGAGAAGAAGATACCATCAGGGAGCTGCTTCACTTGGAGACCAAGAAAGTAGGAAAGCTTACCCATGCTACTCATCTCAAATTTGGAATGCATGAGGTCAGCAAACCTCTTGCATAATTTGGGATCAGTAGACCCAAAGATGATGTCATCTACATATATTTATACTAACAAAATTTGGTCCTGATGATGTCTAGTGAAAAGAGTTTTATCTATGGTTCCTCTTGTAAATTTATGCTCTAAAAGAAAGCTTGCTAAGGTCTCATACCAAGCTCTTGGAGCTTGCTTTAAACCATAGAGAGCTTTATGCAATTTAAATACAAAAGATGGTTGAGTTAGAGAGATAAAACCTGGAGGTTGTTCCACATAAACCTCTTCTTGAAGCACTCCATTCAAGAATGCACTCTTGACATCCATTTGGAACACTTTGAATCTCCTGTGAGCTGCATAGGCAAGGAATATTCTTATGGCCTCTAACCTTGCAACAGGGGCAAAGGTTTGGTCATAATCAATTCCTTTCTCTTGTCTGTAGCCCTGAGCAACAAGCCTAGCCTTGTTTCTCACTATGTTTCCTTGAGCATCCAACTTATTTCTATAGACCCATTTGGTTCCAATAATTGGGTAGTTATGAGGTCTTGGAACCAAATCACAAACTCTACATCTCTCAAACTGATTTTGTTCCTCTTGCATTGCAATGATCCAGTGGGGATCTTGCTCAGCTTCATTTATGGAGAGAGGTTCAATCTGAGAGAGAAAACATGCATGCATCAAGTCTTGGTTGAGTTGATGCCTTGTCTGAACACCTGCTGAAATGTCTCCATTCACTTGAGATCTAGGGTGATCTCTAAGTGTGACAAGATCAGTTGGTGGAGTTTGTTCAGCAACAGCTTCTGTAATTAATTCCTCTTGAGGAATATTATTAGCTATTGAGGGAAGTTCAGCCACTTCCACTTGAATTTCTTCTTCACTATCTTCAGCAACCTGTGGAGAAGGATGGGTTGACACCTCTTGGGTAAGGTTTAGTCCATCCATAGACTCATACAGTGGTGGAACATATGTTACTTTCTTGAGAGTAACTGTCCCAATCTTTACTACTCCATATCCTTCAGACTGGCCACTGTTTGAATCTCCAAAAATCACCTTTGGTCCTAGCTTGGACTTGTAATTGGATAGATTGGCCTTGCTGTCTGTCATGTGTTTGGAGCAACCACTGTCCAAGTACCAGATCTGACTTACCTTGGACAGCTCTTCACCTGTACCTGTAATGAAAAACAAAACTCAATTGTTCTTGACCCAGGTTACCTTGGGTCCTTTATTTTGTTGAAATGAAAAACTAGATATAACTGATAAAGCAGGTTGAGATTTATAACCTAGGGGGTGATATCTCCTAGGTGGAATAACACAATCAGCTACTGGATTAAATGGTTTATTAGTTGGCTTAGAATTTATGTAAGACAAATGATTTAAGCTTGGTCTTTCTGGGTTCGATGAATTCTTGTAAATTCGTCGGCCAGAGTTCGACGAATAGGGCTGAGATCATCGATCTCTGCTTAGAGAATGACAGTAGTCATTTTCTGCGCCCCAAGTTCGTCGACCTCTGCTCGACGAACCATACAAAGTTCGTCGATCGCAGTTAGATGAATTGTTATAACTGAAGTTTGCGTTCAGAGTTCGTCGATCTGGGTTCGACGAACGGGCCACATTTCGTCGATCTGGGTTCGACGAATGCTGCTGAACCTTATTTTTATCAGCTGTTTTCTGATTTTTATTTCTCTTGTCTATGGGTTTTGGGTTGTTTTCTGACATTGGTTTGTCTGTTATCTTTTCTTTTTCCTTTAGCAGAAACAAATTTAATGGGTGTGGTAAAAATATTTTTCTTAATTATGGGGGGCAAACCTGATGAAGCACCCAAGCCCAGCTTGCCATTTAATCTGGCATTTACTGTGCTTGTTATGTCCATCAGCTTGAGACTTCTTCCATTGAGAGATTGCTCAAGTTGTTTGGCCTCACATAAATCAGATTTTAATTTAATTATCTGTTCATTTGCTAGGGTTAGTTGATCTTTTAGCTTAATATTTTCTGAGTTAACAGATTCAAGATCTCCTAGTCTTTCTCTAAGTGTTTTTATTTCCTTCTCTGAATTAATTAAATCTAGACACATAGTTTTGAATTCAATTTTAAATAAATCAGAATTAAAATCAAAGCTTGAAAGAACCTGATCAGCCTCTGAGTCTGAGGCTGCTTCATCTTCAGATTCTCCTTCTAATCCAGAATAGCTCCTGGAGGCATCAACTGCCATAAGGCACACCTCCTTGGATCTTGCTTCTTCCTCTTCTTCACTTGAGCTGGAGGAGGATGATTCTTCTTCAGTATCACTCCAAGTTTCAGCAACAAAGCCCTTGTCTTTCTTTTTGTACTTGCTTGAGGAGGGTCTGCTGCTGTGTTTTCTCCTGGAGTCCTTTTCTCTACTTTCTCCTTCTTCTGGTTTTCTGGACATTCTGAAATGTAGTGTCCAGACTTTCTACATCCAAAGCACACAACCTCCTTGGTTGGTGTCCTGTCAAATATGGGCTTATCATCCTGCCTGTATGATTTTCTTCTGAAATCCTTCCTAGCCATCTTATAGAATCTTTTTGCAAAGAGGCTCATGAGTTATTCATTAGATGTTGAGGTCTCACTTTCCTCTGATGCTTTGAAGGCTATACTGTGATCCTTTCTCACTGGATTTGATGACTTCTGTTCAGCTGCTTCTCTTGACTTAATCAACTGCTCATAAGACTTTAATTTGCCTAGCAGAGATTCAGTTGATATCTCATTTAGGCTTCTGGCTTCTTTGATAGGCCAGATTCTTGAGTCCCAAGAGCTAGGGAAGCACATCAAAATTTTATCATTCACCTCTGTCAGGGTGATGTCTTTATCCAAGTTTTTAAGCTCATTGATGATTGAGCTCAACCTGTTGTACATTTCAGCCACTGATTCAGCTTCATCCTTCTTGAAATTCTCATACATGGATATGAGATTTGATCTCCTGTCTTTCCTTTCATCTACTGAACCAGCTACCATTTGGTTGAGGGAATCCCAAATGGCCTTGGCCGAGGTGCACTCAGCCACCTTCTGAAATATGTCATCTGACATTGTCTGAGCCAAGATGTTCATTGCTTTTGCATCTACAATTTTGGCTTTCTTGTATGCATCATTATTCTCTGGAGGAGGTACTGCAGTCATGTTGGTGGAGGTGCTTGTAGAAGCTGTAGGTACTGGAGGTACACCTGTCAAGATAGAAGCAAAAATATCCTCATCAATAGAATTCATATATAATTTGATTCTTGCCTTCTAGATGGCAAATCTGTTAAGATTGCATACTGGAGGTCTGATGCTTGCATAATCTTTATTTTGAGTCATGTCTGTGAAGAAATAAATCTAATATCAGAAACAAAACAATCAGATCTAACTAGAGGGATCTTTATGGTTCAGGTGTTAGCCTGTACAACCAGTTAACCTCTTAAGGTGTGGTATTCTAACTAACCTGGCTTTGATACTGAAAGTGGAGGATAAGATCTATCTTAACTCTAGAGGGGGGGGGTGAATAGAGTATATTAAAATAATTTTCAAGATAAAAATTATTTGCAGTGGAAGACTTAATTTAAATAATATGTGTATAGTGCTGCAGAAAATAAAAATATGAAAGAAAGAAATAAAACAACACAACACACAGCAAAACACAAAGAAGCAACCAGAGGACACAAGGAGCTATAGTGGTTCCCCAATCAATCTGGGTAGTCCACTCTTCTACCACCCTAGGTAGGAATCCACTGCAGGATAAGTTGATCAGGTGTCCTGGGCACCAATGAGCTTTTGATAAGGTGCTCAAAAACCAAACTAGATTTTTTGATCAGGTGTTTTGCACCACTGAGTTTTGACAAGGTCTCAGAAACCAACACAAACTTTTTAAGGGAGTTTGATAAACCCTTTACAGCAGAGAGAGAGAGAGAGATGAGATGATCTTCTCTGTCAACAATTAGAGAGAAGATAGTGTATGTTGTCAAAGCTCCCCCTGAGATCTTGAGTTGTTCATGAAGTGAAGCTTTGCAATAGGGTGATAGGACTTCAGAAGATTAGATCTCCAGCAAAAGATGATTCCAGCAGTAGCTGAAATGTGTGGTGTCTGGAGTCTTGAATGATAAGGCCTTTGAACACTGGAATCAAAAGGGATCTAGAAATTTCAGTATATTGATCTCCTTCAGTGATGTGTGTTTCTGTAAGAATTCTATGACTGTGAATATCTGCAACTTTGTCTCTCCTTCTTGTTGTTGTTA
This sequence comes from Platanthera guangdongensis, assembly GCA_039583875.1. Classification (NCBI taxonomy): domain Eukaryota; kingdom Viridiplantae; phylum Streptophyta; class Magnoliopsida; order Asparagales; family Orchidaceae; genus Platanthera; species Platanthera guangdongensis. The sequence goes on from CM077149.1 coordinate 12,339,030, forward strand.
TTAGCCAGCAGAATGAATAATCTTTTATTCCTTAGATCTGAATAGAATAATTCTCTGTCCAAGATAGCCGTTAGCCTGTCATAAATGACTTCCTTAAATGCATTTTATCTTCTGGAGGTAAGTCAAATAAAACATTCCTTTAAAATCTCCTTGAAACTTGCTCCAGATTAATTGAAACGGCTACAAGATTCTTGAAATAAATGCTGAGAATAAATGAGATAGAATTCCATAACTGTCTGAATTTGAATCTTGAAAAACGTCGATCTCTCCAGAAAAACGTCGACCTGAGCTCAACTATCGTTGAACTGAGCTCAGCAACTGGATTTAGAATGAAGCAGAAATCGTCGATCTGAGCTCAACTATCGTCAAACTGAGCTCAGAGATAGGGAAACAAACTAGAGATAGGAACGTCGATCTGAGCTCGAAGATCGCCGAACGGAGTTCGACAACTCGTTGAAGTGAGCTCAGAGATCGTCGAATGGAGTTCGACGATTCGTCGAAGTGAGCTCAGAGATCGTCGAATGGAGTTCGACGATTCGTCGACCTGAGCTCGACGAAATGACTTAGTCTCCTGAACTGAAATATCTGGTCTTGAGGGTCTTGAGGGCAGCTTTCAAACCTAAATACTAACCCTTAGACTCAATCTAATTGACATTTAGATCTATACAAGGAGGTCAAAACAAATTTCCTAAAGGACATAGTGATCCTTGCCCAAATCAGTAATAGGGTGTTCCAACAATCTCCCCCTTTTTGGGTTAGGATTACTATTTATAGATATTGGAAAAACAAAACATACAATGCAGAAACATAACCAAAAAAAGCATTGCAAAAACACAGATATAATCACAGATAGTCAGAAATAGGTATCACTATCAGCTTACAAAATCATTCTTTCTCCTTGCTCTTTTTGAGAATTATTTCTCTATTACGGTTAAGAGCTTCTTTCTTGGATCTTCTGTCATCATCTGCACCTAGAAAAGTTTGATGTTTTGTCCTGGGGACTACAGCTTCTGGGTGCAGCTTCATATAACTTTCTGAGTCAAAGAATTTGCTGGAAGAATATCTCTCAAGTTCTTTCTTTCTCTATTCTGATAGAGTAATGATATTTGTTGTGTCTTTTCCTTGTTCTCTAGCCTTTTTAATTTGATCTAATGCTGCCAACTCTTTCATTCTGGCAGTCCATGAAGTGGGATTATTTTTAGGGTCTTCAAAAGGGACTGGAGATTCATATCTATTAGTTGACTCATCAGCAGGAGCTCTGGAAGAGACAAGATCTTTAAGCTTATAAGGGAAAGGACCAGAAGTAGAATCTGTAGGGCCCTGTCCTTCCCTTTGATAAGGATGTTGCCTGGAATATCCTTTAGAATACACTCTGAGTTCTCTTTGATTACCTCTGAACTGTCCTCTTCTTGGTTGGTAACCTCTAGACTGATTTCCTCTTTGCTGAGATCTTCCTTGAAATTGATATGAACTTTGGCTTCTAGCAGTAGATTGAAAGGCAGAACTTCCACCTGTACCTGCATCAGGTGAAGGAGGAGGAGGAGGATTGAAAAGGGATGAACCTTTGTCATACTTCCTTTTCTTTTTCATGGCTTTCAGCTGATTTCTGGAGTACTGCATACATGGTTCTGTAATCTGGCAATCATGCAATATATAATAAGGAACATCATTTGCATCTTTAACCTTCTCTGGGGAAACTCTCTTCATGACCTTGCTTCTTGCTTTCCTTTTCGTTACAATTGTTGCAGAGGAATCATCAGAGTCTGTTCTAAACTGAACACTGTCTGAACTTTGTGGATTATCATACAATGCATCAATCCTTTTGATATATTCTTTCTGTTGTTGAGACTGAGTAGAAGAAATAACAGCAGGAACAACAACATGAGCAACAACAACAGCAGGAATTGGAACAGAAACAACACTGGCAGAAGGAACTATAACAGCAGGTTCAGAAACAAAAATTTCAGAAACAATAAGCTCAGATACATCAGGATCAAAATCAATTGCCTCTGTCATATGCACATCCTCAAAAACTGAAACAACAACATCAGAACTAACTAAAACATCAACAACAACAGCAACAATTTCAACATTGTCCACAGCCTGGACAAAATCTATAAAAGAGGCTAAAATGCTGGGGTCACAGCAAGAAATAGGCACAATGGCCTTAGTAAGGTCTTCAGTATGCTGGTATGGAAGGCAACTGAAGTATACAGAATCAAATACTGATAGCAGTGACCTGAGGTCCACTGTAATGACTGTAACTGTAGCTTGAACTGGAGTTACTGCAGCAGGCAATCTCTCAGCTTCATAAGGCATCTCCCCCTGCCTAGATTCAGTGATAACTGGATCAAGGCACCCAGTAGAAGGGATTGCCTGAGGAGGAAGAATAGAGGATAGCCTGGCAGACAACTCCTGAACAGTTTTCAGAAGTGGAGCCAATGAAGTCTCCAGCAGTAGTGATAGCCTTGGAGCTATCAGCTCATATAGCTTGTCTGCAATAACTGGAAGGTTTACTTGCTCAAGAGGGACTTGAGTAGAGGTAGGGATGGATGAGGTAAAGATGAAAGTTGGAGCAGCAGGAGATGTTGTTGGAGAAACTGTGGATGGTGGAAGTGATGGTTGAGATATTGGAATTGTGGAGATGGAAGATAATGGAGTGGAGATGGATGGTGTGAATGATGGTTGAGCAATGATTTCCTGAAGTAATTATTGATAAGAAGTGGATGATGATGGTGGCTCAAGAGGGGATGAAGGAGAATCATCCATATAGGAATCATCTAGAAGAGTGAATGATGGAAATGAGATGATGAATCAATGTCCATGTGTGGGTAGTGATGTAGTGGATGGAAGATTTCTTCAGTTGATGTTAGAGTTGGAGAAGGGATTGAAGTTGGAGATGGAATGGATATGGGGGCTGAAATTGTGATAGTGGATGTGATTGTTGTTGATGAAACAATAGGTGGATAAGGAGGAGATGATGAGGCAGGCAAATCTTCTGCAGGGGCAGAAACCTGAGGGGAAGAGACTGAAATAGTCCTTGTGCCTGAAGAAGAGATTGTAGAGGCTCTGCTGGGCTTTACAATCTGCCTGTCCCATTTCCCAAATAGGGCACAGGTAAGCCTCTTGGAGGCATTGATGTGCATCCCACTGGAAACAAGCAGTTCAGGGCATCTATTGTGAAGAAACAGCCCTAAAATCCTCCCAAAATTTACAAAATTCTTGTTTACTTTCTTCTTGATCACATCAAAAAACACTTCTCCCCAATTCAGCTGCTTCTTGTCCACCAAGGTACCCATCAAACAGAGCTGATACCTAGAGATGGTATCATGAGCAGAGTGTTTTGCCAACAACACTTTCCCAACTACATCAACAAGAAATCTGTACTCAACTGACAGATTCTTCTTAAGTAATTTATTAGGGTTAGCTACTGAATGGCCCATCCTCTCAAGCATAATTGAAAATTCTTCTCCAGAAAGCTCAATAGAATCTTCACCAGAATTTAATTGAAATACCTCTGTCAAAACAGCAGGTGTTAAAGGTACCTGAGTTCCTGAGATGGTTCCGATCACAGTGTTCTGATCCAGATTGTGGGCAGTATACACCCATTCCTTTATTTCATCTGCGGCCAATTTGATCCTTGTAAACATTATGTTAACTAACTGTTGGTCCTTAAAGAGTTCCAGAATGTCCTTGAATATTTGGTCGCTGTTATCGAAAGAATCCATGTCTATATCAAAGCCAGTATCAAATTTCATGGCTGCCAAGATTGCCACTGAAACTGCCATTGATTCCTGCAAAAAAAAATGAACAAACATAAGTGCAAGTGCAGAAAAGTTTGGAGGGAAAGAGAAATTCTGCAGAGAGTATGAAAGCGCAAAGGCAGAACGACGGCCGAAAAATGAGTTTTATATTAGGGTTCGACGCAGATAAGGAAAGATCATTGAACTCTGTTCGGCGATCTGGGCTTCTAAAGGAAACTGAAAGGTCATCAACATCGTCGATCTCCATTCGACGATATTGGAGAGCGTCGAGCTCCGTTCGATGATCGCTGACCTGAAGAAAGATAGTTTAGCACTATCTGAGAAGCGCTGAACTCTAGTCGATGATTTCTGAAATCGTCGATCTCCGTTCGACGATCTTGGGGAAAATCATCGAGCGCAGTTCAGAGACCAGAAACATACTCTATACACTAGAAAAAAACATTTTGATTTGCCTAGTCTTGGTCATTTTTAGATTTTTTAAAATCTTGGATATTATTTTAAACTTCCTCCATCTAACATTCCTAATTGATTCAAGAAGAATGTATGTTTCTTTTCATCCAATGGTTTGGTGAAAATATCTCCCCTTTGCAAGTCAGTTGGGATATATTGAAGTTCAATTTTATTTTTCTCAACATTTTCCCTTAAAAAGTGATGCCTAATTTCTATGTGTTTTGTCCTACTATGGAGGACTGGATTTTGTGCAATGGAAATAGCACTGATATTATCACAAAATATTTTAGACTTCTCTAAGTTGTAGCCATAGTCTAGGAGTTGGTTTTGAATCCACAAGATTTGTGAACAACAACTACCTGCAGCCATATTTTCAGCTTCAGCAGTTGAAGTTGACACAGATGTTTGTTTCTTGCAAAACCAGGAGACAAGTCTGTCACCAAGAAACTGACAAGTTCCACTGATGCTTTTCCTATCTATTCTGCATCCAGCATAATCAGCATCTGAAAATCCAGTTAAGTCAAATGCTGAATCTTTTGGATACCAGAGACCTAGATTTGGACAACTTTTCACATACCTAAGAATCCTTTTTTACTAAGGTTAAGTGTGACTCTCTAGGGCTCACTTGGAATCTAGCACATATGCATGTAGCAAACATTATGTCAGGTCTACTAGCTATAAAGTACAATAAAGAGCCAATCATTGCTCTATATGTTGTCTGATCAACAGATTTGCCATGTTCATCAGCATCTAATACAACATTAGTAGGCATAGGTGTTTTCATACATGATGCTTCAGACATACCAAATTTCTTAACCAATTCTTTTGCATACTTGGTTTGAGAAATAAATATTCTTTCAGCATGTTGTTTGACTTGCAATCCTAGAAAGAAGGATAGCTCACCCATGCTACTCATTTCAAATTTAGAATGCATTAGATTGGAGAACCTTCTGCACAAATTTGAATCAGTAGAACCAAAAATAATATCATCTACATAGATTTGTACTAGTACGATATGAGACTTATGGGTTCTAATAAAAAGAGTTTGGTCTACTCTACCCCTTATAAACTCATTTTTCAGGAGAAAGCATGCTAGGGTCTCATACCATGCTCTAGGAGCTTGCTTTAGACCATATAATGCTTTATTCAGTTTAAAAACATAATCAGGATGAGATGGAGAGATAAAACCTGGAGGTTGTCTGACATAGACTTCTTCTTTGATATCTCCATTGAGAAAGGCACTCTTCACATCCATCTGGTATACTTTGAAGCCTTTGTGTGCTGCATATGCTAAGAAGATTCTAATAGCCTCCAACCTTGCAACTGGTGCAAAAGTCTGGTCATAGTCTATGCCTTCTTCTTGAGAGTACCCTTGAGCAACTAGCCTTGCCTTGTTCCTTACAATTACTCCTTGATCATCCAATTTGTTTCTGAACACAAACTTTGTTCCCACAATGGAGTGATCCTTAGGCCTTTGTACTAGTTCCCAAACTTTGTTCCTTTCAAATTGATGCAACTCTTCTTGCATTGCAATGATCCAGTGTGGATCTTGCTCAGCATTTTGAATGGACTGAGGTTCAATTTGAGAAAGGAAGCAAGTGTGCACCAGGTTTTGGTTGACCTGATTTCTGGTTTGTACACCAGCTGAGATGTCTCCAATCACTTGGGAGATTGGATGGTCTCTTGATGTTACTAAATCAACAGGAGATGTTGATTGTTCACCAACCTGTGTTGTTGTTTCCTCTTGTGGTACAACAACTGGCTCTTCAAGAAGATTTTCTCCAAGATGTTGAATATCTTCTTCATCTTCACTGCTTTCATCCTTTTGAATAATTTTTAACCTGTCCAAGTCTTCAGCAAGAGAGTGTACCTGCAAAGGTTCTATGGTAGAAGTATTCTTCTCCTTGAAAGACATGTTAGATTCATCAAAAGATATATGAACAGATTCTTCAATTTTGAGAGTAGATTTATTATATACCCTATAAGCTTTACTGATCATGGAGTATCCCAGAAACACTCCTTCATCAACTTTAGCTTGAAATTTTACTAAGTATTTCTTGTCATTATTATGAATGTAACAAATACAACCAAAGATTCTAAAATAATCTACTTTAGGTTTCTTCCCTTTGAGTAATTCATAGGGAGTCTTGCCCTTCAGTTTATGTATTAAACTTCTATTCAACACATAGTTGGAGGTGTTCACTGCCTCTGCCCAAAAGGATATAGGAAGATGAGCATCTGACAACAATGTAGTAGCAGATTCAATAAGGGTTCTATTTTTCCTGTCAGCTACCCTATTTTGTTGAGGAGTTCTAGGAGCTGAGAAAGTGTGCCTGATCCCTTCACTCTGACAGAACTCTTGCATAAGAAGAGAATCAAACTCTATCCCATGATCACTTCTGATTAGGGCAATGTGAGTATTGAACTCACTCTGTATGCATTTGATAAACTCTGTCAAACACTTAAAGTTATCAGACTTCTTCCTCAGAAAGAACACCAATGTGAATCTAGAGAAGTCATCTACAACCACTAAAGTATAAGATTTCCCTCCTAAGCTTTGTACTGTAATGGGTCCAAAACGGTACATGTGTAATAGATACAAAATCCTAGGTGAATCACTCTTATTAAGTGATTTGAAACTATTTTTGGTTTGCTTGCCTAATTGAAAAGCCCTGCAAAGTCCTTCCTTCTTGTAGGGGCCAGAAGGTAGTCCTCTAACAAGGTTGTCCTTGGATAGCCTAGCAATGGTTCTAATGTTTATATGCCCTAGTCTCTTATGCCATAATTCATTAGGTCTACAAATAGAGTTGAGCAAGCATATATCTACCTGTTGAAAGAAAATCTACAAGATAAATGTTACATTTACTTTTACCTGTCAACACAGTTGTGTTGTCCTCTGATTTGATTTTGCATGAGAATTTGTTGAAAGTCACTTGATAGCCTTCATCACACAGTTGACTGATACTGATTAAGTTGTGCTTCAATCCTTCCACAGGCTACTTTCTTGAAAGTGACTGTGCCAATCTGGACTTCACAATATCCTTTTATTAGTCCAAAGTTTGAATCACCAAATACTACTTTGGGTCCAAGTTTGGCTTTGAAGGATGTGAAATTGTCCTTGTTTCCTGTCATGTGCTTTGAGCACCCATGATCCAGATACCATTGCTGGTTTGATGTTGGATAGGTCTTCACCTGCACATAAAATAATTTATTTGTTTTTGACCTAGTTTACCTTGGGCCTAGGTTGATAACCTTTAAATACTGAAATAAAAGACATCTCTGGTTGACTCTTATAGCCTTCAGGATGATATCTCCTAGGAGGTATTATCCATTCAGTATAAGGGCTAAACCTCTGAGATGTAGGACCTCTAGGATTGAAGTTTGATTTGCCTTTGAAAAATTTTTCAAAACTCTGAGCTCTGTTCGACGATCTTTGAGCTGCGTTCGATGATCATGGGTCAGATCGTCGAGCTCCGTTCGAAGATCGACTATGCCAGAGTTCAGGATTCAGAAATCGTCGACCTGCGTTCGACGATTCAGCCTGAGATCATTAAGCTCCATTCGGCGATCGTATAGCTCCGTTCGATGTTTTCTGTTGAACTTCTATTTTCTTAGGTAAATCAGAATTCTTCCTAGCCACCTCTACAACTCCCTTACCTTTATCAGAGATAAATTTGATTGGGGTTGTTAATACTATGGGTTGGCAAGATGAGGCACCCAAGCCCAGTGTACTTGTAACGCCCCGAAAGTCAAAAGAGCGACGGGTGACGTTTTGGGCCAGTTTTGGGTTCTGGTAGGAGGCACACGGCCTGAGACACGGGCGTGTCCCAGGGCGTGTCAGGCTGTGTCGTCGAGTTGGTCGAGAGGTCGATGAATTTTGCTCGACGATGTGTCGAGACAGGGCACACGGCCTGCGACACGGGCGTGTCACAGGGCGTGTCGACCCGTGTCGACACTCAGCCCGCAAAGTCGACACTCTGCGCTCGACAAAGTGTCGAGGCATGGCACACGGCCTGCGACACGGGAGTGTCGCAGGGCATGTTGACCCGTGTCTATACTCATCCAGGGGAGTCGACGAATTTTGCTCGACTAAGTGTCGAGAGAAGGCACACGGCCTAGGACACGGGCGTGTCCAAGGCTGTGTCGTGAGCTCGACGAACTTCGCTCGATGAAGTGTCGAGTGTCGAGACCGTGAACATGGCCTGGAGCCCATGCATGTTCGAGTGGACACGGGTTAGGACACAGGCGTGTCTAGGAACCCGTGTAGTTCTCGGGTTGTTTTCGGGATAAAAAGAAGGGGGCACACGGCCGACCACACGGCCCTGTCAGTTGGAACACGGGCGTGTCAGGTCGAACACGGGCGTGTTCGATGCCTGTGTGTTGTTCCAGGTGCGTCGAGTTTGACGGTGAATGAGGCACACGGCCCTGGACACGGGCGTGTGCCAGGCCGTGTTCGGTCCAGATTGGACATTTCAGTCCCGAATCAAAGCCGTTCGTTTCTTTAATTGGTGATCCAACAGCTGGGGGTTATTCCTGATGGGATATACCCGGGATTGGGCCTTAGAAACCCTCACTTTTACTTGAGTGGTTATCTTTCTAAAGCTTAGAGAGAGAGGAGAGCCAAGGAAGGAAGAAGAAGCTAGATCTGACCATTGGAGGAGCTTCGAAGCTCCAAATCGCGAGCCGCCTCCGGATCCACGGAGGCGAAGAGAGTGCGGTGCTTTTCATCCGCTTACTTTTCCATGGAGCCAAAGAAGAATGCTAGGGTAATGATCCTCTTCTTGAGCATGTTAAGCTCCACTTCTTTTGCAAAAAGGAAGCCCGCTCTCGCGAGTTTGCGGTAATTTGGAGGCGTTCCTTCGGGTAGACATGAATAGTCCCCGTTGTTAGAGTCCGTAAGCGAGAACGGACATAGGCATGTTGTGTGAAGCCTACCCGGACATGTTGGTTTGGATCGGTGATGTTACATTGCATAAATGCCAGAGAAGACTCCGTGCGATTGGTTATTTTTCGGGTTTTATACACGGTAGATTGCAACAGGGAGCCTTGGGGACTAACCCTAAGGTGCACCCGGAAAACTGGGTGGATGCGTGATCTTACCGACATGGAGGCCTGAGAGCCAACTTGAACATAACTGAGTTATGTGAAATTGTGTGACGAAAATGGGACTCGGGAGAAGTTTGACCTGCGCATATGGCTTAAATTATCGTTGCGACGTGAGCACGGGTTAGATGGAACCGTACCCACTTCTATGTCGTTCGGGTTAAAGAGACCTAAAGTTACGTGGCACTTGCCGTTGGCATAGATGAGGGTCTTCGGCGGTCTATGGCTTAAATTGTCGTGACCCATGCCGGGAAGACAAATTGCTCATAGGTTTGGCCGTCAAAGTGGCGGTGGTGAGTCCGGAATGTCTATGGATTTAATTGACGTGACATCGACCGGTTCACCGAGAATGTGCCCTGAGAGCACGGGGCGTGTGGCCGTGCGAGCCAACGTCTGTGATGAAATGAATATTATTATATTGCTCGCTTATGCTAATGAAATGTAGGGAAGGAGCATCGCCGCCCCGAGTAGGGGGCAGGATCGTTACAATTTGGTATCAGACTACTGGTTTTGGTCGGGCTTAAGATGAATTTGTGGGCGAATTCTTTTTAAGGGGTGGTGAGCACCTGTGTGTGCGTCATCGTTATAACAGTAAAAGAACCCATGAATGTCCACTTAGGAATGAAAATACACGTGTTTGAGAAACCTGCGTGTTCATATAATTGCTGTTTGTAATTTTATTTGGTTTCTTAACGGTGTTTTGTACCACTATAGGTGACCGGAAGCGGTGCTGGACCGCCAGAATGTCCGATTTCTGAGGAGCATAGTGCACCCGGTGAGGTGTTTGAGACTCCTCCTTCGTATGAAACCATTAGAAGGATCGTAGAAGCGGTGTTCTTTGTGACGGGTGCACAGCTTGGAAGAAATGTACAACCCTGCGCCCCTGTTGTGGCTTCAACGCCGATTGGCGTGATGGAGCAGATGACTTTTGGTAGACCATCGGGGCAGCAGCTGAATATGCACTTACTGCAGGGAGCGCACACAGTTGAGGAATATTTGCAAGCATTTCTTATGATAAGCCGCTACCCATGCTTCGAGTTGGATAATGAGCAAGCTACAGTCGATAGATTTTAAAATGGCCTGCGCGCCGAGTTACGAGTTCTACTGCTAGGACCAAAGTTATTAGGATTCCGAGCATTGGTGGAATCAGCTAGATCTTTGGAGGCAGATTTGAGGAAGACTCTCCCGATGCCAACGACCATGGTATCGAACTATGCAAGCCCCATAAGATTTGCATCCGGAGGAATGCTGGAGAAAGGGGCTACGATATCGACTAGAAAAGCTACTTACACATGTTTTACTTGTGGAAAGAAAGGGCACTTTGCCCGAGACTGTTGGAAAGGTGCTCAGATGGCCAAGAAAGCTATGTCATGAGCAGTCGAGGACGTTAATGCAAATGAGACGGCATTCAAAGTGCCAAACACCTCAAAGTCTGTATATCAAAAATGGTATAATAAGCATAGGACTTCGGGTCAAGCTCCTTCTGGTGCTTCTGGGGAGACTACAGGTCGGACCCCGGGTGCATGTTTCAACTGTGTGGAGCCGGGGCATTATGCCAGTGAGTGCCTAAAGCCCTGGAGGAAGCACACCGTATTGAGGACAAGTATGGTTTAAAGATATTGTGGCCTTAAATACTTGTCGCCCTTGTGTATGTTAGCTTAGAACTGCTTGTGCTAAGCTTTGTTACGACTTTACTTTATCTGGCGAGAGCACCGTTTGTTTACGAAGCTTCACATTCCTTTATTTAGGAACTATATTGCGCGTCGAAGTACCTCCTTCGATGGTAAGAGACAAATTGGATGCGTTATGGTCCAATGGCGCTCAATGCGCGCGGGTAGTATCTGTTGCGTTTAGGTGTGGTCAGGGAGCCAAGACTTTGACTTCCAAGTATCGTTACTACCGCTAGGGGAGTTCGACGTAATATTTGGCATGGAATGGCTCTCAGAGCAGCAAGCCTCTATCGATTGCGGTAGCAAGGAAGTCAAGTTGGGAGCAAGTCGTGAGACGACTTTTACGGGCTTAAAGGGGTCGAGCAAGACGTTGATGTCTACTCTTCAGGTGGTGAAGGCGGTTCGTGCCGGTGCAGAACTGTTCTTTACACTAGTGGAGGTTGCAAAACCTAAGCCCGCGTTTAATAGTATTTCAGTGGTATCGGAGTACCCTGATGTGTTCCCTAGAGATCTTCCAGGAGCCCCGCCTCAGCGGGTGATAGACTTCACGATTGAGCTAATGCCAGGTGCAAAGCCTGTGTCACGATCTCCTTATCAGCTAGCGCCTAAAGAAATGGCGGAGCTGAAGGTTCAACTGCAAGAATTGTTGGAGCAAGGGTATGTGCGCCCAAGCTCTTCGCCTTGGAGTGCGCTGACCCTCTTTGTTAAGAAGAAGGACGAAAGCTTGAGGCTATGTATTGATTATCGGGAGCTCAACAAGTTGACGGAGAAGAATAAGTACCTGATCCCCCGGATTGATGATCTTTTTGATCAGTTGGTCGGGTCGACGGTGTACTCGAAGTTGGATCTCAAGTCCGGGTACTATCAGCTGCGAATAAGGGAGAGTGATATCCCGAAGACAGCGTTCAATACTAGATACAGGCATTACGAGTTTACGGTCATGCCGTTTGGGCTGACTAAAGCACCGTCAGTGCTCATGGATCTGATGAACAGGACCTTCCGGGAGTACTTGGACCATTTTGTGATCGCCTTCATCGAAGATATTTTGGTGTACTCGCAAAGTGAGGAGGATCACTTCAAACATCTTCATTTGGTTTTGGAGACACTAAGGAGGAATCAGTTGTATGCCAAGTTCTCGAAGTGCGAGTTTTGGCTATCCTCAGTGGCGTTCCTCGGTCATATAGTGAGTGGAGAGGGTATTGCTGTGGATCCGGCGAAGATTGTTGTGATACGGGAGGGGCCTGAGCTTGCTACGGTAGCGGAAGTTCGGAGCTTTCTGGGGCTTGCCGGCTATTATAGGCGCTTCGTAGAGAACTTCTCGCAGATAGCGTTACCTCTCACTACTTTGATGAGGAAGGAGCAGAAGTTCGTTTGGACGCTGGAGTGCGCGCGAGATTTTGAGGAGTTGAAGTGTCGGTTGACCACGACGCCTGTGCTGAGTAAGCCATGTGGGACCGTAGGCTATGAGATTTACAGTGATGCTTCGGGCAGCGGTTTGGGTTGTGTGCTACTACAACACGGAAGTGTAATAGATTATGGCTCGAGACAGCTAAAAGTGCATGAAAGGAACTATCCGGTCTGATGGTTAAAACTCCAAAATTATTTACGGTCACGCGGCGACCCGATGGTTTTATTTGAGAAAAAGGCGAAGTGATTTTATTTAGAAAATGGGGCGCGCGTATTTATTTATTTGGATATAAAACGGGTTAGATCGAGTTTTAACGAAAGGAGGCAAGTGCACCTATCGTGAGTAGTACAGGATTTTCCGGGTGGAATATCAAGGTCGTATTGTTCTCGGGGTTGGTTCGATTATTTCTACTCTTCCCTGGAGGGGACTATTATTTTACCGATAATTAACTTGTCGGGTTATATTTTATATATAATAAAAATGCAAAAAATGGCAGAAAGAAAATGAAAGCATGAAGGTGGTGCCGATGAAGAACTTAGCTCGATGGCACCGAGAAAACAAATGAACTAAAATAGACTTTAAATAAAAAGAGCACCTAAATTTCTAATTAATTAAGGCGGAGACTTGGCCGTGGAGGTTCCACTAAAATGAGCTCACCTAGCTATAGGGCTATCGCTCACCTGAACGCTAAGACTATTCGACCGGGCTCTTGTCCGATGAAGGATTCCTCTTAACGCCCGCATTGCGCTAAGAACCCCGCTATTGGGTGGGGAACCCAATCCGGTAGAGTTGGCGCGCCTCCTCTCTCAAGGGTTAGTGCGGAACTCTCTTTGCCAAGGGGTGATCGGTCCATATGCACGGCCTCTCGGCTAGCTAGCATATGGACTACGGAAATAGAGCCCACACATCGATATGTGGTCCGACGCGTCGTTAACCCCGGGTAAACCTTAAGTCCTTTTAATTAATTAGAAAAATATGACCTTTAATTATTTTAAGCTATTTTATCTGTCCCAATGCTCTTCGATGCCGAGGGCTAAGAACGATTAGCCACTCATCGGAATGGGGACGGCTTGCGGTGAAAAGCAGAAAATAAAGCAGTAAAGAAAGCGGTAAATGAAAGCGATAAAATGAAAGCAGTAAAAGAAAGCTGAAAATTGCAAGTCTTACTCAAACAAGTAGGACTGAAGAAAGCTGTAAATTGCGAGTCCCGGAGCAAATGCGTGGGCGGGAGAAAGAAAGCGGGTCCCACTCAAACGAGTAGGACTAAATAAGTGCAACACACGCATGCACTCTACATAAAGTAAAACTCACGCACACGCTCTCTCGACATAAATGAAAACACACACACACAAATCCTACTCAAATGAGTCAGGAAAATTAAGACCTGCCATTTAACTCGAATGAGTAGGCGGAAATAAAGAAAATTACAAACTCACGCACTCTACAGAAAGTAAAATAAGCAAGCGCCATTTAACTCTTAACGAGTAGGCGAAAATAAATGCGCATACCTGAAAAATTGCAAAAAAACTAAGTTACCGAAAAATTAAAATAACTGCATTTCTACCGCTAGAATGCGGTAGAAATGCGTAAAAAGCTGAAATAAAAATTAAACGAGCGAAAAAGTTTTGCAAATAAACGAAAAATGAAAGTGCTCGAAAAATTAAAACGAATACATTTCTACCGCTAGAATGCGGTAGAAATGCGTAAAAAGAGAACGAAAAATTTAAATAAGCAAAAGTTTTGGAAAATAAAGAAAAAATACAAGTGTTTAAAAAATTAAAATGACAAATTATTCATTCTTATAATGCTATAAAAATGCTTAAAAAGTGGAAGAAAAGTTAAAAGTACGAAAAGTTTTACAGAAATAACAAAAAAAACGGCTAAGTAAGAAAAATCGAAACCACTTTCTAATCATTTTTATATTTTCATAAGGGTGAACAAGGACGAAAAAGCTAAACTATTAGCACTATTAAAGCTATTAAAACACAAAAATTTACACTCATACACTCACACACTCATTTAAAAGAAAACAAAAACTAAGTTAAAACAAAAACAAATAAGATTGCATAAAAGTAGCCACATAGTTGAAGTCCAAATCCATAAAAAGAGAGAAAATCTACAATTTTATTAAGCTAAAAATGAAGATTACAAAGCTATGATAATAAAGGAGAGGGGGAGAAATTTCCCTTACATAGCATTTGGACTCATCCGAGCAGCATAACTCCTATACAAAATGGTTCAAAAAGGGAACAAGAACTCAAGCAGAAGCTCTGAATTTATAGGGAAAAATTTACGAGTACACGCCCTTGGTCACGGGCGTGACAGGGGGCATGTAAGTACTATTTGCGAAGGCGGCCGGCGATTTGACGGGAAAGTGGACTTCGGGCTGGACACGTGTCGGTCTCGCAGTGGTCACGCCCCAGGTCACGGGCGTGACGCTGGGCGTGTCAAGCAGGTGGATCTGGGCGCGGGTTGCGCCGAAAGTCTTCGGGCAGGTCTTGTCGGGCCAGCTGGAAAGGTCACGCCCCTGGTCACGGGCGTTACTCTGGGCGTGTCAGTTGGTGTCGACACTCGACGAATGTCGAGCGGAAAGTGTCGAGTTGAAATCGTTGAGCTGAGATTGAGTCACGCCCTAGGTCACGGGCGTGACTCTGGGCGTGTCGAGGAGGTCGACGATCATTGAGCTGGAACCGTCGAGCGGGTGGACACGGGCTTGGGTCACGCCCCGTGTCGGGTGACACAGGCATGACAGGGGGCGTGTCAAGCTTTGCTTCTCAAAAATTACTGATTTCACAGTTTTTGACCTGTCACGCCCTGGTCACGGGCGTGACCAATTTGTCACGGGCGTGACATGAAAATTTTTGGCAGATTTTTCATTTTTTCTGAAACATAAAAATAAAGCAAGTCAGCAAAATTATTTACAAAAAGGGAGCAATTTATTAAGCAAAAATATGTAAAAATGACGAAAAGAAATGAAAACAACTAAATTAATGTACAGAAAAATAGGTATATTTACAATTCATCAAATACCCCCATACTTAAGCTTTTGCTATTCCAGAGCAAAAGTTGGAGATGAACTTATAAGGAATTAAAGAAATCCTAAGTTTAGCTACCGCTTGAATTAATTAAAAGTAAGATCAAAATAAACATCTGGGGTTAAAGAATTAAATCCTAATTTATGAAATGTTATGAATAGAGGAAGTGTTTCAAAAAGACTTCTAGATAAAATAAAATAGAAAGCAAAAATTTATTTTTGTTAGTTTAACAAGAATGGATTGGATTTATATAAAAAAACCTTAGCTTAAAAGAAGTTAAAGGAAATAATGCAATTTAAAAATTATGCTCTCAAAAAAATTTTAAATTAAGTCTAGAATCATTGAAAGGAGATAAGTGGTTTGGTGGTTTATGAAGAAGGCTTGAATATTGAGGCGAGGCAATTTTTTCTCGAACCTCCAATTTTTTTCTTTTTGGGTAGTTAGGGAAATGAAATCTTATTTCCCTAACACATAATAATTTTTTCTTTCTTCATAAATAATAAATAACCCAATGTATATGTGTAGGAGTAATGAATTTTATCCTCTTACTCCGTACATATAATCTTTTTAAATATTGGGTGCCTATGTTTACGGAATGAAATCTTATTCCCATTGACATAAGATCTTTTAAGGGATAGGGGTAAACATGTCAAGTAAGACATGAAAAAAATGGAAGTGGGTTTAGTTTTTCAAAAGGAAAACTAGATTTTAATAAAAAAGTTTTGAGAGCAACCTTTTTAAAATGAACGTTCCGATGTTTCTAAAAACATGAAGTAAAAATAATTGAAATCCATAGATGTTATTTTCTAACATAAAAAACGAGCTTCTATTTATAAAATTAGAAGTGGTGGTGAAAAACAAGTTCCCTATTATAAGGAAAAGACGTAAATTTTTTTTTAAATCTTAACCCCAGACACTTAAATCTATCGAACTTTAATTAATAAACGAATAGTAAGCAAAAAATAACTAAAATTCGCATATAAATTAACTCGAAACTAGATTTTTGGAAAGCAAAAAGGGTTAAGATATGGTATATTCGAATTATTTTGTTACATAATTTAACAAAACATTTTTTTGGAATTTTTAGAGTTTTTATCATTTTTTTGTGTTTTAATTATTATCTTTTTAGGATTTTTAGATTTTTATCTTTTTTGGGTTTGGGTTTTTCTAATTTTTAGTGT
Source organism: Platanthera guangdongensis (assembly GCA_039583875.1). Lineage (NCBI taxonomy): Eukaryota > Viridiplantae > Streptophyta > Magnoliopsida > Asparagales > Orchidaceae > Platanthera > Platanthera guangdongensis. Next base: position 12,355,641 of record CM077149.1, read on the forward strand.
ATTTTGATAAATTATTTACAAGAAATAAGAGAGAAAGAAGATAGGGGGGAAAGAGAGATTTTTACAAAAAAATGTACAAAGTAAAAACTCGATTGCAGCCCCCGCGAACAGACTCTTATTTGAATGGTTGGTTCGATGAGTCGAACGTCGCGGGCAGGCAGAATGCAAGCTTTTACAAATAAGAAGATGGGGGGGGGGAAGAGAGATTTAATTTTTGAAACATATTTACAAAGTAAAATTTTTTTTTTTTGATTTTGAATTTTTTTTTTGATGTTTTATAAGATTTTTTTTGTGTTTTATGATTTTTTTTTTGATTATATACAACATGGAAAAGAAAATTTTTTTTATGTTTTAAGTTTTGTAATTTTTTTGTATTTTCATTAGTACAGAATAATAATAAAAAAATGCAGAATTGGAAAACACCCCCATACTTAAACCCAACATTGTCCCCAATGTTGCAATCTAAGTATGCGGAACAGATAATATATAAAATATAATAAGTACAAAAATAAAAAGGGAGGGTAGGAGGCAAGTGCACCTATCGTGAGTAGTACAGGATATTCCGGGTGGAATATCAAGGTCGTATTGTTCTCGGGGTTGGTTCGATTATTTCTACTCTTCCCTGGAGGGGACTATTATTTTACCGATAATTAACTTGTCGGGTTATATTTTATATATAATAAAAATGCAGAAAATGGCAGAAAGAAAATGAAAGCATGAAGGTGGTGCCGATGAAGAGCTTAGCTCGATGGCACCGAGAAAACAAATGAACTAAAATAGACTTTAAATAAAAAGAGCTCCTAAATTTCTAATTAATTAAGGCGGAGTCTTGGCCGTGGAGGTTCCACTAAAATGAGCTCACCTAGCTATAGGGCTATCGCTCACCTGAACGCTAAGAATATTCGACCGGGCTCTCGTCCGACGAAGGATTCCTCTTAACGCCCGCATTACGCTAAGAACCCCGCTATTGGGTGGGGAACCCAATCCGGTAGAGTTGGCGCGCCTCCTCTCTCAAGGGTTAGTGCGGAACTCTCTTTGCCAAGGAGTGATCGGTCCATATGCACGGCCTCTCGGCTAGCTAGCATATGGACTACAGAAATAGGGCCCACACATCGATATGTGGTCCTACGCGTCGTTAACCCCGGGCAAACCTTAAGTCCTTTTAATTAATTAGAAAAATACGACCTTTAATTATTTTAAGCTATTTTATCTGTCCCAATGCTCTTCGATGCCGAGGGCTAAGAACGATTAGCCACTCATCGGAATGGGGACGACTTGCGGTGAAAAGCAGAAAATAAAGCAGTAAAGAAAGCGGTAAATGAAAGCGATAAAATGAAAGCAGTAAAGGAAAGCTGAAAATTGCAAGTCCTACTCAAACGAGTAGGACTGAAGAAAGCTGTAAATTGCGAGTTCCGACGCAAATGCGTGGGCGGGAGAAAGAAAGCGGGTCCCACTCAAACGAGTAGGACTAAATAAATGCAACACACGCACGCACTCTACATAAAGTAAAACTCATGCACACGCTCTCTCGACATAAATGAAAACACACACACACACAAATCCTACTCAAATGAGTCGGGAAAATTAAGACCTGCCATTTAACTCGAATGAGTAGGCGGAAATAAAGAAAATTACAAACTCACGCACTCTACAGAAAGTAAAATAAGCAAGCGCCATTTAACTCTTAACAAGTAGGCGGAAATAAATGCGCATACCTGAAAAATTGCAAAAAAACTAAGTTACCGAAAAATTAAAATAACTGCATTTATACCGCTAGAATGCGGTAGAAATGCGTAAAAAGCTGAAATAAAAATTAAACGAGCGAAAAAGTTTTGCAAATAAACGAAAAATGAAAGTGCTCGAAAAATTAAAACGAATACATTTCTACCGCTAGAATGCGGTAGAAATGCGTAAAAAGAGAACGAAAAATTTAAATAAGCAAAAGTTTTGGAAAATAAAGGAAAAATACAAGTGTTTAAAAAACTAAAATGACAAATTATTCATTCTTATAATGCTATAAAAATGCCTAAAAAGTGGAAGAAAAGTTAAAAGTACGAAAAGTTTTACATAAATAACAAAAAAAAACGGCTAAGTAAGAAAAATCGAAACCACTTTCTAATCATTTTTATTTTTTCATAAGGGTGAACAAGGACGAAAAAGCTAAACTATTAGCACTATTGAAGCTATTAAAACACAAAAATTTACACTCATACACTCACACACTCATTTAAAAGAAAACAAAAACTAAGTTAAAACAAAAACAAATAAGATTGCATAAAAGTAGCCACATAGTTGAAGTCCAAATCCATAAAAAGAGAGAAAATCTACAATTTTATTAAGCTAAAAACGAAGATTACAAAGCTATGAAAATAAAGGAGAGGGGGAGAAATTTCCCTTACATAGCATTTGGACTCATCCGAGCAACATAACTCCTATACAAAATGGTTCAAAAAGGGAACAAGAACTCAAGCAGAAGCTCTGAATTTATAGGGAAAAATTTACGAGTACACGCCCTTGGTCACGGGCGTGACAGGGGGCGTGTAAGTACTATTTGCGAAGGCGGCCGGCGATTTGACGGGAAAGTGGACTTCGTGCTGGACACGTGTCGGTCTCGCAGTGGTCACGCCCCAGGTCACGGGCGTGACGCTGGGCGTGTCAAGCAGGTGGATCTGGGCGCGGGTTGCGCCGAAAGTCTTCGGGCAGGTCTTGTTGGGCCAGCTGGAAAGGTCACGCCCCTGGTCACGGGCGTGACTCTGGGCGTGTCAGTTGGTGTCGACACTCGACGAATGTCGAGCGGAAAGTGTCGAGTTGAAATCGTTGAGCTGAGATTGAGTCACGCCCTAGGTCACGGGCGTGACTCTGGGCGTGTCGAGGAGGTCGACGATCGTTGAGCTAGAACCGTCGAGCGGGTGGACATGGGCTTGGGTCACGCCCCGTGTCGGATGAAACAGGCGTGACAGGGGGCGTGTCAAGCTTTGCTTCTCAAAAATGGCTGATTTCACGATTTTTGACGTGTCACGCCCTGGTCACGGGCGTGACCAATTTGTCACGGGCGTGACATGACAATTTTTGGCAGATTTTTCATTTTTTCTGAAACATAAAAATAAAGCAAGTCAGCAAAATTATTTACAAAAAGGGAGCAATTTATTAAGCAAAAATATGTAAAAATGACGAAAAGAAATGAAAACAACTAAATTAATGTATAGAAAAATAGGTATATTTACAATTCATCACGGTCCATGACTTGGAGTTAGCGGCCGTGATTTTTGCCTTAAAGCTGTGGAGACACTATTTGTACGGTGTGAAGATTGATATCTACACCGATCATAAGAGCCTGAAGTATCTAATTGATCAGAAGGATCTGAATATGCGGCAGCGTAAATGGATGGAGTTCTTGTGATACTATACATCCAAGATCCACTACGTGCCTGGTAAAGGGAATGCGGTTGCGGACGCGTTGACTCGCCGAGCCCCAGCTCAAGCCAATTGGCTATCGAGGCATGATGAGCGGTTGGTGCGGGAGTTGGAGGCGTTGGAGATTGTTTGTGTGGATAAGCAATCAAGTGCTGAAGCAGTTCTGAATTGGACTGAAGTCCAATATGACCTGGCTGATCGGATTCGGCAGGCTTTGGATATGGATGTCCATATTAAGCAGTTCATGGTAGAGGCTCTGGATGGGTCAAATTCCTAATTCGTTGTGAAGGACGAATTGCTTTGGAAAGACGGTCGTCTGTGCGTCCCAAGTTCACCCGGGGAGCACGAAGATGTACCGCGATGTGAAGAAACTATTTTGGTGGCCGGGTTTGAAGAAAGATGTAACGCCCCCCTATCCGTCACATAGCATATAGCAGTAGGTCCGGTCGGGGCCCGACGCCGTATGCCACAGACAGACCGGGTGGTTACTCATGGAAACCATCCAACCAATCAACGTCCTACACAGAGCATTCTAGCGGAAGCAGTTTATAAAAGTTGCAATAAAGAACCCAGCATTAAAGCATGAATGTCCACTAACCCAAAATAGGAATGTATACAAAATACCAACATAAGCCTTAAGGCCTTACAAAATGTTTCACTTGATATTACATGATTTACAAACCATGGCACGCAGGCCGGTCATACATGAATAAAACAGTAAACACTTCCATTTGGGCCTTCGAGGGCCGGCTTCGCAAAAAGGGCTTTAGCCCGATATTGACTGCTTGGTCCAGCAGCACCTGCAAGCAACAAACCACCGCACGGTGGCAAAACAAGGCAACGGTCAGCAATGCTGACCAAATTATAACGATCCCGCCCCCAACTCGGGGCGGCGATGCTCCTTCCCTGCATTTCATTAGCATAAGCGAGCAATATATATAAATAGCCATTTCATCACAGACGTTGGCTCGCACGGCCACACGCCCCGTGCTCTCAGGGCACATTTTCGGTGAACCGGTCGATGTCACGTCAATGAAAGCCATAGACATTCCGGACTCACCACCGCCACTTTGACGGCCAAACCTATGAGCAATTTGTCTTCCTGGCCTGGGTCACGACAATTTAAGCCATTGACCGCCGAAGACCCTAATCTATGCCAACGGCAAGTGCCACGTGCCTTTAGGTCTCTTTAACCGAACGACATAGAACAGGTACGGTTCCATCTAACCCGTGCTCACATCGCAACGACAATTTAAGCAATTTGCGCGGGTCAAACTTCCACCGAGTCCCATTTCCATCACAATTCACATAACCCGGTTATGTTCAAGTTGGCTCTCAGGCCACCAAGTTGGCAAGATCTCGTATCCGCCCAGTTTTCCAGGTGCACCTTTGGGTTAGTCCCCAAGGCTCCCTGCTGCAATCTACCGCGTAGAAAACCCGAAAAACAAACAATAGCACGGAGTCTTCTCCGGCATTATGCAATGCAACATCACCGATCCAGACCAACATGTCCGGGTAGGCTTCACACATCATGCCTATGTCCGTTCTCGCTTACGGACTCTAAACAATGGGGACTTCACATATCTACCCGAAGGAACGCCTCCAACTCTCCGCAAACTCGCGAGAGCGGGCTTCCTATGCAAAGAAAGAGAGCTACTCATGCTCAAGATGAGGATCCGGAGTCGGCTCGCGATTCGGAGCTTCGAAGCTCTTCCAATGGCCGGATCTAGCTCCTTCTTCCTTCCTTGGCTCTCCTCTCTCTCTAAGGTTTTATAAAGATAACAACTTAAGAAAAGTGAGGGTTTCTAAGTCCAATCCCGGGTATATCCCTTCAGGAACCACCCCCAGCCGTTGGATCCCAAAATAAAGAAACGAACGGCTTTAATTCGGGACTGAAATGCCCAATCTGGACCGAACACGGCCTGGCACACGCCCGTGTCCAGGGCCGTGTGCCTCATTCGCCGTCAAAATCGGCTCGCCTGGAACCTCACACGGGTATCGAACACGCCCGTGTTCGAGCTGACACGCCCGTGTTCCACCTGATACGGCCGTGTGGCCGGCCGTGTACCCCCATCATTTTTCCCCGAAGACAACCCGAGCACTGCACGGGTTCTAGGACACGCCCGTGTTCGTACCCGTGTCACCCCAACACGCCTGGACCCCAGGCCGTGTACACGGTCTCGACACTCGACACTTCGTCGAGAGAAGATCGTCGACCTGATGACACGACCTTGGACACGCCCGTGTCCTAGGCCGTGTGCCTTGTCTCGGCACAATGTCGAGACCAAAGTGTCGACTTCGCGGGACGAGTGTCGACACGGGTCGACATGCCCTGCGACACGCCCGTGTCGCAGGCCGTGTGCCATGTCTCGACACTTCGTCGAACGCAGAGTGTCGACTTCGTGGCTAAGTGTCGACACTTGTCGATACGCCCTGCGACACGCCCGTGTCGCAGGCCGTGTGCCCAGTCTCGACACAATGTCGAGACCAAAGTGTCGACTTCCCGGCTGAGTGTCGACACAAGCTTGACACGCCCTGGGACACGCCGTGTCCCAGGCCGTGTGCCTGCAACCAGAACCCAAAACTGGCCCAAAACGTCCCCCGTCGCTCTTTTGAGTTTCGAGGCGTTACAACTCTCCCCCTCTTAAAAGAATTTCGTCCTCGAAATTATATAAAGGAAAGACATGTACAAAACCAAAATTTGTACCTGAGCGGAACAACTTTGGATACTCGTCAATCATAGTCTGCTCTCGCTCCCAAGAGAGCTCCTCACGACCGCAATTGTCCCACCGGACCTTGACCATCCTGATCTCTTTATTGCGTAGCCGCTTGACCTCCGAGTCCTCAATCCGCACGGGCTTGACCTTTGTCGTCAGCCCACTATCCACCGGCACTTGATCAACTGCGATCAATTGCGTAGGCTCTTGCACCGCCTTCCGAAGCACCGAAATATGGAATACATCATGTAAACCACTAAGCTCCACTGAAAGCTTCAACCGATAGGCCGCTTCACCAACTCGCTCCAGAACCTCAAACGGTCCAAGGTACCTCGGGCTTAGCTTTTTCAATCGCCACACCCGCGAGACACCCTTGAACGGCTTGATCTTTAAGTATACATAATCGCCCGCAGCAAACTCCACGTTCCTGTGCTTGGCATTATAGTACTTTGCTTGCCGGTACTGAGCGATAAGCAACCTATCCCGAATGGTTCTCACCAAAGAAGTAGCATCCTCCACTTCCGACCGCTTATACAACTTTGACTCGCCCGTTTCTAACCAAGACAACGGCGTGCGACATTTTTCTACCATATAGGGCCTCGAAAGGCGCCATCTGAATAGTCGCTTGGTAGCTATTGTTGTATGCGAACTCCACCAAATAAAGGTGGTCCTCCCATTGCTTTCCAAAATCCAAGACACACATGCGGAGCATGTCTTCCATGATTCTATTGACCCTCTCGATCTGCCCATCCGTTTGCGGATGGAAGGCTGTGCTGAATTTCAACTTTGTTCCCAACATTTGCTGCACTAGCCTCCAATCATTGGACGTGAACCGCCCATCTCAGTCACTCACGATGCTGCGGGGCACACCATGAAGCTGTACTATGTTATCCACATAAAGCTTTGCCAACTTCTCCACCAGATCATCCTTCCTATGCAGAATAAAATGCGACACCTTCGTTAACCGATCAACAACCACCCAAATGGCGTCGTTCCCCTTTTGCGACCTTGGCAAACCGTGCACAAAGTCCATAGAGATGTCGTCAAATTTCCACTCCGGAATAGGCAAGGACTTAAGAAATCCTCCCGGCTTTTGGCACTCCGCCTTTACCAAGACGCAAGTTTGGCACTTCGCTACGTATAGCGCCACATCCTTCTTCAAACCCGGCCACCAAAATAGTTTCTTCACATCACGATACATCTTTGTGCTCCCCGGGTGAATCGAGTATTTGGTATGGTGTGCCTCGTACAACAACTCCACCCGCAAATTACCCACGTTTGGGACACACAGACGACCGTCCTTCCAAAGTAATCCGTACTCCACGACGAATTGGGAATTTGACCCATCCAGATCCTCTACCATGAACTGCTTCATATGAGCATCCATATCCAAAGCCTGCCGAATACGATCAACCAGGTCATATTGGACTTCAGTCCAATTCAGAACTGCTTCAGCACTTGATTGTCTATCCACACAAACAATCTCCAATGCCTCCAATTCCCGCACCAACCGGTCATCATGCACCGATAGCCAATTGGCTTGAGCTGGGGCTCGGCGACTCAACGCGTCCGCAACCGCATTCCCTTTTCCAGGCACGTAGTGGATCTTGAATGTATAGTCCCCCAGGAACTCCATCCATCTACGCTGCCGCATATTCAGATCTTTCTGATCAATAAGGTACTTCAGGCTCTTGTGATCGGTGTAGATATCAATCTTCACACCGTACAAATAGTGTCTCCACAGCTTCAAGGCAAAAATCACGGCCGCTAACTCCAAGTCATGGACCGGATAATTCCTCTCGTGCACTTTTAGCTGTCTCGAGCCATAAGCTATTACACTTCCGTGTTGCAGTAGCACGCAACCCAAACCGCTGTCCGAAGCATGGCTATAAATCTCATAGCCTTCGGTCCCACATGGCGAACTCAGCACAGGCGCCGTGGTCAACCGACACTTCAACTCCTCAAAAGCTCGCGCGCACTCCGGCGTCCAAACGAACTTATGCTCCTTCCTCGTCAAAGTAGTGAGAGGTAACACTATCCGCGAGAAGTTCTCTACGAAGCGCCTATAATAGCCGGCAAGCCCCAGAAAACTCCGGACTTCCGCTACAGTAGCAAGCTCAGGCCACTCCCGTATCGCAAACATCTTCGCCGGATCCACATCAATACCCTCTCCACTTACTATATGACCGAGGAACGCCACAGAGGATAGCCAAAACTCGCACTTCGAGAACTTGGCATACAACTGATTTCGCCTTAGCGTCTACAACACCAAATGAAGATGCTTGAAGTGATCTTCCTCACTTTGCGAGTACACCAAAATATCGTCGATGAAGACGATCACGAAATGGTCCAAGTACTCCCTGAAAGTCCTGTTCATCAAATCCATGAACACTGACGGCGCATTAGTCAGCCCAAATGGCATGACCGTAAACTCATAATGCCCGTATCTCGTACTAAACGCTGTCTTCGGGATATCACTCTCCCTTATTCACAGCTGATAGTACCCAGCCTTGAGATCCAACTTCGAGTACACCGTCGACCCGACTAACTGATCAAAAAGATCATCAATCCGAGGGATCGGGTACTTGTACTTCTCCGTCAGCTTGTTGAGCTCCCGATAATCAATACACAGCCTCAAGCTTCCGTCCTTCTTCTTAACAAAGAGGACCGGTGCACTCCAATGCGAAGAACTCGGGTGCACATACCCTTGCTCCAACAACTCTTGCAGTTGAACTTTCAGCTCCGCCATTTCCTTAGGCGCTAGCCGATACGGAGATCGTGACACAGGCTTTGCACCTGGCACTAGCTCGATCGTAAAATCTATCTCCCGCTGAGGCGGGGCTCCAGGAAGATTTGCGGGGAACACATTAGGGTATTCCGATACCACTGAAATACAATCCAACGCGGGCTTCGGCTTTGCAACCTCCACTAGTGTAAAGAACAGTTCTGCACCGGCACGAACCGCCTTCACCACCTGAAGAGCAGACATCAAAGTCTTGCTCGACCCCTTTAAGCCCGTAAAAGTCGTTTCACGACTTGCTCCCAGCTTGACTTCCTTGCTACCGCAATCTATATGGGCCTGCTGCTCCGAGAGCCAGTCCATGCCAAATATGACGTCGAACTCCACCAACGGAAGTAAAGACGCCCGCAGGTCGAACTCCTGCTTCCCAATACGAATCTTAACATCGCAGATCCTATCCGCTCTCATCGAACACCCATTGGGCAACAACACATCCAACTTATCCTTCGCCATCGAAGAAGGGACTCCGATGCGTGATATAAATCCTTCGGACAAGAAGGAGTGTGAAGCTCCCGTATCGAAGAGTGCTCGTGCCGGATTTTCACAAATCAATACAAATCCTAAACAAGCAGTGGTAAGGTAACATGTGCATAATAAGTATTTAAAGAAATTGACTTGCTATAAATTAAACCGTACCTGTCACCACATCAGCTTGTTTGATGGCCTCTTGTTGGCCAAGATTGTAGACCCTCGGTTGGGCCGGAGCATAGTGGGACGCGGTCGACTCCACCGCCTTGCCCTTCTCTTCATAAGTAGCTCACGGCCTTCTCTCGGACTTAGGACGTCCGCTCCAACAGTCACGGGCAAAATGCCCCGTCTTTCCACAAGTAAAACACGCACCCGGGGTCCGACTCGTAGTCGCCCCAGAAGCACCAGAAGGAGCTAGACCCGAAGTCCTATGTTTCTTGAAAGACCTCCGATAGCCGGACTTTGAAGTAGTCGGCACTTTAAATTCGGATTTCCTATCACCCAAGCTTTTCTTTGCTTGCACATTCTTCATGTCCTTCTCCAAGGACCGGGCCGTGTTGACCAAGATTAAGAAACCCTGCGTCATCGGCCCCGAAAGTAGTAATCTCAACTCATCTCTCAAGCCTTCGTAGAAGCGATTAGTCTTGTGCTCCTCATCCATGATGGTTGAGCTAGCATATCGACTCAAACGGGTGAACTCATGGAGATATTCATCCATGCTCTTCTCACCCTGAACCAACTTCAGAAATTCGTTCTCCATCGAAATCCTCTGAGTAGAAGGGAGGTATCTTGCTAAGAACAATCCCGAGAACTCTTCCATCGGAACGTCTATAAGTTGTCTACCTCTCAAATGATGCAGCTCCAATACTTCCCACCACATCCTCGCTTCACCGTCCAGAAGGAACGTAGCGATGGTGGTCATTTGCCACTCCTCCGTCTCCATTGCTGTCATGACTCTCTTCACCCTGGAGAGCCAGTCTTCAGCCTGAGATGGGGTTCCCAACCCCGAGAATACCGGAGGGTTAAAGCTCATTACATGCTTAAGCTGCCTCTCGGTTGCCCTCCTTGGCACCACCGGTTCCACAACCACTTGCTCCACCCTCCTCGGCTCAGCCTCTTGAAGAGGTTCCTGCTCTATCACAGGAGCGGGCTGCTGCGTTTGCCTTGCAGGCTGTGCATTTATCACGGCCAACACCGCTTCAGCCACCAATCGTATGTTCTCAGCCGACAGAGGTGTTGCAGGAGCAACATTCGGTGCACTACTAGCCTCAGAAACTCGGCGTTCTGACGGCCCAACACCACTTCTGGCCACCTATAGTGGTACAAAACACCATTAAGCGACCAAATAAAATTGCAAACAACAATTATAGGAACACGCAGGTTCCTCAAACACGAGTATTTTCATTCCTAAGTGGACATTCATGGGTTCTTTTACTGTTATAACGATGACGCACACAATGTGCTCACCACCCCTTAAAAAGAATTCGCCCACGAATTCACTTTAAGCCCAACCAAAACTAGTAGTCTGATACCAAATTGTAACGCCCCCTATCCGTCACATATCATTTAGCAGTAGGTCCGGCCGGGGCCCGACGCTGTATGCCACAGACAGACCGGGTGGTTACTCATGGAAACCATCCAACCAATCAACGTCCTACACAGAGCATTCTAGCGGAAGCAGTTTATAAAAGTTGCAATAAAGAACCCAGCATTAAAGCATGAATGTCCACTAACCCAAAATAGGAATGTATACAAAATACCAACATAAGCCTTAAGACCTTACAAAATGTTTCACTTGATATTACATGATTTACAAACCACGGCATGCAGGCCGGTCATACATGAATAAAACAGTAAACACTTCCATTTGGGCCTTCGAGGGCCGGCTTCGCAAAAAGGGCTTTAGCCCGCTATTGACCGCTTGGTCCAGTAGCACCTGCAAGCAACAAACCACCGCACGGTGGCAAAACAAGGCAACGGTCAACAATGCTGACCAAATTATAACGATCCCGCCCCCAACTCGGGGCGGCGATGCTCCTTCCCTGCATTTCATTAGCATAAGCGAGCAATATATATAAATAGCCATTTCATCACAGAAGTTGGCTCGCACGGCCACACGCCCCGTGCTCTTAGGGCACATTCTCGGTGAACCGGTCGATGTCACGTCAATTAAAGCCATAGACATTCCGGACTCACCACCGCCACTTTGACGGCCAAACCTATGAGCAATTTGTCTTCCTAGCCTGGGTCACGACAATTTAAGCCATTGACCTCCGAAGACCCTAATCTATGCCAACGGCAAGTGCCACGTGCCTTTAGGTCTCTTTAACCGAACGACATAGAACGGGTACAGTTCCATCTAACCCGTGCTCACATCGCAACGACAATTTAAGCCATTTGCACGGGTCAAACTTCCACCGAGTCCCATTTCCATCACAATTCACATAACCCGGTTATGTTCAAGTTGGCTCTCAGGCCACCAAGTTGGCAAGATCTCGTATCCGCCCAGTTTTACGGGTGCACCTTTGGGTTAGTCCCCAAGGCTCCCTGCTGTAATCTACCGCGTAGAAAACCCGAAAAACAAATAATAGCATGGAGTCTTCTCCGGCATTATGCAATGCAACATCACCGATCCAGACCAACATGTCCGGGTAGGCTCACACATCATGCCTATGTCCGTTCTCACTTACGGACTCTAAACAATGAGTACTTCACATATCTACCCGAAGGAACGCCTCCAACTCTCCGCAAACTCGCGAGAGCGGGCTTCCTATGCAAAGAAAGAGAGCTACTCATGCTCAAGATGAGGATCGTTACCCTAGCGTTCCCCTTTGGCGCCATTGAAAAGTAAACGGATGAAAAGCACCGCACTAGCTTTGCCTCCGTGGATCCAGAGTCGGCTCGCGATTCGGAGCTTTGAAGCTCCTCTAATGGCCGGATCTAGCTCCTTCTTCCTTCCTTGGCTCTCCTCTCTCTCTAAGGTTTTAGAAAGATAACAACTTAAGAAAAGTGAGGGTTTCTAAGTCCAATCCCGGGTATATCCCTTCAGGAACCACCCCCAGCTGTTGGATCCCAAAATAAAGAAACGAACGGCTTTGATTCGGGACTGAAATGCCCAATCTAGACCGAACACGGCCTAGCACACGCCCATGTCCAGGGCCGTGTGCCTCATTCGCCGTCAAAATCGGCTCGCCTGGAACCTCACACGGGTATCGAACACGCCCGTGTTCGAGCTGACACACCCGTGTTCCACCTGACACGACCCTGTACCCCCATCATTTTTCCCCGAAAACAACCCGAGCACTACACGGGTTCTAGGACATGCCCGTGTCCGTACCCGTGTCACCCCAACACGCTTGGACCCCAGGCCGTGTACACGGTCTCGACACTCGACACTTCGTCGAGAGAAGATCGTCGGCCTGATGACACGGCCTTGGACACGCCCGTGTCCTAGGCCGTGTGCCTTGTCTCGACACAATGTCGAGACCAAAGTGTCGACTTCGCGGGACGAGTGTCGACACGGGTCGACACGCCCTGCGACACGCCCGTGTCGCAGGCTGTGTGCCATGTCTCGACACTCCGTCGAACGCAGAGTGTCGACTTCGCAACTAAGTGTCGACACGGGTCGACACGCCCTGCGACACGCCCGTGTCGCAGGCCGTGTGCCCAGTCTCGACACAATGTCGAGACCAAAGTGTCGACTTCCCGGCTGAGTGTCGACACAAGCTTGACACGCCCTGGGACAAGCCCGTGTCCCAGGCCGTGTGCCTACTGCCAGAACCCAAAACTGGCCCAAAATGTCCCCCGTCGCTCCTTTGAGTTTCAGGGCGTTACAAAAGATGTGGCGCTCTACGTGGCGAAGTGCCAAACTTGCGCCTTGGTGAAGGCGTAATGTCAAAAGCCGGGAGGATTTCTTAAGTCCTTGCCTATTCCGGAGTGGAAATTCGACGACATCTCTATGGACTTTGTGCACGGTTTGCCAAGGTCGCAAAAGGGGAACGACGCCATTTGGGTGGTCGTGGATCTGTTAACGAAGGTGTCGCATTTCATTCCGCATAGGAAGGATGATCCGGTGGAGAAGTTGGCGAAACTGTATGTGGATAACATTGTACGGCTTCATGGTGTGCCCCGCAGTACCGTGAGTGACCGAGATGGGCGGTTCACGTCCAATGATTGGAGGCTTGTGCAGCAAATGTTGGGAACAAAGCTGAAATTCAGCACAGCCTTCCATCCGCAAATAGATGGGCAGACCGAGAGGGTCAATAGAACTATGGAAGACAAGCTTCGCATGTGTGTCTTGGATTTTGGAAAGCAATGGGAAGACCACATAAATTTGGTGGAGTTTGCATACAACAATAGCTACCAAGCGAGTATCCAAATGGCGCCCTTCGAGGCCCTATATGGTAGAAAATGTCGCACGCCGTTGTCTTGGCTAAAAACGGGCAAGTCAAAGTTGTATAAGCGATTAAAAGTGGTGGATGCTACTTCGTTGGTGCGTACCGTTCGGGAGAGGTTGCTTATCGCTCAGGACAGGCAAGCGAAGTACTATAATGCCAAGCACAGGAACGTGGAGTTCGATGTGGGCGAATGGGTGTACTTAAAAATCAAGCCGTTCAAGGGTGTCTCGCGGGTACGACGATTGAAAAAGCTAAGCCCGAGGTACCTTGAGCCGTTTGAGGTTCTGGAGCGAATTGGTGAAGCGGCCTATCGATTGAAGCTTTCAGTGGAGCTTGGTGGATTACATGATGTATTCTATATTTCTGTGCTTCAGAAGGCGGTGCAAGAGCCATCGTAAGTGATCGCGTTTGATCAAGTGCCGGTGGATAGTGGGTTGACGACAAAAGTCAAGCCCGTGCGGATTGAGGACTTGGAGGTCAAGCGGCTATGCAAGAAAGAGATCAGGATGGTCAAGGTCCGATGGGACAATTGCGGTCGCGAGGAGCTCTCTTGGGTGCGAGAGAAGACTATGCTTGACGAGTATCCGGATTTGTTCCGCTCAGGTACAATTTAATTTTGTACATATCTTTCCTTTATATAATTTCGTGGACGAAATTCTTTTAAGAGGGGGAAAGTTGTAACGCCCCGAAACTCAAAAGAGCGACGGGTGAAGTTTTGGGCCAGTTTTGGGTTCTGGTAGGAGGCATACGGCCTGGGACACGGGCGTGTCCCAGGGCGTGTCAGGCTGTGTTGTCGAGTTGGTCGAGTGGTCGACGAATTTTGCTCGACGATGTGTCGAGACAGGGCATACGACCTGCGACACGGGCGTGTCGCAGGGCGTGTCGACCCGTGTCGACACTCAGCCCGCGAAGTTGACACTCTGCGCTCGACGAAGTGTCGAGGCATGTCACACGCTTGTGACACGGGCGTGTCGCAGGGCGTGTGGACCCGTGTCGACACTCGTCTCGGGGTGTCGACGAATTTTGCTCGACGAAGTGTCGAGAGAAGGCACACGGCCTAGGACACGGGCGTGTCCAAGGCCGTGTCGTGAGCTCGATGAACTTCGCTCGACGAAGTGTCGAGTGTCGAGACCGTGAACACGGCCTGGAGCCCAGGCGTGTTCGAGTGGACACGGGTTAGGACACAGGCGTGTCCAGGAACCCGTGTAGTTCTCGGGTTGTTTTCGGGATAAAAAGAAGGGGGCACACGGCCGACCATACGACCATGTCAGTTGGAACACGGGCGTGTCAGATCAAACACGGGCGTGTTCGATGCCCGTGTATTGTTCCAGGCACGTCGATTTTGACGGCGAATGAGGCACACGGCCCTGGACACGGGCGTGTGCTATGCCGTGTTCGGTCCAGATTGGACATTTCAGTCCCGAATCAAAGCCGTTCGTTTCTTTAATTGGTGATCCAACGGCTGGGGGTTGTTCCTGATGGGATATACCCGGGATTGGGCCTTAGAAACCCTCACTTTTACTTGAGTGGTTATCTTTCTAAAGATTAGAGAGAGAGAGGAGAGCCAAGGAAGGAAGAAGAAGCTAGATCCGGCCATTGGAGGAACTTCGAAGCTCCAAATCGCGAGCCGACTCCGGATCCACGGAGGAGAAGAGAGTGCGGTGCTTTTCATCCGCTTACTTTTCCATGGAGCCAAAGAAGAATGCTAGGGTAACGATCCTCTTCTTGAGCATGTTAAGCTCTACTTCTTTTGCAAAAGGGAAGCCCGCTCTCGCGAGTTTGCGGTGAGTTGGAGGCGTTCCTTCGGGTAGACATGAATAGTCCCCGTTGTTAGAGTCCGTAAGCGAGAACGGACATAGGCATGTTGTGTGAAGCCTACTCAGACATGTTGGTCTGGATCGGTGATGTTGCTTTGCATAAATGCCGGAGAAGACTCCGTGCGATTGGTTGTTTTTCGGGTTTTCTACACGGTAGATTGCAACAGGTAGCCTTGGGGACTAACCCTAAGGTGCACCTGGAAAACTGGGCGGATGCGTGATCTTGCCAACATGGAGGCCTGAGAGCCAACTTGAACATAACCGAGTTATGTGAAATTGTGTGACGAAAATGGGACTCGGGAGATGTTTGACCTGCGCATATGGCTTAAATTGTCGTTGCGACGTGAGCACGGGTTAGATGGAACCGTACCCACTTCTATGTCGTTCGGGTAAAAGAGACCTAAAGTTACGAGGCACTTGCCGTTGGCATAGATGAGGGTCTTCGGCGGTCTATGGCTTAAATTGTCGTGACCCATGCCCGGAAGACAAATTGCTCATAGGTTTGGCCGTCAAAGTGGCGGTGGTGAGTCCGGAATGTCTATGGCTTTAATTGACGTGACATCGACCGGTTCACCGAGAATGCGACCTGAGAGCACGGGGCGTGTGGCCGTGCATGCCAACGTCTGTGATGAAATGAATATTATTATATTGCTCGCTTATGCTAATGAAATGCATGGAAGGAGCATCGCCGCCCCGAGTTGGGGGCGGGATCGTTATAATTTGGTCAGCATTGCTGACTGTTGCCTTTGTTTGCCACCGTGCGGTGGTTTTGTTGCTTGCAGGTGCAGCTGGACCAAGCTGTCAATAGCGGGATAAAACCCAATTTGCGAAGCCGGCCCTCGAAGGCCTAATTGGAGTGTTTACTGCTTTATTCATGTATGACCGGCCTGCGTACCGTGGTTTGTAAAACATGTAATATCAAGTGAACCATTTTGTAAGGCCTTAAGACTTGTACTTGTGTATGTACAACATTCCTATTTAGTATTAGTGGACATTCATGTTTTTGTGTTGGGTTCTTTATTGCAACTTATTAAATTGCTTCCGCTAGAATGCTCTGTGTAGGATGCTATGATTGGTTGGATGGTTTCCATGAGTAACCACCCGGTCTGTCTATGGTATATGGCGTCGGGCCCCGGCCGGACCTACTGCTATATGCTATGCGACGGATAGGGGGTGTTACAGTACTATTGAATCTTGAGTTCACTGTGCTTGTGATGTCCATTAGTTTGATACTTCTCCCATTAATGGATTCTTCGAACTTTTTGGCCTCTGATAGCTCACTTTTCAGTGAAGCTATCTGCTCCCTATAGCATTCCAACTCCTCAGAGAGTTTGAGGTTTTCTGATTTTAAAGTACTGTGTTCAGATAGCTGATTTCTGAGAGAAATGATTTCCTTCTCAGATTTTAATAAATCTAATTACAGTGCTTTAAACTCACACTTGAAGTCCTCAGAATTAAAATCAAAAGAATTTATTACCTGGTCCTCTTCAGATTGAGTCTCTGATTCTGACTCTGACTCTTCTGCATCAGAATTTTATTGTGAGACATTGATATCTATCATGCAGAATTCTTTTTCATTAGCATCATCTTCATCATCACTAGAGCTGGATGAAGCTTCAGATTCTTCTTCTGTCTCACTCCAGGTTTCAGCAACAAACCCCTTCCATGTATTTTTGTTCTTGCTGGAGGAGGGTTTGTCATTGCTATTTTTCTTGAAGTCCTTTTCTTTTCTCCTTTCTTTCCTGTCCTTCTTGTCCTTATTTTGATTTTCTAGACAGTCAGGCACAATGTGGCCTGGTTTCCTGCATCCAAAACAAATAATCTCTTTGTTATTTGATTTGTCATACCTTGGCTTGTCATGCCCTTTGTATGATCTTTTCCTGAAATCCTTCTTGGCCATTTTATAAAACCTTCTGGCCATTAAGCTTAGAAGCTCTTCATTGCCTGTGACCTTGTCTTCAGGCTGATCTTCAATATCTTTGAATGCTATTGATTTCTTTTTTCTGACTGCTGGTGAAGCAGCCTTCTGCTCTTCTTCTCTGTTCTTGATGAGCAGCTCATAGGACTTGAGCTTGCCCAAGAGAGCTTCAGTTGTGGTCTCATTTAGGCTTCTGACATCCTTGATTGGCCAGATCCTTGAGTCCCAAGTGCTAGGGAAGCACCTTAGGATTTTGTCATTGAGTTCAGTCAATGAGATCTCCTTATCCAAGGTTTTCAGTTCATTGACTATAAGACTGAGTCTATTATACATATCTGCTACTGACTCAGCTTCTCCTTTCTTGAAGTTCTAATATTGGGTTATGAGATGAGATCTTCTATCTTTTCCCTCATCAGCAGATCCTGAGACTATCTCAGATAACTTGTCCCAGATGTCCTTTGCTGAGTTGCATCCAGATACTTTTTGAAATATGTCATCAGACGTGGTTTGTGCCAAAATGTTCATTGCTTTGGCATCTGCAACTTTCCATTTTTTGATTTCTGCATCTGTTCCTGAAGGAGGTGGAACAACACTTGTACTTGTATTTGCTGGTGGTCTTGGACATACTGTCAAAACAGAATTAAAAATATCTTCATCAATAGAGTTCATGTACAATCTTATCCTTGCCTTCCAAAGTGTAAACTTAGATAGATTGCACACTGGAGGTCTGGTGCTAGCATAATCTTTGCTCTGTGCCATGGTTTTATATAAGGATAAATATAATACGAATAATAAAAATAAAAACCCTCTATAAAAGATTGATCTTATCAGAGATCTTTTGGTTCAGGTGTTAGCCTGTAGGATCAACTAATCTGATGAGGAATTAATTGAATAACAACCAACCTCTAAGGTCTGGTATTTTATCCAACTTGGCTCTGATACCAATTGAAAGTGGAGGATAAGATCTATCTTAACTCTAGAGGGGGGGGGGGGGTGAATAGAGTATATTAAAATAATTTTCAAGATAAAAATTATTTGCAGTGGAAGACTTAATTTAAATAATATGTGTATAGTGCTGCAGAAAATAAAAATATGAAAGCAAGAAATAAAATAACACAGTACACAGCAAAACATAAAGAAGCAACCAGAGGACACAAGGAGCTATAGTGGTTCCCCAATCAATCTGGGTAGTCCACTCTTCTACCGACCTAGGTAGGAATCCACTGCAGGATGAGTTGATCAGGTGTCCTGGGCACCAATGAGCTTTTGATAAGGTGCTCAAAAGCTAAACTAGATTTTTTGATCAGTTGTCTTGCCACCACTGGGTTTTGACAAGGTCTCAGAAACCAACACAAACTTTTGAAGGGAGTTTGATAAACCCTTTACAGCAGAGAGAGAGAGATGAGATGATCTTCTCTGTCAACAATCAGAGAGAAGATAGTGTATGTTGTCAAAGCTCCCCCTGAGATCTTGAGTTGTTCATGAAGTGAAGCTTTGCAATAGGGTGATAGGACTTCAGAAGATTCATCGAAGTGAGCTCAGAGATCGTCGAATGGAGTTCGACGATTCATCGACCTGAGCTCGATGAAATGACTTAGTCTCCTGAACTGAAATATCTGGTCTTGAGGGTCTTGAGGGCAGCTTTCAAACCTAAATACTAACCCTTAGACTCAATCTAATTGACCTTTAGATCTATACAAGGAGGTCAAAACAAATTTCCTAAAGGACATTAGTGATCCTTGCCCAAATCAGTAATAGGGTGTTCCAACAGATACCAATTGAAAGTGCAGGTTAGATCTGAAATACTCTAGGGGGGGGGGGTGAATAGAGTATTGTGCTCACTACAAACTTTTTACAGCTTTTGTTGTAGCTCCTAAGTGAACAAATTAGCAAATAAGAAAATAAGCAAAGCAACCTAATAAATCACAGAACAACACAGCCAAAACAAAAAAAAGGGCAACCAGACAACACAAGAAATTTATAGTGTTTCCCCAACCTGGGTACATCCACTCTTCTACCACCCTGACAGGAATCCACTCAGGTTTTTGATCAGGTGCCTGACACCAATGAGCTTTTGTTCAGGTGCTCAAAAACCAAAACCTCAAGTCTTTTGGTAGGAGACTTGAAATCAGGAATAATTTTGAAGGGAATTAAAACCCTGTACAGAGGATGGAAAAATGTGATGATGTCTTCTCTTTCTCAATAACAACTGAGAAGACTGTGGATAGATGTTAGCAGATTTGCTCCCCCTGAGATCTTGAATGGATCAAGAATACTGGAGCACTGCTTCAGGGTGATAGGTCTTCAAAGACTTGAATGCCTTGACCAGAGATTTCTTCAGGAACTTCTTTGACAGATAGATTAATTGTTGTCCTTCTGAAGTTGTCCTGTAGGATTGAAGGAAGAAGACTCTTGATAGTGATTGTATGTTCTTCTTCTTCTTGAGGATGTCCTCTGGCCAAGGCTGATTGCAGGAAAGAACTTTTGATTTCTGTAAGACTGTTCTTCTATGCAATCTGTCTGTCTGTGTTGTAGTACTGGTTGATCTTTTCTTTTCTGACTACTGACTGACTAAGGAACATTCGAAATTTGAATGTTGAGCAGTAATTGCAGTCGGCCTGGGAAGGAAGCGTCAATCAATGATTTCCCTAACTGTCCCATGGAAAAATGGCATGTAATAGTCCATAGTCAATGCGCATTTTAACGGTAATATTCCGAGAAGATTGAGCATTGATTACTCCGGAATCATCGCCAAGAAAAGGGATGGGAAACTGGAGAAGACCTAGTATGGAATCGTCGAACGAAGAACACCAATCGTCGAGCTGAGTTCACAGTTCGTCGAGCTGAGCTTGAGTTCGTCGACTAGACAATATCAATTAGTCTTCCAGGGAAACTTGTCAATTATGCTTTAACATTCGTCGAACTGACAGTCTTCATTCGTCGAGCTGAGATCCAAATTTGTCGAGCTGATAATGATTGTGGACTTAGAATCTGAAAAGTCTCTGACTGAGAAGAG
Organism: Platanthera guangdongensis; assembly: GCA_039583875.1. Taxonomy (NCBI): domain Eukaryota; kingdom Viridiplantae; phylum Streptophyta; class Magnoliopsida; order Asparagales; family Orchidaceae; genus Platanthera; species Platanthera guangdongensis. Next base: position 12,376,188 of record CM077149.1, read on the forward strand.
AACAGATCGTCGACCAGAATTTGTCGAGTAGAGTATTGAATTTGTCGACCTGAGAAGTTGTGAACTTGAGGTCCAAGTTCGTCGAGCTCAGAATCCTGTTCGTCGACCAAAGCCTGAAGTTGGACTTAGAAAAATCTGGAGTTATCCTAACTTTAGCTTGTTGAAGTATCTCAGTATTCGTCGAACAGAGAACAAAGATCATCGAGCTCAGTACAGAGAAATGTCTCAAGATCGTCGAGCTCAGAACCCCTTTCGTCGAGCTGAGTTCGACGAACGTCGAACTCATTTTACTTAGTCTTGAAATCTTCTACGTCTTGAGCTCTCTGATGGTCTTGTTGATATCTGGTCCTTCAGATGTTGACTCTAAGGACTTGGCCTAGACTCTAGGACACAAACTTGACCCTGGATATACATGATGGGTCACATCCTAAGTTAGTGAACCTAGCCCAATTCAACTAGGGATCCAACAGACTCCATGTTTTGTGTTTTCGGGTTTCTACATGGTAGATTGCAGCAGGGATCCTTGGGGATTAACTCCACGACGCACCCGAAAAACTAAGCGGAAATGTAATTATGCTAATTTGCCGGCCTGGGAGTCGGCCTTGTACATAACTGGGTTATGTGTTGTTTGGATTGATGCGAGATCCGAGAGAAGCTTGGCTCGTGCGTACGTCTTAAGGTGAACTACGCGGTGTAAGCAACAGGCAAGTGGAATCAAACCCGGGCTACGTGGTTCGGTGCGAGAGACCCAAAGAGGGACTGGCCATTGGCATAGTCGGGAGCCTTAAATAATGGTCAGAAAGGCTAAAATGATCACGTTGTTTCCATCCCGGGGATGGTGGTGAAGCCACGGAATTGACCGGATTCACCGTTAATGTGCCCTGAGTGCACGGGGTGTTTGGCCGTGCGAGCCTACACATGTGGCAAAGTATGATTGTACTTTATTGTTTAGTTGGGCTAATAAAATGCAGGGAAGGAGCACCGCTGTCCCGAGAAAGGGGCGGGGTCGTTATAATTTGGTCGGCTTTGGCTGACCGTTGCTTTGTTTGCCACCTGTGGTGGAATGTTGATTGCAGGTGCTGCGGAGCCGAGTGCTAAATAACGGGCTGAAGCCCAAGTTGCTGAGCTGGCCCTCGAAGGCCAAAGCGAATAGTTGTATTTTATTTCTATCACGTGTGGCCGGCCTGCGAGCCGATGTATGGAAAATACTACTTTTTAAGTGAAACTCTTGTAAGGCCATAAGGCCAAATACTTTCTTTGTATTTGCTATTTCTTTCCTGTAGTAGTTGTGGACATTCATGATAGTTGATAATTCAATTATGGGTTCTTTGTAACTGTTTAAAAACTTCCGCTAGAATGCTCTGTGTAGGACGAGTAGTCTTAGTTGGTATGTTTTGGTATTCTTATGTAACCCTTCCGACTGTCTGTAGTATATGGCATCGGGTTCCAGCTGGACCTTCTGTTATATGCCATACGACGGATGGGGGTGTTACAATTTGGTATCAGACTTTTGGTTCCGGTCAACTTAAATGAATTTGTGGACGAATTCTTTTAAGGGGTGGCGTCATCGTTATAACATCAAAAAGAACCCATGAATGTCCACTTAGGAATGAAAAATGCTCTTGTTTTGAGGAATCTGAGTGTTCCAATGATTATTTTTAGCAATCTATTTGTCGTCTAACTAGTGGTCATTGCTATTATGGGCGGCTAGGAGCGGTGCTGGGCAATCAGAATGTCCGCAATCGGTGGAAAGTAGTGGACCGAGGGACGTGGCTACAACACCTCCTTCAGCGGAAACCATCAGATTGGTTGCTGAAGCAGTCTTTACTATGATAAATGCCCAACCTACATGGCAAATGCACCATATACCACCTGTTAATGAGCAAGAACCTATTAGGGCGGCAGAGCCGGGAGTGGTAGAGCGCGCGATAGTTGATCAGGTAGCACCAAGGAGAGCTACGGAGAAGCAGCTCAAGCATGTAATGAGGTTTAATCCTCCAAGGTTCGACGAGATTGGAACGCCAACTCAAGTTGAGGATTGCCTCTCTACGATAAAGAGGGTCTTGACGGTCATAGAAACTATTGAGTGGCAAAAGACCACCATAGCGACCTTCCTTTTGGCTGGTGAGGCGAGACTGTGGTGGGACGAGTTGGAGGTTCACCCCTTAGTGGGAAGGCAACTTGCAGATGTGCCTATGGAGGAATTCTCAAGGTTGTTCTTGGCCAGATTTCTACCCTCTGCTCAGAAGCTTGAGATGGAGAATCAATACCTTGGTTTAACTCAGGGAGGCAGAAGCGTGGATGAGTATCCCCACGAGTTTACACGGTTGGGTCGTTATGCTGGTGCTATGTTTACGGAAGGGGAGCGGAAGACCAACCGATTTTATGAGGGTATATGTGGTGACCTGCAACTACTCCATGCTGGGACTAAGGCGCAGGGCTTCCTAGCGTTGGTCAATTCAGCCAGGTCATTGGAAAAGGTTGTGAAGAAAGTGCAAGAGAAGAAGGACCCATGGGAAAAGAAGCCGGAGTTCAAAGTGCCAAATGCAAAGTCGGGTTACCGCAGGTGGAGCAAGAAGCTCAAGACTTCAAAATCAGCCCCTTCGTCTGGTGCGGTGGGGGTAACCACAAGTCGAGTCCTAGGAGCGTGCTATAATTGCGGAAAGATGGGGAATTTTGCTCGTGAGTGTTGGAGTGGACGTGCAAAGTCCGAGAGGAAGCCTGGAGCAACCTACGAAGAGAAAGGGAAGGCGGTGGAGTCGACCGCGTCCCACTATGCTCCAGCCTAGCCTAGAGTTTATAACCTTGGTCTGCAAGAGGTCATAAAACAAGCTTACATGGTGACAGGTATGAGTTAAATTATAGCAGTTTAACTTTATGTAGTTGTTATCTTTTTATATGTTAGATTTCATTTGTTGGTGCTAGGATTCGTGTTGATTTTTGATTGTCCGACGAGAGCCCTATTTGATATGGGAGCTTCACATTTCTTCTTGTCAGAACGATTCGTATCGCGCATCGGAGTCCCTTCCTCGATGGCTAAAGACAAGTTGGATGTGTTGTTGCCCAATGGGTGTTCAATGCGTGCGGATAGAGTCTGTGTGGTTAAGATTTGGATTGGGGATCAGGAGCTTGAATTGCAAGCATCGGTACTACCGTTAGTGGAGTTCAATGTAATCTTTGATATGGACTGGCTCTCGGAGCAGCGAGCATGTATTGATTGCAACCGAAAAGAGGTTAAGTTGGGACTGAATACTGATCGGGAGACTATGTTCGCGGGCATGAAGGGGGTCGGGTAAGGTTTTGATGTCGGCCCTTCAGGTGATCATGGCAGTTCGGTCTGGGGCAGAGCTGTTTATCACATTAGTGCAGACTTCAACGCCTAAGCCAAGTTTGAGCAGTATTCCAGTTGCGTCCGAATATCCTGATGTGTTTCCGGATGATCTCCAAGGAGACCCTCCTCAGCGGGATATTGATTTTACTATTGAGCTGGTGCCGGGTGCCAAACCAGTGTCACGCTCTCCGTATCGGATAGCGCTAAGAGAGATGGCAAAGCTGAAGGTGCAACTGCAAGAGTTGTTGGAGCAAGGGTATGTGCGTCCAAGTTCGTCGCCTTGGAGCGCACCTGTCCTCTTCGTTAAGAAGAAGGATGAGAGCTTGCGACTCTGTATTGACTATCAGGAGTTGAAAAAGCTTGCAGAGAAAAATAAGTATCCGATCCCATGGATTGACGATCTATTTGATAAGTTGGTTGGGTCAACTGTATATTCGAAGCTAGATCGGAAATTTGGTTACTACCAATTAAGGATAAGGGAAAGCGACATCCCAAAGACAACGTTCAGCATGCGGTTTGGGCATTACGAGTTCACGGTCATGCGGTTTGGGTTGACCAATGTGCCATCCGTGTTTATGGATCTGATGAACAGGATGTTCAAAGAGTACCTAGATCGTTTCATGATAGTATTTATCAATGATATCCTGGTGTATTCGTAGTGTGAGGAAGATCAATACAAGCATCTGCATATGGTGTTGGAGACGTTGAGAAGAAATCAATTGTATGCTAAGTTCTCAAAGTGTGAGTTCTGGTTATCCTCGGTAGCGTTCCTTGGTTATGTTGTTAGTGGAGAAGGAATATCGATGGATCCAACGAAGATAGTGGCGATACAGGAGTGGCCTGTATTGACTACAGTTGCGGAAGTCCGGAGCTTTCTGGGGCTTGCCGGCTACTATAGGCGCTTTATAGAGAACTTCTCGCGGATAGCGCTACCACTAACGACGTTAACAAGGAAGGATCAAAAGTTTGTGTGGTCGCTGGAGTGCGAGCAGGCTTTTGAAGAATTGAAGAGGCGATTGACCACGATGCCTATTTTATGTTCGCCGAGTGGGACTGAAGGGTTCGAAATCTATAGCGATGCTTCGAGTAGTGGTTTGGGTTGTGTTCTGCTACAGAATGGGAGCGTGATAGCCTATGGTTCATGACAACTGAAGGTTCATGAGGGGAATTATCCAGTGCATGACTTAGAGTTAGCGGCCGTGATATTTACTCTAAAGCTATGGAGGCACTATCTGTACGGTGTGAAGGTCGATATCTACAATGATCATAAGAGCATGAAGTACCTGTTGGATCAGAAAGACCTGAACATGAGGCAGCGAAGGTGGATGGAGTTCCTGGGGGACTACACCTTCGAGATACATTATGTGCCTGGGAAAGGAAATGCAGTAGCGGATACATTGAGTTGCAGGGTTCCTGCGCGAGCCAGCTGGTTGTCGATACATGATGAGAGTTTGGTCCGTGAATTGGAGGCATTGGAGGTAACTTGCATCGACAAGCAGTCTAGTGCTGAGGCGAAATTGTTTTGGACAGAGGTACAGTATGAACTAGCTGATAGAGTTCGACGGGCATTGGTTCAGGATAGCAGCATGAAGCAGATCTTAGATGAATCTTTGGATGGGTCAAATTCCCAATTTGTTGTTGAGGATGGACTACTAAGGAGGGACGGTCGCCTATGTGTTCCTAGTGCGGGTAATCTTTGGGAGGAGTTGTTGTATGAGGCTCATCATACCAAGTACTCAATCCACCCGGGGAGCACGAAGATGTATAGAGACATGAAGAAGTTGTTCTGGTGGCCAGGATTGAAGAAGGAAGTAGCACTTTATGTGGCCAAATGCCAGACATGGGCCTTGGTAAAGGCGGAGTGCCAGAAGCCCAGAGGTTTATTGAAGTCCCTACCTATCCCGGAGTGGAAATTCGACGACATTTCTATGGATTTTGTGCATGGTTTGCCAAAGTTGCAGAGGGGAAATAACGCCATCTGGGTGGTCGTAGATAGATTGACAAAGGTGTCGCATTTTATTCCGAATAGGAAGGAAGATCCGATGGAGAAGTTAGCCAAACTCTATGTGGATAATTTTGTATGATTGCATGGTGTCCCCCAGTATTGTTAGTGTCCGAGATGGACGCTTCACGTCGAACGACTGGAGGCTGGTGCATAGTCTATTGGGAACTAAGTTGAGTTTCAGCACAGCCTTTCATCCGCAGACGTATGGTCATACCGAGAGGGTCAACCGAATGATGGAGTACATGCTTCATATGTGCGTCTTGGATTTCAGAAAGCAGTGGGAATATCACCCATACATGGTGGAGTTTGCATACAACAACAGGTATCAAGCGAGTAATGGAATGGCGCCTTTCGAGGCCTTGTATCGGAGAAAGTGTCGCACACCGTTGTCTTGGTTGGAGACAGGCTAATCGAAGTTATATAAACGTCAAGCGGTGGAATACGCCACTTCAATGATACATACAGTTCAGGAATGTTTGAAGATCGCTCAGGACAGGCAGGCAAAATACAATAACGCCAAGCATAGGAACATGAAGTTCGGTGTTGGCGATTGGATGTATTTGAAAATCAAGCCGTTCAAGGGTGTCTCACGGGTTTGACGCTTGAAGAAGCTGAGTCCGAGATACCTTGGACCGTTTGAAATCCTGCAGCGTGTTGGCAAAGCCGCGTATCGATTGAAGCTGTCAGTGGAGTTGAGTGGGCTACATGATGTGTTCCACGTATTGGTGTTGCGGAAGGCGGTGCACGGGCCTTCACAGGTCATTGCGGTCGATCAAGTGCTGGTTGATTATGGGTTGACGACGAAGGTCAAGCCAGTACGCATTGAAGTCTTGGAGGTTAAACGACTCCGCAATAAGGAAATCCGAATGGTTAAAGTGTGTTGGAATAACTGCGGACGTGAGGAGCTTTCTTGGGAGCGAGAGCAGACTATGATGGAAGAATACCCCGAGTTATTCCACTCCGGTAACATTTAAATTTTTGTGTACCTTTACATAATTTCGGGACGAAATTCTTTAAGTGGGGGAGATTTGTAACGGCCCAAAAATCGTAATCGAGCTGGTCGTGTCCAAGAGAATTTTTGGTGCCTGTATAGTGGTACACGGCCTAGGACACGGGCGTGTCCAACGCCATGTGGTTCTTTGGGTTGACCGAATGTGTCCAGAGAAGGACACGACAGGAAACACGACAGCGTGACACAGGCGTGTAAAATGACACGGGTGTGTGCATACCCGTGTCACCACCCGTGTTCCCAAGAGTCGTGTCGGTTGGTGTGGCGGTTACTGGTGACACGGCCCTAGTGCACGGGCGTGTCAGAAACTGACACGGGCGTGTCAGGTTGAGACACGAGCGTGTCTCAACCCGTGTTAGCTTCTGTGCTCGACGATCGTGTCTGGATCGAGGCACACGGCCTGGGACACGGCCGTGTGCGAGGCCGTGTTCGGCCCAGGTTTGAGGATTTTTGGTTGGATCTGAGCCGTTCGTTTTCTTTAATTAAGATCCAATGACCCAGATGTGTTCCTGCTCTGATAAGGCCGGGAATGGAGGTTAAACTCCTCATTTGCTCTTTACCATTCTCTTTCTAAGGAGTTGGAGAGAGGAGGAAGGAAAGGGAGGATTCCGGCCGCCGGCGGAGCATCAGAGCACCGTTTTGAGAACCGAGAGCGGATCCGTGGAGGAAATTCCATTGCGAAGCCTTCTATCCGTATAGTTTTTCTATGACACAGAAGCATACTACAAGTGTAACGATTCTCTACTTGAGCATGTTAAGCTCTCCTTCTTTTGTATAAGGAAACCCGCTCCCGCGAGTGTGTGGTGTTCCTTCGGGTTGACGGGAATAGTCCCCATTGTGTTGCATATAGAGTCCGGAATCAAAGTACGGACATAGGCATTGTGTGTGAAGTCTACCCGAACATGGTGGTCTGGATCAGTGATGTTGCATTTTGTATGGTTTGCCGGAGAAGACTCCGTGTTTTGTGTTTTCGGGTTTCTACACGGTAGATTGCAGCAGGGATCCTTGGGGATTAACTCCAAGGCGCATGTAACGGCCCGGCCTTACCGTCCGTGGAGCTTAAATCCCACTAGGATTAGCACGACACCGTCACCGGGCTGCAACCCAAGCACCCCAAAGCCTCTCCGCGCATGTTTCTCAGCAGTGGTGTATTGTTGAGGCCAGGTCTCAAACCCGCAACCCCCTTGATAAGCTTCCCTCAACAAAGCTCATCACCAACTGAGCTGCAGCTCAGTTGGTGATGAGCTTTGTTGAGGGAAGCTTATCAAGGGGTTGAGGGTTCGAGACCTGGCCTCAACAAGACACCGCTGCTGAGAAACATGCGCGAAGAGGCTTTGGTATGCTTGGGCGGCAGCCCGGTGACGGTGCCATGCTAATCCTAGTGGGCTTTAAGCGCCACGGACGGTAAGGCCGGGCCGTTACAAAAAAGTGCATGTCCATGGCCGTGTCGTGTGGTCGACAAACTGCGCTCGATGATGTGTCGAGACAGTGAACACGACCTGGGACACGGGCGTGTCCAAGGACGTGTCGAGCGTGTTCGACGAATTTTTCTGCGAAGTCGACAAAGCGGCAGTCGACGATCGTCGAGACTTTGAACACGGTCTAAGATACGGGCATATCCCAGGCCGTGTCCTTCTCGGGTTGTGAGCCTGGCTGTGTAAGGGGATTGAACACGGCCTGGACCCCATGCGTGTTCGTGTTGGACAAGGCCGTGTCAAATGTGACACGGGTGTGTCAAGTACCCGTGTCCTTCTCGGGTTGAGATTGGTCCTGTGTTGATGGAGGAACACGCCCAGGCACACGGGCGTGTACTACATGACACGGGTGAAAGAATTGGTTCCTAAACACCTAGAGGGGGGGGGGGGGGTGAATAAGTGCAATTCCTTTTTCTTCTAAGGCAGAACTTTTAATTCAGTTAATTAACAAAAATAGATAGTTCTACAACTATAACAACACAGAAATAATAATACCATACACAATCACAGATTGCATACTGATTTATAGTGATTCCCCAAGGTCTGGGTACATCCACTTTCCCCCTTCGCCTATTTAGCAGTGTGCTAGATTCAGCCTAACTTCTTTCCTTCTCCTCAGATCCACAGATCTTACAGCTCAGAACCCAAACAAGGCTCCTATAACTCAGAGTGAGTCCACACTCCTACAGCTCAGACAATCTGCCCAACCTCAGCCTTCAACAAGGCCTACAACTCAGAGATGAAAATCTCCTACAACTCAGGCTCTCAGCCCTACCTCAGCCTTCAACAAGGCCTACCACTCAGAGAACTTACTCTCCTACAACTTAGCCTTTATAAATCAGGCTTACAACTCAGATCTTAAAAATATCCTACAAAAAATAGATGTTAATTATAAATCTACCACCACCCTAGTTGAGAGAGAAAGGATGGAAGGTTTCTTGACCAGTTCTTGAACAAATCTGATGATAGAGATCGACCTGTCTTAGCTTTCTTCAAAGCTTCTTGAATCTGAACACAGTAGGGTTGATCTCCTTTGAAGTCGATCTTCAATCAGCTTCTTTCTTGAAAATAAGAAATCAATCTGAATTCTTCTTGGCAGACTGGTTTAGAATCTGCACTTAGGAGACTTATTGATGTAAGTCCCTTTCTTCACTTGAATAGATGGAGCTTTCTCTCTCTAAATTCTTCTTAAGATTCTTCTGAATTCTTCTTTAAATTCTCTTGACAAACTCTGAGTAGATCACCACTTGATAATGTCTTCTTAGATCTTCTGTTGAAAATCTTCTTCTATTTTTCGTGTGTTATTTATCTCAAATTATGTATGTCTATTCTGTTGATAGAGAATGTCTTTATATAGACTTTCTCCATGGTAACCGGCTGATCCGGTTTCTAACGAACTTCTGACAGCTCTGAAAGTTGCATAGACCAGTTGGTTATGGCAGCTGTCAAGTCTTCCAGTCACTTCTTGAAACTCTATCTCTGTCAGCAAAGTGTCGAGACTGAACTTCATCTTGTGTTGACACAAGTAGACTAAGTGTCGACACAAGCCTTGGTGGTGCCGACACAGCTTCGTTGGTGTTGACACTGCTTCTCAACACAGCTTTTGTAGAATGTGTCGACACTAGTTCTGTGTGGCGACACAGTCATTTCTTCTCTTCACAAAAATTAACTTTGTTGAAACTCTGCTATGTGTCGACACAAGTCCTGTGTGTCGACACAGTTGATGTCGACAAAGTCTTCTGTTTGTCGACACTGCCTCTGTGTTTCGACATAGTTTCTCCTTGTGTCGACACAACCTTTCCAAGTGTCGACACAATTGACTCCAGGTGTCGACACAAGTTTTCTCCAGTGTCGACACAAGCCTTCATAAGTGTCGACACAGCTTCTTCTGGTGTCGACTCATGGACTTAGAAACGTTTTTCTGCATTCCTGCATTTTCTTGCACATATAAACTCAAAACAACATCAAATACACCTTGATGCATATCATTGAGTAAGGTGAGGCTTCTTCAAATCTGGTACACATTTTCCAATGTACGCAACAATCTCCCCCTATTTGGAGAAGTCATAACATCTAGTCAATTATATACACCATTCATAATAAACACACATTATGATGTATAAAAACATTACATGACAGGGTAACTTATAAACAAAACATGTATAAAATGTCATCACAGAATAATGATGCCAACATAATGAACAATAATCATTGTTTTGTTTAAACTTTCAAAAGTTTCTTAATAATAGTTTACATAGATTCTTAAAACTAAAGATTACAATGTTATAAAATCGAGTCAATCTATTTTAAGGCTGATCAGGCTCTTCGAGGACTATGCCTTTGCCTGACTGGATCTTGGCTTGTACTGGAGCTTCAGTATCTTCAGCTGGCTTCTTACCATTCAGATCTTTCTTCTTTTGTTCTTCAGCCCTTATTCTTTGCCTTTCTAAATAATGAAAAGGCTTTGAGAAGTACTTGCTAGGCTCCTGAGCATTAGGAGGTAGCTTCCCAGCTTTTGCCTTTCTTCTATATTGTAGAATGGCTTCCTGTCTAGCTTCATGCTTGTTCTATTCTTGCTCTGTGTACCATTTTCCCCTTTCATGGGTCTGGTCCTTCACAGCTTTCCAGACAGTCAGGATAATATTCCTAGAAGTAGGACTCCACTGCTCAAAATCAGTCTTCAACTCAGCCTGTTCTCTGAATCTTTTCTTTGACAATTGAGCTTCTTGCTCTTTATTCAAAGCTGCCTCTGACATTTCTACTTTCTAATTAATAACATTTTTAGTACCCTCTAGAGGGCTGTACATTGACTGTACTTCTTGCTGAATCATATCAAAATCTGCTGGAGGGTAAATGACCTGAGCAACTTCAGGTTGAGCACCTTCAAAATAAGCAGGTTGCACACCTGACTCAGCTACATTATCATCATCACATAGGGGTGGATATCCAAGGGTGGCTCTGATGCTATTAGATATCCATTTAGCATGATCTGAGCATGCTTTGACTAACACTCTCTCCCCCTTTATGACTTCTCTTTCAATATGATCTCTGAGGTCATCTTTCTGAAATCTTACTTGTTCACCTAGATAATTAACACCATCTTTATAAAATGACCTTAATTTCAGTAGCTGATCAGAAATGATCTTTTGTGAAGTCTTAATAGCTGTTTGTACAATAGCTAGTTCTTCCTAGAATTGTTTATCAAAAGCTGACTTGTCTGTAGCCCTTGCCTCAGTCAGGGCAGTAATAGTATTCTTTAATTCTGTGACTATCACATTATGTGATTCTGTCAGATTGTCATTCATCCTTAGTTGATTTTCAAGGACATAGCCTTGCTTAACAGCTATATCATCAACTTGAGTCTTTATTCCTTCTTATTGTTTTGCAGGATAGAGTACAACATTGCCACCTTTGTGGAAGCAATCTATCATTTCCTTCTTGTTCTGATTTACTTCAAATCTTATGGATTTGATATCTTGAGCCAAGGAGAATTGCAAATCGTTATGGGTCTCATCCATATATTTCTCCATGGCTATCCTTTGTTCATCTAACTTTACTTGCAAGGATACCAACAAAGAGCTATAATCTGTGGCTGGAGCAGGTTGTGGAGCAGTTTGCAATGCCCTTTTATAGCTTTGGCTTCACCTTTTGAAAACCATCAGCTTTCTCTTCTTTGCTTGTATTTCTGCTTCATCTTCAGAAGTAGAGGTACTTGCAATATCAACTCTTTTCTTAGGACTAGGAGGCAATTCCTTTTCAGTCCTAGGTTGCTCCCCCTCAGTGTTAGCTTCTCCACCCCTCAGTTCTTGCTTTCTACCCCTTAGTCCCTTGCTCCCCCCTCAGTCCTGACTTGCTCCATATCAGTGAACAACTCTTCTAGGGTAAACTCTTGTTGAGTATGAACTGGAGATACTCTTAACTCTGGAGCATCAACAGCTGTAGATGTATCCTCCATGATAACATCATGTGATTGATTGTTGAGTTGATTGGTCTGGTCAACATCAACCAAGGGCACAGTTAGTGTTTCATCCTTATTATTGAAAATTGATTGATTAACTTCTTGGATTACCTCAAGAATAGTTTGAGTAGCCATTTCACTCTGTAAGTGTGTTGGCTCTTCCTCAAGATGAGGCTCCCCCTGCATTTGATCATCATGTCTAATATCTTGAGCAGGTGATTTTTCAGGAATCGCTGGCCTCTCTTCATCAGCCATGTCCTTTGTTAGGACTCTATCCCATCTGGAGATTATCCTTATATCCATCCTTCTCATATGGTTGATATTTGAACCAGTAGTCTGTTCCATTACCTCTGGAATTGTTCCAGCCAAGTATAGACTCATGATTCTCCCCACATTTGGCTTCTTAATGCCTTCCTTTATCTTTTTAAAGATTACTGCAGACTAATCTGTGTTCAGTCTGAAGATAATCCTGGTCATCAGGCTGAACATATAGGCTGAAATCCTATCATGCCCCCTGGCTTGCAGAGAATGACCTTTCCAACCACTTCAGAAAGGAATTTTCCTTGCAGATTCATCCCTTTCCTATTCATTGCAGATCCAATCTTCATGGTGGGATCCAATCCACACCACTGAAGTGCTTCCCTAGTCTTGAATGTGGGTACTTCTTCTTCTTCTTGAGTTCTTGGGAGGTGAAGAGTTTTCCTCAAGCTCTTCAAGGTAAGTTTAACTTGAGCTCCCTGAACTGTAGATTTGATCTTAAGTCCAGTCGAATCTAAAGTAGCCGCGCCATAGAATTCCAGTATTTCTTTCTTCCATATCTTTGTAGGTTCAGATACCAGAAATTCCAAACCATTTTCTACAATTAGGGTAACTACTATTTTAATCTCGGGTTCCGCATTATTAAAAGCGTTGCGAACCAGCTCATAGCCTTCGTTGACGTTATCTTCAAGCTTTGGCGCCATTGGGGTTGAGATAAATCTTGGATTGAGAAGAGAGAATTTGTCGACACAAGGTTTTGGTCTCGAAAATATGGAGAGTGTATCGACAGAATATGTTATTCACCTATTTATACCCTTCTAAATAATGAAGTTCAAAAGACACGTCAAAATTCTCTTAATGTGTTGACACAGTTGAAATGTGTCGACACAGACTTCTAATGTCTCGAAAGAAGTGTTGAATTCTATGTTTCGACACCAATTCTATTTGTCTTGGTCACGTTCGACGAAGAGCCCGTGAAGTCGACGATTTGAGGTCGACGAAGTGTTGTTGAATCTGCGCTCGACGATATCTGTGTGTTGATTCTAAGTGTCGACACAACTTCTGGATGTGTCGACACAACTTCTCTAAAGAGTCAACACCTTTTTTCTAGATGTGTCGACACCACTTTCCTGAAGTGTCGACACCGATTTTCTAGATGTGTCGACATCACTTTCCTGGAATGTCGACACCAACTACTATGTGTCGACACAGACAACTTTTTGTGTCAACACAATTATACTTAGCCAAATTTGTTAAACTAATTTATGTTCAACATTCCTAATTCAATTTTGAAATTATTGAATTTAGTTTCATCTAATGACTTAGGGAACATGTTAGCAATTTGTAAATCTGTATTAACAAATTCTAAAGAAATATCTTCTTTCTCTACGTGATCTCTAAGAAAATGGTATCTTATTTTTATATGCTTTGTTCTACTATGAGAAACAAGATTATGAGCAATAGAAATAGCACTAGTAGAATCACATAATAATGGAGTTCTACTTACCTGAATACCATAATCTTCTAACTGATGCTGTATCCACAACAGTTGTGCACAACAACTTCCTGCAGCAACATACTCAGACTCAGCTGTGGAAATTGCCACACTAGTTTGCTTCTTACAGCTCCATGACACCAGTCTTCCTCCTAGAAATTGACAGGTGTCTGTTGTGCTTTTCCTATCTACTTTGCATCCTGCAAAGTCTGTATATGAATAGCCCATTAGTAGAAAATCTCTATTCCTAGGATACCAAAGGCCTAGATTAGGTATGCCATTAAGATATCTCAAAATCCTTTTGACAGCAATATAATGAGATTCTTTAGGGTAGGATTGGTACCTAGCACAAACACATGTAGCATACATGATGTTTGGTCTACTAGTAGTCAGATAAAGGAGTGAGCCAACTATCCCTCTATACAACGACTCATCTATAGGTTTCCCTACATCATCTTTGCTTAGAGACATACTTGTTCCCATTGGAGTTCTCATGGTAGTGGATGACTCCATACCATACTTCTTAATTAACTCCTGGGTGAACTTAGACTGGGATATGGACAAGCCATCATCAATCTGTCTTACTTGGAGTCCCAAGAAGAACTTAAGTTCTCCCATGCTACTCATTTCAAACTTCCCTTGCATAAGTTTTGCAAACTTTATACAAAGGTTGTTTTCAGTAGAACCAAATATTATGTCATCAACATATATTTGGACTAGGATGATCTTTCCTTTGGATTCTCTAAGAAATAGAGTCTTGTCTATTTTCCCCCTTGAGAATTTGTTCTCAGCGAGGAAAGTAGACATGGTTTCATACCAAGCCCTTGGGGCTTGTTTCAACCCATATAAACTTTCCTAAGTCTATAAACATAATTAGGTTTGAGTGGATCAATAAAACCTGAGGGTTGTTCTACATAGACCTCCTCTTTTTAGTCTCCATTTAAGAATGCTGACTTAACATCCATTTGGAACACTTTGAAGCCTTGATATGCTGCATAGGCAAGGAATAGCCTTATTGCTTCCAACCTTGCCATTGGAGCAAAAGTCTGATCAAAGTCTATGCCCTCTTCCTGCCTGTATCCTTTGGCAACTAGTCTTGCCTTGTTCTTCACTATGATCCCACTCTCATCAAGCTTGTTTCTATAAATCCACTTTGTCCCTATGACATTGTGGCCCTTTGGTTTTGGAACCAACTCCCAGACCTTGCACCTTCTGAATTGATTTAACTCCTCCTGCATAGCATCAATCCAGTGTGGGTCTTGAATAGCTTCTTCAAATCTCTTGGGTTCCAGTTGAGATAAGAAGCTTGAGCAAAGAACTGTATTTGAGTTCCTGCTTCTTGTTTGTACTCCATATCTTGGATTACTAATGATCTGGTGTGCAGGATGATCCTTTAAATGTCTAACTGCTAAGGTAATCTATCAACAGTTTGACCTTCTTCAATCTCTTCATTATGCTGCACCTCATGGTCTTCATCAGCCTCTTGAGTGTCATGTACTCCCCCTGGATAACAACTACCATTTTCCTCATCCTGTTTTGCAGTTGGATCTTCTCTGATAGTAAGCTGGTCCATCTTCTACTGTATACCTGTAGAGCTACAAGAACTACTAGGCAACTCACTGTTAATAAGTCTAGATTCATCAAATATTACATGAACAGACTCTTTTACAACTTGAGTAGCCAAATTGTAGACCCTATAAGCCTTACTATTGTTGCTGTACCCAACAAATATCCCATCTTGGGATTTGGCAGCAAACTTAGTTAGGTGAGACTTGCCATTGTTGAGCACATAACACTTGCAACCAAAGATCCTAAAATAGGATAAGTTTGGTTTTTTGCCTTTCATAACCTCATAGGGTGTCTTTTTATGCCTTTTGGTGATGGAAGCGCTATTGAGCACATGGCATGCAGTGTTTACTGCCTCAGCCCAAAAATATTCTGGGAGAGTAGTGTCACTCAATAGTTTTCTTCCAGCCTCAATCAATGTCCTATTCTTTCATTCAGCAATGCCATTTTGCTGAGGTGTTCTAGGTGAGGAGAATTCCTGATGAATCCCAAATTCTTCACACAACCTTGTCATACTTTCAGATTGGAATTCAGTTCCATGGTCACTTCTGATTTTGACCACTGAACTATCTAATTCATTGTGAATTTGTTTAAAAAAATTGCAGAAGACATTTGGGGTTTCAGATTTCTGCCTCAGAAAGAATACCCACGAAAATCTAGAATAGTCATCTACAACCACAAAAGTGTAGACCTTCCTACCTAGACTATTAACAGGCATAGGACCAAATAAATCCATATGCAAGAGGTATAAGCACCTCACTGAGTCTTTGGTTTCTAGGCTATGAAAGGAGGATCTGGTCTGCTTACCTTTTTTACAAGCTGAGCATATTCTATCCTTAAAGCACTTAACTTGAGGACCATTCCTCACTAACTCTTTACTAAAGAGTTGGCCAATAGTATTGTAGTTAAGATGAGCGAGTCTCTTGTGCCATTTGACACAATGAGAGGCTTTCTCATCAGCCACAAGACAGATAGGAGAATTTCTATTCTCACTCACAAAGTTTAGGCAATACAAATTTCTATTTCTATAGCCAGTTAATATGACTTTTTGATCACTTGACCTCTTGATATGACACCCATTCTTAATAAATGAAATGTCATATCCAAGATCACTCAGCTATCTTATGCTTATTAGGTTGTGTTTCAAACCCTTCACATAAGCCACTTGAGTGATAGTGATTAAGTTGTTAGAAATGTTACCAAACCCTTTGATGACTCCTTTTTCAGAACCACCAAAGATTACTTTAGGACCATTCAATATTGTTGAGTAGTCCTTCAACAATCCTCTTATTCCAGTCATGTGCCTGGAACATCCATTGTCCAAGTACCATATAGGGGCATGACAACTTGGACTCACCTGCAACAATGATTACTTAACCTTAGAACCCAAATAACTTTTGGGTCCTTGGTTCAAGTTAGCCTGAAACTTGACAAATCTGCCTGTAGCTCTTCTAACAGGTAGACTGCTATCCTTCCTGACACTGGTATTGTGCCAACAGTCTAAGGCATAATGGCCTATCTTACCACAACACCAGCACTCATACTTATTATACCTCTTTTTAGGTACAATCTTAGCTGTATTGTTGACAACAGATCTTTTATTTTGTGCTGAGGCTTTGCCTTTATTATTGGTCTGTGCAGCCCATGCAGTTCTCTTAAAGCCTAATCCCACCTTACCCTTTTGAGACACAAAGTCATCAATTAAGGGTAGGACAGATTTTGGCTTAGAGAAACTAGCCACTATTTCCTTCTCTTTTTGAAGTCTGTTTTCCAGACTTTTGATCTGATCATTTTTGAATGTGATTGTACCCATCTAAATAACAGTTATGTTTTCAGCTTGGCAATCTCATTCATCTTCTGATCCAGCAGCTTATCTGAATTAGATGCAGCCAACTTAAGAGCTGTAATTTCCTTAGCCTGATTTTTTGCCAGGTTTTTGCTTAACTTGAGTGCCTGCAACAAATCCCCATATTCATCTATAAGCTGATGAATATCTCCTTCAGTTTTAGACCCATCCACATCTCTTGATGCAGATGCATCTGATTCTGACCTAGTGTAGTAATCAGAATCTGTAGATAAACTTTTTACCTTACTGGGACCAGGTTGATCCTAGCACTGGTCTTCTTCAGACATAGCCATCAGTCCTTTGCACTGATGGTCTTCTTGCTCATAGATAGAGTCCAGTAATTTCAAGAACTCATCCTCTTCTTCTGTTGCAAGAGTATTTCATCATGGTCATAGCGTGCAATTTAACAAGTTCACTGAGCCACAAGATAAAGATCAAATGACTACCTAATATATATCGACTCTAACAGTTGCGTACGTACACTTGTACGTGGATATATATATATATATATATATATATATATATATATATATATATATATATATATATATATATATATATATATATATATATATATATGATGTGAATTGAATACAATCATCATAATTATTTGTATCAAAGTCACGATCGAGCTAGATCGATGCTATCATTAATATAAACTCACTACCATAAAAAATGTGATCACTATCATAAATATTGATATCATAAACTCAATTTGAGTTTTTGATTAATTATATCTAGAAACTTGTTTATAAATGAGATGATTGTAAGGAAAAAATTTTGAACTTTTGATAACAAATTTTTTTTACAAAAATCCTATGTTTTGATGACGCTTTAAAAATAATCGTCACCAAAACCAAACATTTATATTGACGTTTTTTCATGAAAACGTGGCTAATACTATTTTTTGCAATAGCGACGTTTTTTTTTAAAAAAACATTGCTAGAAAGAAAACAAATAGTGACGCTTTTCAAAACGTCGCAAAAAAAAACGTCACTGTAAAGTGCATATCTTGTAGTGTCAGTTATGCCATCAGACTTAGCTTGTCTAAAACTCTCATATTCTTGATTAAGCATAGATTTTCTATCTTTCCTAACCTCTTTAGAACCCTCCATATAGACAACCAATGTGTCCCACATCTCCTTGGAGGTTTTGCAGTGAATCAGATTCTGGAATGTTGAGTCATCTATGGCACTCACTATAATATTCTGTGCTCTTTTATCCATTGTAGCCAAGATGATCTCATCCTTAGTCATTTCTGAAAAATCCTTAGGAGTCCTTTGATTAGCATCAAGAACAAAAACCTTCATTGGAATATATGGTCCTTCCTGAACTGTTATATAAATTCTAGGATCAGATGCCTCCACAAATAGTCTGACCCTTTCCTTCCATATTCCAAAGATTTCCTTCCTGCAGATAAGCAACTTCATTGAACCAAGCTCTTTATGGTTTTCTCCTGAACCCATCTTCTTTAACTTAATTCTGCCTTACAGATCTTACTCAGACTGTTAAGTCTTTCTTTGAGGAATCTCGCTTTGATACCACTTGAAAGAATTGGTTCCTAAACACCTAGAGGGGGGGGGGGGGGGTGAATAGGTGCAATTCCTTTTTCTTCTAAGGCAGAACTTTTAATTCAGTTAATTAACAAAAACAGATAGTTCTACAGTTATCACAACACAGAAATAATAATACCACACACAATCACAGATTGCACACTGATTTATAGTGGTTCCCCAAGGTCTGGGTACATCAACTTTCCCCCTTCGCCTATCTAGCAGTGTGCTAGATTCGGCCTAACTTCTTTCCTTCTCCTCAGATCCACATATCTTACAGCTCTGAACCCAAACAAGGCTCCTACAACTCAGAGTGAGTCCACACTCCTACAGCTCAGGCAATCTGCCCTACCTCAGCCTTCAACAAGGTCTACAACTCAGAGATGAAAATCTCCTACAACTCAGTCTCTCAGCCCTACCTCAGCCTTCAACAAGGCCTACCACTGAGAGAACTTACTCTCCTATAACTCAGCCTTTATAAATCAGGCTTACAACTCAGATCTTAAAAAGATCCTACAGAAAATAGATGTTAATTATAAATCTACCACCACCCTGGTTGAGAGAGAAAGAATGGAAGGTTTCTTGATCAGTTCTTGAACAAATCTGATGATAGAGATCAACCTGTCTTAGCTTTCTTCAAAGCTTCTTGAATCTGAACACATTAGGGTTGATCTTCTTTGAAGTCGATCTTCAATCAGCTTCTTTCTTGAAATTCAGAAATCAATCTGAATTCTTCTTGGCAGACTGGTTCAGAATCTGCACTTAAGAGACTTGTTGATGTAAGTCCCTTTCTTCACTTGAATAGATGGAGCTCCCTCTCTCCAAATTCTTCTGAAGATTCTTCTGAATTCTTCTTTGAATTCTCTTGACAAACTCTGAGTAGATCACCACTTGAGAATGTTTTCTTAGATATTCTGTTGAAAATCTTCTTCTATTTTTCGTGTGTTGTTTATCTCAAATTATGTATGTCCATTCTGTTGATAGAGAATGTCTTTATATAGAATTTCTCCATGGTAACCGGCTGATCCGGTTTCTAACGAACTTCTGACAGCTCTGACAGTTGCAGTAGACCGGTTGGTTATAGCAGCTGTCAAGTCTTCCAGTCACTTCTTGAAACTCTGTCTCTGTCAGCAAAGTGTCGAGACTGGACTTCATCTTATGTCGACACAAGTATACTAAGTGTCGACACAAGCCTTAGTGGTGTCGACACAGCTCCCTTGGTGTTGACAGTGCTTCTCGACACAGCTTTTATAGAATGTGTCGACACTAGTTCCGTGTGTCGACACAGTCACTTCTTCTCTTCACAAAAATTAACTTTGTTAAAACTCTGCTATGTGTCGACACAAGTCCTGTGTGTCGACACAGTTGATGTCGACAAAGTCTTCTGTGTGTCGACACCGCCTTTGTGTGTCGACAGAGTTTCTCCTGGTTTCGACACAGCCTTTCCAAGTGTCGACATAATTGACTCCAGGTGTCGACACAGCTTTTCTCCAGTGTCGACACAAGCCTTCATAAGTGTCGACACAGCTTCTTCTGGTGTCGACTCATGGACTTAGAAACTTTTTCCTGCATTCCTGCATTTTCTTAACCTACACATATAAACTCAAAACAACATCAAATATACCTTGATGCATATCATTGAGTAAGGTGAGGCTTCTTCAAATCTGGTACACATTTTACAATGTACCTAACAACGTGCGTGTCAGCTCTGACACGGGCGTGTTTAGAGCCCGTGTCCTGCTTTGGGTACGACGGTTTCGGTGTCGATTGGGGAACACAGCCTTGGACACGGGCGTGTCACAAGCCGTGATCTGCCCAGGTATTTTGATTTTCAGTTCGGATCATGGCCGTTCTTTTCCTTCTTTTGGGATCTAATGGTCCAGGGTTACCCTTGCTGAGTTAAGTCCGAGAATAGGGTATATAAACCCTCATTCTTCTTCAAACACTCTCTTTCTAAGATCTGGAGAGAAGGGATAGGAAAG
Source organism: Platanthera guangdongensis (assembly GCA_039583875.1). Classification (NCBI taxonomy): domain Eukaryota; kingdom Viridiplantae; phylum Streptophyta; class Magnoliopsida; order Asparagales; family Orchidaceae; genus Platanthera; species Platanthera guangdongensis. Next base: position 12,396,666 of record CM077149.1, read on the forward strand.
AAGAAGGTGAAGGAGAGATCCGGCTGCCGGAGAAGCTTCGGTGCTCCAAATCGCAAGCTGAGTCCAGATCCGTAGAGGCACGACCGTTGCAAAGGTATTCATCCGGCTAAGTTGCCATGGCTAGGAAGAGAGGTCGGAGGGTAACGACACTTCTCCTCTTGGTTTTGGGATGCATGTTTAACATCTTTTACTTTCTAGTTTTTGGGCACCAAACTCTCAAATGAGAGGGGTTTGGGTCGCCAAGGTTCAAGAGGGACCTCCGAGTCGATTGAGTCCATCCCCGACATGTTTTTGCATTAGAGATCCGCTCTGTTAGTGTATTATGCATGGTGGGTGAAGCCGTAGTCGCGACCGTTAGTTCGACTCGGTGATGTTGCATACGAGCTTTAAGGATTCGTAGAGATCCGATGCGGAAAGATGCCGTTTGTGATGTTTGTGATGTTTTCCACTTTTTCTTGAGTGAGTACGTGTAGTCAGAACTGGACAAGGTTAGCTCCTCAATGGCGATAGATGGTTTCCTTGGTGGACAAGGTTAGCTCCGCATTGGCGGTAGATGGTTTCCTTGGTGCGCGGGGACGTTGCAGTACAAATGAGGGATTAGGGTGGGAATGTTATTTGGATTGTAATGTGCTAAGGCGTGGCTTTGTCTCCGTGGTCGGCTGGCTATCCCGTGACATGCAGGTCATGTGGGGAGAGTGCCCCGACGAGACTAGTCCCCTTCTATGAGACTGACAAGAATGCCAAGCATGGGGCAAGCCCGGGCAATGAGGCCATGAGCGGGTGGGGTCTAGCAAGCCTTCTTAGAATCAGTCAGTGTGTTAGACGGAATCCTAACGTGAGAAGTCAGAGCTTGCAGGCAAGCCCGGGTCTAAGACCATGAGTGGGTGGGGCCTTGGCAAGAGTTCTGTGTGGCGACTTGCATGCCGTTGGGGGAATTGTAGTGCCCCCTTTATTTGCGGCTTAATGCCAATGGGGAAATGGTGAGTACCCAGGTGTTTGATGATGTGCTAGATGCATACGCGATAGAGTGCCTTGGGTTAAGCCCGGGTTTTGCATTCATGCTGCATAGTAGGCCCCTTTTCTTTATATGCTCAACAGTAGAGAACGTGCATGTTGTTTGAGACATCCAAGCCTGTTCATTAGTGCTATACTTGTTTTTGTATATTGTATACGATGTAACATCCCTCAAATAACTAGACCTCTAGGAGTGGTTTTGTCATGACTAGGTCATGACAAAACCTTAGGAAGCCCAAGAAGGCCAAGTAAACCTAGGGATGTAAGTGAGACCACTATGGTCTGCAAATAGTAGATTTATGAACCCAAGTTAAGGTGATCATGGGGCTTCCGCAAGACTTCAAGACCCCACCATGGCCTCACCAATCCATTATAAAGTTCATCTGAACCTTAAGGGTCCATTGGAGTCGACTCAGGGTGGCCAAGTTGACCTAGGACCACTCTAGGCCTAAATTGGGCAGGGTGCCCTAATTAAGGAAAGTGTTCCCTAGTTAAGCCCAACTAACCCTAACAGAGTCTTCCTATACCTAAAATGGGGTCAAAGGGGTCACTAAGGACCCTTGGAGGGCAGTCAAGGTGGTTAAGTTGACCAAAGTCAACTCTAGCCCTAAATGGGTCAAACTGAACTATATTGGGTCAATTGACCATCCCATAGCCAAGTGGACCCCATTTATACCTCCTAACACTAAGGTGAGGTCCATGGGTCACCAAGGACCCATTGGGGTCAGCCCTAGTGGATAATTTGACCCAAGTCAACCCTAACCTTAATTCGGGCAAAGTACCGTTCCTAAGGGCAGGTGACCTCCAAAGTGCCAAGTCAGCCCTACCCAACCCTACCTAGGCCTTAGGGGAGATCAATGGGTCACCAAGGATCCATTGGGGGCCTCACAAAGGTCAAAAAGGCCAAATTCAACCCAAACCTACTTTGGGTCAACCTAGCCCAAAAGGGGCTAGCCCAAGCCCAAGCCTCCTTATGTGGCTCCTTTAGGGAATAATGTGCATGGATGGGCTGCAAATAGCTCTCCAGATTGACCAAGTCAACTTGATGACTATGAGAGAGGGTGAGCTCCATTCCATGTTAATGGAGGAGAGAGAAAGAAGAGGGAGGAGGGGATGAAGGGGGCTCGGCCAAGGGGAGGCCAAAGGCCACCCTTAATGGTTGAATTCAACTCCCCTGAGGAAGGCGAGAAGTTTCCAGTCAATTCCCTGGCCACCAAGGCCTGGTTCAGCCCCCCTCCTCCATGGCTGAGCCTAGCCAATAATGACTTTAATGGGCATTAATAATCCAGCCCCTACCCTCCCCAACTGAGGCTTTAAACACCATCAGTGGGTCGAGAGAAGGCTTTCCCAATCCTTACCTGAAGAAATCGAGCCCCCTCCCCCACTGTGCAGTTGCAGAAACCGAGCGACGCCGCCTTCATGAATGGATTTCCGGCGATCTTCTCGACTTCAGGCCGCCGGCAAGGTCCTCCTCATCTCCTTACCTCATGGCTAGATCATAGCAATGTTTAGGTCCAAGGTTCGGGCTCAATTGAACCCGAACCAGTTCCTAGTTTTCATGGTTTCGGGCCGAGAAGTTTCTTGCTAAAACTGCCGGAATCCGCCCCTCCGGCGGTTGTGATGCCGCCAGTCGATAGCCACCACCTCGGTGGAGGTGTTGGTGGCGGTGGCCAGCCGGGGAAGTGCCGGGATTGGCGGCAGCGGTGATTGGAAATGGCCTCAGGCTCGGGCTATCTCAGCCGTTGGCTGGAGGTAGGCGATGAGCCCCGACCACTGGATCCGTGCCAAGATTCGTGCGCTAGTTTTGATAAAATCATTTAATTTCATTTCTATATCATTTCTGTCATACTTTTTGCTGGGGATGGTTTTAATTTTTAAAAATACCTAGGCTCCTCTACTGAAAAAGTCACCAACATGAAGTTTGTAGCCCTAAGTGTCTACTTTAATTCAAAATTGGCTTGAACCAATTTGGACCTCTAGTTGGACTAGGGCACCCATTTTGGTGGGACCTATAGCTAGGGCTATCCTGAAATTAAAAAGGGTGCCCACTCTTCATCCCTTGTCCAAATGACCTGAAATTTGGGCAGGGGTCACCCTTAGGTAGATCTAGGGCCTGTCCAAAAATGGGAATTTTTGGAGATACCTTGTCTATGGTTTTAATATTTAATTAATAATACTATGGTAAATTAATTAGGTGGCCTAATTACCTCCAAACCCTCCAAAATTTTGGTGAGTGGTCCCTAGCCTCATGATATGTCTTTGTATAAATTTTCACCTCATTTGGATGTGTTTTGGATAGGAAATGAGCTAACCCTAATTTTACCTTAATGAGGGGTTCTTAAGTAAAAAGTGCACCTTGAGGTTGAGTGGTTTAATCACCTCAACAGAGGTTGGGATTTTTACCACTGACTTAACATAACCTTAGTCACCCTCATTGGGATTATGGGGTGGTTTAGGGCAGTTTTGCCCAAGGATCCAAACTCAAACCCTAAGGAGGGGCTCTTGAGTGTTGTGAAGGGCATGGGGTCACATGCCCTTGTGTGATCTTGCCTCTTTGTAGAATTGATGGTAGGGTAGCCAAAGCCCTCTGATATGAATATTATAGGATTTGGAGATGGATAGACCTCTCAAATCCCTAACCCTAATTTAGGGCATATCCACCTTTTGTGTAGAATAAGCCACCAAAACTTACTAAAAAGCTGTGAAACTTAGGTAGCATGGATTTTAAGTTAGTTAGGACCTCTGGTGAATTTATTGGAATTTTATGAGTAATATTACTAGCACCCCCTTTGTTATACATGATGTAGCCCTAAATGGTATTTTATTTATTATGATCACACTATTCATTCTAGACTCATGAAATTTGGGCAGGAGATGTTTTAAGTCAAAATGATTATTCCAGAATTTTGTTACAAATTTTGTTGCAAAATTGTGAAATTGGGTCTCTGATAATTTTAGGTCAATAACCACTTGGAGAAATTAATTCATGATTTTTAGATGATTATTTGCAGTATATGCTTTACAAACCCATAATTTGGGGGATTTGACGTATAATTTATTTAGATGCTTATTTTCCCGCAAAACAATTGGGAGACACTGGATTACTTGTTGAATAGTCATATTGAATTTATCATAAATTTTGTAGAGCATTTGCTTGTCTTAAATGAGTACTTCATGTTCAAACTTGGATTTTTGGGAGTACTAGAATAAATAAATAAATTATCAGATAAATTAGGAAAATTATGAATTTCTGAATTTAGGCTAAAAATGTCATTATAGCCCTCCAACAATTATTATGGGGGTAAGAGGGGATTATTTTGTGTACCTCTCATTATACACTCCATATAGTTTAGGTTGGTCTGCATTTAGTAAAATCACAGAAATTGTGTTGGAATAAGAATTGGGGCACATGAGTTGGGGTTAGATGTTTGCTGATTTGGATGATTGAAAAGAGTTTGTCGCTGGAAGTTGGGATGAGTAAAGGGTTGGAATGGCTAGTGTCCGGTGGTGCTCGGGATCGGCGAAAGATTGTCTTTTCCGTGGGGAGGAATTGTCTAATGCACTAGGGTTAGATCCAGTAAATAATTAAAGGTTGGGAAATCTGGTAGCGAACAATAATAGTAAGTGCCTTACGAAAGGGAGCTTTGGGCGTAATCCAATCATAGTTCCTAGTGCCTTCGAGAGCCCTTCACGGGGTATACCTTGGACAGTCCTGGGCTAACCTAAATAGTAGGTAAAACTGAAATGCAAGAGTAAGTAGAAGTAATCTAGGGTTACACTCACACTCCCCGGAGTTGTGGGAGTTAGGTTAGGTCACTCGGGCATTAGGCCCGGTGGATTTGTAGATGAGCAAATTGGCCCGGCGAGCTTTGGCTCGGTTGCAACTGGTGACGGACGGGTTGGTCCGGGGAGCTTTGGCTCGGTGGTTATACATCAAGGTTGCATGTGCATAAAGTAAAGGTGGCGGGTCTTTGGTATTGGTGAGTCGATGCACCGACGCCAATACGTTGACTCGACAAGTGTGGTTTAGAACTTAGCCAAGTAAAGCCCGGTGCGCCAGCCGGCAAGAGTACGCAGGAGCTCCGCTTAGTGCACTAACGTTGAGGCGTACGATAGGTCTGTCTGGTAGTGAAATTACCGGTTTAGAGGTGGGCAAGGCCCAACCCACTGCTTCTGTTTGCCACTACGGAGGTATCCTGGGAGGTTCGGCTCCAGAAAGGGGGAACTAAAGATCTGTGTACACAGAGTCGAGTGGGTGTGTTGTACTTGCATGTTACAACATGACATAATTATATTTCATAGCATAAGCATTGCATTCAACCATGACACCTATTGTATAAAGTGGTATGGGCCGCTTTATACAATAGGCCCTGCAAAACAACCCCTTGGTTTATAAGTTTGTGCGAGCGTGCTTATAAGTTAAGGTTTATTTCAGAAATATTTATATATATGCTTTATAGAAAACCGATACCATATCGTATAAACAAGTATGGGACACTTTATACGATAGGAGCCCTGCAAAAGATCCATCGGCTTATGTGTTCTCGCATAAGTTAAGGTTATTTTTCATGCTTAATTTCTCATGCGTTTATTACTGTCTTATATACTATTGGACGGCTAGTTAGTTCCGCCGCCATCTGATCATTTTGCCATTCTCCACCTTCATGTCCTCTCCTTTCCTCCTCCCCGCTCGGTTCCTAGGTGCCATGGGGGTAGGGGCGGGGATGATAGGACTTAGTCTTTTAGACTAACGGTTTTCGAATCACATCATTTTAGGGAACCGTGGAGCCCAGTATGGAGGAGCAGCCCTGGAGGTCGACGCGCTTGGAGATGGGGCAGTCTAGTGCCGGAGTTCAGACGGTAGGGACTGTGAGTCCTGGCCCCTACTAGTTATATTAGTTTTGCTTCCGCGATGAGAGATTTGTAGTAAGGACATTAATGTACTGGGCATGAGCCCAAGTTTTTGTATTTTTATTATATCTGTGGACACTCCCTTTGTGGAGATCATTTACTATTTTTGTGACTTCTGTGGACTTGCTATTGTTACTTTGCTACTATTGAGATTGATTTGGCTGGCAGGATCGGTGTTTTGTAGTGATGACCTTCCCGGGAGTGAAGGTGTCACCGCAAAATGGCAGTTCTGGGCCTAAGACCCCGTGGTGTTAAAAAAAGGGGGTCTTACAAGTGGTATCAGGGTCAGGTTTCGATCCTGGGACCTGTGGGTTATGGGCCCACCACGCTTCCGCTGCGTGGTGGGCCCATAACCCACAGGTTCCAGGATCGAAAAGTAACAGTCCACAACCCCTGTGTCACCCCTGCACGAGTTTAGTTTGGGGACAAACTAAGCAGCGGAAGCATTGGTGTGCGCATATGGGGGATCACATGTAAATTATCCACCGTTAATTAGGTTTGAGTCGATTCTTTACTATTGGCTTTGTCATGCAGCCCCCAGCATATCCTACACCACAAGGCGGAGTCCAATAGACTCCCGAGGTTGCACCACCTCCTCTGGTTCCCACTCCATTTCTACAGTCAGAGATGTGGTAGACTCTGACAGCTATCCTGGAGGCGTTTAGGGAACAACAGGTTACGGTTCCTTAGCCGAACCCGGGGGCCAACTGGCTGAGTAATTTCCGAGGACTTTCTCCCCCATCCTACTTGGGGACAGAGTCGGCCGTTCGGACGGAGGAATGATTGGACATTATATATGAGATGCTCACTGGTATCCGGTGCCCATGGGTGGAGAGACTGTCCTTGGTCGTCTCTTGCCTGGAGTCCCATGCCAAGAGATGGTGGAAGACTTCGCTGGACACGACGTTTGCCGACAGAGAGGTTGCTGAGATAGCTTGGGGGGAGGGGGAGTTCAGGGCCGCACTGCTGGAGCATTTTGTTCCGCAGTCAGCCAGGGACGAGCTGGAGGATAGATTTATACAGTTGAGACAGGGTAGCAAGACAATGGTGGAGTATCATCGGGAGTTCAACCATCTGGCCCGGTTTGTGGATTCTTACCAGTTGGATGAGGCAGGTTGCACCAAGAGGTTCTATAAGGGCCTGTGAGAGGATCTAAGGGAGGATCTACTGTTCGTGTCCGACGGACCTATTCCACGGATATTGGAGATGGTGAAAAGGATCGAGGCAGATTGGCATACCACCCGAGGCAGGAAGCGTACAGCTGAGGACCCGGGCCGGGGGGCCCGAAATGATCAGCGGCGGGGCCACGTCACAGATGGGAGAAGAGTAGAAGACCAGCCCCGGCAGGAGGCGAGACAGGAGCAGAGGGAACCAGTAGTGGTGGACCCTCAGCCACCCCAGATGTGGGAGGCGCAGAGACCCGGGGGAATGGCATATCCCTCGCCAGAATGCTTCAATTGTCATCAGGTGGGGCATATCCGGAGGAACTGCCCCATGAAGGGGGCACCACCACCAGTACCACCGGCTTCCCCGCCAGCTCAGTATTTTGGAGGCCGAGGACATGGCCGAGGTCGTGGATACCATGGCAGAGACCACATGCAGGAGAGGGAGCAGGTATATGCATTGGATCTGACTCAACAACGGAACCCGGAGCAAGTGATCACAGGTATGACAGTTAATTTTCTTTTTTTATTTCCTAGATAATTAAAGTTAAGAATATAGGACTGATAGTCTAAGGAAGAAAACCATAAATATATTTCTAAAAATTTAAGTTAAACCCCCAGGCATAGTCTTCATCAGCGGCAAACCCGCCTATATACTGTTCGATATGGGTGCTTCACACTCGTTCGTGTCGGAAGCCTTCCTGGAAGGGCTGGAAGGCGTGGAGCGGTTCACAGGCCTGATGATGAAGATACGGCTACCTGACGGATCGGAGTTATTCACCACCGCCCGCTGCAACATGGAGGCGAAGATCGGTGGAAATATATTTGAAGCATTGGCGACGATCATGAAGATGCTATTCTTTGATTTGATCCTGGGAATGACATGGTTGCGCTGGAACCATGCTCATATCGACTGCATGTCCAAGAGGATTACTGTAAGGCACGAGGATTCCTTCATCGTCATCGAAGGTATTAGATCTATTACCGCTCTCTTACTGACATCCGTGCAGGCCGTCAAGGCCCACTTACAGGGGGAGGAAGTCTATGAAGTGTTGTATGGGATGGCCGAGGCTAAGGGTTCCATCTCGGATATTCCGGTGGTGCAAGATTTTGTCGACGTATTTCCAGATAAGCTGCCAGGGCTACCCCTCACCGAGAGTAGGATTTTCGGATACAGCTAGTGCCGGGGGCTAAGCCAGTGTCTAGAGCCCCTTACCGCATGGCCCCGAAGGAGCTGACAGAGTTTTGGAGCCAGCTCCAGGAATTGGTGGAAGCCGGTTTTGTCTGGCCAAGCTCTTCACCATGGGGAGCCCCGATGTTATTTGTCAAAAAGAAGGACGAGACACTCAGATTGTGCATCGACTACCGGGCACTGAACCGACTGACAGTCCAGAATACCTATCCACTGCCAAGGATAGATGAGTTGTTGACCAGTTGGAGGGCACACATTTCTTTTCAAAGCTGGATTTGAGGTCAGGCTACTATCAGCTGCGGATCCAGGAGGAGGACATACCGAAGACTGCCTTCAGTAGCAAATATGGGCTGTTCAAGGTTACTTTGATGCCCTTCGGGCTCACGAATGCACCGTCGGCATTCATGAGCCTCATGAATCAGGTGTTCGAGGCATATCTGGATGTGTTCGTCATTGTATTTATTGACGACATCCTCATCTACTCGAGGACAGAGGAGGAGCACACACAACATCTGATGCTGACCCTAGAGAGACTATGGGAGCACCAGCTCTACGCGAAGTTCAGCAAATGCCAGTTCTAGTTGAATGAGGTGGATTTCCTAGGCCATATCATCAGTGGTGCTTGGCTGGCAGTGGACCCGACCAAGATTCAGGCAGTTCGGGATTGGCCGCAGCTGAAGTCGGCCTTGAATGTGCGGAGTTTCTTAAGACTTGCCGGTTACTACCAGAAGTTCATGGAGGGATTTTCTCGTATTGCCCTTCCCCTCACACCCCTGACAAGGAAGGAAGTGCCCTTTTTTTGGACCTCGCAGTGCGAGGTGGCCTTTTAAGAGTTAAAGAATCGACTCACCTCAGCTCCTATACTAGCCCTTCCTTCGGGGAAGGAAGGATTCCATGTCTACACCGACGCTTCCTACCAGGGCATGGGTGCGGTGCTGATGTAGAATGGTCACGTGATAGCATACGCTTCTCGGAAGCTGAAGAGGCATGAGCTAAACTACCCAGTTGATGACTTAGAGATGGGAGCGGTCATATTTGCGCTGAAAGTCTGGCGACACTATCTGTATGGTGTCCACTGTGACATTTACTCCGATCACAAGAACTTGAGGTATGTGGACATGCAGAAGGAGCAGAATATCAGACAGAGGAAATGGGTCGAGTTTCTAGCAGATTACCAATACGAGATGCACTACCACCCAGGAAAAGCGAATGTGGTGGCAGATGCGCTGAGCTGGAAGGCCCCAAACTCTAGAGCTGGAACGCAGTTGATGGCCTTGGAGTTGGTCCAGATGTTCGAAAAGATGCAGATATCCTTTGTGTCCGAGGATCACCCTGAAAGAAATAGTGCCTAATCACCTAGAGGGGGGGTGAATAGGTGAACTTAATCTTTTTAACTTTAAAGGCAGAAACACTGAATTATACGACTTGTATTTGCAATTCTCTACAGCAATTCAACACAAATAACACAACAATCACAGAATTAATCACACACAGAGTACACACAGATTTTTATAGTGGTTCCCCATGGTCTGGTTACATCCACTTTCCCCCTTCGCCTATATTGTAGTGTACTAGATTCGGCCTAACTTCTCCACTTCTTCGCAGATCCTCAGATCTTACAACTCAGAACCCCAAACAGGTTCCTACAACTCAGAGTGATCCCACTGCTACAACTCAGGCACAAAAGCCTTACCACTCAGTCTTCACCAAGACTTACACTCAGAGAACAAAGTCTCCTACAACTCAGGCACTAGGCCCTACCTCAGTCTTCAACAAGACCTACACTCAGAGCACACTGTCTCCTACACTCAGCCTTTATAAAATAGGCTTACAACTCAGATCCCTTAGGATCCTACAGAAAATAGAGTTTACAAAGTATATAACCACAACTCTGAAAGAGAGAGATGAGTTGACTGGCTTCTTGATGAGTTCTTGAAAGAACTCTGTAGAGATCAACCTCCCGTGGCTTTCTTCAAAGCTTCTTGAATTAGAACACAGTAGGGTTGAGTCTCCTCTGAAGATGATCTTCAATCAACTTCTGTCTTGAGAATCAGATCTCAATCTGAAACTTACTTTTCAGCCTGGTTCAATAGCTGTTCTTCTTAGAAGGAGCTCTCTCTCTCTCTCCAACTTCTTAGATCTTCTCTTGAAGGTCTTCTTCTTGTTGTGTTGTTTATCAATTCATTGATCACTTCTTTTCATTCGTCTTTCTGTTGAAGGAGAAAGGTCTTTAAATAAGCTTTCTCCATGGTGACCGGCTGATCCGATTTCTAACAACTTTCTGATGGCTCTGACAGTTGCAGTTGACCGGTTGAAATGACAGCTGTCAAGTCATCCAGTCACTTCTTGAAATCTCTGCCACTATCTGAAAGTTTCGAGACAGATAGTCTTTATGTGTCGACACAAATAGACTAAGTGTCGACACAAGTAGACTAAGTGTCGACACTAGCCTTCATGGTGTCGACACAACTCCTTGTGTTGTTATAACAGCTTCTCGACACTGCTTCTTCAGAATGTGTCGACACTGATCCTGTGTGTCGACACAAGCCTTCTTCTTTAATACTTAGTTGAATTCTGCTAAGTGTCGACACAACTCCTTTGTGTTGACACATCTTCTTATGTTGAAACTTGCGAAGTGTCGACACATCTTCTTTGTGTCGACACAAGCCTTCTGTGTTGAAACTTTGCTGAGTGTCGATACATCTCCTTTGTGTCGACACATGCCTTCTGTGTTGAAACTTTGTGGAGTGTCGACACATCTCCTTTGTGTCGACACATGCCTTCTGTGTTGAAACTTTGCTGAGTGTCGACACATCTCCTTTGTGTCGACACATGCCTTCTATGTTGAAACTTTGCTGAGTGTCGACACATCCTCCTAGTGTCGACACATGAACTTGAACTTTGTTGAAGTTTGCTGAGTGTCGACACAGCCTCCTAGTGTCGACATATGAACTTGAACTTTGCTGAAGTTTGCTGACTGTCGACACAGCCTCCTAGTGTCGACACTTTTGCTGTCGACAAAGTTTCTCTGGGTGTCGACACTGCCTCTAAGTGTCGACACAGATAATGTTGACAATTCTTCACTGTGTGTCGACACTGCCTGTATATGTCGACACTTTTCTTCTGGTGTCGACTCTGCCTTCCTGGTGTCGACACAATTACTCTAAGTGTCGACACAGCTTCTCTGGGTGTCGACACAAGCCTTCTTAAGTGTCGACACTTTTCTTCTACGTGTCGACACATGGACTTAGAAACTTTTCCTGCTTTCCCTACAATTACTTAACCTACACATATAAACTCAAAGCACATCAAATACACCTTGATTTATATCACTGAGTATGGTGAGGCTTCTTCAAATCTGGTACATATATTTCAATGTACCCAACAATCTCCCCCTATTTGGAGAAGTCATAACCCTTAGTCAATGATATACACCATACATAACAAATACTCAATATGATGTATAACAATATTAAATGACAGGGTAAGAACTAAACATGTATAAACAGAACATGTATAGACAATTATCTCAGAACAATAATGTAATAGATTGAACATATAACATTGTTCTTACAACTTCAAATATTTTCATTAATCAAAAGTTTACATAGAGTTAAATGCAAATGATTACAAATTGTAAACTTAAGAAAATTTCTATCATATGGCTACTCAGGTTCCTTGATAACATACCCTTTCCAGATTGAATCTTTGCTTGAACAGGAGCTTCATTGTCATCAGCAGGCTTCTTCCCTTTAAGATCTTTCTTTTTCTGTTTTTCAGCCTTTATCTTTTGCCTCTCAAAATAGTGATATGGCTTAGGGAAATACTTGCTAGGCTCCTGTGTATTAGGAGGTAGCTTTCCCAGTTTAGCCTTTCTTCTGTATTGTACTATAGCTTCTTGCCTATTCTCATGTTTTCTCCACTCCTGTTCAGAATACCATTTGCCCCTATCCAGGATATTATCCTTAGCAGCCTTCCAAGCAGTTAATATGATATTCCTAGAGGTTGGGCTCCATTGCTCAAAATCTGGCCTTAATTCAGCTTGCTCTCTGAACCTTTTCTTAGATAATTGGGCCTCTTGTTCTTTTAGAACTGCCTCTGGCACAGGCTGGATAACTTTCTCAAGAATAATATTCTGATTACCCTCAGGAGGACTATACATAGATTGTACATCCTGATGTATCATGTCAAAATCAGCAGGAGGGTATATCACTTGAGCCACTTCAGCTTGCTCTCCTCCAAAGTATGCAGGATTGATTCCAGACTCTGCCACATTATCATCATCACATAAGGGTGGATATCCCAGGGTAGCTCTGATGCTGTTAGAGATCCATTTTGCATGATCAGAGCCTGCCTTGACTAAAACCCTCTCCCCCTTTATGACTTCTCTTTCTATATGATCCCTAAGATCATCCTTTTGGAATCTTATCTGAGCATTCAAATAGTTAACTCCATCCTTATAAAAAGGTTTCATCCTTTGGAGCTTTTCAGTGACAGCCTTTTGAGATTCTTCAATGGCAGTTTTAACATCAGTGAGGCTCTCTTATAGTTTCTTATCAAATTCAGCCTTGGCAGCAGTCCTTGCTGTAGTTTGAGCAGCAGCTAGATTCTGTATTTCAGTGACTATCACATTGTGTGATTCAGTTAAATTGTCATTCATTCTTATTTGGTTTTTCAGGACATAGCCTTGTTTGACTGCCAGATCATCAATCTATTTCTTGAGATTCTCTTGATGTGTAGCCAGATAGACCACTGCATTGCCTCCTTTATGGAAACAATCAGTCATTTCCTTCTTGTGTTGAGTCACTTCAAATCTGATAGATTTGATGTCTTGTGCCAGATCAAATTGCAGGGATTTATGCCCTTCATCCATATACTTTTCTAAAGCTTTTCTTTGCTCATCCATCTTGATTTGCAATGCCACCATCAGAGAACTATAATCAGTAGTTGGGGCAGGCTGTGGAGCAATTGTCTGTAGAGCTTTCTTGTAGTTCTAGCTTCTTCTCTTGAAGACCTGGAACTTCCTCTTCTTGGCTCTAGCAGCCTCTTCATCCTCTGAAGCAGAAGTACTGGCAATGTCTACTCTATCCTTAGGACTAGGATGTAAATCCTTCTCAGTCCTTGGTAGCTCCTTAGCAATTCTTTGCTCCTTAGTTTCTTGTCTTGCAGTCTCCTCTACATGCTCCCCCTAAATATTGATCTTCTCCCCCTCAACAGCTGCTATTTCTCTCTCAAGGTCTGTCTGTACAAGATCAAGGAACAACTCTTCTAATGTAAACTTATGCTGAGGTTGTACAGGAGAATCTCTTATTTCTGGAACAACTGATACTTCTTTATCAGCAACAGATGTGTCCTCCATGACAACATCTTGTGGTTGATTATGTAACTGTGTTTGCTGATCAACATTAAGTAGTGATTCAGTCATAACTTCATCCTCAATATTAAAATTTAATTGATTAACTTCAGTGATTACCTCTAGAATGGTTTGGGTAGCTCTTTCACTCTCTAGTTGAGTAGGCTCATCCACATGGAGAGGCTCCCCCTAGAGTGGATCCAGGTGAATAGGGCTGGCTGATGGTAGCTGCCCCTGCCTCTGAGCATCTGCTTGTCTTGCTGGTGACTGTCCAGCATTTCTTCCCTCTTCATCATCAGAACTAAACACCACTTGCTCCTCTGAGCTACTTGAGGATTCTTGAGCCACAATGGCTGTCTTCTTCTTCTTCTTCTGAGGTGTTTCCTTTTCTGGAGTTGGCAGTTCCTTTGTCAATACTCTATCCCACCTTGAGAAAATTCTCACATCCATTCTTCTCATGTGGTTTATCTTTGAACCTGCAGCTTGTTTCATCACTTCAGGAATACTTCCAGCTAGGTATAGTCTCAGAATTCTACCCAGATTGGGTTTCTTCAGGCTCTCTTTTATCTTATCAAACATGACTGCAGACCAATCAGTATTAATGTTGAAAATTATCCTTGTCATTAGTCTGAACATGTGAGCAGATATTCTATCATGCCCACCAGGCTTGCTCAGTATTACTTTTCCTACTATTTCAGATAGAAACTTTCCTTGTATGTTCATCCCTTTTCTGTTGAAAACTGATCCAATTTTCAGGTTTGAGTCTAATCCACACCATTTCAATGCCTCTCTAGTCTTAGAAGCAGATACATCTTCTTCCTCTTTTGTTCTTGGTAGTTGAAGTACTTTTCTTAGACTTTTTTGTGTGACCTTGACTTTTGTCACATAAACTCTGGACTTAATCTTGAGTCCTGAGTCATCAAGAGTAGCTGCAGCCAAGAATTCAAGGACCTCCTTCTTCCAGATCTTGATTGGTTCTGATACAAGATACTCTATTTCAGTCTCGGCAATTAGGGTTACCACACCTTTGATTTCTGGTTCTGCGTCATCAAAGGCATGACACACGAGCTCATATCCTTCATTAATGTTCTCTTCTAGCTTGGCCGCCATTAGGGTTTGAAGAAATTTTGAATTTAGAGAAGAGAGATGTCGACACACAAGTTTGGTCTCGAAACTTTGGTGAGCGTGTCGACAAACAATGGGGAAAACCTATTTATACCTTGCTAGAATTGAAGGTGAAAAGGCGCGTTAACATACTTGAATTGTGTTGACACTGTTGATAAGTGTCGACACTTACTACTAATGTCTCGACAACTATGTGTCGACACAAATATAGTCGACAGAATATATGTGTCGACACTTATATATCTCTGCTTGACACTTAGTCGAGACTCTACTAGACTAATTCTGTGTAAATTCTAAGTGTTGACACCACCTTGGATGTGTCGATTCCCTACACTGCATGTGTCTACACTAATTCTCTGAAGTGTCGACACAGACTTCCTAGATGTATCGACACCATTTCTCTGAATTGTCGACACCACTTATATGTGTCAATACAGACAACTCTGTGTGTCGACACTATTTTACTTAGCCAATTTTTGTAAACTATTCTAAGTTTATCATACCTAATTCAATTTTAAACTTATTGAATTTGGTTTCATCTAAGGGCTTAGTAAACATATCAGCTAACTGATTATCTGTCTTAACATACTCTAGGGAAATATCTCCTTTTTCCACATGTTCTCTTAGAAAATGGTATTTTATTTCTATGTGCTTAGTCCTACTATGGGAGACAGGATAATTTGCAATAGAAATGACACTAGTAGAATCACAAAATAAAGGTGTTCTACTTACTTGAATACCATAATCTTCTAGCTGATGTTGAATCCATAGAAGTCGAGCACAACAACTTCCTGTAGCAACATACTCTGACTCAGCTGTGGAGATAGCCACACTGGTCTACTTCTTGCTACTCCATGATACAAGCCTTCCACCTAGAAATTGACAGGTTCCTGTGGTACTTTTCCTATTGTAACACCCCAGTTTTGAGAGAGGGTCGATTTGCGTTTCTGGAAATTTTTTGGTTTCTGGCAGGGGGCACACGACCTGCGACACGGGCGTGTAGCAGGGCGTGTCGAGCCTTGTCGACACTCGACCCGGGGTGTCGACACTTTAGCTCGACAATATGTCGAGACTAGGGCACACGGCCTGCGACACGGGCGTGTCGCAGGGCGTGTCGAGCCGTGTCCACACTCGGCCCGGGGTGTCGAAACTTTCGCTCGACAATGTGTCGTGACTAAGGCACACGGCCTGCGACACGGGCGTGTCGCAGGGCGTGTTGAGCCCGTGTCGACACTCGACCCGGGGTGTCGACACTTTCGCTCGACAGTGTGTCGAGACAAGGCACACGGCCTAGGACACGGGCGTGTCCAAGGCCGTGTGGGTCTGTCGATGAACTTCAGTCGACGATGTTCACTCGACGAGTGTCGAGTGTCGAGTGTCGAGACTGGGACACACGACCTGTGACATGGGCGTGTCACAGGGCGTATCCCACTTGGTCGACGATCTTCGCTCGACGTGTTTCCGCGGTGTCGACACAAAGGCTGTTGACGAGTGTCGAGACTTGGCACACGGCTTGGGACATGGGCGTGTCCCATGCCGTGTCACCTCTCGGGATGTTTTCGGGGCCGTGTCAATGGAGGCACACGGCCGGCCACACGGCCGTGTCATTGGGGACACGGGCGTGTCGGATCGAACACGGGCGTGTCAGATGCCCGTGTGCTGTTCCACACGCGTCGATTTGAGACGGCGAATGAGGCACACAGCCCTGGACACGGGCATGTGCCGGGCCGTGTTCGGCCCAGGTCTTTTTTTTTCTGTCGGATCGTGGCCTTTCTTTCCCTGATTTTAGGATCTGATGGTTCAGATCATTTCTTTAGGAGTTAAGTCCGAGAATAGGGTTGAAAACCCTCATTCTTCTCCAAGCTTTCTCTTACTAAAGATCTAGAGAGAAGTGAGAACAAGGAAGAAGGAGAAGGAGAGTTTGGGCTGTAGGAGAGGTTTCGGTGCTCCAAATTGCGAGCCGAGTCCCGATCCGTGAAGGTTAGATTGTTGCGAAGGTTTTTCATCCGGCTATTTCACCATGGAAAGGAAGAGGAGTCGGAAGGTAATGACACTTCTCCTCTCGGTCTTAGGATGCATGTTTTTCGCATCTTTTCTTTTTAACTTGTGGGAACCAAACTCTCAAATAAGAGGGGTTTTGGTTTGCCAAGGTTCAAGAGGAACCTCCGGGTTGATTGAGTCCGTCCCTGACATGATTTGCATTAGAGATCCGCTCCGTTAGTGGATTAGGCATGGTGGGTGAAGCCGTAGTCGCGACCGTTAGTCCGACTCGGTGATGTTGCATACGAACGTTAAGGATTCGTAGAGATTCTGTTGCGGCAAAACGCCGTTTAGGATGTGGTGATGTTTTCCCCCTTTTTCTCGAGTGAGTACGTGTAGTTGGAACCGAACAAGGTTAGCTCTTCGTGGCGGTAGATGTTTTCCTTGGTGGACAAGGTTAGCTCTGAATGAGTTGGAGATGGTTTCCTTTGTGCGCGGGAACGCTGCAGTACAAATGAGGGACTAGGGTGGATTTGTCTTAGTTTGTGTTGTGCCAAGGCGTGGCTATGTCTCTGTGGTCGGCTGGCTATCCCGTGACGTTCACGTCATGTGCGGAGAGTGTCCCGGCGAGACTAGTCCCCTTCTGTGAGACTGACAAGAATGCCAAGCATGGGGACAAGCCCGGGCAATGAGGCCATGAGCGGGTGGGGTCCGGCAAGGCTTCTTAGAATCGGTCAGTTTTGTGTTTGTTGGAATCCTGACATGAGACGTCAGAGCTTGTAGGCAAGCCCGGGGCTAAGACCTTGAGCGGGTGGGGCCTTGATAAGAGTTCCTTGAGGCAACCTGTGAGCCGTTGGGGGGGAATGGTGACCCCCTTTATTTACGGCTTTATGCCAATGGGGAATCGATGAGTACCCATATGATGTGATGATGTGCTAGATGCATACGAGTTAGGGTGCCTTTGGTGAAACCCAGGTTATTGCATACATGATTGCATAAGTAGGCCCTTTTATTATATGCTCAACCAGTAGAGAACATGTATGATGTGTGTGATATCCAAGCCTGTTTCTGTAGTTGCTTTTCTTGCTTATGATTATTGCATACGAAGTGCTAACTTGCAGGTTGGAGGGGTACCCCGGGGTCCGTTAGGGGCGACCGGGAGGAGATGTGTTATTACACAGTTTGAGGTCAGCCTTTGCTGACCCACGTTACTAATAAATTTTACAGGGCAAGGATCGCATGCAGGAGCTAGCTCGCCGGCCAGAAAGGCCTAAGCCTCATGAAGTGCTTTTCTTTTTGTAGCTCTACTTATGTGATGTTGTTTGTTTGAGACTCATGTTGTCCGGCTTCCATGCCGAGGTAGACTAGGAGTGCTAGGCACATTCATGACTGTTGTATTATTTGATTTTGGACACTTGTTGTAAGGCCATAAGGCCATTTGTTTTACTCTTCTAGTGGTGGATAACTTCTTGTCCTGTTTTGTTTCCGCTGTGTTGTGCAAAGTGTTTTGAGTGTGGGTAGCTATATCAACTTTTAATACTAAAGCTGTGGCGTCCGTATGCTGTGGGGCCCCGGCTGGACCCATATTATACGTTCACTACAGGGGAGGTGTTACAATTTGGTATCAAAGCTAGGTTAGATTCAAGGTCAATGCATAGAGAAGTTATCCACATAAGAGTAACGCGGGACCATGAGTGTCCTTATGTTTAAGTCTTGAGATTTGAGACTGATTCCTTGTTTCTTGTTTCTTGAAGAGTGCAAGCAACGAGGCGGGAACGTCGAGAGCAAGAGAAGAGCTTTCGGCGAGCAGTGCTATTGCTCCAGGTCTTTTGGGCACGGGTGTAAACCCGGCCGACGTCTGCCGCATGCTTGCAGAAGCAATGGTGGCAGCCCAAGCTGCAGCGGTAGCTCAGGTAGCAACGCCTGCTACACCGGACACGGCGACGACCGTGCCAGGCGGAGGGGCCAGGAGAGTGATGATTTTTTTTGCTAACAAGTAATAACTCAATGTGATTTCATTCTATATTCTAATACAACTATATAGATGGACTTAAAATAGATTGAATTAGCATTCAGGCAAGCGCACCTATCAATCGTAATATATGAGAAATCTACATCTCGTGTCGTATTCCACAGGGTCGTTTCAACTATTCGTACTCACCCTCTCTTTATTATCATACCTCTAAACAAAAGTGATATTTAAACTACATTAACCTAACTATGACCATTTGGATGATTCAGTATTGGAGAAATAAAAACGATAAAAACATGAAGCTTTTAAATAATTACATGAACAAATTCATTTATTAGTTCAATTCTAAGTGATCATGACATGAAAAGACTGTTAAATTTGTGCAATGTAAAGGTTAATTTTTCATCAAAATTCTCTCTCGAGCAATTCCAAATCTAAACATAAGATAGTAAATTTTCTCTCGAACAATTCACAACACTCAAGTTCGCATTAAGTAAAATACCTTTATTATTACATAAATTCATGAATTTTATCTGTAAATTACCATGAATTCTTTTATTCGTGTTCTAATTTTCCAAACAAAATATCTCTCGATCATAGAGTTTGAATTACAAAGGGAATTATCATCACAATATGAACATACCAAAATCATTGCAAAGAACCAATTTCTCAATCTAGTCAATTGCAAATTGTGTAAAACAATTAAGTAATTCATAAGGAGGATTAAACTCTTTGTTTGCATGCATAAACACAAATAAAATACCACAAATTTAACATAAACAAAGTGATACATGATTACTACAATGTTTAAATAGAAGTTCATGCAAATTAAAACATAAATTGAAGACGAATCATCAAGATAAAGGAAGGATTCAAAGGGGTTAATGATTAAATAAAACTACATATGAAATACCCTTCAATCCTCCTTGTCTTGGATGCTACCCTTCGGCCTCCAGCAGTTCTCCAATCCAGAAATGATCCAAAAGTCCTAAACAAATTTTTCTACAGGAAATTTATAGTCCCCTTTCAAACAGGTCGGACACGGGGTCGAACACGGCCGTGTGGCAGGCCGTGTGGACGGTTCCTAGGCGGTTCCCCACGAGCGGGCATGTCTGGTAGTGGGTCGTGTCAGATGACACGGGTATGGACACGGCCGTGTGTACGGCCGTGTTCCTCAAACGCGGGTTGGTCGGCAGTCATGTGCAAAGATGACACGGGTAGGCACACGAGCGTGTGCCATACCCGTGTGAGGTTCCATCATCTGCGCCCAAATTCTTCAGCTCCAGGTGCATAGGACACGGGTAGGCACACGACCGTGTGTCTGGCTGTGTGCACCAAATTTTCATCCTGTCATCAGCCATGTAGACTCCGTGAACTCCTCTGTTTGCTCCGAGACTTTTAGGTCCATTGGTTGGCATTACCTGCAATAGAAAAATGATAGACTCAGTAAATAGTTTATTACAAGAACTGCCAAAGACTTCTAAATACGCTCTTCTATCTATGATATGCCAATTTCTTTACTATTATCATGAAATCAACACAAAAAGGGGTAGGAAATAGTAAACATGATTACAATTATGATAGTAAAAAGCCTATCATAATCGTACTCATCAAATACCCCCAGACTTAGATGTTTGCTTGTCCCTAAGCAAACTAATTCAAATACCTGGGTTACCATTAAATAATTTTGCCTCCGCACACTGGTTGCTATGAATTTAAGAGGACTTTGATGATGTAATCGCATAGGAAATAGTTTAGGAGACTTTTCTAAATATAGATTTATCTTAAAATTCCTCTAATATATCATTTTAACTATCTCCCACTCGCTTTTAGAAAAAAAAGTATAGTCATCTTTAACAAATATGAGGAGAAAATAACAATCTCTATAAGATACGTATTAGTATTTCAAAAGTTATAAGTACTCATATTGATAATCATGAGCTTACCCTTTTTACACCCTCATCACAGCACTATTTAGAATTAGTAAGGTTGGATCCTTAGGACTTGAATTTTGGTGTAGCCTTTTTGGCTTAGGATATAAGATTAAAGGTGAGGTAATCAAAAGTAAGTTCGATGAATTTTTCACACCTAAATCATGATTGAGCCTTATGTTGGAAGATACCTTAACATATTTCAATTTTATGTAGACACCCCCAGACTTCGCAATTTGTATATTTCCCACATTTTGAAGGGCACTCTATTTATATATATATATATATATATATATATATATATATATATATATATATATTTTAACCAAGGGACCATAGTAGGGATCGTTCCAAGTGGGTGCAAGTATACACGCACTCAGGCCACATATCACTATGTTTTTTTTTGGGTTCAAAGTAGGGATCATTCCAAGTGGGTGCAAGGATACACGCACTCAGGCCACATATCACAATGAACAAATCATTCCAAGAAGGCATCAATGATAGGTGTGCTAATAGGTAAGGATTTGGCCTTGGTGAATTCTAATAGTAGAGCATCAAAAGGATGTGGATTAGGTTCAAATTGGGTGTGCAAGGGTATCATGTTAAAGGTGTTGGGTTAACCAGGCTCAAGCTATCCAATAGGAGTCCTAAGTCATTTCTGCCCTTACTAATTAACCTATGTAATGTTTTGAGGAATGCTAGAGGGTGAGTCCTAGACATCAATAGGGAGTAATTTTTAATTTTAAAGCCCTAATACCAAATTATAAAAATGTTACACTCATCGACTCACTTTATTATAGATAAGTATATTTTCTAAAAAAGAGTGTTGAATAGTTACTAATATAGAGGAGTAATCTTAAAATTAAATTATATAGAGAAAATTAAGCTAAAAAATTTCTATGCTTAATTACGAAATCAACAAAGTTGAATACTCTATGAGTCTACATCAATTCATTTTAATCAGTGTGCGAAGTTAAATTAGATATTTATAATCCCAAATGAATGAATAATGAGAGCTTAAAAGATCAAACAAAAAATTTGTAGGGGGGTATAACAACTTGAGTATTATGATAAGCAAATTAGTATCAATCGTAACCACATGAATAGTCATTCTATCCCCAGACTTAAGATTTGCAATGTCCTCAGTGCAATGTAAAAAGTGGACATAGAGGGATTTCATGATGATATAAGAAAAAAAAAACTGCTATCATAATAAGTAGAAGAGCACAGTAAAGAAACAGGAGTGGTAATGAAATGCACTGATATATAATAGCTGACAGAACTGAATACACTGATATAAAAAAAAATACAAGATACGATACATAAAAATAGCACTACATATATACATATCAGAAGTAAGCATGGTGGTCTGTCGTATCGTCTGGGAAGGAAGGCGGGGCTGGAGCTGGCGGCTGGCGAGGGGCGAGCCCAAGGTGGTCTCTGATCTGTATGAGAAGGTACTCGGTCCGATACTGCGACTCCTTAATGTCCTGTAGGCGCGACGATAGCTCGGTCTCGAAAAACTGTCGAAAATCGCGCGAGTATCGTGAGTGAGGTGGAGGAGGTGCAGTAGACGACTCGCCATGAGCGTAAGTGGAATGGGGTGGAGGCACCAACGACACATCAAGGTCAGGATCTACCTCATCATCACTATCATACTGTACATGGGGTCCACGTCGTGCAATGGAATATATAACCCCTCCCCGGCCCTGACGGGCGGTGACGAGGCGGAGGGCGCGAAGACTAGCCATCGTGATAGGCACGGTCTTTGCGACCACTGTCATCTGGGGGAGGGCTAAAAAGATGCCCATATTCTTCACGAGGCGAGTAATGTAGGGTGCTACACAAATAGACCCTATACGGGGGGTGTCAGCCTGATGGAGAATGAACTGGGCTAGAAGATAACCGAGATGTAGAGGATATCGTGAAGTCATGCTGTAGAGGTATAACAGGTCCTGTCTATTGACAACTCCGGAGCTTTTGCCCCGGCCGCTCAACGTGTGGCTAAGGAGATGGTGGATGTAATGGAGGGTAGGGGAAATCAATTTAGAGGCCTTAGATCGCTTGGCCTCGTAGGCGCCAGTGTCAAAAGAAATCTGGAGCCAGATACCACCGGCCATATCGCGGTTGGGGAGTTCGAAGTGGAGCTCGGGGTAGGCAGCACTAAAAAGGAACTACTCCTCATACACCCCTAAATACTGGGTGAACTGGAGCATGGTGAGTGTATAAAATGTGCCACCCACTCGAAATGAAACTATCCCCTCGGGCGCGTGCGGTGCATCGATGAAATTAGGCCGAAAGCTGGAATAAAACGAAGATAGGAACTCTAAGGTGAGTTCCCTAAAGCTTAACTCCTCTATGGCAAAAAATTGACCCCACCCCGTTACAGAAATTAACCCCCTGACATCTTCAGCTAAGTTTATCTCCTCAAGCACGCTCCAATCAATTATACGTATATCTTGAAATTTTTTTGATTGCAAGCGGTTGAAGCGGGCGGTGTGCGACGCGTCGATGAATATTAGCGGAGCAGCGGCATCCCGCCTCTCCGTTGAGACTTGTAGTTCCGGTCGGCGACGGCGACCTCCATGACTTCTTCCGGAAGACATGACGTAGAAGGGAAGGTATGAGTAAAGGGGGACGAGAATTGGAGGAACTAGCGCCTTTGAGTTCAGGCCACGGGATGAACTAATGCTGGGAGAGGGTTTGGAATGAGCCAAGAAGGAAATCCACACGGCCCTATTTAAAGGGGTTGCACACGGGTTCGCACACGGGCGTGTGGGAACTCGTGTTAGGGAATCAACAGCCTCGTGGAACACGGGGTGCGTCGATCCGTGTAAAAAAATGGAACACGGGTGCGCACACGGGCGTGTGTGTACCCGTGTTAGGGGATCCGAGGCCTCGTGGAACATGGGGCTGCCTCGGTCCGTGTGGTCAAACTGGCTGGGGACAACGCGTCAGGTGGACACGGGTGACAACACGGCTGTGTGTTGCCCCGTGTGGTAGCTGGCACGGTACACAAACACGGGTAGGTAGGTGACACGGCCGTGTGTTATCCGACACGCCCGTGTCTGATGTCTCGACACAGCGGTCTCGACGATCGTCCAGCGGGAGACACGGCTAGGCACACGGGTTGGTGCGAACCCGTGTTGTGCTCGGGATGAATTAGGCCTTTTTTCGGAATAAATCCACACGGCTGGGCCTGAGCCTGTGTCATGTACACGGCTACCCACACAGCCGTGTGGTGAGTCGTGTGCCACTCCCATTTTGAATTTCTCCAGAAAAAAAAAAATTTTTACAGAAAAAGTTTTTTTTCTCTCATTAAAATTTTGATGGAAATTTCTTTTCATTAAAATTTTTTTTTCTTTTCATTAATTTTTCATTGCAACTAATTAGATTTATACTAAAACAAGAATACTTAGAAACACCTACTATAGTTAATATGAAATTAATCTAGACGGAGGCAAGTCTCTAGACGAGCGAAGTCCATAGGGATTTCACCATAATAAGGCTTAAGTCGGTGACCATTAACCTTAAAATCTCCCTTCTCAGGGTGAGTTAACTCGACGGTACCGTAGGGAAAGAATTATTTAACCTTAAAGGGTACGAACCACTTAGACCTTAACTTCCCTGGGAATAAACGTAATCTGGAGTTATAAAGGAGGACTTGGTCACCTTTTTGGAATACCTTGGGTTTGCAAAGGTGACGGTCATGAAATAACTTGGTTTTCTCCTTATAAATCCGGGAGTTCTCATAGGCCATAGTTCTCCACTCATCTAATTCGTTAAGTTGAAGTTTACGCTTCTCTCCTATAAAACTAGTGTCAATATTTAAGGAGCGTATTGCCCAATACGACTTGTGTTCTAATTCTATAGGTAGGTGGCAAGATTTACCTTAGACTAATCTAAAGGGGGTGGTCCCTATAGGTGTTTTGTAGGCGGTCCTATAAGCCCATAAACAGTCATTAAGTTTCCTATACCACTGCTTCCTATTCCCTTCTATAGATTTTTCTAAGATTCTCTTAAGCTCTCTATTGGAAACTTCAACTTGCCCACTAGTTTGAGGATGATACGGAGTGGCTATCCTATGTATAACTCCATATTTTTCTAATACTTTGTCTAGTTGTAGATTACAAAAGTGTGAACCCCTATCGCTAATATGTGCACGTGGTGTGCCAAATCGTGCGAATAAGGATTTCAAAAATCTAATTACTACCCTACTATAATTAGTAGGCAAAGCTTGCGCTTCAACACACCTTGATACATAATCTACAGCTACCAAAATATATTTATTCCCAAAAGAAACTGGGAATGGTCCCATAAAATCTATACCCCACACATCAAATACTTCGCATTCAAGGATAAATTTTTGAGGCATTTCATGTAATTTAGAAATATTACCTGCTTTTTGACAAGAATCACATGAAAGCACATACCTTTGGGCATCCCTGAATAGAAGGGGCCAATAAAAACCGGAATCAAGAACCTTTTTAGCGGAGCGATTCGCTCCATAGTGACCACCAGCAGGACCTGAATGACACTGCTCCAAAATCTTCCAACCTTCCTCCGTTGATACACACCTTCTTATAACAGAATCTGCACATATCTGAAAAAGAAAGGGGTCCTCCCAAAAGTAATATTTCAAGTCAGAGAAAAATTTCTTTTTCTGCTGATATGAAAAGTCTTTTGGAAGGACCTTAGCCACCAGATAGTTTGCATAATCTGCAAACCATGGATAATCTAGATGTATATTGGTAGATATGGCAAATAATGATTCCTCAGGAAATGTATCAGAAATTTCAGAGTCATCTAACATTGATCGTAGTGGGTTTTCTAAATGTGAAAGATGATCTGCCGCTAAGTTTTCCGCTCCTCGTTTATCCCTAATTTCTAGATCAAATTCTTGTAGAAGAAGAACCCATCGGATTAAACGAGGCTTTGCTTCCTCTTTGGCTAGCAAATATCTAAGTGCAGAGTGATCCGTATAAACTACCACTTTGGACAATGTTAAATATGGTCTAAATTTATCAAAAGCGAATACCACTGCTAGGAGTTCTTTTTCAGTAGTTGTATAATTCTCCTGTGCATTATTAAGTGTTTTACTAGCATAATATATTGGGTGAAAATGTTTGTTTCGGCGTTGTCCTAAAACAGCCCCTACCGCAAAACTGCTAGCGTCACACATGATCTCAAATGGTTGACTAAAATCAGGTGCGATCATAATAGGAGAATTAATTAATTTTTCTTTTAAGAACTCAAAGGCATGTAGACACTCTTGCTCAAAAATAAAAGGTGTGTCTTTTTCTAAAAGCCTTGTAAGTGGTTTAGCTATTTTAGAGAAGTCTTTAATAAAACGGCGGTAAAATCCCATGTGTCCTAAGAAACTTCTCACTGCCTTTACGGAGGTCGGTGGTGGTAATTTTTCTATGGTCTCTATTTTTGCTCTATCTACTTGAATTCCTTGGCTTGAAATTTTATGGCCAAGTACTAACCCTTCTTGTACCATGAAATGACACTTCTCCCAACTAAGTGCTAGGTTCGTCTCCTCACACCTCCTAAGAACTTTCTCTAAATTATTCAAACACAACTCAAAGGAGTCGCCAAAAACCGAAAAATCATCCATGAACACTTCCATGATATCTTCAACATACTCGTTAAAGATGGCTAGCATGCACCTTTGAAATGTGGCGGGTGCGTTACATAACCCGAAAGGCATACGTTTATAGGCAAAGGTACCAAATGGGCAAGTAAATGTTGTTTTCTCTTGGTATTCTAGTGCTATAGGAATTTGAAAGTATCCAGAAAGTCCATCTAGAAAACAATAATAAGAATGTCCTGATAAGCGTTCTAATATCTGGTCAATGAAAGGAAGAAGAAAATGGTCTTTCCTAGTGGCATCGTTTAATTTCCTATAGTCTATACAGACACGCCAACCTGTTACTGTTCGCGTTGGAATTAATTCATTTCTATCATTTGCTACTACAGTCAGGCCACCCTTCTTAGGAACTACTTGGACAGGACTAACCCATGAACTATCCGAAATAGGATATATAATACCAGCATCTAATAACTTCATAATCTCAGCCTTAACTACCTCTTTCATATTAGGATTTAGCCTACGTTGCGGTTGAATAGACGACTTATAGTTTTCTTCCAAAAGGATTTTATGAGTGCAAAAACTAGGATTAATACCCTTTATATCAGATATTTTCCACGCTATTGCACCTTTACATTTCTTCAATACAGTTATTAATTTATCTTTTTCAATATTGGAGAGGTTTGAAGATATGATAACTGGGTATGAAGAATTTGTTCCTAAGAATGCATACTCAAGATGATCCGGTAATTTTTTTAATTCTACTATTGGTGGATCCTAAGTATTATTCTTAAGAATTTCATGATCTCCTTCAGTAATTAAACTATATTCCGTTGTTCTATTCATAGCAACACAATTTTCTAGAAAAAATAAATGTTCAACAATGTCATCATTTTTATCATCTTCTAGATAGTTGTTAGTTATGCAAATTTCTAAAGGATCTTTATAATAAAAATTAGAATTTATAGAAGACATAAAGTCATCAATACCATGAGAAAAATAGCAATAATCATCGTTATCTAAGGATTGTTTCATAGTATTGCCAATTTGAAAAGTGACTTCATCTTCTCCTACTCGCAATACTAATTTACCATCAAAAACATCAATAAGTGCTCTAGATGTAGCTATAAATGGACGACCTAGTATGAATGGTACTTCGATATTTTCATCCGTATCTAAAATAACAAAATCAGCAGGAAATATAAATTTATCTACCTTAACTAATACATCTTCTACTATTCCTCTAGGATACTTAACCGATCGATCTGCTAATTGAATACTCATTCTTGTTGGGCTAAGTTCTCCTAGGCCTAGTTTCAGATATAGTTTATAAGGCATTAAATTTATACTTGCTCCTAGATCTGCTAAAGCCTTATTTACTTGTAAATCACCGATTAAGCATGAAATTGAAAAGGAACCGGGATCCTTAAGTTTTTGTGGCAATTTATTTTGCAAAATAGCATAACATTCTTCACTTAATGTTACTAATGATAATTCTTCTATTTTCTTTTTATTAGAAATCAAATCCTTAAGAAATTTTTCATATTTAGGCATTTGAATAATTTCAGAAAAAGGTAAATTAACATGTAATTGCTTAAACATAGATAAAAATTTACCATATTGCGCATCCATGCGCTCCTTGTTAAGCTTTGCTGGGTATGGTAATGCTGGTTGGTACTCCATCGGTTGTACGTTCATCTCGCTTGGTCCTTCGCCGCTAGACTCCATTTGGGGTGCTTCATTTGCAGGCCTTGGGTCTTGTAACTCCTTTCCACTCCTCAATTGAACGGCTTTTGCATGCTCCCTTGGATTTATCTCTGTATTCCCTGGAAGTGTTCCTTGCTGCCTTTCAGAAACCATCCTTGCAAGCTGACCAATCTGATTCTCCAAGTTTCGAATTGAACCCTCTTGATTCCGGAAGGCTACATCGGTAGTTTGCATGAACTTGGTAAGCACATCTTCCAATGTAGGCTTCCTTGGTTCCAACTGTGGTTGTTGTCAAAACATGGGTTGCTTCCCTTGATTTCCTTGTCCTCCCCAAGAGAAATTGGGGTGGTTTCTCCATCCAGGATTATATGTAGAGCTATATGGGTTGTTGGCTTGATTGAAAGGTGGTCTAATATTGTTACCCATATAGTCAACATGCTCTTGAACTTGCGGTTCACAACCAGGCATTCCAGTGCATGAAGGGTCCCATTGTTGAGGTGCCATGGAAGGTGATGCTAAGGCAAGGTTGTCCATCTTTTGGTGAAGTTTCTCCACTTGAATAGCTAAGGCGTTGACGACATCTACTTCATAAATTCCTGCAGGCTTGCTAGGCTTTTATCCTACTGTAGTCCATTGGTAATTGTTCATTGCCATGTCCTCTATCAACTGCTGAGCCGCTTCAGGTGTTTTGTTGTTCAAAGTTCCTCCACTAGCCGCATCAATCATTTGTTTGGTGGCTGGATTTAGACCATTATAGAAGGTCTGAATCTGAAGCCATGAAGGTAGAGCATGGTGGGGACATCTCCTTAACAACTCCTTGAATCGTTCCCATGTGTCGTACAATGATTCAGACTCCAATTGAATGTACGTAAAGATGTCATTCCTTAACTTCGTAGTCTATGCAGGTGAAAAATACTTCATCAGAAACTTCTCAACCATCATGTCCCAAGTAGTGATCGACCCTCTAGGTAAGGAATTCAACCACTGCTTCGCCTTATGCCTTAAAGAAAATGGAAACAATCTCAATCGAATGGCGTCGTTGGAAACACCATTGATCTTAAATGTGTCACATATCTCTAAGAATCCGGCCAAGTGGGTGTTAGGAGCCTCATCTTGCAAGCCATCATATTGGACATACTGTTGAACCATTTGTATCACACTAGGCTTCAATTCAAAGTTATTGGTAGCTATCGGTGGTCTAACGATGCTCGACCCGGTTCCTTGGAGATTAGGTCTAGCAAAGTCAGACATGGTTTGCTCATTTTGGTTGGCCATGGTATCTAAGTTTTCAAGATGATTCTCTCCTTGGTTTACTGTCTCCTCTTCTGTAGTCCGTTTGAATTATCTGTGGTATTAATTCCCACGTCCCTTAAGTTAGTGTTATGGAGAATTCGTTTTGGGTCAGGATGAAATGGTGCTAGCCCAGAATTTCTTCCCCTGGTCATAGACTAACAGACTACAAAAAAAATATTACGCAATATAATTATTCAAATACTAATTTACAACTATATAAATGAAAATTGGTAGATCAATAAAGATTGGGATTTCAAAATATTGAAAACGAGTCCCCGGCAACGGCGCCAAAAACTTGATGATTTTTTTTGCTAACAAGTAATAACTCAATGTGATTTCATTCTACATTCTAATACAACTATATAGATGGACTTAAAATAGATTGAATTAGCATTCAGGCAAGCGCACCTATCAATCGTAATATATGAGAAATCTACATCTCGTGTCGTATTCCACATGGTCGTTTCAACTATTCGTACTCACCCTCCCTTTATTATCATACCTCTAAATAAAAGTGATATTTAAACTACATTAACCTAACTATGACCATTTGGATGATTCAGTATTGGAGAAATAAAAACGATAAAAACATGAAGCTTTTAAATAATTACATGAACAAATTCATTTATTAGTTCAATTATAAGCGATCATGACATGAAAAGACTGTTAAATTTGTGCAATGTAAAGGTTAATTTTTCATCAAAATTCTCTCTCGAGCAATTCCAAATCTAAACCTAAGATAGTAAATTTTCTCTCGAACAATTCACAACACTCAAGTTCGCATTAAGTAAAATACCTTTATTATTACATAAATTCATGAATTTTATCTCTAAATTACCATGAATTCTTTTATTCGTGTTCTAATTTTCCAAACAAAATATCTCTCGATCATAGAGTTTGAATTACAAAGGGAATTATCATCACAATATGAACATACCAAAATCATTGCAAAGAACCAATTTCTTAATCTAGTCAATTGCAAATTGTGTAAAACAATTAAGTAATTCATAAGGAGGATTAAACTCTTTGTTTGCAAGCATAAACACAAATAAAATACCACAAATTTAACATAAACAAAGTGATACATGATTACTACAATGTTCAAATAAAAGTTCATGCAAATTAAAACATAAATTGAAGATGAATCATCTAGATAAAGGAAGGATTCAAAGGGGTTAATGATTAAATAAAACTACATATGCAATACCCTTCAATCCTCCTTGTCTTGGATGCTCCCCTTCGGCCTCCAGCAGTTCTCCAATCCAGAAATGATCCAAAAGTCCTAAACAAATTTTTCTACAGGAAATTTATAGTCCCCTTTCAAACAGGTCGGACACGAGGTCGAACACGGCCGTGTGGCAGGCCGTGTGGACGGTTCCTAGGCGGTTCCCCACGAGCGGGCGTGTCTGGTAGTGGGCCATGTCAGATGACACGGGTATGGACACGACCGTGTGTACGGCCGTGTTCCTCAGACACGGGTTGGTCGGCAGTCGTGTGCAAAGATGACACGGGTAGGCACACAGGCGTGTGCCATACCCGTGTGAGGTTCCATCATCTGCGCCCAAATTCTTCAGCTCCAGGTGCATAGGACACGGGTAGGCACACGGCCGTGTGTCTGTCCGTGTGCACCAAATTTTCGTCCTGTCATCAGCCATGTAGACTCCGTGAACTTCTCTGTTTGCTCCGAGACTTTTAGGTCCATTGGTTGGCATTACCTGCAATAGAAAAATGATAGACTCACTAAATAGTTTATTACAAGAACTGCCAAAGACTTCTAAATACGCTCTTCTATCTATAATACGACAATTTCTTTACTATTATCATGAAATCAATACAAAAAGGGATAGGAAATAGTAGACATGATTACAATTATGATAGTAAAAAGCCTATCATAATCGTACTCATCAGCTAGTGGAGCCTTTGGCAGAAAGGGTGGTTGTCGGACATGGAGACCGACACATGAAGTACTTCCTGAGTTTCCAACCCCCATCATTCAAGGGAGTGGGTATGCCAACGGATGCGAAGGACTAGTGGGTTCGCATTCAAGAGCTTTTAGGGGCGGCAGAGATGCCAGAGGAAAAGAAAGCTGAGTATGCGGCTTTCATGTTGGAAGGAGACGCCAAGTTATGGTGGGTGAGCCATAGCGGCCGCCAGTTCCCGGGACGCACCCCGTCAGTGGAGGAGTTTGGATATGCGTTTCTAAAGAGGTATATTCCAGTTTCTACACGATTGGCCATTCAGAGGCAGTTTCTGCATTTAATGCAGCGAGACAAGACAGTGGATGAGTATGTGCAGGAGTTCACCCGTTTGGGTCGTTACGCTGGAACGACGATGGCAGATGATGTAGAAAGGGATAACCTCTTCTACCAGGGGCCGAGGGAGAACTTGAGACAACCCCTCATCTCCATGAAGAGAGCGGGATTCAATGAACTTGTTGAGGCTGCCAGGATTTTGGAAAGTGATTTGGAGCGAACCCAACGCCGTAAGGGATTTACTCCCAAGCAAGGGGAAGGGAAGCCTTCCAAATATCATGGAAAGTCTGAAGGGAGTAGGTGGAGGAAGAAGCCTCACACTCCCAGATCCGGTGAGAAGAGTAGTTGGATGCCTGGAGGTTCTCACTCTAGCGGACCGCCGACGTGTTACAACTGCAGTAAGGTGGGGCACATAGCTCGTGTTTGTCCCCAAGGAGGAGCGGGGCAAGAGGCTAGGCAGGAGCAGACTGTGCGCTCCGGTACCAGTGCTGCAGAGAAAGGGAAGATGGCGGAGTCGAGCGCTTCTCAGTTCCAACCGATGCAACCAAGGGCTTACAACCTTGGACAGCAAGAAGCGATCCGCCAGATCGATGTGGTGACAGGTATGAAGAAAGTTTAAGTTTAAATTTTGTGCTTCATCCTTTTAGACTTTTGTGTGATGTCTATGTTGTAGGCTTCGTGTTAGTTTCCGGATACCCCGCTAGGGTATTGTTTGATACGGGAGCATCGTACTCCTTTCTGGCGGAGAGCTTCATCCGGAGAATAGGAGTCGAGTCTTTCTCAGTGGACGCAGAGTTGAAAGTGTGCATGCCCAATGGGTCTTCCATGACCACTGGGGCCAAAGGGCGCATCTGTTGGGAGCTAGACGGAGTTGACTTCGTTTTGGTAGCAGCGATTTTACCGTTGGTTGAGTTCGATGTCATTTTGGGCATGGACTGGCTTGCAGAGCAGCGCGCCAGTATTGATTGCCTATCTAAGGTAGTGACCCTAAAGAGCAAAGGGCAGACGGAGGTCAAATTTGAGGGCCTTTGTGGAGTGGCCTGTTCCCTGATTTCGGCCATGTAGTTGATGCGGGCGGTTAACCAGGGTGGTGTAGCGCTTGTAGCATTATTGGAGGTTCGTCTTTCCCAATTGTCTATTGATGAAGTGCCCGTAGTGGCAGAGTTCAAGGATGTGTTTTCGAATGAACTTCCTGGAGCGCCTCCTCGGAGGGAGATCGATTTCTCAATCAATTTAGTGCCGGAGGCTAGGCCGGTGTCACGTCCTCCATTTAGGATGGCACCAAAGGAGTTGGCTGAACTTAAGGTACAGTTGCAGGAATTATTGGAGCAAGGGTATATCAGACCCAGTTCTTCACCGTGGAGTGCGCCGGTGTTGTTTGTAAAGAAGAAAGACGGTAAGAATAAGTATCCGATTAAATTGACCGTCAAGAATAAGGGTATATCAGACCCAGTTCTATGCATGCGGCTATGCATAGACTACCGAGAGCTGAATAAATTGACCGTCAAGAATAAGTATCCGATTCCTAGGATAGATGACTTGTTCGACCAATTGGTAGGGTCAGTGGTGTATTCAAAATTGGACTTGAAGTCAGGCTATTACCAGTTGCGAATTCGGGATGAGGACATCCCCAAGACTGCCTTTGGTACAAGGTATGGGCACTTTGAGTTTACGGTGATGCCGTTCGGGCTGACGAACGCACCATCTGTGTTCATGGATCTTATGAATAGGGTATTTCAGGAATACTTGGATTCTTTTGTGGTCATCTTCATTGATGACATCTTGGTGTATTCCAAATAGGAAGTGGAGCATGAGACCCACTTAAGAGTGGTCTTGCAAGTGTTGAGGGAGAATCAGTTATATGCAAAATTCTCCAAGTGCGAGTTCTGGTTAGAGAAGGTGGCATTTTTGGGCCACGTGATTAGTGGGGATGGGGTGGCAGTGGATCCAACAAAAGTGGAGGCCATCAGAGATTGGCCAGTCTTGAGGACCGTGGAGGAAGTCCGAAGTTTTCTTGGACTAGCCGGGTATTATAGGAGATTCGTGGAGAATTTATCGTGGATAGCTCTACCCCTCACCTCACTCACTCGTAAAGATCATAAGTTTGTGTGGACTTAAGAGTGCAGCCAAGCATTTGAGGCACTGAAGGAGAGACTGATGATGGCTCCAATCCTAAGTCTACCGCAAGGGACCGAGGGATTTCAGATTTTCAGTGATGCATCGGGATGCGGGTTGGGTTGCGTTTCGGTGCAACATGGCAAGGTGATAGCTTTTGGGTCTAGACAACTGAAGCCTCATGAGAGGAATTACCCCGTCCATGACTTGGAGTTGGCGGCGGTAATTTTTGCGTTGAAAATATGGCGGCATTATGTATATGGTGCAAAGGTGGAGATCTTCACGGATCACAAAAGCCTGAAGTATCTCTTGGATCAAAAGGACTTGAACATGCGGCAACATAGGTGGGTTGAGTTCCTTGGAGACTACGAGGTGGCGATTCAGTATACGCCAGGTAAAGCCAATGTGGTGGCGGATGCCTTGAGTAGGAAGTACTCGGGGCAAGGGAATTGGATCGAAGCTTATGATGAGCGGTTGGTACGGGAATGGGAATCCCTTGGATTGGAATGTGTTGCAAGAGGCGAGTCCAGCGTGGCTCGGTTGAACTGGATTGAAGTGCAGAATGACTTGACCGATCGCATTCGGGAAGCGACTCGGTTGGATGTGGAGTTTCAACCATTTGTGATGGAGGCTCAAACGGGTGAGAGCAGCACCTGGGAGATATTTGATGGGATTCTGTGGAAGAACGGAAGGGTTTGTATACCGCAGTTCGGCAAACTCCGTGAGGAGTTGATGTTTGAGGCTCACTTCACAAAGTACTCCATTCACCCGGGCAGTACAAAGATGTACTTGGATATGAAGAAATCCTTTTGGTGGCCGGGGCTGAAGCAGGACGTAGTTTTGTACGTGAATCGTTTCCAAACTTGTGCCTTGGTGAAGGCCGAATGTCAGAAGCCGGGCGGGTTCCTGAAGCCCCTTCCAATCATTTAATGGAAATTTGATGACATCTCCATGGATTTTGTACATGGTTTGCCTAGATCGCAGCAGAGTAATGATGCCATTTGGGTGATTGTGGACCGCTTAACCAAGGTGGCCCACTTCATCCCAAATCGGAAAGAGGACAGCATGGAGAAGCTGGTGGAGTTGTGTGTTCGCAACATTGTGCGACTGCATGGGATTCCAAAGAGTATAGTCAGCGATCGAGATGGACGGTTTACGTCCAAGGACTGGAGACTAGTTCAAAAGAGTTTGGGCACGAAGCTAAAGTTCAGTACGGCGTTCCATCGTCAAACTGATGGGCAAACTGAAAGAACAAACCGTACTATGGAGGATATGCTGAGAATGTGCGTTCTTGACTTCGGCAAGAAGTGGGAGGATCACCTCTTCATGGTGGAATTCACATACAACAACAGTTTTCAAGCGAGTATAAAAATGGCGCCATACGAAGCTTTGTATGGGAGGCGGTGTCGAACACCAATGTCTTGGGCAGAGGCGGGAGACACCAAAATTTTGGGAAAGGAGGTGGTAGTTGACGCTTGTGAGATGGTACGGACCATATAAGAGCGTATGAAGGTGGCGCAAGACCGTCAAGCAAAATACTTTAATGCTCGGCACCGAAAGTTGGAGTTTGCGGTAGGTGATTGGGTCTATTTGAAGATCAAACCGTTCAAAGGAGTCTCACGGATTCGCCAACTCAAGAAGCTGAGTCCAAGGTTTTTGGGCCCTTTTGAAATTTTTGAACGAGTGGGAGAAGCAGCCTATCAGTTGGCGTTGTCCGCGGAGCTGAGTGGATTGCATGACGTCTTCCATGTCTCCGTTTTGAGGAAAGCCTTAGTGGAGGCTAGTGTGGTGATTGAGCCGGCATCGGTGCCGATTGAGGAAGACTTGAGGATGCGAGTCCTTCCAATTGCTATAGAGGATTCGGAGACTCGGTAGTTGCGGAATAAAGAAGTTAAACTCGTGAAAGTCCGATAGAACAACTGCGGTCGAGAGGAGTTCTCTTGGGAGCGAGAACAGGCCATGCTAGAAGAATATCCAGAACTCTTCATTTCAGGTACAAGTTAAATTTTTTTTGTACCCTTTTGTTTTGTAATTTCGGGACGAAATTCTGTTAAGTGGGGGAGAGTTGTAACACCCCAGTTTTGAGAGAGGGTCGATTTGCGTTTCTGGAAATTTTTTGGTTTCTGGCAGGGGGCACACGGCCTGCGACACGGGCGTGTTGCAGGGTGTGTCGAGCCGTGTCGACACTCGGCCCGGGGTGTCGACACTTTCGCTCGATAATGTGTCGAGACTAGGGAACACGGCCTACGACACGGGCGTATCGCAGGGCGTGTCGAGCCGTGTCGACACTCGGCCCGGGGTGTCGACACTTTCGCTCGACAATGTGTCGAGACTAGGGCACACGGCCTGCGACACGGGCGTGTCGCAGGGCGTGTCGAGCCCGTGTCGACACTCGGCCCGGGGTGTCGACACTTTCGCTCGACAGTGTGTCGAGACAAGGCACACGGCCTAGGACACGGGCGTGTCCAAGGCCGTGTGGGTCTGTCGACAAACTTCAGTCGACGATGTTCACTCGATGAGTGTCGAGTGTCGAGTGTCGAGACTGGGACACACGGCCTGTGATACGGTCGTGTCACAGGGCGTGTCCCACTTGGTCGACGATCTTCGCTCGACGTTTTTCCGCGGTGTCGACACAAAGGCTGTCGACGAGTGTCGAGACTTGGCACACGGCGTGGGACACAGGCGTGTCCCAGGCCGTGTCACCTCTCGGGATGTTTTCGGGGCCGTGTCAATGGAGGCACACGGCCGGCCACACGACCGTGTCATTGGGGACACGGGCATGTCGGATCGAACACGGTCGTGTCAGATGCCCGTGTGCTGTTCCAGGTGCGTCGATTTGAGACGGTGAATGAGGCACACGGCCCTGGACACGGGCTTGTGCCAGGCCGTGTTCGGCCTAGGTCTTTTATTTTTCTGTCGGATCGTGGCCTTTCTTTCCTTGATTTTAGGATCTGATGGTTCAGATCAGTTCTTTAGGAGTTAAGTCCGAGAATAGGGTTGAAAACCCTCATTCTTCTCCAAGCTTTCTCTTACTAAAGATCTAGAGAGAAGTGAGAACAAGGAAGAAGGAGAAGGAGAGTTTGGGCTGTTGGAGAGGTTTCGGTGCTCCAAATCGCGAGCCGAGTCCAGATTCGTGGAGGTTAGATCTTTGCGAAGGTTTTTCATCCGGCTATTTCGCCATGGAAAGGAAGAGGAGTCAGAAGGTAACGACGCTTCTCCTCTCGGTCTTAGGATGCATGTTTTTAGCATCTTTTCTTTCTAACTTGTGGGCACCAAACTCTCAAATAAGAGGGGTTTTGATTTTCCAAGGTTCAAGAGGAACCTCCGGGTTGATTGAGTCCGTCCCCGGCATGATTTGCATTAGAGATCCGCTCCGTTAGTGGATTAGGCATGGTGGGTGAAGCTGTAGTCGCGACCGTTAGTCCGACTCAGTGATGTTGCATATGAACGTTAAGGATTCGTAGAGATTCCGTTGCGGCAAAACGCCGTTTGGGATGTGGTGATGTTTTCCCCCTTTTTCTCGAGTGAGTACATGTAGTTGGAAACGTACAAGGTTAGCTCCTCGTGGCGGTAGATGTTTTCCTTGGTGGACAAGGTTAGCCCCGCATGAGTTGGAGATGGTTTCCTTGGTGCGTGGGAACGCTGTAGTACAAATGAGGGACTAGGGTGGATTTGTCTTGGTTTGTGTTGTGCCAAGGCGTGGCTATGTCTCCGTGGTCGGCTGGCTATCCCGTGACATTCACGTCATGTGCGGAGAGTGTCCCGACGAGACTAGTCCCCTTCTGTGAGACTGACAGGAATGCCAAGCATGGGGACAACCCCGGGCAATGAGGCCATGAGCGGGTGGGGTCCGGCAAGGCTTCTTAGAATCGGTCAGTTTTGTGTTTGTTGGAATCCTGACATGAGACGTCAGAGCTTATAGGCAAGCCCGGGGCTAAGACCTTGAGCGGGTGGGGCCTTGACAAGAGTTCCTTGAGGCGGCCTGTGAGCCGTTGGAGGGGAATGATGACCCCCTTTGTTTGCGGCTTTATGCCAATGGGGAATCGATGAGTACCCATATGATGTGATGATGTGCTAGATGCATACGAGTTAGGGTGCCTTGGGTGAAACCCAGGTTATTGCATACATGATTGCATAAGTAGGCCCTTTTATTATATGCTCAACCAGTAGAGAACATGTATGATGTGTGTGACATCCAAGCCTATTTTTGTAGTTGCTTTTCTTGCTTATGATTATTGCATACGAAGTGCTAACTTGCAGGTTGGAGGGGTACCCCGGGGTCCGTTAGGGGCGTCCGGGAGGAGATGTGTTGTTACACAGTTTGAGGTCAGCCTTTGCTGACCCACGTTACTAATAAATTTTACAGGGCAAGGATCGCATGCAGGAGCTAGCTCACCGGCCAGAAAGGCCTAAGCCTCATGAAGTGCTTTTTTTTGTAGCTCTACTTATGTGATGTTGTTTGTTTGAGACTCATGTTGTCCGGCTTGCATGCCGAGGTAGACTAGGAGTGCTAGGCACATTCATGACTGTTGTATTATTTGATTTTGGACACTTGTTGTAAGGCCATAAGGCCATTTGTTTTACTCTTCTAGTGGTGGATAACTTCTTGTCTTGTTTTGTTTCCGCTGTGTTGTGCAAAGTGTTTTGAGTGTGGGTAGCTATATCAACTTTTAATACTAAAGCTGTGGCGTCCGTATGTTGTGGGGCCCCGGCCGGACCCATATTATACATTCACTACAGGGGAGGTGTTACACCTATCCTCCTTGCAGCCTGCAAAATCTGCATCTGAATAACCTGTCAGTTCAAAATCTCCATTCCTAGGGTACTAAAGGCCTAGATAAGGAGTTCCTTTAAGATATCTCAAAATTCTTTTGACTGTTGTCAAATGAGATTCTTTAGGGCAAGCTTGGTACCTAGCACAGACACATGTAGCATACATGATATCTGGTCTAGTAGCAGTCAAATATAGTAGGGAGCCAACTATCCCTCTATACAAAGTTTCATCTACAAGTTTCCCTGCATCATCTTTTCTTAGAGACATTGTTGACCCCATAGGAGTTTTCATGGTAGTGGATGATTCCATACCATACTTTCTTATCAATTCTAGGGTGAACTTAGACTGGCATATGAATAATCCATCTTCAGTCTGTCTAACTTGGAGACTCAAGAAGAACTTAAGTTCCCCCATACTACTCATTTCAAATTGTCCTTGCATGAGTTTTGCAAACTTTCTGCAAAGACTACTTTCTGTAGACCCAAATATGATGTCATCTACATATATTTGGACTAAGATAATCTTGTCTCTGGATTCCCTAAGGAATAGAGTCTTGTCTATTTTCCCCCTTGAGAATTTTTTCTCAATGAGGAAACTAGACAGAGTTTCATACCAAGCCCTAGGGGCTTATTTTAACCCATACAAAGCCTTTCTAAGTCTATATACATAGTCAGGTTTAAGAGAATCTACAAAACCTGATGGCTGCTCTACATAGACTTCTTCCTTCAGATTTCCATTCAGAAAAGCTGACTTAACATCCATTTGATATACCTTAAATCCTTGAAATGTTGCATAGGCAAGGAACATGCTTATTGCCTCCAGTCTTGCTACTGGAGCAAAGGTTTGATCAAAATCAATACCTTCTTCCTGCCTATACCCCTTTGCAACAAGTCTAGCTTTATTCTTTATGACGATTCCATGCTCATCCAACTTGTTCCTAAAGATCCACTTAGTTCCAATAATGTTGTGGTCCTTGGGTTTAGGAACTAGCTCCCAGACCTTGCATCTTTTGAATTGATTCAGCTCCTCTTGCATGATCTCAATCCAATGAGGGTCTAGGATTGCTTCTTCAAACTTCTTTGGCTCAACTTGGGATAGGAAACTTGAGTAAAGAACTGTACTTAGATTCATGCTCCTTATTTGCACCCCTTGTCTGGGATCTCCAATTATTTGATTGGCTGGATGATCCTTTAAATGCTTATTTGTTGGAGGCAGCCTGTCTTCAGGTTGTACATCTTCAGCTTCTTCATTCAACTGCACCTCTTGGTTTTCATCAGCATCAGGAGTATCTTGTACTCCCCCTGGACAACAGCCACCATCTTCCACTTGCTGATTTGTAGTAGAACCTTCTGCAATGGTAAGCTTGTCCATCTTTTCAGTTACACCTGTAGAGCTGCAAACACTTCTTGGCAATTCATTGTTAATGAGTCTAGCTTCATCAAAAACTACATGAACTGACTCTTCTACAACTTGAGTAATCAAGTTGTAGACTCTATAAGCCTTACTATTGTTGTTGTACCCAACAAAGATTCCCTCTTGGGATTTGGCAGCAAACTTGGTTAGATAAGACTTACCATTGTTAAGGATATAACACTTGCAACCAAAGATCCTGAAATAGGATAGATTTGTTTTTCTGCCCTTCACAATCTCATAGGGGGTCTTCTTGTGGCTCTTTGTGATAATAGCCCTATTGATTATATGACATGCAGTATTAACTGACTCAGCCTAGAAATATTCTGGGAGAGAAGTGTCACTCAATAGGATTCTACTAGCCTCTATCAAGGTTCTATTTTTCCTTTCAGCAATACCATTTTGCTGAGGTGTTTTTGGTGAGGAAAATTCCTGAAAAATTCCAAACTCTTCACACAGTTTTGTCATACTTTCAGACTGAAATTCAGTACCATGGTCACTTCTGATTTTGACCACTGTACTGTCCAATTCATTCTGAATTTGTTTAACAAAACTATACAAGATACTTGGAGTTTCAGATTTTTACCTTAGGAAGAACACCCAGAAATACCTTGAGTAGTCATCAACTACCACAAATGTGTCGACCTTCCTACCTAGGCTGTGAAATGACATAGGACCAAAAAGATCCATATGCAAGAGGTATAGACACCTCACAACATCTTTGTTCTCAAGGCTATGAAAGGTGGATTTGGTCTGCTTGCCTTTTTGACAAACTGAGCATATCCCATCCTTTATACATTTAACCTGAGGACCATTCATCACTAACTCTTTGCTAAAGAGTTGACCAATTGTCTTATAGTTAAGATGAGCCAGCCTCTTGTGCCATTTAACACAATATGAGACTTTCTCATCAGCTACAAGACAAATAGGAGAACCATTGTTCTCACACATAATGTCTAGACAAGAGACATTTCTCTTCCTATATCCTGTCAGAATGATCTTTTGATCACTTGACCTTTTGATATGACAATCATCCTTGACAAATGAGATGTCATATCCTAAATCACTCAACTGACTTATGCTAATGAGGTTATATTTCAAACCCTTTACATAAGCCACTTGAGTAATTGTAATTTGGTTACTAGTAATGTTACCAAAGCCTTTGATGATCCCTTTTTCTGAACCACCAAAGGTAACTTTAGGCCCATCTTTGATAGATGTATAATCCTTCAACAACCCCCTAGTTCCAGTCATGTGCCTGGAACATCCACTGTCCAAGTACCATATAGGGGCATGGCCACTTGGACTCACCTGCAAAACAGATTACTTAACCTTAGAACCCAAATAATTCTTGGGTCCTTGGTGCAGGTTAGTTTGAATTTTAACAAAACTACCTGTAGCTCTTCTAGCAGGTATTTTGCTACTCTCCTTGACACTTGAATTATGCCAACAGTCTATGGCAAAGTGGCCTATCTTGCCACAACACCAGCACTCAAACCTGTTGTACCTTTGTTTAGGTACAACCCTGGCTGAAGTATCTACAGCAGGCTTTTTGTTTAGTGCTGGGGCTTTGCCCTTAGACTTGGACCTAACAGTCCAGGCAGGTTTTGTAAATCCTAATCCAGCCTTACCCTTATGAGGTGCAAACTCATCTATCAAGGGTAAAACAGATTTGGGTTTAGAAAAGCTAGCCACAATATCCTTCTCCTTCTGAAGTCTAACCTCCAAATTCCTAATTTGATCATTCTTAAATGTAATAGTTCCCATCTGAATAACTGTAATGTTCTTCAGCCTGGCTATTTCATTCAGTTTTTGATCAAATAACTTGTCTGAATCAGCACCAGTCAATTTAAGACTAGCAATCTCCTTTGCCTGATTTTTGGCCAAGGTTTTGCTTTTCTTTAAGGCCTGCAACAAGTCCCTATATTCATCAATTAACTGATGAATATCACCTTCAGATTCAGACCCACCCACATCACTTGATGTAGATGTATCTGATTCTGACTCAGTACAAGAAACTGGACTAGAAGAATAATTTTGTACCTTACTTGGTCCAGGCTGATCCTGGATTTTGTCTCCTTCAGATAAGGCCATCAGTCCTTTGCACTGATTGTCCTCATGCTCATAAATTGAGTTCATTAGCTGCATGAACTCATCTTCTTCCTCTTCAGCAGTTAAACCAATATAGGCTTCAGCTTTTGAATCTGTTTCTGAAGATAACTGATCAGTCAAACTTTTGTCTTTCTTGGCAACAAAGAACTTTTCCTTTTTGCCCTTAAATTGTGTCTTCTTTCTATCAGTTGACTCCTTCCTCTTTTCAGGACAGTCAGCCACTACATGTCCCTGTCTGTTGCAACAATAGCATACAATCTTTGAGGATGTAGTTTTACTTGGCTTGAACTTTCTTCTCTCATTCCTTGATGACTTCCTGTTCTGATAGTAGTCATCTTTTGTCTGTGAAGTGGATGGCTTAGACATCCACTGCTTTTTCTTCAAAAAC
Source organism: Platanthera guangdongensis (assembly GCA_039583875.1). Taxonomy (NCBI): domain Eukaryota; kingdom Viridiplantae; phylum Streptophyta; class Magnoliopsida; order Asparagales; family Orchidaceae; genus Platanthera; species Platanthera guangdongensis. Next base: position 12,438,951 of record CM077149.1, read on the forward strand.
TTTTGAAAATGTCTTGTAAAGGCAACAAAATCCTCATCACTTTCACTGCTGTCTGAGTTCTTGCTTTCTGACTCATCTGTCTCAGCCTCAGCAACTTTTTGAGGTGGAGATGGAGACTTGCTTTTATATTTCCTAGTGGCTTCAGTCTTGAAGGCCACAGCTCTTTCCTTGTGCTCCACTCTTGTAGTCTTCTCTTCCTCTTTTCTAACCATTAACTGCATCTCATAAGATAACAGTTTTTCAAACAAAGTTGGAGGAGGTATATCAGCTAATTTGGCCATTTCCCTCATGACACAAATCTTGGTATCCCAGTCCTTAGTCAGGGATCTTAAAAACTTGTCATTCAGCTCATAGTTGCTGAATTCTCTTCCATAGGACATCAACTCGTTAACAATCCTATAGAAGTTCTTGTAGCATTCAGTAATGCTATCAGACTTTCCTTGTCTGAAGCTTTCATACTCCTGATTTAACAAGGACTTCCTGTCCTGTCTTACTTCTTCAGACCCTTCCATGTAAACTATTAAAGTGTCCCACATTTCTTTAGAAGTTTTACAGTGAATTAGGTTCTGAAATGTGGCATCATCAATTGCACTAACAATAATATTCTGGGCCCTCTTGTCCATAGTGGCCAGAATAATCTCATCTTTAGTCATTTCTGAATAGTCTTTGGGAGTTCTTTGATTTGCATCCAGAACAGATACTTTCATTAGCACATATGACCCTTCTTTGACTGTAATATATATTCTTGGGTCAGAGGCTTCCATAAAAAGTCTAACCCTCTCTTTCCATATGCCAAAAATCTCTTTTCTACAGATTGGCAACTTCATGGACCCCAGCTCTTTGTGATTCTCACTAGAACCCATTTTCTTGAATCTTGATTAATCTGATTCTGCCTATAGGATCTTACTCAGACTGTTATGTCCCTTTTTGAGTAACCTCCCTCTGATACCACTTGAAAGAAATAGTGCCTAATCACCTAGAGGAGGGGGGGGGGGGTAAATAGGTGAACTTAATCTTTTTAACTTTAAAGGCAGAAACACTGAATTATATGACCTGTATTTGCAATTCTCTACAGCAATTCAGCACAGATAACACAGCAATCATAGAATTAATCACACACAGAGTACACATAGATTTTTATAGTGGTTCCCCAAGGTCTGGGTACATCCACTTTCCCCCTCCGCCTATCTAGTAGTGTACTAGATTCGGCCTAACTTCTCCACTTCTTCTCAGATCCTCAGATCTTACAACTCAGAACCCCAAACAGGTTCCTATAAATCAGAGTGATCCCACTCCTACAACTCAGGCACAAAAGCCCTACCACCCAGTCTTCACCAAGACTTACACTCAGAGAACAAAGTCTCCTACAACTCAGGCACTAGGCCCTACCTCAGTCTTCAACAAGACCTACACTCAGAGCACACTGTCTCCTACACTCAGCCTTTATAAAATAGGCTTACAGCTCAGATCCCTTAGGATCCTACAGAAAATAGAGTTTACAAAGTATATAACCACAACTCTGAAAGAGAGAGATGAGTTGACTGGCTTCTTGATGAGTTCTTGAAAGAACTTTGCAGAGATCAACGTCCCTTGGCTTCCTTCAAAGCTTCTTGAATTAGAACACAGTAGGGTTGAGTCTCCTCTGAAGATGAACTTCAATCAACTTCTGTCCTGAGAATCAGATCTCAATCTGAAACTTACTTTTCAGCCTGGTTCAACAACTGTTCTTCTTAGAAGGAGCTCTCTCTCTCTCTCCAACTTCTTAGATCTTCTCTTGAAGGTCTTCTTCTTGTTGTGTTGTTTGTCAATTCATTGATCACTTCTTTTCATTCTTCTTTCTGTTGAAGGAGAAAGGTCTTTAAATAAGCTTTCTCCATGGTGACCGGCTGATCCGGTTTCTAACAACTTTCTAATGGCTCTGACAGTTGCAGTTGACCGGTTGAAATGGCAGCTGTCAAGTCATCCAGTCACTTCTTGAAATCTCTGTCACTGTCTGAAAGTGTCGAGACAGATAGTCTTTATGTGTCGACACAAATAGACTAAGTGTCGACACAAGTAGACTAAGTGTCGACACTAGCCTTCATGGTGTCGATACAACTCCTTGTGTCATTGTAATAGCTTCTCGACACTGCTTCTTCAGAATGTGTCGACACTGATCCTGTGTGTCGACACAAGCCTTCTTCTTTAATACTTTGTTGAATTCTGCTAAGTGTAGACACAACTCCTTTGTGTCGACACATCTTCTTGTGTTGAAACTTGCGAAGTGTCGACACATCTTCTTTGTGTCGTCACAAGCCTTCTGTGTTGAAACTTTGCTGAGTGTCGACACATCTCCTTTGTGTCGACACATGCCTTCTGTGTTGAAACTTTGCTGAGTGTTGACACATCTCCTTTGTGTCGACACATGCCTTCTGTGTTGAAACTTTGGTGAGTGTCGACACATCTCCTTTGTGTCGACACATGCCTTCTGTGTTGAAACTTTGCTGAGTGTCGACACATCCTCCTAGTGTCGACACATGAACTTGAACTTTGTTCAAGTTTGCTGAGTGTCGACACAGCCTCCTAGTGTCGACATATGAACTTGAACTTTGTTGAAGTTTGCTGAGTGTCGACACAGCCTCCTAGTGTCGACACTTTTCTGTCGATAAAGTTTCTCTGGGTGTCGACACTGCCTCTAAGTGTCGACACAGATAATGTTGACAATTCTTCACTGTGTGTCGACACTGCCTGTATGTGTCGACACTTTTCTTCTGGTGTCGACTCTGCCTTCCTGGTGTCGACACAATTACTCCAAGTGTCGACACAGCTTCTCTGGGTGTCGACACAAGCCTTCTTAAGTGTCGACACTTTTCTTCTACGTGTCGACACATGGACTTAGAAACTTTTCCTGCTTTCCCTGCAATTACTTAACCTGCATACATAAACTCAAAGCACATCAAATACACCTTGATGTATATCATTGAGTAGGGTGAGGCTTCTTCAAATCTGGTACATATATTTCAATGTACCCAACACACCCTGAGCTGTATCGAGAGTACCTAACATCGTTGATTGCCCCAGATGACATTCGAGACCGAGTCAGAGATGGGCAGAGTCAGGATACCTAGCTTGTGCCGATATTCCGGGTCTTAGAAGCAGGCACAGCTGGAGATTACTCACTGGGGGATGGGCTAGTGTACTTCAGAGGACGGATTTACATACCGGAGGGTGGCCAGGTCCGAGAGGATATCATGACGGAGGCTCATTGCAATCAGTATTCAGTATATCCGGGTGTTACGAAGATTACTGCGGACCTGAAAATACCATGTATTGGCCAGGCATGAAGAATGATATCACCTACTTCGTGACCCACTGTGAGGCATGCCAGTTGGTGAAGGCAGAGTGCATGAACCTCGCAGTACTATTGCAGCCACTCCTAGTGACGGAGTGGAAGTTTGACGATGTTGCGATGGACTTCATACATGGGCTTCCCCGATTGCGGACGGGAAACGATTCGATCTGGGTGATCGTCGACCGGTTGACAAAGGTAGCCAGATTTATTCCGATCAGGAAGGATGACTCGGTTGGTGTGCTGGTTCGGAAGCTCGTGGAACAGTTCATCCGTTATCCTGGTGTACCCAGGTCGATTGTATCGGATCGGGATAGACGGTTTACGTCTAGGGAGTGGAGATCAGTGCAGACATATTTGGGCACTCCGCTGACATTCAGTACAGCATTTCATCCCCAGACTGATGGACAGACGGAACGAACCAATCAGACCTTGGAATATCTGCTGCGACTTTGCATACTGGATCACAGTGAGCCCTGGGTGAAGCTGTTGCCACTGATCGAGTTCTCATATAATAACAGCTACAGTCCAACATAAGGATGGCCCCTTATGAGGCCCTGTATGGATGGAGATGTAGGACTCCACTATCATGGATACAGGATGAGGATCCGAAGGCTTTGGGTTCGGAGTTTGTTGAGGACACCGAGGCTCAGGTGAGATTGATACGGGATAGGATGCTAGCGGCACAGAGCCAACAAGCTAAGTATTATGACGCTCGATATTATCAGGTGGAGTTCCAGGTGGGGGACCAGGTGTTCTTGAAGATCCGACCAATGCATGGGGTTTCACGGGTGCGCGGTCGGAAGAAGAAGCTCAGCACCAGATATATGGGGCCTTATAGGATCCCGGAGCGGATCGGTCCCTTGACATACAGGTTGGAGCTGCCACTGGAGCTGGCAAGCCTGCACGACGTATTCCATGTATCCTCACTCGGGAGGGCTCTACTATGCCCGGAGCAGTAGATTACGACCACGAATGGGCCAATAGCCTCTGATCGGTCAGTTCACCTGGAACTAGTTCGGATTGACGACAGGGGAATACGAGTCTTGCACCGCAAGAAGGTCCCATTGGTCAGGGTCTTGTGGAGGAATCACGGGCGAGAGGAGTACACATGGGAGCCCCAGGACTTGATGCAGCAAAGGTACCCGGAGCTTTTCAGTCAGGTATTATTCACAACCTCCCGGGATGTTACAATTTTGCTTTCATATTTGAAACCCCGTAGGCCTAACTAGAATTTCGAGGACGAAATGTTTTTGTTATATATTGGGATTTGTAACATCCCTCAAATAACTAGACCCCTAGGAGTGGTTTTGTCATGAATAGGTCATGACAAAACCCTAGGAAGCCCAAGAAGGCCAAGTAAACCTAGGGATGTAAGTGAGACCACTATGTTCTGCAAATAGTAGATTTATGTACCCTAGTTAAGGCGATCATGGGGCTTCATCAAGACTTCAAGACCCCACCATGGCCTCCCCAATCCATTGTAAAGTTCATCTGAACCTTAAGGGTCCATTGGAGTCGACTCAGGGTGGCAAAGTTGACCTAGGACCACTCTAGGCCTAAATTGGGCAGGGTGCCCTTATTAAGCATAGTGTGCCCTAGTTATGCCCAACTAACCCTACATGTTGGAACCAGCTTTCTAGTCCCTCCTAAAGTTCGAAACTGAGGATGCAGCCCATACGTGCTCTTCTTGAACTACCCTCCCGACATGAGCCGGAGACCTGGAAACAGACCGAGGGGTCTCAGCTCGGAGGTCCCACCTCTTTCCCTGAAGAACTGAAGATCTTCCCCTCCCTAGCCAATGCTGAGCTAGGTGCCTGTGAGGAACATAGTGGAAAGGTTCAACAACTTTCTCAGGCACCTTATTGGTCTATTTATATGCATCTGAATCTGATCTACAAATATCACTTCTGAACTAACCTGAAATGACAAAAACACCCTGGGCTGGGTCTGCCAACAACCAAACTCCGCTGTTCGGGAGGGCTATACGCAGACCTCTAGGGGTAGAAGTGTAAAATTACCTGGGGCAAAAAGGTAATATCCCCCTTGGGGGTAAAAAGGTAAAAACATCTCTTCTCCCATGTGGCGAGTGGGGAAAATACTGACGGGCGAGACGACCGCCCTGTCTGTCTCGCCGGCCTCTCGCCCTGTAGGCCATCTCGCCTCCTAGAGTAATCTCACCCCCTAGGGCGTCTCGCCTACTTTAGAGAATCCCACATCCCGCCTCCTGTAGGTGGGCCTCCTCATTTTACTCGCCTGTCAATTTCATCTCGCCAGCCTCCCATTCTCGCTCATTGAGCCACCTCTCATGAGCCCAAGGTTGTACACAATCTCCGCTCTTTTTGAGGTTGCCCTAACCTTAGAAAGATAAGTCCAACCGAGGCTCGCGACGTTGGGATTCGTTCATGAGAATCTTTGGTGGGTCCCCCTCCCTAGGGTCTATAAATATGATATACCACCTCTCCTCAGGGCGCCCCTTTTTATCCTCCTTCATTTCTTATACCCTCAGCATGCCTCACAACCAGAGTTCTCGTGAGCGCCTTGCGATGGTGCGAAAATGAAATAAATCCAACATGGCCGCCCTGTTCCCGGATCTGGGGCGTACTCCTTCCTCAGCTCCTCCATCCTCTCGCCTAAAGAAGATGAAGGCCGCCTGCCCTCCCCTCTCAGCCGTCGCGACCTCCTCTGCACCCTCGACAACAGATAGTCTTCCTCCCGCATCACCCGGGGAGAGTCGAGTAATTTCTTATTCTTCCCTCTCTTCTTCATTTGCCTCACTTGTTGATCACGCTTTTATAGAGAAACTTCGCTGATTCCCCTATGCCTGCAAATCCTCCCGACATTACCAACAAAACTTATCTGTGCACCTGCTCGCCCGAGGCATCCTCCCCACCCCTCATGTGGAAATAAAACCTCTCGCGAGTTGTGGGAAACTCTCACATCCCAAGTAAGAAAACTCATCTTCCTCGGTTTCGCTCCAATTCGCATTCCTTTACCCAACCCATGCGAGATCACTGGGTTAACTTCTGTAATCCTGGCGCGCGGCCGCGAGATCATCCTTCCTTACGATTTTTTGCTTTCTGTGCAGACATCCAATTTGAATCCGACACTGAGGATGCTACCGCGTCTCCTACCCTCTCGTCTCTTCCATGCCCTAATGAGATCGAGGGTTACTTGGGTGATCCCATGGATACTCTGGAGCTGAAGTGGAGGACGGCTAGGATGTTCCGCAAATACATGTATATAATCCGCGAGATGGAGCTTGAGAAGTAGGCCTCTGACCGGCGCATGGACTGGCCAGAAATTGAGTGCCATCGCCTTTCTACCGAGATGGAGGACGATGGCGTAATGGATGGGACAGACCCCCAAGACATCCTAAACGAGACGGATGAACACCTCCGTCTCGCGCGCCGCGGCCTGGTCGCCACCCGCACTTTTCATCTACCTAGCCGCCCTCCCTACGCGGGAGGTCAGGATGGCCGCTGGAAATGGGTCAAGAAATAAGCGGTCATGGTCTTATATCGCCTTCTCAAGGCTCTCCTGTATCTTGATTACCAACTTAATTATGTTAATTTTTAATTTGTTGTATAAAAAACCCCTTGGACGAGATGCTTCCCCCACGAGGGATGAAATAATTTATAATTATGGTATTTTGTCTACCTGTCATGTCGTGCTGGATTTTTCATCATTACTGTGATTAGCTCCTTTTTCAATTAATTAATCTGTCTTGATTGTTTTGACTCATCGAAAAAGTCACTGTGGCGCTTTCGCCCCTTGGGTTCTAGAGAGAGAGAGAGAGAGAGAGAGAGAGAGAGATAGAAATGAAGCGTCAGGCTGCCTCTTCATTTCCCGCCGCTTGGTTTTCCCTCTCAATCCCCTCTCTCTTCTCCATCCTCTATAAATACCCCTCTCTTAGATTCAGATATTTCCATACTTCCATTACTGTTCTTTGCTATCTTCGCGGTCGGAGCTTCCGCCTGCCCTTCTTCTTCCCAACACCTCTCGCGTCTCGCTCTCCATCTAATCTTTTCTTTTCTCCTATTTCTTCCTCCACGCCTGCTATGGGAAAGAAGAGGGTGGAAGAAGGTGAGGGCCGCAACCGCTGCGGAAAGCAATTCGCGGATCATGATTTTCCTCTAGGCAGACTACCAGAGGAAGAATATACTTGCTTCGCCAGCGAGTTTCTTGCTGACGGTTATCTGTCTCGCCCACCCAAAGTTGGCGAGTGCATCAATACTTTTTACCCCAATGAACTGGCCTTCCCCGTCTCGCACTTCGAGGCGGGGCTGCGACTTCCCCTTTGGCCAGATATCAAATTAGTCTTTAAGTATTTCGGGGTTGTTCCCGCCCAATTCAACCCCAACGCTATCTCCATGCTGGTCGCTTTCGCCTGCTACTTGCGGCGAGAGCGCATCGAATTCAGCTTGACCGTATTTCGTAAACTGTTCATCTATCATGCGAAAGACGATGGCATTTCCTACTTCACCGGCGAAGGTCTGAAGGTGTGCGAGATGCAGAACAAGAATCATCACTGGATGACCCGCTTCGTCTTCATTCGCGGGGACTTGGGTGGCATCCCTCTCGCCCCGGTGTCCCCTGCCGAGTGCTACTACGAAACTCCCAAGGTTGGGGTTGCCGAGAAGGCTCTCTGCGAATTCTTTGCAGGGAAAAACTTCGAGGTCAATTTCCTCAGGCGAGACCTCAACTCGCTTCCTGCTGTCTTCCCCGGCGAAGGTATACTCCTGCCCCCTTAGCATTGTAAATTTTTTGTTTTATGCTGACTATTAACCTGCTCAGGGGAGAGAACCGTCCCTGTCCATCCTCCTTACCAAAGTAACAGGGGTCTCGCCCTGACGAGTATGGCGGTAGAGGCTGCGAAGGAGACGCTGACTCCCACCCCAAAGAAAAGGACCGGGGACGAGGGCACTTCTCGGCACAACCCAAAGAAGAGGGTGAAGAAATCGGCGCCCTTTAAAAAGGAGAAGAAAACATCCACCCCAAAGAAAGGAAGGAGTTATCCGGATCCATGTCCCCCATTTCTTTAGGGTCTCCCTCACCTCGCCAACTAGCCGTCTCTCCTACCCGCGAGACGGTCTTGTCAGAACCAACCGCCACCACCACTGTCCAGCCCGCTGAGTTCCCCTCCGGCGAGGCTGGCTCCTCTAGCTGCTCGACTCCCTCCTCGCACCCCAATTATAACATGGGGCATGTGACGGATGATGCTCCTGGTGAGCCGGTACTCTTATGGGACAAGGGCACTAACCGCGTGTCGGTGTCCACCCTCCTTCCTTCCTGGAAAGAGCAGGACCTGCCCACCAGTCATGCCTTCTCCTTAGGGTACGGGCTATATGGCAGCCTCAGCACCGAGCCTGCGGATAATGAGATGTCGCGAGACCTCATTCTGAAGAGTGCCCATGCTCAATTTCGCTCCTTGGAGCTCGCGCACCGGGTCTCGTGCCGCCTGGTCTTTATTAATAAGAAATGGAAGGAAGCGGAGGCCGGTCTCGCAGCGGAACGTGAGAAGTCCAATGACCTTGAGAAGCGCCTGGCCGTCGCCGACAACCTCCTTGCGTAGAGTCAGGGTGGTGTGGTAAGTTTTCTTACCACTGCTTTGTCAACCTCACTCGCTGCTCATTATGGTCCTTTATTCATTAAATCTTCCTGCAGGATGCCGAGACTGCCGACAGGATGCGCTCGCGCATTGAGGTACTGGAGGGAGAGAACAAGAGATTAAAAGCTGAAAATATCCATCTTCGGGACAGCGCGGTATCCCCTTCAGATCAATTTCAAGTTCCTTTTCGCTACTCCGTGGATGAGGTCGATGCCCTCTGCCGAGATTACAATATCAAGACATCGGAGCTCGTTCTCAAAATGATGAAGGAGCTGGGGGTGGTGCGCGATGATGCCGAGACGGTTACTGTCCGCGACCTGGTCCCCCGTTTATTCGACGAGATATACGACAGTTCATCTTTCGGCTGCGAGGAGTAAGGAGACACCAGTGCCAGGGACTGCTCCCCCCTCTTTTTTATCTTGTCCCGTACTTGTAATTACTCATGATATAAACATTCTCTCCGGGATAGCGAGGTGTTCTTTTTTTGTGATGATCCAAGGAAATTTTGTTATTAACTTTTTATATGTTACTTTATTGTTGCTTTTACCTTCGGCTGTTTCGCTTAAGAGTTAGCCCAAAACGCGAGACCTTGGATCTCTCTTTGCCTATACCACCCGCGAGATCATCTGACCCTTAGTGCTCGTCTCGTCGTAAGATTAACCTGCGCTGAAGAACTTGGAGACCAGCCGCTCCTTATGACATGCCCCACCTTTTTACGCCGGGCCCGTGCTTTGGACAAGGAAGACCCACTCGCTATGGGCGAGACCACCCATGCCAGATGTCGGCCATGGATCCTCCTCCCTGGCCTAATCCCCAATCCTTCCCTTTTCAAGGGATTTTCTACCAATCTCCTCATAAAAATGGACACTTCTCCCCGTGAACTCTTACCACTTGACTTGCCCTCGAGTGAGCCCACAGCCCTGCCAACTAGATGGTAGTCTGGACAACGGGTCTGCTCGGGGTCTCCTCTCCAAACCATCTCCAACCATCGAGTGAGCCTATAACCCTGCCAGCTAGATGAGAGCCTGGTCAGCGGGTCTGCTCGGGTCCTCCTCTCCAAACCATCTCTAACCACCGAGTGAGCCTACAGCCCTGCCAACTAGATGAGAGCTTGGTTAGCGGGTTTGCTCGGGGTCTCCTCTCCAAAACCTCTAACCACCGAGTGATCCTACAGCCATACCAACTAGATGAGAGCCTGGTCAGCGGGTCTGCTCGGGGTCTCCTCTCCAAAACCTCCAACCACCGAGTGAGCCTACAGCCCTGCCAGCTAGATGAGAGCCTGGTCAGCGGGTCTGCTCGGGGTCTCCTCTCCAAAACCTCCAACCACCGAGTGAGCCTACAGCCTTGCCAACTAGATGAGAGCCTGGTCAGCGGGTCTGCTCGGGGTATCCTCTCCAAAACCTCCAACCACCGATTGAGCCTACAGCCGTGACAGCTAGATGAGAGCCTGGTCAGCGGGTCTGCTCGGGGTCTCCTCTCTAAAACCTCCAACCACCGAGTGAGCCTATAACCCTGCCATCTAGATGGGAGCCTGGTCAGCGGGTCTGCTCGGGGTCTCCTCTCCAAAACCTCCAACCACCGAGTGAGCCTACAGCCCTGCCAGCTAGATGAGAGCCTGGTCAGCGGGTCTGCTCGGGGTCTCCACACTCCTCTTCCTCCCTGGATGCCATGAAAAAATACACCTGCACTCTCATCATATCAGAAGGGCACATCAAAATTGCAAGCATTGTACAATAATAAAAAAATATAATGAACAAAAAGTGTTATGGGTAAAATCTCTTTAAATCATCACCACTTCGGGCACGATCGACGGGTACCCCATCCACATCTTGGAGGTGGTACCCTCCCGACTTCAAGACCTCTTTTACTACAAAAGGACCCTCCCAATTGGGATGGAGCTTCCATATGGAGGCCCCTCTACCTGCTGCATCTACCTTTTTTAGTACCAAATTCCCCTTCTCGAACTGCCTAATCCTTATATGCTTGTCGAAGTACCTTGCCATCCGACACTTGATCTCCTCCTACCAGACCATCGCCAAATCCCTGAGCTCTTCCACGAGATCCATAGAGAGTCTCTGCTCTTCCTCATTCTCCGCTCTCCATCCTTCGTCCCCTTCCCTTGCAATAGCTACTCTTGGTGATGTGACTTCAAACTCGATAGGTATGACAACCTCCGAGCCATGAGAGAGCTTAAACGGGGTCTCTCCCATGGCAGTGTTTGGTGTGGTTATCAAGGCCCAGAGGACTGAAGGGAGCTGCTCAACCCAGCTTCCCCTCAAATTTTCCACTTTCTTTCTCAAAAGATTGACAATGATCTTGTTGGCTGCTTCCACCTGCCCATTACTTCGTGGATGATGAACAGAGGCAAAACGAAGATCTATTCCCAAACAGATGTAGAAGTCAACGAACTCCCTACTTGCAAATTGTGGTCCATTATCCGTTACAATGGCTAGCGGTAACCCATGCCGGCAGATGATCTCTCCCCATACGAAATTCTTGACCACCTGTGATGTCACCTTAGCCAGCGCCTTCACCTCCAGCCATTTTGAAAAGTAGTCCACCATGACTAGCAGGAATTTCCTTTGGCCACTCGCTTGGGGAAAAGGACCCACCAGATCTAGCCCCCATATAGCGAAAGGCCAGGGAGCTATGATTGTCCGCAACCTCTGGGCCGGAAGGAGCTGGTGGGGGGCGAACTCCTGGCATTTTGACACCTTTTCGCGAACTCCTCCGCGTCTTTCCTGAGGGTAGGCCAGAAGTATCCCTGTCTCAGCACCCTCCCCTCTAACGTCCGGCTCCCCGAGTGACTCCTGCATTCTCCTGAGTGAATCTCTTGCAGAACGTTTGGAACCTCCTCCTCTGACACACATTGGGCCAGCAAACCCGACAGTGTCTTGCGGTATAAAACTCCATCTTTCAGCAGGTAGTACGCCGATTTGTATCTGGTATGCTTCTTGTCGAGTTCTTTTGCGGGTAACTGCCCTGAATCCAAAAAGGCGATGAAGGGGTCCATCCAAGACCCATGCTGGCATATCTCCATGAGCTCCCGTTCTTCTATAGATGGCCTGAAGAGCTCCGTCATTGTTCCTCCAGCTCGAGGGCCATACTTGGCGAGTTGGTCAGCCTGAGTGCTCTCCCCCCTCGGGACGTGCCGAATTGAAAAGCTTCGGAACTGCCCAATGATGCCCTTGACCTTCCCTAGGTGCAACTGGAGGGTGGGTTCCCTTGCCTCAAACTCCCCTTTGATCTGGCCTGCCACCACCATGGAGTCCGTCGAGGCCTCAATATCTCGTATGCCCAACTCCCGGGCTAACCTGAGTCCTGCGATGATCGCCTCATATTCCGCTTGGTTATTGGTGATCGTGAAATGGATCTTCAAGGCCTGTTCAATCCTGGTCCCCTTAGGACTTACTAAGATCATTCCCCCTACAAAGGAATTTCTTCCTGACGCTCCATCTACCAACATCTTCCAGGTTTCTCGAGGGGACGCTTCAGTCTATTGGACCTCAACTACGTAGTCCACCAGGAAATCGACCACCGCTTGTGCCTTAATGGCAAGCCGCAGAATGAAAGCGAGGTCGAATTTACTGAGCTCTATTGACCACTTGGCCAGCCTCCCGGAGTGTTCTACCCCTTCCAAGATGCGACGGAGGGGGTGATCCATTACCACCTGAATAGAATGAGCCTAAAAATACGGCCTGAGCTTTCGGGCCGAGGCGATGAGGGCAAACGCTAACTTTTCAAGAATGGGGTACCCGAGCACCGCTTTCTTTAGGACCCTGCTCATGTAGTAGATCGAAAATTGCTTCTTCCCTTCTTCTCGCACAAGAACCGAGCTCACAACCCCAGTCCCTACCCCTAAGTATAAGAATAAGACCTCTCCTTCCCATGGCCCCTGGAGTAAAGGCGTCTGGGTGAGCTGTTGCTTTAGAGCCTGAAAAGCCTTCTCACATTCTGGGGTCCATTCAAACTTCTTGCCGAAAGAAAGGCGAGCATCTCTCTCCGGCTTGAGAGAGAAACCTGCTTAGCCCGGCCAACTTGTTGGTGAGACGTTGAACCTCCTTGGCATTTCTAGGGGACTCCAACTCTAGGATTGCTTTTACTTTCTCGCGGTTGGGCTCCACTCTAGATGGGGTGAGAAGATGTCCTAGGAACTTTCCCCTATTGGCTCCAAATACACATTTCTGGGGGTTGAGTCTCATTTTATATTTTCTCAGTGTCTCAAAGGTTTCCTCAAGGTCCAGGACATGAGCTTCGAGGTCCTTGCTTTTGATCATCAAGTCATCAACATACACCTCGAGGTTCCTCCCTTTCTGTTTTCGGAAGATCCGATCCATCATTCTTTGGTAGGTCGCCCCCGCATTTCAACCCGAAGGACGTCATATTAAAACAGAAGCACCGATCCTCCGTGATGAAGGTGAAGACCTTAACGTCCGGAGGATGCATGCGTATTTGGTGATATTTGGAAAACGCATCCAAGAAACTCATAAAAGAAAAACTGACGGTTGAGTCAACCAGCTCGTCGATTCGGGGCAGTGGGTAACAATCCTTAGGGCACGCTTTATTTAAAAGAGGGAAATCCACACACATTCTCCATCTACCCTCCCCCTTTTTAACCATTACAACATTACTTACCCACCACGGATACTTACAGGCGGACACAAACCCCGCATTAAGTAACTTCTCTACCTCCTCTCTAATAAGCCTGGCCATCTTGGAGGCGATGACCCTCTTCTTCTACTGTATGGGGCGAGTGTTGGGATCGAGGTTGAGGCGGTGACAAGTGATGTCCGCATCAACCACGGGCATGTCTGCGGTGCTCCACACGAAGAAGTCAATATTTTTTTGCACGGAGGCCTTGATCTTCTCTCGGTCTTCCGGGCTGAGTTCGCCGCTGATCTTTACCTTCTCCATTCTCCCTTCCTTGGTGTGGATCTCTACCTCGAGTACCTCCACGGCCGCCTTCAGCCTTGATGGCTCTTCCTCTCCTTCCTGCTCTTCCAGCACGTCCTGTTCTCTAGCTTTGTCTTCCGCGACAGCCATCACCATTTCTTCCCCAAGCTTTTCCATCTCCCACTTGCTTGCGTCCTCTCCTTCCTGCAGCGATGCTCTTCTTTTTTCCAACCGGGCCCCCCTCCTGGGCGACCGTCCCGCTTCCTCCATCTTCCTCTTCTCTTTCCTCCTCCTACCATCCTCCTTTGACTCCCCTTCCTCTTCCTCCTCCCTCTCTCCATGCTCCTCTCCAACCATTCCTAGCTCCCCCGGAATGCCTCCAACCACTACTACTTCTCCCTCTCCTCCAACATCTTCTTCCTCCCTCTCTTCTATTATCCCTGTCTCTCCATGCTTCTCTCCCACCATTTCTGTCTCCCCCACAATGCCTCCAACCATTACCACTTATCCCTCTCCTCCAGCATCTTCTTCCTCCCTTTATTCTACTTCGCCCCCCAGTTCCTGTTGCAATTGCTCCATCCTCTTCTCCATCTCTTCAGCATCTCCCTGCCAGGAGACGGTGTTCACTGCCGTCACGTAGCATTCCTTTGCAGCCTTTGGATCCCCCCGCACCCTGATTTGGGTACCTCCTAAGTTCAAATTCAAGCACTGGTGAAACGATGAGGGAACGCATCTGAAAGCGCTGATCAAGGGGCGCCCAAAAATGGCGTTGTAACTACTGGGGGCATCCACTATGACAAAACGGCAATTTCAGGATAGCCCCCCAGGGTTACCTGAAGTCCCACTCCTCCCTCGACTTCTTTCCTCTCTCTTGAGAACCCAAACAATGGTCCATCCGCCGCCAGCACCCTCCGGGCCTCCATCCTCATCTCATTGAATGCTTTCTTGAAAATAACGTTCACAAAGCTCCCATTGTCTACCAGGATCCGTGACACCGTAAAGTTCTCGATGATGGTTCGTATCACCAGCGCGTCATTGAAAGGGTCTTCATGGTCTGGCATGTCCTTCCTTGAAAAGGTGATTTTCTCATCTGGGGGAGGTGATTTTCATCTTTTGCTGGGTATCTGTCCATTGGGATGATGGAACAACATCTGAACTTATTGTTTGCTGAGGTGGAGCTGGACCTGACAAAATAGATTTAAAGATGTTTTCATCAATGGAGTCCATATAAAATCTAATCCTTGTCTTCCATAGTGCAAGCATATCTAGATTGCACATGGGCAGTCTGGTGCTTGAAAAATCTGTAATTTGTGTCATGATAAAACTCAAAAGATTCTTAAGATCTACCAAAGGATCTTTGTGGTTCAGGTGTTAGCCTGTACAACCAATTAAGGTATGGTATTTTTAACCAACCTCCCTCTGATACCAATTGAAAGTGATAGATCTTAACTTAAGCTGATTAGAGTTATAAATATCACAACACAAAAACAAAACTAAAATAAGAAATGTAGAAAGAAATCAAGCCACACAGAAAGGACACAAGGATTTTATAGTGGTTCCCCAAATCTGGGTAGTCCACTCTTCTACCATCCTGGTAGGAATCCACTCAAGTTTTTTATCAGGTGCGTGACACCAATGGGTTTTGATCAGGTCCGCAAAAACCAACTCAAGTCTTTTGGTAGGAGACTTGCAACCAGGAATCACTTTTGAAGGGAGATGACAACCCTTTATACAGGAGGGGTAAAAGAGTGATGGTGTCTTCTCTGTCAACAATCAGAGAGAAGACTTGTGGATTGATGTTAGCAAACAACTCCCCCTGAGATATTGAATGGTTCAGGAGAGATCTGGAGCTTTGCTTCAGGGTGATAGGTCTTCAAGGTGATGATGTCTCCAGCAAGCTTCTTAGACTGATATTGAATGGTTGTCTCTTGAAGCCTGGAGCCAATGAAGAACACTGATGATTGTTCTGATTGATGCAGAGTTCTTCCTTCTCTGTAGAAAACCTTTCCTGTCGTCATGTTCACTGTTCTATGCTCTCTGTTTTTAAAACTCTGTATTTTAATTCCTTAATCTTGATTGCGAAAGGAACATTCCCGAGAGTAGATGATGCTTTGGAAATTGATCCTCACTTAATTCTTCTGTAACTGTCAGTTTGAACAGCTATTTTCACTGGGAATATTGACTGTAATTAATCCTCAATTAATTCTGCCAACTGTTACTGATTCCACAAAAATCGTCGACCTGAGCATTCGTCGAGTTCATCGATCGTCGACCTGAGTTTGACATTCGTTGAACTCAGCTAGATTCGTCGAGCTGAATATCTTGCCTGCGTTCGTCGACCGGAGCTTGCAGTTCGTCGAGCTCAGTTTCTGTGTTCGTCGAGTTGAGAGAACTGTTGAGTGTCAACACAGTTGCTGTGATGGTGTCGACATAGCCTTGCTTGAATCTTTGAGATCGTCGACCAGAGTTCAAAGAAGCAGCTCAGAATTCGTCGACCGGAGGTCGCCGATCGTCGAACTGTGTTCGACGATCGTCGAGCTGATTTTCTAACTATTTTAACTGCATTCCTTTCAGCAATTCTGGAATCCTTCTGAATGACCAATCCTGAAAATAATCCTATGACCCATGACTATACATGTTGGGTCAATATAAGCAACCTTAATAGTGTTCCTTGCCCAAATCCTAACTGGGGTTCCAACAGAACCGTAGCTGGAAACTCCTACTCAGGTCCTTGAAGCAGTATATCGAGCCAGTTGGAAGCTGGTGATACCAGTCCTGAGCCTTGTCCTTCAGCATGATGGCAAAGAGACGGCACTTGAATGCGTCCGTCATGGGCCTGATCGAAACCGCGTCCTCGAACCACTACAAGTGATGTAGGGTATCATCCTTCCCCACATAATAGTTCATTTCTGGTTCCCGGAACCCTTCTGGGACGGGAGCTGACAGGATCAGCTCACAAAAAGGCGACCCTCTCGCCGCCGATCTCGCCGCCCCTACTCGCGCGATGACCTCCCCTAGCGAGATGGTACTCCCCGAGCTTGGGAACAACTCCCTTCTCGCCATGTCTCTCCCGCTCCCTTCCACTATCACCTCCTTCCTTGGCCTCCTTCCTGGGGAATCTTATCTCACTCGTGCCGAGACGAGCTCTTCTTGTGGTGCGAGAGCGGGCACCTGAGGTATTAGGGTTGAACAATCTCCCTATCGCGAGATCCCCTACATCAAGTCCATGATGCCCTTAATTGAAGCCATAAACTCTTCCCTCCCAACAAATCCTCCCGGGTTATCCAACCCCTCTCCTTCTCCTTCTCTGTGACCTCCTGCCATGTGGTTGCTCAAGGTTCTTCTCTGAGGGCTATGCTCCATGCTCACCACACCAAAAAATGTTGGAACCAGCTTTCTAGTCCCTCCTAAAGTTCGAAACTGAGGATGCAGCCCACACGTACTCTTCTTGAACTACCCTCCCAACGTAAGTCGGATACCTGGAAATAGACCGAGGGGTCTCAGTTCGGAGGTCCCACCTCTTTCCCAAAAGAACTGAAGATCTTCCCCTCCCTAGCCAATGCTGAGCTAGGTGCCTGTGAGGAAGACAGTGAAAAGGTTCAACAACCTTCTCAGTCACCTTATCGGTCTATTTATAGGCTTCTGAAACTGATCTGCAAATATCACTTCTGAACTAACCTGAAATGACCAAAACACCCTGGGCTGGGTCTGCCAACAGCCAAACTCCGCTGTTCTGGAGGGTTATACGCAGACCTCCGGGGGTAGAAGTGTAAAATTACCTGGGCAAAAAGGTAAAATCCCCGTTGGGGGTAAAAAGGTAAAAACTTCTCTTCTCCAATATGGCGAGTGGGGAAAAGACTGACGGGCGAGATGATCGCCCTATCCATCTCGCCGGCCTCTCGCCCTGTATGCCATCTCGCCTCCTAGAGTAATCTCTCCCCCTAGGGCATCTCGCCTACTTCAGAGAATCCCACAACCCACCTATTGCAGGTGGGCCTCCTAGTTTTACTCCCTTGTCAAGTTCATCTCGCCAGCCTCCCCTTCTCGCTCATTGAGACACCTCTCGCGAGCCCAAGGTTGTACACTACCAGAGTCTTCCTATACCTAAAATGGGGTCAAAGGGGTCACTAAAGACCCTTGGAGGGCAGTCAAGGTGGTTAAGTTGACCAAAGTCAACTCTTGTCCTAAATGGGTCAAACTGAACTATATTGGGTCAATTGACCATCCCCTAGCCAGGTGGACTCCATTTATACCTCCTAACCCTAAGGTGGGGTCCATGGGTCACCAAGGACCCATTGGGGTTAGCCCTAGTGGCTAATTTGACCCAAGTCAACCTTAACCTTAATTCGGGCAAAGTACCCTTCCTAAGTCAGGTGACCTCCAAAGTGCCAAGTATGTCCTACCCAACCCTACCTAGGCCTTATGGGAGATCAATGGGTCACCAAGGATCCATTGGGGGCCTCCCAAAGGTCAAAAACACCAAAGTCAACCCAAGCCTACGTTGGGTCAACCTAGTCCAAAAGGGGCTAGCCCAAGCCCAAGCCTCCTCACATGGCTCCTTTAGGGAATAATGTGCATGGATGAGCTACAAATAGCTCTCCAGATTGACCAAGTCAACTTGGTGACTAGGAGAGAGGGTGAGCTCCATTCCATGTTAATGGAGGAGAGAGAAAGAAGAGGGAGGAGGGGATGAAGTGGGCTCAGCCAAGGAGAGGCCAAAGGCCACCCTTAATGGTTGAATTCAACTCCCCCGAGGAAGGGGAGAAGTTTCCAGTTAATTCCCTGGCCACCAAGGCCTGGTTCAGCCCCCCTCCTCCATGGCCGAGCCTAGCCAATAATGGCTTTAATGGGCATTAATAATCCATCCCCTCCCCTCCCCAACTGAGGCTTTAAACACCATCAGTGGGTCGAGAGAAGGCTTTCCCAATCCTTACCTGAAGAAATCGAGCCCCCCACTGTGCAGTTGCAGAAACCGAGCGGCGCCGCCTTCAGGAATTGCTTTCCGGCGATCTTCTCGACTTCAGGTCGTCGGCAAGGTCCTCCTCCTCTCCTTACCTCATGGCTAGATCATAGCGATGTTTAGGTCCAAGGTTTGGGCTCAATTGAGCCCGAACCAGTTCCTGGATTTCATGGTTTTGGGCCGAGAATTTTCTTGCTAAAACCGTCGGAATCCGCCCCTCCGGCGGTTGTGACGCCGCCAGTCGATAGCCACCACCTCGGTGGAGGTGTTGGTGGCGGTGGCCGACCGAGGACGTGCCGGGATGGGCGGTAGCGGCGATTGGAAGTGGCTTCAGGCTCGGGCTATCTCAACCGTTGGCTGGAGGTAGACGATGAGCCCCGACCACTGGATCCGCGCCGAGATTCGTGCGCTAGTTTTGATAAAATCATTTAATTTCATTTCTATATCATTTCTGTCATACTTTTTGCTAGGGATGGTTTTAATTTTTAAAAATACCTAGGCTCCTCTACTGAAAAATTCACCAACATGAAGTTTGTAGCCCTAAGTGTCTAATTTAATTCAAAATTGGTTTGAACCAATTGGGCTTCTGGTTGTACTAGGGCACCCATTTTGGTGGGATCTATACCTAGGGCTATCCTGAAATTAAAAAGGGTGCCCACTCTTCATCGCTTGTCCAAATGACCTAAAATTTGGGCAAGGTGTCACCCTTAGTAGATCTAGGGCCTGTCTAAAAATGGGAATTTTTGGAGATACTTTGTCTGTGGTTTTAATATTTAATTAATAATACTCTGGTAAATTAATTAGGTTGCCTAATTACCTCCATGTTGGGTACATTGGAAAATGTGTACCAGATTTGGAGAAGCCTCACTTAGCTCAATGATATTCATCAAGGTGTATTTGATGTTGTTTTGAGTTTATATGTGCAGGTTAAGAATATGTAGGAAAAGTTTCTAAGTCCATGAGTCGACACCAGAAGAAGCTGTCTTGACACTTGTGAAGACTTGTGTCGACACTTGAGAAAAGCTGTGTCGACACCTGGAGGAATTGTGTCGACACTTGGAAAAACTGTGTCGACACCAGAAGAAATTGTGTCGACACACAGAAAGTTTAGTTGACATCAACTGTGTTGACAGACAGGACTTGTGTCGACACACAGAAAGTTCAGTCGACATCAACTGTGTCGATGCACAGGACTTGTGTTGATACACAGAAAGTTCAGTCGACATCAACTATGTCGACACACAGGACTTGTGTCGACACACACACCATAATTTCTTCTAAGTTAATTGTGTCAAGACAAGAAGTGACTGTGTCGACACACAGGACTTGTGTCGACACATTCTTATAGAAGCTATGTCAAGAAGCAGTGTCGACACCATGAGAGCTGTGTCGACACCACCAAGGATTGTGTCGACACTTAGTCTACTTGTGTCGACACATGTGAAGTTCAGACTTGACACTTTGCTGACAGATACAAAGTTTCAAGAAGTGGATGGAGACTTGACAATTGCCATAACCAACAAGTCTACTGCAACTGTCAGATCTGTCAGAAGTTGGTTAGCAACTGGATCAGCCGGTAACCTTAGATGAAGTCTATATAAAGACAGATTCTATCAACTGAAGATGAAGAAGTACACAAAACACAATACAACAGAAGATCCAACATACATAAGAAAATCTAGTCAGAGATTTCAAGTGGATCTAAGTGAAGAATTTCAAAATATCTTCAGAAGAATTTGTAGAGAGAGAGCTCCAATAATTCAAGTGAAGAAAGAGACTATCATCAACTAGTCTCTTAAGAGCAGATCCTGAACTAATCTGCAAAGAAGAATTCAGTTTAATTTCTGGATTTTAAGAAAGAAGCTGATTGAAGATTAACTTCAAGAAATTCAACCTTACTGTGTTCAGATTCAAGAAGTTTTGAAGAATGCCAAAGACAGGTTGATTTCTGTGTAATCAGATTCTTCAAGAACTTATCAAGAAAACTTTCTACCCATTCTCTCTCAACTTGGGTGAAAGATAAAACTTATTTTATATCATTTTTCTGTAAGATCATTATTGATCTGAGTTGTAAGCCTAATTTATAAAGGCTGAGGTAGGGCTGAGTGCCTGAGGTAGGAGATTTACATCTCTGAGTTGTAGGCCTTGGGAAGGTTGAGGTAGGGTTGTGTGCCTGAGGTAGGAGATTTAATTCTCTGAGTTGTAGGCCTGGGTGAAGGCTGAGGTGGGGCTTAATTGCTTGAGTTGTAGGAGTGTGGACTCACTCTAAGTTGTAGGAACCTTGACTTGGTTCTGAGCTGTAAGATCTGTGGATCTGAGAAGGAAGGAAGAAGTTAGGCCGAATCTAGCACACTGCTAGATAAGCAAAGGGGGAAAGTGGATGTACCCATCATTTGGGGAACCACTATAAATCTGTGTGTCATCTGTGATTGTGTGTGATATTGTGATTTCTGTGATGTGGTAGCTATAGAACTGTTTGATTCTATTTGATTAACTGAATTAGTATTCTGCCTTAGAGTAAAAAGGAATTGAACCTATTCACCCCCCTCTAGGTGTTTAGGTTATCTTGAAACCAATTCTTTCAAGTGGTATCAGAGGGAGGTTGCTCAAAGATAAACTTAACAGTCTGAGTAAGATCTGTGAGGCAGAATAAATTAGAAAAGATGGGTTCAGGAGAAAATTATAAGGAACTTGGTTCCATGAAGGTGCCCATATACAGGAAATAAATCTTTGGAATATGGAAAGAAAGGGTCAGATTTTTTATGGAAGCATCTGATCCAAGAATATATATAATTGTTAAGGAAGGGCCTTATATTCCAATGAAAGTCTCAGTTCTTGATGCTAATCAGAGGACACCAAAAGACTTTTCAGAAATGACTAATGATGAGATTACCTTGGCTACTATGGATAAGAGATCTCAGAATATTATAGTGAGTGTAATAGATGACTCAACATTCCAAAATTTGATTCACTGTAAAACCTCCAAGGAGATGTGGGACACATTGATAGTCTACATGGAGGGATCAGAAGAAGTTAGGCAAGATAGAAAGTCAATGCTTAATCAGGAATATGAGAGCTTCAGACAAAGCAAATCAGACGACATCACTGAATGTTACAATAAGTTCTTCAGAATTGTGAATGAACTAATGTCATATGAAAGGGTCTTTAGTACATATGAGTTGAATGATAAATTCCTTAGATCTTTGACTAAGGATTGAGACACCAAGATCTGTGCCATTAGGGAAGTGGCCAGACTGGCAGAAATCTCTCCTCCAACACTATTTGGCAAATTGCTTTCTTATGAAATGCAGCTCATGGACAGAAAGGAGGAAGATAAAAGTACTAAAGTTGACCATAGAGAAAAGTCAGTGGCCTTCAAGGCAGAAGCCACAAGAAAGGACAAGAGGATGTCTCCATCTCCTCCTAAGAAAGCTGCAGAAGTGATCTCTGAAAGTTCTGATAGTCACACCTCAGACAACAATAATTCTGATGAGGACTTTGCTGTCTTCACAAGGCAGTTTCAGAGATTTTTGAAAAATAAGCAGTGGAGAACTAAGCCATCCTCCTCTCAGTCCAAGGATGAATATTATCAGAAAAGAAAGTCATCTAGAAAGGACAAGAGTAGGTCAGAACCTAGCAAATCAACAACTATAAAGATTGTGTGATATTGCTGCAACAGACCTGAACATGTAGTAGCTGAATATCCAGACAAAAGAAAGGAATCTGCAGATAAGAAGAAGTCTCAGTATAAGAACAAGAAGGAGAAATCCTTTGTAACAAAGAAAGAGAAAAGCTGGACAGATCCATCATCTTCAGATTCTAAATCTGTTGCTGAAGCTTATATTGGTCTGTTTGCAACAGAAGAAGAGACTGAGTTCTTGCAATTGCTGGACTCAATAAATGGAACTGAAGATCATCAGTGCAAAGGGCTGATGGCCTTGACTGATGAAGATCACTGCTAGGATCAACCTGGTCCAAGTAAGGTAAAAAGCTTATCTAAAGACTCTGATTATTACACCGGCTCAGAATCAGAAGCATCTGCATCAAGAGATGTGTATGGATCTGAATCTGAAGGAGATATTCATCAACTTATAGATGAATATGGTGATTTGCTGCGGGCATTTAAGAGATACAAAAACCTGACTAAAATTCAGGCTAAGGAAATTGTAGCTCTTAAGTTGGCTGCATCTGATTCAGAAAAGCTGCTGGATTAGAAGATGAATGAGATTGCCAAGCTGAAAAACATAACTGTTATTCAGATGGGAACAATCACATTCAAGAGTGATCAAATCAAAAGTCTGGAAGTCGGACTTCAGAAGGAAAAGGATCTAGTGTCTAAAAAGGGTAAGACAGGATTGGGTTTTAAGGAAAATACTAGGGCAGCTAATCCCAAAAGAAAAAGGAAAGCCCCAGTTAAACCACTTGTCTTCAATCTCCCCATTGCTCTTAGAAAAGTGCAACAACCTACCAATAGTAATGATCATGATATTATACATGGTCATGGTAAGCCTGATATTCTGAATGACAAGTGGTATCCAGCACTAAAGCAAAGACACACTGCACCTACAGTATTAAGAACAGCTAACAACAAAGCTGTTAAAACTGTACCTAAAAAGAGGTATAATAGATATGAGTGCTGGTGTTGTGGCAAGGTGGGACACTTTGCCATTGACTGTTGGCACAACACTAGTGTCAGGATGAATGCCAGCTTACCTGAAAGAAGGGCTGCTACAAATTATGCTAAATTTCAGTCTAACGTGGACCAAGGATCCAATAACAATTGGGGTTCTAAGGTTAAGTAATTATTTGTTGCAGATAAGTGCAAGTGGCCATGCCACTTTATGGTACTTGGACAGTGGATGTTCCAGACATATGAATGGAACAAGAGGATTGCCGAAGGACTACTCACCCATATTGAATGGACCTAAAGTAATCTTTGGTGGTTCTAAAAAAGGAGTCATCAAAGGGTTTGGTAACATTTCTAATAGCTCAATTACTATCACTCAAGTGGCTTATGTGAAGGGTTTGAAACATAACTTGATAGCATAAGTCAACTGAGTGATCTTGGACATGACATTTCATTCATTAAGAATGGTTGTCATATTAAAAGGTCAAGTGATCAGAAGATCATGTTGAATGGTTATAGGAAAGGAAATATGTATTGCCTAAACTTTGTGAGTGAGAATAAAGATTCTCCTATTTGTCTGGTAGCTGATGAGAAAGCCTCTCATTGTATCAAATGACACAAGAGGCTAGCTCATCTAAACTACAAAACTATTGGTCAACTCTTTAATAGAGTTAGTGAGGAATGGTCCTCAAGTTAAGTGCATTAAGGATGGAATATGCTCAGCTTGTCAAAAAGGCAAGCAGACCAGATCATCCTTTCATAGCCTAGAAACCAAAGACTCAGTGAGGTGTTTATACCTCTTGCATATGGATTTATTTGGTCCAATGCTAGTTCAGAGTCTAGGTAGGAAAGTCTACACATTTGTGTTTGTAGATGACTATTTTAGATTTTCATGGGTTTTCTTTTTGAGACAAAAATCTGAAACCCCAACTGTTTTATGCAACATTGTTAAGTAAATTCAGAATGAACTGAATAATTCAGTGGTCAAAATCAGTGTTAGGAGTAGCGAACATGCAGTAACAAAGCAGGAAGAGTTTTGAATAATTGAAACTTTATTATCCAAAAAAGATATCTATTGCAAAGGTATGCCCTCCCTTATATAGAATGGAGGAGAGAAGAGAGAATACAAATAAGAGATGTGGGACTAAAAAAATGTACAGGACTAAGCGGACTATACAAAATAAACCGCACAAGCCGCGCGGTTAGACAGAAGGGCTAACCGCACGGCTACCATAACAGAAGAAGAGAGATCGCCAGGGAAGACCGCTAGACCACCCGGTCTCCAAGCCGGCTGAGACAAACCGCCAGACCGCGCGGTCTTCAACCCGCCAAGACAGACCGCCAGACCGCCCGGTCACCAACTTCAACACTCCCCCTCAAGCTGGAGCATATATATCGATCATGCCCAGCTTGTCACAAACATGAAGAAACGAGGCAGAAACTGGCTTGGTGAAGATGTCAGCCAGCTCTTTATCAGAAGTAACAAAGGGAGTGCAAATTTGTTCCTTTAAGATCTCTTCACGAATGAAATGACAGTCGACCTCAATGTGCTTTGTTCTTTCATGGAAGACCGGATTTTTGGAGATGTATATGGCTGCCTTGTTATCACAGAACATATGTAGAGGATGGTTGTATACCTCTCCTAAATCTAGCATGAGAGCCCGCAACCATTTTAACTCACAAGTGGTCGACGCCATACTGCGATACTCAGCTTCTGCACTGGACCTGGAGACAACAGACTGCGTCTTGCTCTTCCAGCTCACCAGATTTCCCCCAACAAAGGTGCAAAAACCTGAGGTTGACTTGCGATCCCCTTTGTCATCAGCATAACTTGCATCTGAGTAGGCTTCAATCCTCAGGTGACCATTCTTCTGAAAAAGTAATCCTTTCCCAGGCGCTGCTTTGACATACTCCAAGATCCGCAAGGCGGACTGTAGATGGCACTCCCTAGGAGCTTGCATGAATTGACTTACCTTGCCCACAGCATAGGAAATGTCGGGCCTGGTCACTGTGAGATATATGAGCTTGGCCAACCAGACGCCTGTACCGCGAACTATCTGAAAGAGGAGGCGAATCATCTGTCCAGGTTTTGTCTTCTCCAGGTGCCATGGGGCATCGGGCAGGTTTTGCTCCAGTCAACCCTGCCTCTTTTAAAAGATCAAGGGCATACTTACGCTGAGAGAGAACTAAGGAGTCGGGCTTCCGAGAGATTTCGATCCCCAGAAAGTACTTTGGAGAGCCCATATCTTTCGTGATCAGATGTTGGCTAAGATGTCGCTTTGTCAGGGCAACCCCTTCCTGGTCATCACCAGTGAGAAGAATATCATCGACGTACACAGCAAGATCAACAAGCCCCGAGGGAGTTTTGCGAATAAAGAGAGAGTGATCAGCAGAGCTTTGCGCAAAACCAACAGCCGCCACGATGCCGCTGAACTTTTCAAACCAAGCTCGAGGGCTCTGCTTGAGGCCATAAATTGCCTTCTGCAGCCGGCATACTCGTGTCTCCCCCTGAGAAACATACCCAGGAGGTTGCTCCATGTAAACTGCCTCGTGAAGATCACCATAAAGGAAGGCATTCTTGACATCCAGCTGAGAAATCGGCCAATCCCGATTGACCGCCACAGAGAGAAGGACCCGGATAGTGCTGAGACGAGCCACGGGAGAGAAGGTGTCAAAGTAATCAACTCCATAGGTCTGAGTGAAACCCTTAGCAACAAGGCGAGCCTTATAACGATCCACAGTGCCGTCGGGGCCAAATTTGACCATAAAGACCCAGCGACACCCAACAACATCAGTGCCAAAGGGAGGAGGAACAAGAGTCCAGGTACCCCGCTCAGTGAGGGTCGCCATTTCCTCATCCATGGCCATCTTCCAATGAGGAATAGCAAGGGCCTCCTGGTAGGAGCGGGGTGTGGCAGTGGCAGAGATAGCCAGTGCAAAAGCCCTGCGAGAAGGGGTAAGACGATCATAGGAAACAACAGCAGTAAGGGGGTGTAGGGTACACGTCCGCACCCCTTTGCGAAGAGCTATAGGAAGATCCAGGTCAGCTGGGCCCGCGGCATCCGGAGCATCCGTGGTAGAGAAAGCTGGCCCGGGAGTAGAGAGTGACGGCTGCGGAGAGGAGGGAGAGGGTGGGGAAGAAGGGAGAGAGAGAGGTGGAGGGAGAGGAGGGGATGGAGACGGTGTAGGGGTGGAGATTGTAGTAGGAGGCGAGGGAACAAAGGGAACGACAGGAGAATCAGAAGCGGGGAGAAGAGGAGAGGAGTCATCCGAGAAGTAGGAGGTATTCTCGAAGAAGGTGACGTCAGCAGAGACGAACTGCTTACGAAGGACGGGATCAAAGCAACAATAGCCTTTCTGAGTGGTGGAGTACCCCAGAAAGACACATTTGGTGGAGCGAGGGGAGAGCTTATCACGGGTGGCAGAAGGGGTATGCACAAAGGCAGTGCATCCAAAGATTTGGAGAGGGAGAGGAAACGGCTCCTTGTCCGGATACAGAATGGAGAACGGGGTTTTGCCGTGCAGAACCGTGGAGGGAATGCGATTGATAAGGTAGCAGGCAAGGAGAACAGCATAGCCCCAATAGGAGCGAGGAACATGCATCTGGGTCATCAAGGTGCGAGCGACATCGAGGAGGTGACGGTTTTTGCGTTCGGCCACACCATTTTGTTGAGAAGTATCGACACAACTAGTTTGATGAATAATCCCATTTTGCATGCAGAAGGTAGAAAAGTCATGACTGATATATTCTTGGGCATTATCAGATCGAAAGACTTTGATAGAAACACCAAACTGAGTTTTGATCATGAGATAGAAGGACGTCCATACAGAGAATAATTCGGAGCGATCTTTTAATAGATACACCCACGTACAGCGAGAGAAATCATCAATGAACGTGACAAAATATGAACTACCCCGACCAATGGTAAGAGTAGGAGAAGGACCCCAAATATCGGAGTGGATAAGATCAAACGGACGGGTAGAGCCACGAACGTGCTTTGGATGGAAGGAGGAGCGATGATGCTTGCCAAGCTGACAGGCCTCACAGTTGAGCGGAGGACTTTGTGAAGGAAGGTGGGGCAGAAGTTGACGAAGTAGACGGGGAGGAGCATGCCCAAGGCGGAGATGGCATTGGAGAATATCTGTGGAGGTGGAGGAGAAGGTGGAAAAAGCAGAAATGTTGTCCAGGAAGTAGAGGCCGCCACGCTCAGTCCCAGTAGCAATCGTCTGTTGGGAGTCCGGATCCTGAAAAGAGCAAGAAGTAGAAGTAAATGTGACAGAACACTGTAATTGCTTGCATAGAGAGGTAATAGATAATAAGTTGCACGGGAACTGGGGCACGTATAGAGTATCCGCCAAGTGAAGAGACGGAGTGACATGAACTATCCCCGCCCCATGGACTGATGATGAAGAGCCGTCAGCGAGAATAACCGGGGGCAACCGATCATGTTTGTCGAGGAGAGAGAAACACTGGAGATTGCCGGTCATATGATTTGTAGCACCAGTGTCGATCAGCCATGTTCCCTGAGTAACAACGTGGGCACGACCAGAAGACGTGACAACCGAGGCGAATGACTTGGAGGAGGATATGAAAGCCACGAAGGGAGGAAAAAGAAACTGCAGCGGTCTCGGTGACAGCACACCAGCGGCAAGAAGGGCCACGACCAAGGTGCAGGGCAAGGCAAAAGAGGAAGAAGAGGGAAGCACAAGCCGCGCGACTGAACAGAAGGTCGCGGCGACTAACAAGCAGGAGCGGCTAAAGGAAGAAAGGCAGAGAGGCCGCTCAACCAAGGAAGAAGCCGCGCGAACAGAGAGAAAGCCGCGGGGAGAAGAAAAGAGAGCAACCCGCGTGAAACCGCAGCAGTTTAAAGGGAAAAAGCCGCGCGAACACTAGCGGCCAGGAGACAGACCAAGGCACAGCGGGGAAGAGGTCGCGCGGACTGAAAAATGCGAGCGAACAGAAGAGAAGAGGAAGCAAGAAGCAGCAGCGACAACAACAAGTCGCAAGCCGGGCGAACAGAAGCAGGCCGCGCAGCTAGGGGAAAACAGGCGGCTAGAAGGAAACAGGTCGCTGCGACAACCAAACCGGTCGCGGCGACGAAGAGCAGCAAGAGAAGAAAAGCAACAAGCCGCGCAAACAGAGTAGAGGGCGGAAGAGAGGACAAGCTGCGAAGACAGGGCGCGAGAAGAAGAAACAAGCGGCGAGAAGCAGAGAGCGCACACAATCAGGAGGAAAAGACCGTGCCCTCTGATACCATGTTAGGAGTAGCGAACATGCAGTAACAAAGCAGGAAGAGTTTTGAATAATTGAAACTTTATTATCCAAAAAAGATATCTATTACAAAGGTATGCCCTCCCTTATATAGAATGGAGGAGAGAAGAGAGAATACAAATAAGAGATGTGGGACTAAAAAAATGTACAGGACTAAGCGGACTATACAAAATAAACCGCACAAGCCGCGCGGTTAGACAGAAGGGCTAACCGCACGGCTACCACAACAGAAGAAGAGAGATCGCCAGGGAAGACCGTTAGACCGCCCGGTCTCCAAGCCGGCTGAGACAAACCGCCAGACCACGCGGTCTTCAACCCGCCAAGACAGACCGCCAAATCGCCCGGTCACCAACTTCAACAATCAGAAGTGACCATGGAATTGAATTTCAATCTGAAAATATGACAAAGTTGTGTGAAGAATTTGGGATTCATCAGGAATTCTCCTCACCTAGAACTCCTTAGCAAAATGAAATTGCTGAAAGAAAGAATAGGACTCTTATTGAGGCAGGTAGAACTCTATTGAGTGATACTTCTCTCCAAGAATATTTCTGGGCTGAGGCAGTAAACACTGCATGTCATGCGCTCAATAGGGCTTCCATCACTAAGAACCACAAAAAGACACCCTATGAGGTTATGAAAGGCAGAAAACCAAACTTATCCTATTTTAGGATCTTTGGTTGCAAGTGTTATGTGCTTAATAATGACAAGTATTACCTGACAAAGTTTGCTGCCAAATCCCAAGATGAGATATTTGTTGGGTACAACAATAATAGTAAGGCATATAGAGTCTATAACTTGACTACACAAGTTGTAGAAGAGACTGTTCATGTTATATTTGATGAATCAAGGCTTATTAACAGTGAGTTGCCTAGTAGTTCTTGTAGCTCTACAAGTATAAAAGAGAAGATGGACATGCTGACTATCAAAGAAGATCAAACTGCAAGGCAGGAAGAGGAAAATGATGGTTGCTGTCCAAGGGGAGTACAAGACTCACAAGATGCTGATGAAGACCATGAAGTACATCAGAATGAAGAAAATGGAGAAAGTCAAATTGTAGACAGACTTCCTCCAGCAGTTAGACATTTAAAGGATCATCCTGTACACAGGATTATTGGTGATCCCAGACAAGGGGTTCAAACTTGAAGTAGGATCTTGAACACTGTACTATGCTCAAGCTTCTTGTCTCAATAGGAACCTAAAAGATTTGAAGAAGCTATACAAGACCCACACTGGATTGATGCTATGTAGGAGGAGTTGAATCAATTCAGGAGATGTAAGTTCTGGAAGTTAGTTCCTAAACCAAAAGACCACAATGTCATAGGAACTAAGTGGATCTACAGGAACAAGCTAGATGAGAGTGGGATCATAATTAAGAATGAGGCAAGGCTTGTTGCCAAAGGATACAGGCAGGAAGAGGGCATATACTTTGATCAAACATTTGCCCCTATGGCAAGGTTGGAAGCAATAAGGCTATTCCTAGCCTATGCAGTCTATCAGGGTTTCAAAGTGTTCCAAATGGATGTTAAGTCAGCATTCCTGAATGGAGACTTAAAGGAGGAAGTCTATGTAGAACAGCCATCAGGTTTTATTGATCCACTCTATCCTAATTAAGTGTATAGGCTTAGGAAAGCCCTATATGGTTTGAAACAAGCCCCAAGGGCTTCGTATGAAACCTTGTCTACTTTCCTCATTGAGAACAAATTCTCAAGGGGGAAAATAGACAAAACTCTATTCCTTAGGGAATCCAAAGGGAAGATAATTCTGGTCCAGATATATGTTGATGACATAATATTTGGTTCTACTGGAAACAACCTTTGTAGGAAGTTTGCTAAACTTATGCAAGGGAAGTTTGCTAAACTTATGTAAGGGAAGTTTGAGATGAGCAGCATGGGAGAACTTAAGTTCTTCTTGGGACTCCAAGTAAGACAGACTGATGATGGCCTGTCCATATCCCAGTCTAAGTTCACCCAGGAGTTAATTAAGAAGTATAGTATGGAGTCATCCACTACCATGAGAACTCCAATGGGGATAAGTACGCCTTTAAGCAAAGATGATGCATGAAAACCTGTAGATGAGTCGTTGTATAGAGGGATAGTTGGCTCCCTCCTTTATCTGACTGCTAGTAGACCTGACATCATGTATGCTACATGTGTCTGTGCTAGGTACCAATCCTGCCCAAAATAATCTCAATATACTACTGTTAAGAGGATTTTGAGATATCTTAAGGGCACACCTAATCTAGGCCTTTGATATCCTAAGAATAAGGTTTTTTTACTGACTGGATATTCAGATGCAGGCTTTACAGGATGCAAAGAAGATAGGAAAAGCACAACTGGCACCTGTCAATTTCTAGGAGGAAGATTGGTGTCATGGAGTTATAAGAAGCAGACTAGTGTGGCAATCTCCACAGCTGAGTCTGAGTATGTAGCTGCAGGGAGCTGCTGTGCATAGCTGTTGTGGATACAACATCAGCTTAAAGATTATGGTATCAAGGTAAGTAGAACCCCTTTATTCTGTGATTCTACAAGTGCTAATTCTATTGCTAATAATCCTGTTTCTCATAGTAGAACAAAGCATATAGAAATAAGATATCATTTTCTTAGGTATCATGTAGAAAAAGAGGATATATGTTTAGAATTTGTCAATACAAGTTATCAAATTGCTGACATGTTCACTAAGCCCTTGGATGAAGCTAAATTCAATAATTTTAAAATTGAATTAGGTATGCTGAACATAATATAGATTGACAAATTTGTCTAAGTAATTTTATGTCGACAAAAAGAGGTCTATGTCGACACAGAGAAGTTGTGTCGTGACATCTAGAAAATTGGTGTCGACACATCCAGAAGTTGTGTCGACACTTAGAATTAGAGCCGACACAGAATTTCTGTTTAACTAATAAGTATGTCTGTGTCAACACATCATCAATTGGTGTCGACACATAGGTGTCAACACTTCTGTCGAGACATTAAAAGTCCGTGTCGACACCATCTCAACAGTGTCGACACACTAAGTAAATTTTGACGCGCCTTTTGATCTTCTATGTTTAGACACATATAAATAGGTCAAGAACAAACCCTGTAGACACGCTCTCAAAATTTTTGAGACTAGATTCTTGTGTCAACAATCTCTCTCTTCTCCATTCAAGATTTATCACCATCCCATTGGCACCGAAACGTGACGAAAACGTGAACGAGGGATATGAACTGGTACGGAATGCCTTTGACGATGCTGAACCAGCGATTAAAGCTGTGATAGCTCTAATTGCAGAAAATGACTTGGAGTATTTGGCATCAGAACCTACAAAGATATGGAAGAAGGAAATACTTGAGTTCTATGGAGCTGCAAATCAGGATTCAACTCGACTAAAAATTAGGTCTTTAGTCCAGGGTAATAAAATCAAACTCACCATGAAGGGCATATGAAAAACTCTACATTTGCCCAAAAATCAAGAAGACGAAGAAGTTACCTCTTCCAAGACCAGGGAAGCACTCCAGTGGTGTGGATTAGATCCCACCATGAAAATTGGATCATCCATGAATAGAAAAGGAATGAATGTACACGGAAAATTCCTTTCTGAAGTAGTTGGCAAAGTCATCTTATGCAAACCAGGTGGACATGATAGGGTCTCAGCCTACATGTTCTGCCTCATGACCAGGATCATCTACAAAATCAACACCAATTGGTCTGCAGTCATATATGAGAAGATTAGAGAAAGCATCAAGAAACTGAATCTGGGAAGGATATTAAGTTTATACTTGGCTGGAGCAATTCCAGAAGTGATGCAACAGGCTGCTGGATCCAAGATCAATCACATGAGGAAAATGGATCTAAGGATAATCTCTAGATGGGATAGAGTGCTGATAAAAGACATGGCTGATGAAGAGAGGCTAGAGAATACTGAGAAATCACATGCTCAAGACATTATACATGATGATCAGATGCAGGGGGAGCCTCATCTTCAGGAAGAGCCAACACACTTAGAAAGTGAAATGGCTAATCAAACTATTCTTGAGGTAATCCAAGAAGTTAATCAAACAATTTTCAATAATGAAGATGAAACACTAACTGTGCCCTTGATTGATGTTGACCAGACCACTCAACTCAACAATCAAGCAAAGGATGTTATCTTGGAGGATACATCTACAGCTGCTGATGCTCTAGAGTTAGTGGTGCCTCCAGTTCAAACTCAACAAGAGTTTACTCTTGAAGAGTTGTTCCCTGATATAGAGATAGCAAGAACTGAGGGGGAGCAAGCCAGGACTGAGGGGGAGCAAGCTGAAATTGAGGAGGAGCAAACTAGGACTGAAAATGAACTGCCTCCTAGTCCTCAGGAAAAGTTGATATAGCA
The DNA here is from genome assembly GCA_039583875.1 of Platanthera guangdongensis. Classification (NCBI taxonomy): domain Eukaryota; kingdom Viridiplantae; phylum Streptophyta; class Magnoliopsida; order Asparagales; family Orchidaceae; genus Platanthera; species Platanthera guangdongensis. The sequence continues at coordinate 12,471,993 of CM077149.1, forward strand.
AGTACCTCAGCTTCTGAAGATGAAGCAGAATCTCAAGCAAAGAAGAGAAAGCTGATGGTTTTCAGAAGAAGAAGCCAAAGCTATAAAAGGGCATTGCAAATTGCTCCACAACCAGTTCCTGCACATGATTATAGCTCCTTACTGGTATCTTTGCAAGTAAGATTAAATGAACAAAGAATAGCCATGGAGAAATATATAGATGAAACTCATAAAGATTTGTAATTCTCCTTGGCTCAAGATATAAAATCAATTAGATTTGAGGTAAACCAGAATAAAAAGGAGATGACAGATTGCTTCCACAAAGGAGGTAATGTTGTGGTTTTCCTAGCAAAACAACAAGAAGGAATAAAACTTAAGTTGATGATTTGGTAGTTAAGCAAGGCTATGTCCTAGAAAATCAACTAAGGATGAATGATAATCTTACTGAATCACATAATGTGATTGTTATAGAATTAAAGAATATTGCAACTACACTGACTGAGGCAAGGGCTAAAAAGAAATCAAAGTTTGATAAGAAACTTCAAGAGGATTTAGCCACTTTCCAATCTACACTTCAAGCCTCTCAGAAGATTATATCTGCTCAGCTTCAAAAGTTTAAAGCCTATTATATAGAGGGAACAAATTATCTGGATACTCAAATCAGGTTCCAAAAGAATGATCTCAGGGATCATATTGAAAGAGAAGTCATAAAGGGGGAGAGGTTGATAGTCAATGCTAGCTCAAAGCATGCCAAATGGATAATAAATGCTGTTAGAGCAACTCTGGGATATCCACCCCTATGTGGTGATGACAACACAGCTGAGTCAGGAATTCAAGCAGCAGAAATTGAAGGGAGACAGTAGGAAGTAGCTCAAATCATATATCCCCCTTCTAACTTTGAGGAAATTCAACACCTGGTTCATCAGATGTACAACCCTACAGAGGCTACTAAGAATGTTATCATTGAGAAAATAGAAATGTCAAAGGCAGCTTTGCATAAAGAGCAAGAAGCTCAACTCTCAAAGAAAAGGTTTAAAGAACAAGCAGAGTTGAAGCCTGATTTTGAGCAATGGAGTCCTATTTCCAGGAATATTATATTGACTGCCTGGAAAGCTGTGAAGGATAAGACCCATGAAAGGGGTAAATGGTACACTGAGCAAGAATGGAACAAGTATGAAGCCAAACAGGAAGCCATTCTTCAATACAGAAGGAAAGCAAACGCTGGGAAGTTACCTGCTAATGCTCTGGAGCCTAGCAAGTATTTCCCAAAGCCTTTTCATTATTTTGAAAGACAAAAGATAAGGGCTGAAGAACAGAAAAGGAAAGATCTGAAAGGAAAGAAACCTGCTGTTGATGCTGAACCTACTGTACAGGCTCAGATCAAACTAGGAAAAGGCATAGTCATCAAGGAGCCTGATCAGCCTTAGAATAGATTAACTAGATTTTACAACAATGTAATCTTTAGTTGTTAAAAAATCTATGTAAAATAATTATTGACAAACTTTTGATAGTTTAAACAAAATAATGATTCATGCTCACTGTGTTTGCATCATTCTGTAATGACATATTATACATGTTTTGTTTATATGTTACCCTGTCATGTAATGTTTATATACATCATAATATGTATTTATTATAAATGATGTATATCATTGACTAAGGGTTATGACTTCTCCAAATAGGGGGAGATTGTTGGGTACATTGGAAAATGTGTACCAGATTTGGAGAAGCCTCACTTAGCTCAATAATATTCATCAAGGTGTATTTGATGTTGTTTTGAGTTTATATGTGTAGGTTAAGAATATGCAGGAAAAGTTTCTAAGTCCATGAGTCTACACCAGAAGAAGCTGTGTCGACACTTGTGAAGACTTGTGTCGACACTTGAGAAAAGCTGTGTCGACACCTAGAGTCAATTGTGTCGATACTTGGAAAAGCTGTGTCGACACCAGAAGAAATTGTGTTGATACACAGGACTTGTGTCGACACACAGAAAGTTTAGTCGACATCAACTGTGTCGACACACAGGACTTGTGTCGACACACTGGACTTGTGTTGACACACAGAAAGTTCAGTCGACATCAACTATGTCGACACACAGGACTTGTGTCGACACAAAGAAAGTTCATTCGACATGGTGTAGGGGAGACCGTGATACGTGCTCGACTACACTAACGGAAACTATCATCACAAAGCATAAAAACAATATAGGAGGGCTTCGACCAAAAGCGAACGAAAAGGGGGTCGGGTTGGCTCCCAAATTCGAATGATAAAATCAATATAGTTGATTCCAGCTAGACTCGATACAACATCCCTAAGACCTACCTCTCCAACGAGCACACAACTCACCACACCTACACAAGCATCTATTGTACCAACTTGATCCGTTTGAAACGCAGCAATAATTTATTTCGGAACAGCGGCAAACTTTGTTGGGTACATTGGTTTAAATGTACCTGATTTGAAGAAGCCTCACCCTACTCAATGATATACATCAAAATGTATTTGATGTATGTTGAGTTTACTTGTGCAGGTTAAGTATTTGCAGGAAAGATGAAAAAGTTTCTAAGTCCATGTGTCGACACCCAGAGGGAAAGTGTCAACACTTAAGAAGACTTGTGTCGACACCCAGGCAAGCAGTGTCGACACTTGGAGTCATTGTGTCGACACCAGGGATGCAGAGTCGACACCAGATAGAAAGTGTCGACACAAGGAGCTGTGTCGACACTCAGTGAAGAAACGTGCAGTGAAGCAGTGTCGACACTTAGCAGTTGTGTCGACACCCAGTGAAACTGTGTCTACATCAGAAAGTGTCGACACTTGGAGGCTGTGTCGACACTCAGCAAAAGTCAGCAGAGTCTAAGTATAAGTGTCGACATAATAAAGCATATGTCGACACTCAGCAAAAGAGTCAACACTTGAAGAAAGTGTCGACACAAGATAGAATGTGTCGACACTCAGCAGAAGACTCAACACTTGAAGAAAGTGTCGACACAAGAAAGAATGTGTCGACACTCAGCAGAAGACTCAACACTTGAAGAAAGTGTCGACACAAGGAGCTGTGTCGACACTTAACAAAGTTCAGAAAATTCTAAGTACAAGTGTCGACACTAAGGAGAAGTGTCGACACTCAGCCAGAGTCTCAACAGAAGAAGAATGTGTCGACACAAGGAGCTGTGTCGACACTCAGCAAGTATCAACACAGAAGGCATGTGTCGACACCAAGAATATGTGTCGACACTTAACAAGTTCAACACATGAATATGTGTCAACACAAAGGAGTTGTGTCGACACTTACAAGAATTCAACAAAATACTGAAGTACAAGGACTTGTGTCGACACACATTATCAGTGTCGACACATGAAGAAGAAGTTGTGTCGAGAAGTGAATTCTACAATACAAGGAGTTGTGTCGACACCTTGAAGGCTAATGTCGACACTTAGTCAACTTGTGTCGACACTTAGTCTGTAAATGTCGACACTTAAAGACAGACAGTCTCGACACTTTCAAACAGTTACAGAATTTTCAAGAACTGACTGGATGACTTGACAGCTGCCATTCCAGCCGGTCTACTGCACCTGTCAGAGTTGTCAGAAATCAGTTATGAACCGGACCAGCCGGTTACCATGAAGAAGGCCTATAAATAGGCTTATACTGTCTACAGAAAAAGATTGATCAACACATCAAGTAATACAAAGAAGATCTAGCTATTCCTTGAAGAATCAAGTGAAGATCTAAGTAGTTGGAGAGAGAGAGCTCCATCCAAGAAGACAGCCGTTGGAACCAGGCTGAGAAGAAGGGTTCAGATTTTGTTCTGAATCTTAAGTTGCAGAGATCAAGGATCAACTGCAGAGGAGATCAATCTTATTGTGTTCTACATTCAAGAAGCTTTGAAGAAAGCCAAGTCAGTTTGATCTCAGCTGAGTTCTTCCAAGAACTCATCAAGAAACTCTCAACTCTTCTCTCTTTTCTCTGAGTTGTAGAGTTTACATTTTTGTATTCATATTTTCTTGTAGGATCCTTAGGGATCTGAGTTTGTAAGCCTGTAATTATAAAGGCTGAGTGTAGGGCCTGTGTGCCTGAGTGTAGGAGATTTGTATCTCTGAGTGTAGGCCTGTTGTGGCTGAGTGTAGGCCTTGGTGGCTGAGTGTAGGCTTTGTGAAGAAGCTGAGTGTAGGCTTTGTGAAGAAGCTGAGTTGTAGGGCCTTGGGCCTGAGCTGTAGGAACCTGTTTTGGGGTTCTGAGTGTAAGATCTGAGGATCTGAGATAGTGGAGGAGTTTGGCCGAATCTTGTACACTACTAGATAGGCGAAGGGGGAAAGTGGATGTACTCAAACCTTGGGGAACCACTATAAACCTGTGTGTCTACTGTGTGCTTGTGTAATTCTGTGATTGCTGCTTGTGTGCTGTGATAAAGTAACTAGAATTCTGTGATATAATCTGAATTCTGCCTAAAAAGTTAAAAAGATTTAAGTCACCTATTCACCCCCCCTCTAGGTGATTAGGGATAATATCTTTCAAGTGGTATCAGAGGGAGGTTACTCAAAAAGGGACATAACTGTCTGAGTAGATCCTGTTGGCAGATTCAGTCTGAGTAAATTACAGAATCAAGAAAATCAAGAACCATGGGTTCCACTGAGAATCATAAGGAATTGGGATCCATGAAGCTACCCATATGTAGAAAAGAGATCTTTGGCATCTGGAATGAAAGGGTGAGACTATTTATGGAAGCCTCAGACCCTAGGATTTATATCACAGTGAAAGAAGGGCCATATGTGCCTATGAAGATTTCAGTCTTAGATGCCAATCAGAGAACACCTAAGGATTTCTCTGAAATGACAAAGGATGAGATAATTCTAGCCACAATGGACAAGAGGGCTCAGAACATCATTGTGAGTGCTATAGATGATGCTACCTTTCAGAATTTGATACACTGTAAGACATCCAAGGAAATGTGGGATACTCTTATTGTGCACATGGAGGGTTCTGAAGAAGTGAGGCAGGACAGAAAGTCCGTATTAAACCAAGAATATGAAAGCTTTAGGCAAGGTAGAGCCGATAACATAACTGAATGCTATAAGAAGTTCTATAGGATTGTGAATGAGCTAATGTCCTATGACAGAAAGTTCAGTAATTATGAGCTTAATGATAAGTTTCTAAGGTCCCTTACAAAAGATTGGGACACCAAGATCTGTGCCATTAGGGAAATGGCAAAGTTAGCAGAAATTCCTCCACCAACACTGTTTGGAAAACTGCTGTCCTATGAAATGCAGTTGATGGTGAGGAAAGAAGAGGAGAAATCTATAAGAAGTGAACATAAAGAAAGGACAGTGGCATTTAAAACAGAAGCCCCCAGAAAGTACAGAAGTAAGTCACCAACTCCACCATCAAAAGTAGCTGAAACTGAGTCAGATGAGTCAGCAAGCAGAAAGTCTGAAAGCAGTGAAAGTGATGAGGACTTTGCTGCCTTCACAAGACACTTTCAGAAGTTATTAAAGAAGAAATAGTGGAGGACAAAGCCATCTACTTCACAGGGTAAAGAAGACTATTATCAGAACAAAAAGTCATCCAAGAAAGACAGGAAAAAGGCCAAGTCTAGCAAAGCAACACTATCAAAAATTATATGTTATTGCTGTAATGGACAAGGACATGTTATTGCAGACTGTCCAGAGAAAAGGAAGGAGTCTAATGATAAGAAGAAGACTCAATTCAAGGGCAAGAAGGAAAGATCTTTTGTTTCCAAAAAGGATAAGAGCCTGTCAGACTTATCTTCATCAGAAACTGAGTCAGATGCAGAAGCATACATAAGACTGTTTGCTGAGGAAGAAGAAGAAGAGTTCATTCAGATCATGAACTCTATACATGAACAAGAGGACAGTCAGTGCCAAGGAATGATGACATTGACAGAAAGTGACAAAATCCTGGAGCAGCAAGGACCTAGTAAGGTACAACATTATTCTTTAAGTTCAAATTCTTGTGCTAGTTCAGAAACAGATTCATCATCATCAAATGATGAGAGTGCATCTGAGTCTGAAGAGGATATTCATCAATTGATTGATGAATATAGAGTTCTGTTGCAAGCATTTAAGAAATGCAAATCCTTGGCCAAAAGTCAAGCTAAGGAGATTGCAAGTCTCAAAATGGCTGCAACTGATTATGAGAAGATGATTGATCAAAAGCTAAATGAAATAGCCAGACTGAAACACATAACTGTGATTCAGATGGGGACTATATCATTTAAGAATGTTCAAATCAAAAGTCAGGAGATTAGTCTTCAGAAGGAGAAAGACTTAGTTGCTAGGTTTTCTAAACCAAAGTCAGTTCTACCCTTAATTGATGAATTTGTTCATCAAAAAGGTAAAGCTGGACTGAGGTTTACTAAACTAGCTAGGACTGTTCAGTCCAAGTCCAAGTCCAAGTCCAAGGGCAAAGCCCCAACTCTCAATAAGCCATCTATAGATAAAACAGCTAAGACTGTACCTAAGCAAAGGTACAATAGGTTTGAGTGTTGGTGCTGTGGCAATGTAGGCCACTTTGCCATGGACTGCTGGCACAATGCTAGTGCCAAAGTGAGTAGCAAACTGCCTGTTGCAAAACCTGCAGGTAGCTTTGTTAGGAAGCAAACTAACCAGTACCAAGGACCCAAGAATTCTTTGGGTTCTAAGGTTCACTAATCTGTTTTGCAGGTGAGTCCAGGTGACCATGCCCCAATATGGTACTTGGATAGTGGATGTTCCAGACATATGACTGGAACAAGGGGATTGCTAAAGGACTACACACCTATCAAGGATGGTCCAAAAGTCACCTTTGGTGGTTCTGAAAAAGGAATCATCAAGGGTTTTGGTAACATTTCTAGCTCCCATATAACTATTACTCAAGTGGCCTATGTTAAAGGTTTGAAACATAACCTTATTAGTATAAGTCAATTGAGTGATGTAGGATATGACATCTCATTTGTCAAAGATGGTTGTCATATCAGGAGGTCAAATGATCAAGAGATCATTTTGACTAGTTATAGAAAAAGGAATGTCTATTGCCTAGACATTATGTGGGAGAACAATGGTTCTCCAGTGTGTCTTGTAGCTGATGAGAAAGTCTCTCATTGTGTCAAATGGCACAAGAGGCTATCCCATCTCAACTACAAGACAATTGGGCAACTCTTTAGTAAAGAGTTAGTGAGGAATGGTACTCAAGTTAAGTGTATTAAAGATGGTATTTGCTCAGCTTGTCAAAAGGGCAAGCAGACTAGATCCACCTTTAGTAGCATTGAAAACAAAGATGCTGTGAGGTGTTTATATCTCTTGCATATGGATCTCTTTGGTCCTATGCCAGTTCACAGCCTAGGTAGGAAGGTCTATACCTTTGTAGTTGTAGATGACAACTCAAGGTTTTCCTGGGTGTTCTTCCTTAGACAGAAATCTGAAACACCTAGTGTCTTCTATAGCTTTGTCAAACAAATTCAGAATGAACTAGATAGTACAGTGGTCAAAATAAGAAGTGACAATGGTACTGAATTTCAGTTTGATAGTACGGCAAAACTATGTGAAGAATTTGGGATATTTCAAGAGTTTTCTTCACCAAGAACACCTCAATAAAATGACATTGCTGAGAGGAAAAATAGAACCTTGATTGAGGCTGGTAGAACCCTATTAAGTGATACATCACTACCAGAATATTTCTGGGCTGAAGCAGTTAATACTGCATGCCATGTTATTAATAGGGCTACCATAACTAAAAGCTACAACAAGACCCCCTATGAGCTTATGAAAGGCAGAAAACCAAACCTATCCTACTTCAGGATCTTTGGTTGTAAGTGCTTTATACTTAACAATGGAAAGTCTTACTTGACTAAGTTTGCTGCCAAGTCCCAAGAGGGGATCTTTATTGGGTACAACAACAATAGTAAGGCTTATAGAGTCTACAACTTGTCTACTCAAGTTGTAGAAGAATCTGTACATGTAGTATTTGATGAAACTAGACTTATTAACAATGAGTTGTCTAGTAGTATATGCAGCTCCACAGGTATAACAAAGAAGATGGACAAGCTCACTATAGAAGAAGAACCTACTGCAAGACAGCAAGTAGAAGATAGTGGCTGCTGTCCAGGGGGAGTACTACATGTACCTAATGAAGAAGAAGTCCAAAGAGTGCAGCAAGATGAAGAAGTTGAAGAAGTTCAACCTGGAGCAAGGATGCCTCCAGCTAATAGGCATCTAAGAGATCATCCAGCAGAGCAAATCATTGGTGATCTAAGACAAGGGGTACAAACAAGGAGCAGAAATCTGAATGCAGCACTCTACTCCAGTTTTCTATCCCAAGTTGAACCAAAAAAGTTTGAAGAAGCCATCCTAGACCCTCATTGGATTGAGGCAATGTAAGAAGAGCTGAATCAGTTCAAGAGATGCAAGGTCTGTGAACATGTTCCTAAACCTAAAGACCACAACATAATTGGGACCAAGTGGATCTTTAGGAACAAGATGGATGAACATGGAGTCATCATTAAGAATAAAGCAAGATTGGTTGCTAAAGGATATAGACAGGAAGAAGGTATTGACTTTGATCAAACCTTTGCTTCAGTAGCCAGACTGGAAGCCATAAGGATGTTCCTGGCCTATGCAACCTTTCAAGGATTTAAAGTTTACCAAATGGATGTTAAGTCAGCCTTTTTGAATGGTAATATAAAGGAGGAAGTCTATGTGGAACAGCCATTAGGTTTTGTTGATTCAACTCAACCTAATCATGTCTATAGACTTAGGAAAGCATTGTATGGGTTAAAACAAGCCCCTAGGGCTTGGTATGAAACCCTGTCTAGTTTCCTCATTGAGAATAAGTTCACAAGGGGGAAAATAGACAAGACTCTATTCCTTAGGGAATCCAGAGGCAAAGTAATACTAGTCCAAATATATGTAGATGACATCATATTTGGGTCTACTGAAAGTAGTCTTTGCAAAAAGTTTGCAAAACTAATGCAAGGACAATTTGAGATGAGTAGTATGGGGGAACTTAAGTTCTTCTTGGGACTTCAAGTTAGACAGACTGAGAATGGTTTATCCATATGACAGTCTAAGTTCACCCTAGTACTCATAAGGAATTATGGTATGGATTCATCCAGTACCATGAAGACTCCTATGGGGTCAAGTATGTCTCTTAGCAAAGATGATGCAGGGAAACCTATAGATGAGACTTTATATAGAGGGATAGTTAGCTCCCTACTCTATTTGACTGCAAGTAGACCAGATATCATGTATGCTACATGTGTCTGTGCAAGGTATCAAGCATGCCCTAAAGAGTCTCATTTGACAGCAATCAAAAGGATACTGAGATATCTAAAGGGCACTCCTTATATAGGCCTCTGGTACCCTAGGAATGGGGATTTTGAACTAACAGGTTATTCAGATGCAGACTTTGCAGGATGCAAAGAAGACAGAAAAAGCACAACTGGAACCTGTCAATTCCTAGGTGGAAGACTGATTTCATGGAGTAGCAAAAAGCAAACAAGTGTGGCTATCTCCACTGCAGAGTCAGAATATGTGGCTGCAGGAAGTTGATGTGCTCAACCTCTATGGATACAACATCAGCTTGAGGATTATGGAATTCAGGTAAGTAGAACTCCACTGTTTTGTGATTCTACTAGTGCTATATCAATTGCAAATAATCCTATTTCCCATAGTAGAACTAAACATATTGAAATAAAATATCATTTTCTTAGGGAACATGTAGAAAAAGAAGATATTTTACTGGAATATGTTAGAACAGATAATCAACTAGCTGATATGTATACTAAGCCCTTAGAATAAACTAAGTTCAATAGGTTTAAAATTGAACTAGGTATGATAAACTTAGAATAAGTTTATAGAAATGGCTAAGTAAAATGGTGTCGACACACAGAGATATCTGTGTCGACACAGAAAAGTGTTGTCGACACTTCAGGGAAAAGGTGTCGACACATCTAGGAAGTTGGTGTCGACACTTCAGAAAATTAGTGTCGACACATGACAAGTAGGTGTCGACACATCCAAGGTGGTGTCGACACCTAGAGTTTACTCAGAATTATCTAAGTAAAGTCTCGACTGAATGTCGAGTTGAGTGGTGTCGACACATAATCAAGTGTCGACACATATATATGTTGACTAAACTTGTGTCGACACATAGGTGTCGAGACATTATAAGTCAGTGTCGACACTTTTCAACAGTGTCGACACAATTTAAGTTAGTTAACCCGCCTTTTCATCTTCAAACCTAGAAAGGTATAAATAAAATTTCTCCATTATCTGTCGACACGCTCACCAAAGTTTCGAGACCAAACTTGTGTGTCGACACCTCTCTTCTCTCAGTTCAAATTCTTCAAACCCTAATGGCGCCAAAGCTCGAGGAGAACGTGAACGAAGGCTATGAACTGGTGCGACAAGCATTTGACAAAGCAGAACAGGAAATCAAGGATGTAGTAACCCTAGTTGCAGACTCAGGGTTAGAATTTCTTGTTTCTGAGCCGACTAAGATCTGGAAGAAAGAAGTACTGGAATTCCTGAATGGAGATAAAGTAGACGAATCTGGATTCAAGATCAAATCCAGGGTACATGGAGAAAAGGTGAAGGTATCACCTAAAAGTTTAAGAAAGGTCCTAAATCTACCTAGGACAAAAGAAGAGGATGAAGTAACTGCTTCTAAGACCAGAGAAGCATTGACATGGTGTGGTCTGGATTCAAAAATGAAAATTGGATCTGTGTTTAATAGGAAAGGCATGAACAGCCAGGGAAAGTTTCTATCAGAAATTGTTGGCAAAGTGATCTTAAGTAAGGCTGGAGGGCATGACAGGGTATCTGCCCACATGTTCAGCATTATGACAAGGATAATCTTCACAGTGAAAATAGATTGGTCTGTTATTGTCTTTGATAAGATTAACGAAAGTCTGAAGAAACCCAATTTGGATAGAATAATAAGTTTATACCTAGCTGGTAGTATACCAGAGGTTATGGGTCAAGCTGCTGGCAGTAAAATCAATCATATGAGGAAAATGGACATGAGGATATTCTCTACATGGGACAGAGTTTTGTCTAAGGAGATGCCAACCCCTGAGAAAATAACTCATGTGAATGTAACACCCCAAAAGAAGAAGAAGAAAACTGCCCCAGTGGCTCAGGTTTCATCTAGCAGCTCTGATAGTGAAGAGCAAGTTGTCTTTACTCCAGAAGAGGATGTAGAAGAAAATGCTGGGAAGTCTCCAGCTCAACAAGATGCTGCAGAAAGGCAGGGGGAGCTACCACCAGCTAGCCCCATACACCAGGATCAAATCCAGGGGGAGCCTCTAGTGGTGGAAGAGCCAACTACACTGGAAAGTGAACAAGCAACACACATCATCCTTGAGGTAATCACTGAGCTTAATGCTTTAGATTTCCTTATAGAGGATAATGGTTTGTCTGATTCCTTAAATAATGTTAATCAGCAAACTCAGATTAATAGCCAACTTCCAGATGTTGTCATGGAGGACACATCTGTCACAGTTCAAGTAGTATCTGATCCAGTAATAGATGAGCCAAGAGTTTCTCCTGCCCATTCTCCACAAGAATTTACTATGTAAGATCTCTTCCTCAATCTGGATCAAGAAGACCTTGAGAAGGAAAGTACTGCTGTTGAGAGGGAGAATGCTCCAGTTGAGGGGGAGCAAGTAGTAATTGTTGAAGAACCTGCAAGGCAAGAGCCAGAGAAGCCAAAAGAAGTTGAGTAGCTACCTAAGGAGAGGGTAGATATAGCTAGCACATCAGCCTCTGAAGATGAGGAAGCTGCAAGAGCTAAGAAAAAGAAGTTCCAAGTATTTAAGAGAAGGAGCCAGAATTACAAAAAGGCCTTGCAAACTATTGCACCACAACCTATATCACAGCCAGCACCATCTGTAGATTATAGTTCTCTCATGGTTGCTATGCAAATAAAACTTGATGAGCACAGGAAAGCCATTGAAACTTATGTGGATGAGGGGCATAAGTCCTTACAGTTTGATCTGGCCCAGGACATAAAGTCTATAAGATTTGAAATGAATCTTAATAAAAAGGAGATGACTGACTGCTTCCACAAGGGAGGGAATGCAGTAGTCTATTTAGCAACTCATCAAGAGAAAATAAAAGCTCAAATAGATGACATTGCACTGAAGCAGGGATATGTTCTGGAGAACCAGCTCAGAATGAATGATAACTTAACTGCTTCCCATAATGCCATAGTAACAAAGATGAAGAATATAGTTGCAGGACAGACTACTTCTACTGCTGCTGCTAAGGCAGAGTTTGAGAAAGCTTTACAAGAGAGCTTAACTGCTGTTACAACTGCAATTCAAGACTCTCAGAAGTTGATAACTGGCAAACTCCAAAGGTTGAAACCTTTCTTTAAAGATGGAGTCAACTATTTGGATAACCAAGTGAGATTTCAGAAAGATGATGTCAGAGATCACATAGAAAGAGAAGTCATAAAGGGGGAGAGGGTGTTAGTCAAAGCCAGCTCTGATCATGCTAAGTGGATTTCTAATTCTATCAGTGCAACTCTTGGATATCCTCCTTTATGTGATGATGACAATGTAGCAGAATCTGGAATACATCCTGCATATCTAGGAGGGGAGCAACCAGAAGTGGCTCAAGTAATCTACCCTCCTCCATATTTTGATATGGTTCAAGCTGATATACAATCAATGTATAGACCACCAGGGGGACAGCAAAATGTCATCATAGAGAAAATTGTTCAGCCAGTATCTGAGGCTATGCAAGAAGCTCTGTAGAAAGAAGAAGAAGCCAGACTGTCTAAGAAGAGGTTCAGAGAGCAAGCTGAACAAAGACCAGACTTTGAGCAGTGGAGTCCCACTTCAAGAAACATTATCTTAACTGCATGGAAAGCTGCAAAAGATAATATACAAGACAGAAACAAGTGATTTTCTGAATTGGAATGGAGAAAGCATGAGACAAGGCAAGAAGCCATAGTCCAATATAGAAGAAAGGCCAAGATGGGAAAGCTACCTCCTACTGCTCAGGAGCCTAGCAAGTACTTTCCCAAGCCTTATCACTACTTTGAGAGGAAAAAGATTAAAGCTGAAGAGCAAAAGAAAAGGGATCTGAAAGGCAAGAAGCCTGCTGATACTGAAGTTACTGAAGCCCCTGTACAAGCCAAAGTACAATCTGGAAAAGGAATAGTGATCAAGGAGGCTGAACAAAAATAGAATTGATTTTTCTTGAGTTTACAGTTGTAATATATTGATTGTTAAACACTTTGTAAACTTTTGGAAAATGAATATAACAAGATATTAGAACAATGTGTTATATGCTAAATCTATTTCATAATTATTCTGTGATGATATCTGTGTATGTATGTTTGTTTAATACATGTTATGTTTCTTTCCTGATTACATAATCTTGCTTTACATCATACTATGATTTTATTCTGTATGGTGTATATCATTGACTAAGGGTTATGACTTCTCCAAATATGGGGAGATTGTTGGGTAGATTGGTTTAAATGTACCTGATTTGAAGAATCCTCACCCTACTCAATGATATACATCAAAATGTATTTGATGTATGTTGAGTTTACTTGTGCAGGTTAAGTATTTGCAGGAAAGATGACAAAGTTTCTAAGTCCATGTGTCACACCCAGAGGGAAAGTGTCAACACTTAAGAAGACTTGTGTCGACACCCAGGCAAGCAGTGTCGACACTTGGAGTCATTGTGTCGACACCAGGGATGCAAAGTCGACACCAGACAGAAAGTGTCGACACAAGGAGCTGTGTCGACACTCAGTGAAGAAAAGTGCAGTGAAGCAGTGTCGACACTTAGCAGTTGTGTCGACACCCAGTGAAACTGTGTCTACATCAGAAAGTGTTGACACTTGGAGGCTGTGTCGACACTCAGCAAAAGTCAGCAGAGTCTAAGTATAAGTGTCGACATAATTTAGCATGTGTCGACACTCAGCAAAAGAGTCAACACTTGAAGAAAGTGTCGACACAAGAAAGAATGTGTCGACACTCAGCAGAAGACTCAACACTTGAAGAAAGTGTCGACATAAGAAAGAATGTGTCGACACTCAGCAGAAGACTCAACACTTGAAGAAAGTGTCGAGACAAGGAGCTGTGTCGACACTTAGCAAAGTTCAGAAAATTCTAAGTACAAGTGTCGACACTAAGGAGAAGTGTCGACACTCAGCCAGAGTCTCAACAGAAGAAGAATGTGTCGACACAAGGAGCTGTGTCGACACTCAGCAAGTATCAACACAGAAGGCATGTGTCGACACCAAGAATATGTGTCGACACTTAATAAGTTCAACACATGAAGATGTGTCGATACAAAGGAGTTGTGTCGACACTTACAAGAATTCAACAAAATACTGAAGTACAAGGACCTATGTCGACACACATTATCAGTGACGACACATGAAGAAGAAGTTGTGTCGAGAAGTGAATTCTACAACACAAGGAGTTGTGTCGACACCTTGAAGGCTAGTGTCGACACTTAGTCAACTTGTGTCGACACTTAGTCTGTAAATGTCGACACTTAAAGACAGACAGTCTCGACACTTTCAGACAGTTACAAAATTTTCAAGAACTGACAAGATGACTTGACAGCTGCCATTCCAGCCGGTCTACTGCACCTGTCAGAGTTGTCAGAAATCAGTTATGAACCGGACCAGCCGGTTACCATGAAGAAGGCCTATAAATAGGCTTATACTGTCTACAGAAAAAGATTGATCAACACATCAAGTAATACAAAGAAGATCTAGCTATTCCTTGAAGAATCAAGTGAAGATCTAAGTAGTTGGAGAGAGAGAGCTCCATCCAAGAAGACAGCCGTTGGAACTAGGCTGAGAAGAAGGGTTCAGATTTTGTTCTGAATCTTAAGTTGCAGAGATCAAGGATCAACTGCAGAGGAGATCAATCTTATTGTGTTCTACATTCAAGAAGCTTTGAAGAAAGCCAAGTCAGTTTGATCTCAGCTGAGTTCTTCCAAGAACTCATCAAGAAACTCTCAACTCTTCTCTCTTTTCTCTGAGTTGTAGAGTTTACATTTTTGTATTCATATTTTCTTGTAGGATCCTTAGGGATCTGAGTTTGTAAGCCTGTAATTATAAAGGCTGAGTGTAGGGCCTGTGTGCCTGAGTGTAGGAGATTTGTATCTCTGAGTGTAGGCCTGTTGTGGCTGAGTGTAGGCCTTGGTGGCTGAGTGTAGGCTTTGTGAAAAAGCTGAGTGTAGGCTTTGTAAAGAAGCTGAGTTGTAGGGCCTTGGGACTGAGCTGTAGGAACCTGTTTTAGGGTTCTGAGTGTAAGATCTGAGGATCTGAGATAGTGGAGGAGTTTGGCCGAATCTAGTACACTACTAGATAGGCGAAGGGGGAAAGTGGATATACCCAAACCTTGGGAAACCACTATAAACCTGTGTGTCTACTGTGTGCTTGTGTAATTCTGTGATTGCTGCTTGTGTGCTGTGATAAAGTAACTAGAATTCTGTGATATAATCTGAATTCTGCCTAAAAAGTTAAAACGATTTAAGTCACCTATTCACCCCCCCCCCCCTCTAGGTGATTAGGGACAATATCTTTCAAACTTTAAATGGCGGTCGAGTTCCAGTTGAGATTAATTCCCTTGTTGACACAAAGTGTTCCAATCTTGGACATCAAGTCAAGGCTAGGCCAAGCCTCGCTTCCACAACGGATCTTCCCAATCCGGAATACAAGAGATTCAATAACAACGAAGTCGGATCAGATTTTGCAAGCGATGTATTCTAAAATCACGGAAAAGACGGTTCACAAAAGCCTCCACAAACTCAAAGCAAGAATCACTAAAGATGAATAGATTATCCAACCAAGAACATCAATCACACAAGATAGGTGGGAGATTCACTCTCTCCACGGAACCATCGACGTCACACCGAATGGGGCTACAATCCTTCTTCCTCGGAGTCGCACCGAAGGAAGCCACGCCAACGTCGCACCGAAGAGGGGAGGAAGGAAGCAAGGGGGCGGCTTCACACCACAAGGCCGGCGTCTTGGAGTCACTCCTTGGCCGAATTTCTCCTAGGGAGTTTCTTTGAATTCAAATTCTTTTTCTTCTCTATTAATTCTCATAAAGAGGTCTCCTTATATAGGAGTTACAAACACATAGGAGTTACAACAAGCCCTTAACCATCCATGATGGAGATGTAATCTCATCCATCCGTTTGATTAAGTACACAACACAAACTATGAAATGTCCAAAAATAAAAATTACATAACATTTATGAATATAAAATTATCATCCAAACATGGAATAATTTTATATTCATCAATATAAAATAAAAGTGCATGAAATAACGTAATTAATTATGCACGGCGGATTTGGCACGCTGCAGGCAGAGGTTGTAACATAGTCTTCCTTCAACATCATCACAACACCTACGATCTTTGTGTCGTTGTGCCTCGGCAACCGGGTCATCATCAAGTAGTGGCGGAGGGGCCGCGACATCAATCCTCCCCCACTCAAAATCACGTATCTCTGATGCGTGGGCCGAGAGATAACGGCGGAGAAGCTCGGCATCCAAACGTTGAAGCTCTGTCGCAAGTACCCATGAGTTGTCTGAAGGGGGACGGTCACGCCAACGGATGAGGAAGCGGTAGGTAGCACCATCAGGAGTAGTAAGTGGCTCAGTAGTAAGTATCATATCTGGAGTGAGAAATGTCTTGGGAAACCTGGGAAACATGTCAGCAGTAGGAAAAAAAGAAGGCAACGTACCATCCGATGTTATACCTACGGGGACCGAAAGAGAGAGATCATCCGAACTACCACTCCCCAACCCATTAGAAATTTTAGTGGAGGGAGAAGACTACAAAGAATTCAACTCAGGTGGAGGCAAAACAAACGACGTCAAATCCGAGACATTAAAAATAGGGGAGATACCCCAATCAGCTGGCAAATCCAACACGAAAGCGTTGTCACCTAGCTTCTTTATAATCCGAAACGGGCCGGCGCGCTTTGGTGCTAACTTTTTAACGGTTCCAGATGGCAAGCATTCGGGAACTAACCGGACTAGGACTAAATCGCCGACTTTGAAGTGCGACACCCTCCTATGTAGATTAGCATACGTCCGATAAGACTCGTATTGAGCAGTCAAGGTAGCTCGTATACGTGCATGTCGGTCATGAATATGTTGGGCGAAGGATTGTGCAAACTGACTTGTCTTGTATGTTGGGGGCGACGGAACCAAGTCAAGAGGCACAGGGGCCGTGTACCCGTGAACAATCTCGTTTGGAGACTGACCTGTGGAACAATTTTTGGAATTATTATGGGCCAACTGGGCATGGGGAAGAAGAAGATCCCATGTACCTTTGTGATCGCTCACTAGGAATCTAAGAAGGCTTCCCAAGCTCCGATTGACCACCTCCGTTTGCCCATCGGTCTGAGGGTGATAGGCGGAGGAAAACAATAACTTGGTACCCATTAAGACCCAAAGTGTTTCCAGAAATAGCTCGTATACTTAACATCTCTATCCGAGACTATTGTCTTCGGCACTCCCCGGTGACTAACTACTTCTTTAAAATACAATTTTGGAATATGAGATGCGTCGTTGGTTCTAGCGCACGGAATAAAGTATGCCATTTTAGAGAACCTATCCACAACGATAAGAATGGAGTCGTGATGATGCAAAGTAGTTGGCAGGCCTAAGACAAAGTCCATGCTCACGTCTTCCCATGGTGTAGAAGGTATAGGCAAGGGCGTATATAATCCTACATTTGTTTTGGTGCCCTTGGATACCTGATAGGTACGACAACTACTAACTACCCTTCCCACCATTGCCTTAAGTTTTGGCCAATAGAATTTCTCCTCAACTAGCGTAATGGTCTTGTCCCTGTCGAAGTGGCCACTCAACCCTCCACTATGCAATTCCCAGATGATATGGAGGCGTAACGATGACTGCGGAATACACAACTTCCCATGTCTAAATAGATAGACATTCTTAATGACGAACGAAGATGTTGGGTATATTGGAAAATGTATACTAGATTTAGAGAAGCCTCACCCTACTCAATGATATACATCAAGGTGTATTTGATGTGCTTTGAGTTTATATGTGCAGGTTAAGTAATTGTAGGAAATGCAGAAAAGTTTCTAAGTCCATGTGTCGACACCTAGAGATGCAGTGTCGACACTTATGAAGGCTTGTGTCGACACCTAGAGAACCAGTGTCGACACTTGGAGTAGATTGCGTCGACACCAGGAAAGGCAGAGTCGACACCAGAAGAATTGTGTTGACACATACAGGCAGTGTCGACACACTGTGAAGAATTGTCAACATAAATTGTGTCGACACTTAGAGGCAGTGTCGACACCCAGAGAATCTTAGTCGACATCAAATGTGTCGACACAAAGGAGATGTGTCGACACTCAGCAAGTTTCAACACAAGAAGGCATGTGTCGACACATTGGAGATGTGTCGACACACAGCAGAATTCAACTAAGTGTAAAAGAAGAAGTACTTGTGTCGACACATAGAATCAGTGTCGACACATTCAACAGAAGGCTTGTGTCGACACACAGAATCAATGTCGACACATTCTGAAGAAGCAGTATCGAGAAGCTGTTATAACAACACAAGGAGTTGTGTCGACACCATCAAGGCTAGTGTCGACACTTAGTTCACTTGTGTCGACACTTAGTCTATTTGTGTCGACACATAATGAAGATCAGTCTCGACACTTTCAGATAGAGACAGTATTTTCAAGAAGTGACTGGATGACTTGACAGCTGCCATTTCAGCCGGTCTACTGCAACAGTCAGAGCTGTCAGAAGTTCGTTAGAAACCGGATCAGTCGGTTACCTTGGAGGAATACTATATAAAGGCCTTTCTCCTTCAACAGAGGAAGGATCAATTAATAGAATCGATCAATCATCAATCAATCAGAAGATTAAGAAGATCAATACAGATCCAGAGAAAACTGTAAATCAGTATTTTGAAGAAAACTTCTAATTTACTTGGAGAGAGAGAACTTCAGTAATTGAAGTCAAGAAATAGACTTGTTAATCAAAGCTCTTAAGAAGTAGGTTCTGAACCAGACTGTAAAGTAGGATCCAGATTTAATTCTCCATCCTAAGAAGGAAGTTGCCAGCCGGTCTACTTCAAGAAGATCATCTTTACCGAGTTCAGACTCAAGAAGCTTTGAAGAAAGCAAAGACAAAGTTGATCTCAGGAATCAGTACTATCAAGAACTGATTAAGAAGGTTGCCCTCTTCATTCTCTCAAACAGAGTGGTTATCTAAAACTTGTTATTATTTTCTTTTTGTATGATCCTAAGGGATCCGAGTTGTAAGCCTAAATTTATAAAGGCTGAGGTAGGGCTTTTGTGCCTGAGTTTAGGAGAATCAATTCTCTGAGTGTAGGCCTTGTTGAAGGCTGAGGTAGGGCTGTTTAGCCTGAGTGTAGGTCTTGTTGAAGACTGAGTGGTAAGGCTTTGTGCCTGAGTTGTAGGAGTGGGGTCACTCTGAGTTGTAGGAACCTGATTTGGGGTTCTGATTTGTAGGATCTGAGGAGAAGTGCAGAAGTTAGGCCGAATCTAGTACACTACTAGATAGGCGAAGGGGGAAAGTGGATGTACCCAGACCTTAGGGAGCCACTATAAAAATCTGTGTGCACTCTGTGTTTGACTATTTCTGTGATTGCTGAGCTAGTTGTGCTGAATATTTGTAGAATATTGCAAATACAGGTTTAATTGTACAGAGTTTCTGCCTTAAAATTAAAAAGAGAAAGTACACCTATTCACCCCCCCCCCCTCTAGGTGGTTAGACAATATTGTACACCTATTTCTTTCAAGTGGTATCAGAGCCAGGTTACTCAAAGAAGAACTTAACAGTCAGAGTAAGATCCTTAAGGCAGATTTAAGAATCAAGAAAATGGGTTCTAGTGAGAATCACAAAGAGCTGGGTTCGATGAAATTGCCAATATGTAGAAAAGAGATATTTGGCATATGGAAAGAGAGGGTCAGACTCTTTATGGAAGCTTCTGACCCAAGGATATATATTACAGTCAAAGAAGGCCCATATGTGCCAATGAAGATATCCATTCTGGATGCAAATCAGAAAACTCCCAAGGTCTTCTCTGAAATGACTAAAGATGAAATCATTCTGGCCACTATGGACAAGAGAGCCTATAATATAATTGTTAGTGCCATTGATGATGCAACATTTCAGAACTTAATTCATTGAAAAACCTCTAAAGAAATGTGGGACACATTAATAGTCTATATGGAGGGCTCAGAGGAAGTAAGACAAGATAGGAAGTCATTGTTAAATCAGGAATATGAAAGCTTCAGACAAGGAAAGTCTGATAGCATTACAGAATGTTACAAGAAGTTATATAGGATTGTTAATGAGTTGATGTCCTATGGAAGAGACTTTAGTAACTATGAGCTGAATGACAAGTTCTTAAGATCCCTGACTAAGGACTGAGACACCAAGATTTGTGCCATTAGGGAAGTGGCCAAACTTGCTGATATACCTCCTCCAACTTTATTTGGAAAACTGCTATCTTATGAGATGCAGTTAATGGCTAGGAAGGAGGATGAGAAGAATACTAGAGTGGAGCACAAGGAAAAGTCTGTGACCTTCAAGACTGAAGCCACTAAGAAGTATAGAAGCAAGTCTCCATCTCCACCTCAAATAATTACTGAGGCTGTCACAGATAATTCAGATAGTAAGAATTCAGATAGCAGTGAAAGTGATGAAGACTTTGCTGCTTTTACTAGGCATTTTCAAAAATTTCTGAAGAAGAAGCAGTGGAGGTCTAAGCCTTCCACTTCTCAGCCAAAATGTGACTACTATCAGAAGAGAAAGTCATCCAGGAATGATAGAAGAAGGTCCAAGCCAAGTAAAGCTATATCCTCAAAGATTGTGTGCTATTGCTGCAATAGACAGGGACAAGTAGTGGCTGACTGTCCTGAAAAGAGGAAGGAGACAGCTAACAAAAAGAAGACTCAGGTTAAGAGCAAAAAGGAAAAGTCCTTTGTTGCTAAGAAAGATAAGAATTTGACAGATCAGTCATCTTCAGAAACAGAATTAGAAGCTGAAGCCTACATTGGATTATTTGCTGAAGAGGAAGAAGATGAGTTCATGCAGCTAATGAACTCAATTTATGATCATGAGGACCATCAGTGTAAGGGACTGATGGCTTTATCTGAAGGTGACAAGAACCAGGATCAGCCTGGACCAAGTAAGGTACAAAGTTGTTCTTCTAGTTCAATTTTTAGTACTGAGTAAGAATCAGATATATCTGTATCAAGTGATGTGGGTGGGTCTGAATCTGAAGGTGATATTCATCAGTTAATTGATGAATATAGAGTCTTGTTGCAGGCCTTAAAGAAAAGCAAAACCTTGGCCAAAATGCAGGCAAAGGAGATTGCTAGTTTCAAGTTGGCTGCAGTAGATTCAGAGAAATTGTTAGATCAAAAACTGAATGAGATTGCCAGATTGAAGAACATAACTATTATTGAAATGGACACAATCACATTCAAGAATGATCAGATTAGAAATCGGGAGATTAGACTTCAGAAAGAGAGAGAGATATTAGCTAGTTTTTCTAAACCTAAATCTGTTTTACCCTTGATAGATGAGTTTGTACCTCAAAAGGGTAAGGTTGGATTAGGATTTAAGAAAACTGCCTGGACTGCTAGGTACAAATCTAAAGGCAAAACCCCAACACAAAACATAAAGCCTGCTGTAGATACTTCAGTCAGGGTTGTACCTAAACAAAGGTACAACATGTTTGAGTGCTGGTGTTGTGGCAAGATATGCCACTTTGCCTTAGATTGTTGGCACAATTCTAGTGTCAAAGAGAGTAGCAAACTGCCTGCTAGAAGAGCTACAGGTAGTTTTGTTAAAGGTCAGACTAACCTGCACCAAGGACCCAAGAGTTATTTGGGTTCTAAGGTTAAGTAATCTGTTTTGCAGGTGAGTCCAAGTGGCCATGCTTCTATATTATACTTGGACAGTGGATGTTCCAGACACATGACTAGAACAAGGGGGTTGATGAAGGACTACACACCTATCAAGGATGACCCTAAAGTAACCTTTGGTGGTTCAGAAAAAGGAATCATCAAGGGATTTGGTAACATTTCTAGTAATCAGATTACAATTACTCAAGTGGCTTATGTAAAGGGTTTGAAACAAAACCTCATTAGTATAAGTCAGCTGAGTGATTTAGGATATGACATCTCATTTTTCAAGAATGGTTGTCATATCAAAAGGTCAAGTGATCAAAAGATCATTTTGACAGGTTATAGAAAAAGGTGTGTTTACTGTCTTGACTTTGTGTGTGAGAACAATGTTTCTCCTATTTGTGTTGTAGCTGATGAGAGAGTCTCTCATTGTGTCAAATGGCACAAGAGGATAGCCCATCCAAATTACAAGACTATTGGCCAACTCTTTAGCAAAGAGTTAGTGAGGAATGATCCTCAAGTTAAGTGTATAACGGATGGGATATGCTCAACTTGTCAAAAAGGCAAGCAGACCAAATCCACCTTTCATAGCCTTGAGAACAAGGATTCTGTGAGGTGTCTATACCTCTTGCATATGGATCTTTTTGGTCCTATGCCAGTTCACAGTCTAGGTAGGAAGGTTTACACATTTGTGGTAGTAGATGACTATTCAAGATATTCCTGGGTGTTCTTCATAAGACAAAAATCTGAAACCCTAAGTATCTTATATAGTTTTGTTAAACAAATTCAGAATGAGTTGGACAGTTCAGTGGTCAAAATCAGAAGTGACCATGGCACTGAATTTTAGTCTGAAAGTATGACAAAACTGTGTGAAGAATTTGGGATTTTTCAGGAATTTTCCTCACCAAGAACACCTCAGCAAAATGGTATTGCTGAAAGGAAGAATAGAACATTGATAGAGGCTGGTAGAACCCTATTGAGTGACACTTCTCTCCCAGAATATTTCTGGGCTGAGGCAGTAAATACTGCATGTCATGTGATCAATAGGGCTACTATCACCAAGTGCCACAAGAAGACTCCCTATAAGATTGTGAAGGGCAGAAAACCAAATTTATCCTATTTCTGGATCTTTGGTTGCAAGTGATATATACTTAACAATGACAAGTCTTATTTAACCAAGTTTGCTGCCAAATCCCATGAGGGGATCTTTGTTGGGTACAACAATAATAATAAGGCTTATAGGGTCTACAACTTGATTACTCAAGTTATAGAAGAGTATATATATGTAGTCTTTGATGAAACAAGACTGATTAACAGTGAGTTGCCAAGTAGTGTATGTAGCTCTATAGGTATAAATGAGGAGATGGATAAGCTTACCATTGCAGAATATTCTACAGCAACTCAGCAAGTGGAAAATGGTGGCTGCTATCCAGGGTGAGTACATGACTCTCTAGATGCTGAAGAAGATCATGAGGTGCAGCTAAATGAAGTGGATGGAGGTGTTCTGCCTGAAGAAAGACTACCTCCAGCTAATAGACACTTGAAGGATCATCCAGCCAATCAGATAATTGGTGATCCTAGACAAGGAGTGCAAACAAGGAGCAGGAATCTGAGTACAGTTATTTACTCCAGTTTCCTATCACAAGTGGAACCAAAGAAGTTTGAAGAAGCAGTTCTAGACCCTCATTGGATTGAGGCCATGCAAGAGGAGCTGAATCAGTTCAGGAGGTGCAAGGTCTGGAAGCTTGTTCCTAAACCCAAAGACCACAATATCATTAGAACAAAGTGGATCTTTAGGAACAAATTGGATGAGAATGGAATCATCATAAAGAATAAAGCTAGACTTGTTGCAAAGGGATATAGGCATGAAGAAGGTATTGATTTTGATCAAACCTTTGCTCCAGTAGCAAGACTGGAGGCAATCAGGATGTTCCTTGCTTATGCAACATATCAAGGGTTCAAAGTATTCCAAATGGATGTGAAATCAGCATTCCTGAATGGAAATTTAAAGGAAGAAGTCTATGTTGAGCAGCCCTCAGGTTTTGTTGATCCTCTCAAACCTGATTATGTTTATAGACTTAGGAAGGCATTGTATGGGTTGAAACAAGCCCCAAGGGCTTGGAATGAAACCCTGTCTAGTTTCCTCATTGAGAATAAATTTTCAAGGGGGAAAATAGACAAGACTCTATTCCTTAGGGAATCTAAAGGTAAGATAATCCTAGTCCAAATTTATGTGGATGACATGATATTTTGGTCTACTGAAAGTAATCTTTGCAGGAAGTTTGCAAAACTTATGCAAGTAAAATTTGAAATGTGCAGTATGGGGGAACTTAAGTTCTTCTTGGGTTCCAAGTTAGACAGACTGATGATGGATTATCCATATGCCAGTCTAAGTTCACCCTAGAGTTAATAAAAAAGTATGGTATGGAATCATCCACTACCATGAGGACTCCTATGGGGTCAAGTGTGTCTCTAAGCAAAGATGATGTAGGGAAACCGGTAGATGAAACTTTGTATAGAGGGATAGTTGGCTCCCGATTATATCTGACTGCTAGTAGACCTGATATCATGTATGCAACATGTGTTTGTGCTAGGTACCAATCATGACCTAAAGAATCTCATCTGATTGCAGTCAAAAGGATTTTGAGATATCTTAAGGGCACACCTTATCTAGGCCTTTGGTACCCTAGGAATGGAGATTTTGTACTGACAGGTTATTCAGATGCAGATTTTGCAGGCTGCAAGGAAGATAGGAAGAGTACTACATGAACCTGTCAATTTCTAGGTGGAAGACTGGTGTCTTAGAGTAGTAAGAAGCAGACCAGTGCGGCAATCTCCATAGCTGAGTCAGAATATATTGCAGCAGGAAGCTACTGTGCACAACTTTTGTGGATACAATATCAGCTAGAAGACTATGGTATCCAGGTAAGTAGAACACCTTTGTTTTGTGATTCTACAAGTGCCATTTCTATTGCAAATAATCCTGTCTCACATAGTAGAACTAAGCACATAGAAATTAAATACCATTTTCTTAGAGAACATGTAGAAAACGAAGACATTTCACTAGATTATGTTAACACAGATAATCAGATTGCTGATATATTTACTAAGCCCTAGATGAAACCAAATTCAATAATTTTAAAATTGAATTAAGAATGTTGAACTTAGAATAGGTTCATAAAATTGGCTAAGTAAAATGGTGTCGACACATGAAGTTGTCTGTGTCTACACATAGTAGTGGTGTCTACATTCCAGAGAAATGGTGTCGACACATCTAGGATGTCTGTGTCGACACTTCAGCGAAATGGTGTCGACATATCCAGCGTAGGTGTCGACACATCCAGGGTGGTGTCGACACTTAGGACTAACACAGAATTCGTCGAGTGAAGTATCGACTAATCATCGAGCGCAGATGTTTAAGTGTCGACACATATATTCTGTCGACTATATTTGTGTTGACACATAGTTGTCGAGACATTAGAAGTAAGTGTCGACACTTTTCAACTGTGTCGACACATTTCAAGTATTTTAACGCGCCTTTTCACCTTCAATTTTAGAAAGGTATAAATAGGTCTTCAACATTATTTGTCGACACGCTCACCATAGTTTCGAGACCAAACTTGTGTGTCGACATCCCTCTTCTCTAAATTCAAAATTTCTCCAAACCCTAATGGCGCCCAAGCTAGAAGAGAACATCAATGAAGGTTATGAGCTAGTGCGACATGCCTTTGATGACGCGGAACCAGAAATTCAAAGTGTTGTAACCCTAGTTGCAGAGACTGGGTTGGAGTATCTAGTGTTAGAGCCAATCAAGATTTAGAAGAAGGAGGTCCTTGAATTCTTTAATGCAGCTACCCTTAATGCAACTGGTCTTAAGATTAAATCCAAAGTCCATGGAGTTAAGGTGAAAGTCACCCAGAAAAGTCTAAGAAAAGTTCTACATCTACCTAGAACTAAAGAAGAGGAAGATGTACCTGCATCAAAGCTAAGGGAGACACTGCAATGGTGTGGACTTGATTCAAGCATGAAGATTGGATCAGTCTTTAACAGGAAAGGCATGGACATGCAAGGAAAATTTTTATCTGAAGTGGTAGGAAAGGTAATTCTGAGCAAGCCAGGTGGTCATGATAGAATATCAGCTCACATGTTCAGTTTAATGACAAGGATAATTTTCAAACTCAAAACTGATTGGTCAGCAATGATGTTTGACAAGATTAAGGAAAGTCTGAAGAAGCCCAATCTGGGTAGGATTATGAGTTTCTTCTTGGCTGGAAGTATTCCAAAAGTCATGAACCAAGATGCTAGTTTTAAGATAAACCACATAAGGAAAATGGACATCAGAATAATCTCAAGATGGGATAGGGTGTTAACTAAAGAAATGCCTACACCAGAGAAGGAAACACCTCAGAAGAAGAAGAAAGCTATAGTGGCTCCTGAATCATCCAGTAGCTCAGAGGAGCAAATTGTTTTTAGTTTTGATGATGGAGAGGCTGGACATGCTGGACAGTCACCAGCAAGAAATGAAGATGCACAGAGGTCGGGGGAGCTACCATCTGCTAGCCCCATTCACATGGATCCACTCCAGGGGGAGCTTCAACATGTGGATGAGCCAACTCACTTAGACAGTGAAAGGGCAACCCAAACAATTCTTGAGCAAACTCAGTTACGTAGTCAACCACAAGATGTTGTCATGGAAGGCACATCAGTTGCTGGTAATGCTTCTGAAATAAGAGATTCTCCAGTCCCTACTCAACAGGAGTTTACTCTAGAAGAGCTATTCCCTGATTTATTACAGACAGATTTTATGGGGGACAAAGCAGCTTTTGAGGGGGAGCATGTAAGGTCACAGGAGGAGACTGCTAGAACTGAGACTGAGGAGCAAAGGATTCAGGGGGAGCTACCAAGGACTGAGCAAGACATGCCTCCTAGTCCTAAGGACAGAGTGGACATAGCTAGTACTTCAGAATCTGAAGATGCAACTGAAGTTCAAGCAAAGAAGAGAAAGCTACAGGTCTTCAAAAGAAGGAGTCAAAGCTACAAGAAGGCTCTGCAAATAATTGTTCCACAGCCTGCCCCAACTACTGACTACAGTTCTTTGTTGGTGGCCTTGCAAATAAACTTAGATGAACAAAGAAAAGCTCTGGAAACATATATGGATGAGCACCACAAAGATCTTCAATTTACTTTGGCTCAAGATATAAAATCTATTAGATTTGAAGTAAATCAAAATAAGAAGGAAATGACTGACTATTTTCATAAAGGAGGTAATGCAGTGGTTTACCTAGCCACTCACCAAGAGAAGATCAAGACACAGGTTGATGACATAGCAGTTAAGCAGGGCTATGTCTTAGAAAATCAAATAAGAATGAATGAAAACTTGACTGAATCACATAATGTGATTGTCACTGAAATGAAAAATATATCTACTGCACAGACTGCAGTAAGTGCTCCTGCCAAAGAAGAATTTGATAAGCAATTACAAGAAAGCCTAACTACTGTTACAACTGCCATTGAAGATTCTCAAAAGGCTATTACTGCACAGCTCCAAAAGTTAAAACCTTTTTATAAAGATGGTGTTAACTATCTGAATGCTCAGATCAGATTTCAGAAGGATGATCTTAGGGATCATATAGAAAGAGAAGTCATAGAGGGGGAGAGGGTATTAGTCAAAGCAGACTCTGAACATGCTAAATGGATTTCAAACAACATCAAAGCTACCCTTGGATATCCACCCTTGTGTGATGATGATAATGTTGCTGAATCTGGTATACATCCTACTGTTTTTGGAGGTGAGCAAGCTGAAGTGGCTCAAGTGATCTACCCTCCAACAGATTTTGAAATGATACATCAAGAGATATAATCTATGTATAGCCCTCTAGAGTGTGCTCAAAATATGATCATTGAGAAAGTAGTACAGCCTGTGCCAAAGGCAGTATTAAAAGAGCAAGAAGCTTAATTATCTAAGAAGAGGTTCAGAGAACAGGCTGAGTTAAGGCCAGATTTTGAGCAGTGGAGCCCAACTTCTAGAAATATTATACTGACTGCTTGGAAGGCTGCAAAGGATAATATCCTAGAAAGGGGCAAATGGTATTCTGCGTAAGAGTGGAGCAAACATGAAGCTAGGCAAGAGGCCATAGTTCAGTACAGAAGTAAGGCTAAACTTGGGAAGCTACCTCCTAATGCACAGGAGCCTAGTAAGTACCTCCCTAAGCCTTATCATTATTTTGAGAGACAAAAGATAAGGGCTGAAGAATAGAAGAAGAAAGATCTTAAGGGAAAGAAGCCTGCTGATGACACTGATGCTCCAGTTCAAGCCAAGATTCAATCTGGAAAGGGCATTGTCTTCAAGGAGCCAGAGCAGCCATAGAATAGAATTTTCTTAAGTTTACATGTAAACGTTTGATTAATGAAACTATTGGAAGTTGTAATAAAACAATGTTTAATGTTCATTCTATTACATTGTTATTCTGAGAAGATTGTTTATACATGTTTTGTTTAGTATTTACCCTATCATATAATACTGTTATACATCATATTAAGTATTTGTTATGAATGGTGTATATCTTTGACTAAGGGTTATGACTTCTCCAAATAGGGGGAGATTGTTGGGTATATTGGAAAATGTGTACCAGATTTGGAGAAGCCTCACCCTACTCAATGATATACATCAAGGTGAATTTGATGTGCTTTGAGTTTATATGTGCAGGTTCAGTAATTGTAGGAAATGCAAAAAAGTTTCTAAGTCCATGTGTCGACACCTAGAGATGCAGTGTCGACACTTATGAAGGCTTGTGTCGACACCTAGAGAAGCAGTGTCGACACTTGGAGTAGATTGTGTCGACACCAGAAAAGGCAGAGTCGACACCAGAAGAATTGTGTCAACATATACAGGCAGTGTCGACACATTGTGAAGAATTGTCAACATAAATTGTGTCGACACTTAGAGGCAGTGTCGACACCCAGAGAAGCTTAGTCGACATCAAATGTGTCGACACAAGGGAGATGTGTCGACACTCAGCAAGTTTCAACACAAGAAGGCATGTGTCGACACAAAGGAGATGTGTCGACACACAGCAGAATTCAACTAAGTGTAAAAGAAGAAGTACTTGTGTCGACACACAGAATCAGTGTCGACACATTCAACAGAAGGCTTGTGTCGACACACAGAATCAGTGTCGACACATTCTGAAGAAGCAGTGTCGAGAAGCTATTACAACAACACAAGGAGTTGTGTCGACACCATCAAGGCTAGTGTCGACACTTAGTTCACTTGTGTCGACACTTAGTCTATTTGTGTCGACACATAATGAAGATCAGTCTCGACACTTTCAGACAGAGACAGTATTTTCCAGAAGTGACTGGATGACTTGACATCTACCATTTCATCCGGTCTACTGCAACAGTCAGAGCTGTCAGAAGTTCGTTAGAAACCGGATCAGCCGGTTACCTTGGAGGAAGACTATATAAAGGCCTTTCTCCTTCAACAGAGGAAGGATCAATTAATAGAATCGATCAATCATCAATCAATCAGAAGATTAAGAAGATCAATACAGATCCAGAGAAAACTGTAAATCAGTATTTTGAAGAAAACTTCTAATTTACTTGGAGAGAGAGAACTCCAGTAATTGAAGTCAAGAAAGAGACTTGTTAATCAAAGCTCTTAAGAAGCAGGTTCTGAACCAGACTGCAAAGTAGGATCCAGATTTAATTCTCCATCCTAAGAAGGAAGTTGCCAGCCGGTCTACTTCAAGAAGATCATCTTTACTGAGTTCAGACTCAAGAAGTCTTGAAGAAAGCAAAGACAAAGTTGATCTCAGGAATCAGTACTATCAAGAACTGATTAAGAAGGTTGCCCTCTTCATTCTCTCAAACAGAGTGGTGATCTAAAACTTGTTATTATTTTCTTTTTGTTGGATCCTAAGGGATCTGAGTTGTAAGACTAAATTTATAAAGGCTGAGGTAGGGCTTTTGTGCCTGAGTGTAGGAGAATCAATTCTCTGAGTGTAGGCCTTGTTGAAGGCTGAGGTAGGGCTGTTTAGCCTGAGTGTAGGTCTTGTTGAAGACTGAGTGGTAGGGATTTGTGCCTGAGTTGTAGGAGTGGGGTCACTCTGAGTTGTAGGAACCTGATTTGGGGTTCTGAGTTGTATGAGCTGAGGATCTGAGGAGAAGTGCAGAAGTTAGGCCGAATCTAGTACACTACTAGATTAGCGAAGGGGGAAAGTGGATGTACCCAGACCTTGTGGAACAACTATAAAAATCTGTATGCACTCTGTGTTTGACTATTTCTGTGATTGCTGAGCTAGTTGTGCTGAATAGTTGTAGAATATTGCAAATACAGGTTTAATTGTATAGAGTTTCTGCCTTAAAATTAAAAAGAGAAAGTACACCTATTCACCCCCCTCTAGGTGGTTAGACACTATTGTACACCTATTTCTTTCAGAAGATATAACCGTGGGGGAGCTATCTTGGGTAGACAGATATGTGTCCTGAAAATCCGGGCATGTGGAGTACTCATCCTTGATTCGCTCGAATCCTACGACACTAACCTCCATAGTGGTGAGTAATAGGGTTAGGCGACTAAGAGCATCCGCGACTCGATTGTCAGCTCCCTTAAGGTGATTGAGACTAAAAGTGTAACCTTAGAGGAAAGATACGCACTTAGCGTGACGCGGGCTGATTTTATGCTGGCCATTGATGAACCGCAATGCTTCGTGATCGGAGAGGATCACAAACTCTTTAGAGAGGAGATAGTGCATCCAATGGTGTAAACATCTAATGTAACGCCCCCGATTTTTTTTCGATGATTTTATTTGTTTGGGCAACGTCAGATTTATGACGTCGTGGCGTTACTTTTAACGTCGATTTGACGGCGCAATGCCGTTAAGGCAATTTCGCGTACGTGCGGTCGAGTAGGCCGAATTCTTGTTGTAATGGAAAGATTTTGCATTTGGAATTTAAGTTAAGTAATTTTGAACTTGCTCGTCAAGTTTCATCGCAATCCGAGCATTTTTGGAGTCTCGGCGCGCGATTGAAGTTTTGGATTGTTTATGTTCGCCGTATACTTCGAAGATTAATATCCAGGGAATGACTCGTCTGATTCTGGTCTTGATTTAGCCGTTAGATTTGTAGCATTGGTGTTTGAATTTGGTGCAAGTTTCGTTTAATTCGGCGCTCGTTCGGGCTTCCGTGCTGAGTCGTCTCGAGAAGCTATGGTTCTACTCGATTAGCCCGTTTTAGATTTTACTCGGGCACCTTTTTGAGGGTCAAACCAGCGCTGTATCAAACTATGGTCAACATGAAATTTGTTCGTCTCGACGATATCTACAACGTTCATGTTGACCACTTTTCGAATTGAAGTCGTTTTAAACCCCTAATTCCGTTGTTTCTGCAATAACTCGAGTGGTGAGCTGCTACTCGAGTATATGCTGCTTCTACTCGAGTAAGTCATGTTTTTACTCGAGTAATGAGCCTCAACTCGAGTATATTGTGTTACTACTCGAGTAGGTATGTTATTACTCGAGTAGGTATGTTACTACTCGAGTAGGTATGCTGCTACTCGAGTAGGTATGCTGCCACTCGAGTAAGCTGTTTCTGTCTGTGTTCAGAGGCCGTTTTGAGGGTCAAAACGGCATC
Organism: Platanthera guangdongensis; assembly: GCA_039583875.1. NCBI lineage: Eukaryota > Viridiplantae > Streptophyta > Magnoliopsida > Asparagales > Orchidaceae > Platanthera > Platanthera guangdongensis. The sequence goes on from CM077149.1 coordinate 12,503,527, forward strand.
GTATCGAAACATGGTCAACATGAAATGTGTTCGTCTTGACGAGATCTACAACATTCATGTTGACAACGTTTTTATTTGAAGTCATCCTAGACCTCTATTTTGGGTTCCCACAAAACCGCTCGAAATAAACCATTTTTGACAAAACTTTTTATAAACATATATATATATATATATATATATATATATATATATATATATATATATATATATATATATATATATATATATATATATATATATATATATATATATTCTTGGACTTAGGTTTTAGAACCAAAAATTCATCTTCTCCGTTATTTTTCTCCCGAACCAGAGCAGCGAGCGAGAGAGAGTTTCTTTTTCGTGAATCTTCCGGTGGCCGCTGACGGTTCTCCAGTGATCGAAATCTTCAACCGAACTTAGATCCGGAAAGCTCTCGCCGAGAGCTACGCAATCGTGGTAATTTTATCCCCATTCCATGAGTTTTTTTCGTTAGGGTTTTTCGGCCCTAATCCCTTTTCCACCATTTTTGTCTAGATCTCAACCTCTCCCGCATCCTTTTGCCCCGATCTACGACGTGGAGTAATTCGGTGGACTTTTCCGGTAAAACCAATACAAGTGGTGGTTTCTACTCATTTCTCCTTGTCCGATTCGATGGTAACGGCTATGTTTTCATGTTCCCTAAAATTTTCTACGCTTATTCTTCCAAATTATTGCTATGATTAACCGCTTTGTTAATCACATGTTGTTATGATGTTTTGCCATGCTAACTCGATCTTGTCTATTTATGTTTAATCGTTCTTGAAGTGTCTTTCCGATGGCTTAAATGTCTTAGCTCTCGTTATCAAACGTATTAGAGTTTAATTAGGATTGTAAATCGTTCCTAAGGGTTGATCAACCATGTCCGGAATCTAGTAATGCCAAGTAGAATCTGTCGAGCCAAATCCCGAGATATTTGTGTTATGGTTTTTTTTTTGGGTTTCTTGAATGCGGGAGTTAGTGGATGATTCCACCTCTGCGGTATTTATTACCTTCATTAGTGCCCTGTGGAAGTCTACCTGGTTTTTGGATGCCTGCGGTGTATGGTGGAGAGCATGAGACTCCCTCACAGTTAGATGGATAATATATCCGTTTGTTTTGAGTGGTGTGTCCAAGAGTGACTGTACAACCCCGTGTCCGGCGAGCGGGCCCCGCCGGAGAGGTTGAGCAGAGCGGCAGAAGGGCTGGCCCGCTCCCACCCATTTCAGGCGAGCGAGCCGACAGGCGAGCGAGCGGGTCGCACAAGGGATCCTTGGCCAAAGCAGATGAGCCCGGCGACCCGTGATTGGCGAGTCGATCAAGGCCGCGACGATCGCCGGCCAACCCGCACGCGACCTGGCTACCGGTCCGCCCGGCAGAAGACGGACAGCTCGCCCATATCGTCTCGCGCTCGCCCAGGGAGGATAGGCGAGCCGCGAGGCCAGGCCGTGCTCGCCTCCTGCGGGGGAATTGGAGGCGAGCTGACCCCCAGGGGTGCGAATAGCTGCTCCGAACAGCGGAGCCCCGCTGTTGGCAGACCAGGTTGGACTGCGCATAGCTATTCAGAACAGCGGAGTTTGGCTGTTGGCAGGCCCAACCAGGGGCTTTTTGGTACTTCCAGGTCAGTTCTTTTGGTTATCGGCAGTTCAGATTCCGAAAATCTATAAATAAGACCCAAGGGGTACCTCAGAGGACACGCTTCCAATGCCTCCTTACTCTCATTTTCAAGTGTTCTCTGAGGGTACCTTAGCTCGGCTCTTGGCTAAGGAGGGGAAGCGCTCAGAGATCTTCCGGGTTTGTGGTGGGACCTCCCTGCCGAGCCCTTGGGTCTGTTCTTTCTTGTCTCTTTCGTTGTTTTTCTTGCAGGAGCAAAGTAGGCGCGAGACCACCCCTTCCCCAAGGGTCGAACTCCACAAGAGGCCGGTTTCCAGTTTCAACATCTTGGTGCGGTGAGCGTGGAGAGTGGTCAGTGCAGAAAAGCTTCGGCGAGCTCAATGGCGGGAGGACAAGGATCTGACAGGCAGAACTCGCCGCCCCCCCCGCCCCTCGCAACAGTGGGGATGTTTGAAGACTTCAGGAACGAGGTGCTGGACCTCGTCAAGATCGCACTCGGCGTGCGGGCCGAGTGTTCGACCCCGGCAGCCCAGATCACGGCCGCCCCCTCTCTGGGCGAGGACGCCCCTGGCCGGCGAGCTGGAAAGGAAGTGGCTGAGGAAGGCCGGGGGAGCGAGCTCTCGGGGCGCGAGCCCTTCCCCGGTTCGGCAGGCTGAGGCCGATTCGGCGAGTTGGGCTCGCGGGACTCGCCGGATCGCCCGGTGGTTGGAAACAGTCCTTTCAGCGAGCTGGTCTCCTCAGCATCAGTGCCAGAAGGGTTCAGGGAGCCCGAGATGTCCTACTACACCGGGAAGGGAGACCCGGTTCAGCATGTCCAATGGTTCGAGGACGTGGTCTCCATCCGTCAGATGTCGGACGGATTCAAGTGCCGTCTCTTCGCTATCACGCTCCGAGAGAAGGCAAGGGAGTGGTTCCACCAGCTGCCGGCCAGTTCCATCTATTGCTTCGAGGACCTGCGCCGAGGGTTCATGTTGAGGTTCACTACCTCAAAGAAGAGGAAGAAGGAGTCTGAGTCCCTGTTCCACATAAAGCAGGGGGTGAACGAGACGTTGGGGAGCTATGTGGATCGGTTCCAGGAGGAGGTCACCCAGGTCCAGGAGATGCCGGGCCACAGTCTGATGATGGCCTTCACCCTAGGCCTGCAGCAGGGTTTCTTCCGCATGGAGCTGAAGAGGATTCCCCCTCTCTCCTACGAGGAGCTGATTGAAAGGGCAGCGAGAGAGGTCGACGGGGAGGCGTCAAACCCGGAATTTGCAAGAAAGTTGGCCAAGTGGGCAACTGAGGAGGAAAAGGAGTCGAAGGGAGGAAGAGGACAGGAGGAGAGAAGGGGGGAGCTTAGGCAAAGGGAGCAGAGGGAGCAGAGGCAGCCCCAATGGCAGCAGCCGCCGAGATGGGGGCACCAGGAGCCCGACCGTCGGCTGGGCTGGAGGCCTGAGTGGCAGGGGCAGGGGCCACAGAGGGGGAACTTCGGAAGGGGTCACTATCAGGGAAGACAAGACCAGTTTCACCCACCGGGCTGGAGGCAGGGTCAGAGGCCCCGGCTCCCCGATCAGGAGGAGGCCATGGCCATAGCTCTGGGAGCCAGGAGGGGGATCATGAGAAGGAGGAGAAGGGAGTTCAGGGTGGAGCTGCCCTACTGCGACTTCCATCAAGAAGAGGAGCACGCAACAGCCACGTGCCCGGAGTTCCTGGAAATGAGGGGGAACTGGGGGCGGCAGCGGCAGCAGGAAGAGGCGCGGCAAGAAGTGAGGATCGAGGAGGTCCTGCCTCGGGCGGAGGAGGATCGCTGCGAAGACCGGGTGGATGTGGGGACCCGAGGAGGGATCGGAGTGATCCACGGGGGAGTGGGGATCGAGGCTTCCCGCAAGGCAAGCCTCCACACCATGTATCGGCGGAGCGTCGCCTCTACATCCCAAACCCCGCCCCCGGAGTAGAGGATCACCTTTTCCAGAAGTGATATGCCGGACCACGAGGACCCGTTCTGTGATGCGCTGGTCATCAAGGCCGCCATCGACAACTTCACCGTCTCTCGGATCCTCGTGGACAATGGGAGCTCCGTGAACGTCGTCTTCAAAAAGGCGTTTGACGCGATGCAGGTGGAGGCAAAAAGGGTGTTGGCCTCGGACGGGCCCTTGTTCGGGTTCTCGGGGGAAAGGAAGGAAGTAGAGGGAGGAGTCGGCCTCCATGTCACCTTGGGGGGGCAGTCCCGAAACTGCAAGTTCGTTATCATGGACGCCCCCAGCAGCTACAGCGCGATCTTCGGAAGGCCCCTGATCAGCGCCTTCCGCTGCGTCCCCTCATCATTCCACCAGTGCTTGAAGTTCAACATGGATGGGGTGCAGGTCAGGGTTAGGGGGGACCCAAAGGTGGCACGGGAGTGCTATGTCACTGCGGTGAACACCATCTCCTGGCAGGAGGGAGCCGAGGAGATGGGGCGCAGGATGGAGGAGGCCGAGCAGGGAGCAGGAGGGGTAGAGCAGGGAGTGAAGGGCTGCGCAGGGAAGGCGACAGGAGGAGATCTGCAAGAGGTGGCCAAAGTAAGGGCCATGGAAGGAGAGATGGAGGTAGAGGTCCCCGATCTGAAAGAAGGGGACGCCGAAGGATGGGGAGAGCGATCCAGGCTGGAGGCCGCAGAAGAAGTGGTGGAGCTGGAGGTGTTCACCCGGGGAGGAAGGATGGAGAAGGTCCGCGTCAGCGGAGGGCTGACCCCGGAGGACCAGGGCAGGATGCTGGAGTGCATCCAGAAGAACGTGGACATCTTCGCCTGGAGCGCCGCGGAGATGCCGGGGGTTGACGCGGATGTGGCTTGCCACCGCCTCAACTTGGACCCGGGGACACGCCCCGTCCAGCAGAAAAAGAGGTCCACGGCAAACAAGCTGGCGGAACCCATCAGGGAGGAGGTGGCGAAGCTTCTCAAGGCTGGCTTCGTGTCCGAAATCCAGTACCCCGGCTGGGTCTCCAACGTTGTGATGGTCAAAAAAGGAGACGGCCGCTGGCGATTGTGTATCGATTTTTCTCTTCTTAATAAAGCTTGTCCTAAGGACTGTTATCCTTTGCCTCGGATCGACGCGCTGGTTGACTCAGCCGTCGGCTTTTCTGTAATGAGTTTTTTAGATGCCTTTTCAGGTTACCACCAAATCAGGATGCACCCCCCGGACATCAAGGATGTCTCATTCATCACAGGGGACGGCTGCTACTGCTACAAGATGATGCCATTTGGGCTGAAGAACGCCGGGGCCACCTACCAAAAAATGATGGACAGGGTCTTCAAGGAGCAAAGGGGGAGAAACTTGGAGGTCTACGTGGACGACCTCATGATCAAGAGCCGAGACGTGGACTCCCACCTCCGGGACCTGGAGGAGACGTTCGCCACCCTGCGCCGATACAAGATGCGGCTGAACCCCCTTAAGTGTGTTTTCGGGGCTAGCCGGGGGAAGTTCTTGGGGCATCTCCTCACCCCCGCGGGGGTCGAGCCGAATCCCGACATGGTCAAGGCTATCCTGGAGCTGGGGTCCCCGCGGAATGTAAAGGAGGTCCAGCGGTTGACAGGGAAGCTAGCAGGACTGAGCCGCTTCCTGTCTCGGGCAGGGGAGAAGTGCTCCCCCTTCTTCAAAACGCTGAGGGGAGGCCAGAGGTTCGAATGGACTAAGGAATGCGAGGAGGCGTTCCAGGCCCTCAAGGAGCAGCTAACACAAGCCCCGCTGCTCCAGGGGCCGAAGGAGGGTGAGGATCTGTTCTTATATCTCGGGGTCGGGGCGGAGGCTCTGAGCTCCGTCTTGGTTCGAGAAGAGGGGAAGAGACAGCTCCCTGTCTATTACGTCAGCCGGGTCCTGAGGAAGGCCGAGCTCTGGTATCCAATCTTGGAGAAACTTGCATTCGCCCTAATCATCTTGGATCGGAGGCTACGACCTTACTTCCAGGCGCACTCGATCCGAGTGGTGACCGACCATCCTCTCCGCAACATCTTCGAGGGAGTGGAGCACTCAGGCCGGCTGGCCAAGTGGTCGGTGGAGCTAAGCGAGTTCGATGTCTCCTTCGTTCCGCGGCTCTCGATCAAAGCTCAGGCGATGGCCGACTTCCTGGCCGACTACGTGGTGGAAGTAGCCGAGGAGGAGCTCACTTGCCCGACTCCTTGGAAGGTGAGGGTGGATGGAGCATCAGGAAGGCATTCACTCGGGATAGGAGTGGTTCTGGAGAGCCCCCAAGGGACTCAGATTGAGCAGACGGTGGTGGTACATTTCCCCATTACCAACAACCAGGCCGAGTACGAAGCAGTGATAGCGGGGCTGCGCCTGGCCAGGGAGCTGGGGGTGCTGGATGTGGAGGTCCTAACCGACTCCATGGTGGTGGCTTCCCAGATCAACGGAGAGTTCGAAGCAAGGGAGCCCGCTCTGAAGTTATACTTGGTCAAAGTGAAGGGAGTCATAGGGACCTTCCAGACCTTCTCCATCCGGCACGTACCGAGGGGAGAGAATGACCATGCCGACCAGCTAGCAAGCACGGCCCCCGGGTGGGGGGCACCATCACCGACCTTTTCCGCCCCTCCATTGAAGAAGGGGAGCTCATGGAGATCGACCGACAGCCTTCATGGATGGATCCAGTAATAGTTTTCCTCTCCACGGGAGAATATCCAGAGGGAGTCGACAAGAAGAAGCTGAGGCACAAGTCCGCTTACTACCTCCTTAAAGACGGGCAGCTGTATAGGAAGACCCTCTCCGGGATGCTGGCCCGCTGCGTGTCCGAGGGTGAGGCGCAGAGGATCTTAGAAGAAGTCCACTCCGGAGAGTGCGGGAGTCATTCCGGGAGTCGGACCTTGGAAGGAAGGATAGTCAGGCAAGGGTATTTCTGGCCCACCCTGGGCCGGGATGCCGCAGAGTTCGCAAGGAGATGCCATAAGTGCCGGCTATTCGCCCCCCTCCAGCTACAGCCGGCCCAACAACTCAAGAGTATCACGGCCCCTTGGCCTTTTGCAATCTGGGGAATGGATTTGGTTGGGCCGTTCCCCCAGGCCAGCGGCCAGCGAAGGTTCCTCCTAGTGATGATTGACTACTTCTCAAAGTGGATGGAGGTGAAGGCGTTGGCCAAGGTGACCTCCCAAGTGATCAGGAACTTTGTCTGGGGGGAGATCATCTGTCGCCATGGGCTGCCCCAAGCCATCGTCACCGATAACGGACCCCAGTTCGCCAGCGCCGAGTTCACCAGCTTCTGCGAGCAGCTCGAAATCGACCTCAGGTTCGCCTCGGTCCACCACCCCAGGAGCAACGTGCAGGTGGAGGCGGCGAACAAGATCATCGTCAACCTCCTCAAGAAGAAGGTGGAAAACTTAAAGGGGAGCTGGGTGGAGCAGCTCCCCGCTGTTCTTTGGGCCCTTAGAACCACCCCTAACACGGACACAGGGGAGACCCCCTTCAAGCTCTCCCATGGATGCGAGGCGGTGCTCCCCATAGAATTTGAAGTCCAAACGCCGCGAGTCGGGACGGCCAAAGAGGGCCGAGAGGAATGGCAAACCGAGAACGAGGAGGAGCTGAGACTCTCCCTTGACATGGTGGAAGAGTTGAGGGACCTCTCGGCCATTTGACAGGAGGAGGTCAAAAGGAGGATGGCAAAATACTTTGACAAGCATGTCAGGGTAAAGCAATTTGCAGAGGGGGACCTGGTGCTGAAGAAGGTGGATGCGGCAGGAAGGTCGGCATCCGTGGGGAAGCTCAACCCCAGCTGGGAGGGGCCATTCATTGTGAAGGAAGCTTTGAAGTCAGGGGGCTATCGACTCCAAAATGTAGAGGGCGAGACCCTGAATCTCACCTGGAGTGGAGACGACATGAAGAGGTTTTTTCCCTAAGCACCTGTAAGCGACGCGATTTGTTATAATGAAGTCTTTCTTCTCTTCCCCCCCCCCAGGATTGTCACGTCTAGCTTGCTCAGATAATTGGAATATGCTTGGACCCCGAGAAGATCCCACTGCCAGGCTCCCACCTAGCTGGCAGGGCCGGAAGTCACTCGGTGTCATCCCTAGCCTCGAGAAGATCCCGCTGCCAGGCTCCCACCTAGCTGGCAGGGCCGGAAGTCACTCGATGGAATGTGCTTGGAACCCGAGAAGATCCCGCTGCCAGGCTCCCACCTAGCTGGCAGGGCCGGAAGTCACTCGGTGTCATCCCTAGCCTCGAGAAGATCCCGCTGCCAGGCTCCCACCTAGCTGGCAGGGCCGGAAGTCACTCGATGGAATGTGTTTGGACCCCGAGAAGATCCCGCTGCCAGGCTCCCACCTAGATGGCAGGGCCGGAAGTCACTCGGTGTCATCCCTAGCCTCGAGAAGATCCCGCTGCCAGGCTCCCACCTAGCTGGCAGGGCCGGAAGTCACTCGATGGAATGTGTTTGGACCCCGAGAAGATCCCGCTGCCAGGCTCCCACCTAGCTGGCAGGGCCGGAAGTCACTCGGTGTCATCCCTAGCCTCGAGAAGATCCCGCTGCCAGGCTCCCACCTAGCTGGCAGGGCCGGAAGTCACTCGATGGAATGTGTTTGGACCCCGAGAAGATCCCGCTGCCAGGCTCCCACCTAGCTGGCAGGGCCGGAAGTCACTCGGTGTCATCCCTAGCCTCGAGAAGATCCCGCTGCCAGGCTCCCACCTAGCTGGCAGGGCCGGAAGTCACTCGATGGAATGTGCTTGGACCCCGAGAAGATCCCGCTGCCAGGCTCCCACCTAGCTGGCAGGGCCGGAAGTCACTCGGTGTCATCCCTAGCCTCGAGAAGATCCCGCTGCCAGGCTCCCACCTAGCTGGCAGGGCCGGAAGTCACTCGATGGAATGTGTTTGGACCCCGAGAAGATCCCGCTGCCAGGCTCCCACCTAGCTGGCAGGGCCGAAAGTCACTCGGTGTCATCCCTAGCCTCGAGAAGATCCCGCTGCCAGGCTCCCACCTAGCTGGCAGGGCCGGAAGTCACTCGATGGAATGGCTTAGTAGGCGATAACCTGCAACCCAGAACAAATCACGTTGCCGGACTCCCACCTAGCCGGCGAGGCCGGGAATTACTCGAAAGGCATGAGCAGCAGGTCGGAATCACAAGAGTAAGTCAGAAAAAAGGGAGAAAGGGCCTAGCATATCCTCACCCTCAAGCCCCAGGGAAGGCGGCCGAGTAAACGCAAAAGCCTGGGCGAGAGCCCTCGGGGAAATAGGCATACGGCCGAGGGACGAGCCGGCTCACCTCGCTCGAGGGGCGAACCGGCTCGCCTCGCTCGGCGGACGGGCAGCCGCCTCGTCCGAACCAGGCCGCGGGGGGCAGGTCGCGCCATCCGGCAATAACGGCGTTGGAAAAATAAGCGGGCGAGAGAGCACTTATAAAAAGAGCAATGGCTAAAAAACACGAAGTATAAGCGCAACCCGCGCATACATCTCAAAACAGACAGATATACATAATGATGTTCATCTGAAAAGTAAATTACAAAAGGCAAGGAAGACGCGGGATCTAGGTCGAGAAATCCTAAATGGGCTGGAAGTTTTTGTCGCCAGGCTCCGGCACGGGGAGAAGCAGCGCCGGCACCACGTCTTCCGCCGAGAGTCCCGCTGCCTCGCTCGTAAGCAGATCCGCGCGCCGCAGCGTTTGCATCGTGTATTTCGCTGCGCTGGCCTCGTTCTTTTGCATTAGCACTTCCAGGTCGTAGTCGGAGAGATGCTCGCGCGGGCAGACCCTGCTGTCTGGAGGAGGGACAGCGGCGGCGGCCTCCAGCTCGCGTACCCGCGCCTCCAGCACCGCCTTTTCTTGGCCAAGGGTGGCGATCTCGGCACCCATCCGGCTCGCCGTCGCCGCGTCCTGGGGGAAAAGAATAGGAATAATCATGAGCTGTGTCCACGAAAAGGAGGGAGTGCGATTCAGGTTGAGCACGTACCACCCCGCCCAGGTACTGCGCGAGGGTCTCCTCGGCCGCGTCGGCTCGCCTCCTGTGAGTGTCCGCGTCCGCCTGGGCGAGCTTCCGGGCCTCTTCTTTCTCATCCGCCATCTTTTGGATGGACGCGGCGTTCCGCTCCACCTGGGTGCAGCGCCTCCCCACCATGTGAGCCAGCTCCAAACCACGCAGCTGGGCTCACGCGCTCTCATGAATGAGCACTCGCGTCTCCTCCTTGTCATAAATGGCGGCTTCTTCGCGCGAGTACAGACCAAAGGAGAGGCTGTACGCCTCCCCGCCGATGGTATCCTGCTCCATCCAGCTCGGCACCAGGGTCGAGATCGTCGCGCGGTTCGACTCCTTATCCCATGACAGGAGCGGGACGCCGAGCTCGTCCTGGTACCTCTCGCCGTAGCCAAAGTTGCGATGCCCTCTCGGCACGGGCTCCGCAGCAGCTTGAGACCCGCCCGGCGGAGCGGAGGTGCCCGCCACCCTGACCGGGGAGTCGCTGGTTGAGGCAACCTGCGGGGGCGAGGGACCCTCAGCCGGTAGGACCGCAGGGGCCTTGCCCTTTCTCTGGCTCGCGGCGGGTTGATGATCCGCGATATTCGCCACCTTCGGCGGAGGGACTGGCTGTCCGCCACCCGGCCGCTTCTTGGCCGGGACCGATGGGATGTCGCGCTGGGCGGCATCCGCAGCCTGCGCGCGGGCGAGAACCCCGCGGGGAATGCGAGCGCTCTCGTAAGGAGGGTGAAGAGGGATGTCGCGCTCGCCTGACAGAAGGAAGAGGTGAGATAAAGGAAGAAAGGGAATAAGGTATAACAGCGGCGAGTGACAAACCTCCCCCCGGCGGTACAGCAGCGAGGTCGTCAAGATGGCGGCGCAGGAACGCGACCTCAAAATTCTTCCCAGCGAAGAACGCGCACAGGTCAGCTTCGTGGCCGCCTAGGCTGGGGGGCCGGTAGCTCGCCTCGCTAAGTTGCACCGGCGAGAAGGGGACGTTGCCGAAGTCCCCTTTGACGAACAGAAATCTCTTGAGCCAATTGTGACTCTTGTTTACTGTCTCCCGCACCTTGAGGTGGGCGCTGGAGAAGTAGGCCGTCCCGTCTCGATTCGCCCGGAAGGAGAACAGCTTCCGGAATACGGCGAGGCTGAACTCCACTCGCTCCTCTCGCAGGAAGCAGGCGAACCCCACCATGACGGCGATGGAGTTCGGGGTCATCTGGCCCAGGACAACCCCGAAATACTTCAACACCTGTCGCACCTCGGGCCAGAGGGGAAGTCGCAGGCCCACCTCAAAGTGAGCGAGAGGGATGGCGAGCTCGTCCCTAGACAGGTCGTTGATCTTCTCCCCATCCCCAGGCCGCCTCGCGGAAAAACCCGGCGGAACGTGGTCGCCAAGGGCATCCAGGTACTCGCGCTCGGAGAGGACGGCGCGAGGAAAATCGTGCTCGGAGAAGGTCCAAGCGCACTTGCTTCGGCCGTCCACGTCGTCGCCGCCTCCGCCCATTCCCATCGAGTCGCCGCCGAACGCGAGAAGAGGAGACAGAAGGCGGGCACAGACGGTACTCCGTGGGGAACAGGAAGAAGGAGGGTTTGGAATCGGTGGAGAAATAAGGGCCGGCAAGGCCTCTTTATAGGAAAAGAGAGAGGGCGGGAAACTTCCCGCCGAAAGATGGGGTGCGGATAGCAAAAATCAGTCCGGCGGTTCGACTTCCCGCGCGCGACCGCACCTCAAAGGTCGATCCGGGACGGTTCTCGCCCGGCTGCGACCGCGGAGGACCAGTGCGGGCGAGCCTCAACTCGCACCCGCACACTGTGTTGCGCGAGACGGGAGACTCCCGTCTGGCGAGCTCCTCGGCTCGCCCTCGCACCGATCGGCGTAAGAGGAGGAATGGACCTTTCCCTTAACCCGCCCACAGAGGACAATAAAAACAGCATGATATTTCCAATGAACCTCAGCAGTAATAAGTTAGGCCCATAGGCGGGCTAAAAGAGTCGCTAGCGATTACGAATACAAGATAACTCCGAAATGACAACAACCCCGCAGTATCCCGCAAGCGAGGGGCAGACAACTGGGTCAGTACTCGACCCACTTCCACCTGTGCCGCCTCTTCGTTCCCGCTCGTGGCGGCACGCGAGGATCGTGGTAATCGCGAACCGCCACCAGTTCCCGCTGAGCCATGCCGACCTGCTCTGTGGCGCTCCTAAGATGTCCCTCGGCCCGCGTTATATGGACGCCCGGCGAGGTGACGTCGTCGTCCGCTTCACGCGGAGGGCCCTCCAAGACAGCGAGCCGGGCCTCAGTCTCGGCCTTGTCTTCATCGACCCTCTTCATGATCTCTTGCAGCAGCAGTGTGTGTTTCTGGAACAGCCGCATCACCTGCCTCTTCATCCCGACCGCATCGGTCGGGTCGCCTAGGTAGTCAGAAACACTGTCCACGTCGGGCGGGGGGGAATATCCTTCGCTCATCTCGGTTTCAGAGGAGGCCCCTTTATAGCCTGCAAACGGGGCGAGTCAGAAGGAGCGAGCAAGAGACGAAGCCCAACGAAAAATACCAGCTCACCAGGGGTTGGCACGTCGCCCGCACCGGCGGATGGGCGAGAAGAGCCCGACCGACCCCGAAAGGTTTCCCCCTCGAGGGTCTCGAGGGATTTTCCCAGTTCGTGGGAAGCCGGCGGGTGGGGGGTCTCCGGAGGAGGGCGGTCCAGACCTGGAGAACTCGCGACCCTCTCAGGCGACGGAGGAGGGGGACGATCCTCTCCCCGGTTCTCCACCTCCTCACAGGGAATTACCTGCAAAACAGAAAATCAGAGAAACAGCGATAATCAGCGGAAGGCCACGTACCCCGGGGACGACCTCAGCACCCGCCGCCGAGCTGGAGGCCGGGCAGTCACCCGCCAGAGAACGCCTAACAATCTTTCCCTTCGCCGGCCTGAAGAGAGGGCCGGAAGATCCGCGAACTAGCCATGGGGCGGCCTCGAGGGCCTCCTCCTGAGTCTGCAGGACCGCTGCCGCCAGGCGAGCTCGCACCTCTTCACTAACCGGCATCGAGAAACAAAAGTCTGCTCAGAGAAAATAAAGGGATCTGGGGAGCCTCCTACAGGGGTCAGCGGTATGTATTTATAATCGAACAGTGGGGGCCACCAAAAGATTCCCTGCCAGCTCAGCACAGTACTCGCAGAACACGCGGGTTGGATGATTCTTTTCGAGCTTGATTCAAGCTCAAAAAGAGCGGGGATTGTGTACAACCCCGTGTCCGGCGAGCGGGCCCCGCCGGAGAGGTTGAGCAGAGCGGCAGCAGGGCTGGCCCGCTCCCGCCCATTTCAGGCGAGCGAGCTGACAGGCGAGCGAGCGGGTCGCACAAGGGATCCTTGGCCAAAGCAGATGAGCCCGGCGACCCGTGATTGGCGAGTCGATCAAGGCCGTGACGATCGCCGGCCAACCCGCACGCGACCTGGCTACCGGTCCGCTCGGCAGAAGACGGACAGCTCGCCCATATCGTCTCGCGCTCGCCCAGGGAGGATAGGCGAGCCGCGAGGCCAGGCCGTGCTCGCCTCCTGCGGGGGAATTGGAGGCGAGCTGACCCCCAGGGGTGCGAATAGCTGCTCCGAACAGCGGAGCCCCGCTGTTGGCAGACCAGGTTGGACTGCGCATAGCTATTCAGAACAGCGGAGTTTGGCTGTTGGCAGGCCCAACCAGGGGCTTTTTGGTACTTCCAGGTCAGTTCTTTTGGTTATCGGCAGTTCAGATTCCGAAAATCTATAAATAAGACCCAAGGGGTACCTCAGAGGACATGCTTCCAGTGCCTCCTTACTCTCATTTTCAAGTGTTCTCTGAGGGTACCTTAGCTCGGCTCTTGGCTAAGGAGGGGAAGCGCTCAGAGATCTTCCGGGTTTGTGGTGAGACCTCCCTGCCGAGCCCTTGGGTCTGTTCTTTCTTGTCTCTTTCGTTGTTTTTCTTGCAGGAGCAAAGTAGGCGCGAGACCACCCCTTCCCCAAGGGTCAAACTCCACAAGAGGCCGGTTTCCGGTTTCAACAGTGACCACTACGCCTGTGTTTTTCGGTGGTGTGTCCAAGAGTGACCACTTCGCCGTGTTTTTGGGGTAGAGTCAACCACAGGTGCCTAATGAAGGTTTTGTACTTTCTTTCTTGAGAGATATTTTTGTAGTCACCTTATAGCCATGTGCGTCTGGTGCACCCTTGTGGAACGTGACAAGTCACGTTAGAGTTCTTTTCTTGTTGATGCCCAGTTTTCTTTTATAAATTACTTCAGTACTTTTGGTCTCGGGTTGGTACCCCGGTTGACCCCTTTGATTATTTTGGTTTATTACTTTTCCTGTCATCTTTTGTACCTTCTTGCTGATGTGTTCTGTTTTTGGAATGCCTCAGGTTCAGAGTAGTAGCAGTTAGCAGTGCTGGTGTTGGATTTCTGGCGGCAGTGTTGGCCGTGGTTGTTGTCTCGTCTTAGCGAGGTAGTTTGTTGTTGGTTTAGTTTTACTAGTTCAGACATACTTTTGTATGTGGGTTCGTGTCAGCTTGTTGGCGCCCACTGATTGTTAGTTGTTGATACTTGCTAGCTGCTCATTTATTTAAAAGTGGATGTTTTACTTGCTCTCTGGGAGGATTTATGCTAGGAATGCATGTTAGGTATTTTAAACTATAAAACCTACTACTACTACTTCATGCATTGCATAATTTGAAACTCTAACTTGTTATTTTTGGCGACCGTAAAAGCTATCTTCCCTACTATAATAAATTTAGAGTCTTGCATAACATGAGTTATCCTTTAGGGATGTTTTTACTCATGTAGGATGTTTGAGTTAATCTAATCAAGTATTTTTCCGCAACGTATAATATATTTTGATTCATGGACTAGATGAGCCACTAAGCCGAGGGATACGGCTAACTTCTGCACTTAACTGATTTTCCTTAAAATAACTTAAAAGGAACCTTTCTTCATTGTCGGTTGGTGTCTACCTGAGCGTCCGCAGTTATCCCCTGCTGACGTGGCATCATGACGCGCATTTTCCCTTACTCTGATAAAATTTATTGGCGGTGAAAATGCGGGTTGTGACAGTTGGTATCAGAGGGAGGTTGCTTGACAATTTGTCGGGCAACCTTTCCTTGTTGGTAATAGGTGTTTAGCATCATATCATACACACACCGATATGTCATCAGCACGTCTTGGCCGAAGCACGAACACTACACTCATAGCATAACATGAAGTATACGGGACATATTATGTAGTATGGGATGCATAATATGTGTCTGTATATGGATCCACCATAGGGGCAACATGTGAGGGTTATGTAGTATGAGATGCATAACCTCACCACATGAATGCGACTAGCACGTTTCTTTTTCGTTGCATGAGAATGTCATGTAGTATGGGATGCATAACATTTTCATGCGTACGCCGCTCATAACATGCATTAGGGCCTTTTTAGAATGCATAGCACAATCATGCATAGCATAACATTGCATAAGCACAACGTGCCAAGCTAAAGATTGCGGGATGACGTATGTACACACATGGGTTTAAATCAAAAAACAAATATAAATACATGCATTTATGTCATAGGCATAAGAGTCAATAGGATGAGAGGATATCATCCTAATTAGGACATAGCATCATTATAAAATCCCAGAGCAAGTTGCAGCATAAGCGGGTGTTTTTTAAGTATGGTTCTGAACTAGTTGTGTGGCTTTATCGTAAGATAGGATTTTGATGAGTTGTTCGTTTGCTTTTTAGAATGCCGCCAAAGCGTCCTGCGACGAGGTCGACTCCCCAGTCGGAGGGTGAGTCATCAGGTGCGTAAAGTGACGCGAATATCGAGAGTCTGCGTCAGAGCAATGAGGCTCTGTCAAGGCAGTTGGCTGCGATGCAATCGCAAATTGAGTCTTTGTTGTCTGCCGCTCCCGCGCAGCAACCTTCAGCGCAAGAGCCCGCCTCGAGCCAAGTTGTGCCTGATACCCCTGCTCCTCTGGTTCCCCCGATGGCGATACCACCAAAAATGAATTTCATATCGCACTTCCAGCGGTTGGGGCCTCCCACCTTCGACAGGAGTACTGACTTTGTGGTTATAGATGACTGGATCATCTCCATCGAGGAGATGTTTTCGTATTCTGGAATTCTAGAAGCCTAGAAGGTGATGATTGCAGCCTATCAGTTAAAAGGTCTGGCGAAGAGTTGGTGGATTCGGGAAAGAGAGAGCCTAAAGGAAGGCTGTACTTGGGAATCTTTTAAGAAGATGTTGCTGAAAAAGTTTCTGCCCTCGGTCGAGCAAGACCGCCTGATGAATAACTTCCTACATCTAAAGCAGAGACAGCTCACCGTGAGCGAGTACGAGATTGAGTTTAGCAAACTGAGCAGGTTTGCTCCGGATTTGGTAGTTTCTGAAGAGGGTAGAGTGAAACGTTTCTTGGGAGGACTACAAAGAGATGTACAGCAGTTGGCATACGCTTACCAAGCTGAAAGTTTTGCTGAAGCAGTGGAAGCCGCTTTAAAAGTGGAGGCGATTGAAAATGCTAAGAATCGCGGTGCTGCGACAAGGAAGGAGAAAAGAAAAGGTGTTGAGGATGGTAGCTCCAGGGCATTTGGCCCTTCTTCGAAGAAGAAAAGTAAGGATGTGTGTAGCTTCTGTGGTCGACCTGGCCACCCCTACGAAAGGTGCTTCAAGAGGACTGCAACCCTGAAGCAGCAGGTGCATGCCATCCAAGGTGCACCCAAGGGAGAGCTTGTGTGCTCGTTCTGTGCAAGGAAGGTTCATGATGTGACTCGTTGCTGGATGAAAGAAAGGGTTTGCTTCCAGTGTGGGCAGAAGGGACACCAGAAGTCTTCGTGCCCCCAGTCTCAGCCCCCACTGCAGCCTGCCCCACTTCGAGCTCTGCCGCCGCCACCAAGCCTGGATAAAGGAAAGGGAAAGCTGAACGTGATGACCAGTGAGGAAGCCCAACCCTCTACGCAAGTTATATCAGGTTAGCCTCAGTTTAATCTATCCTTATTAATTATCCTTGTTGCCCTAGTTATTGTTCGTTTAGTTACGTATGTTACGGTTTTAGGGGAGTTTAAGGTGCGGAATAGGTGGGCTCGCATCCTTTTCAACTCGGGTGCCACCCATTCCTTTGTGGCCCGAAGATTTGTTGATAAGCACCGTCTGAGTGTCGACCAATTAGGAGGCTCCTTCAATGTCAAGCTCCCTTCCGGTGATTCAGTGATATCTAACCAAGGAGTTCTGAGATGCCCTATTCGTCTTGGCAATTTTCTGGCGTATGCGGATCTGATGATTTTGGATCTGTCTGATTTTGACGTGATTCTGGGCATGGACTGGCTGTCCAAATATGATGCGGTCATCCAGTGCAAGGCTAAGCGATTGGATTTTAGAATGGACGACGGACAACCTATGAGCGTCTATGGATTTCAGGACAGAGTTTCCCCTGTCATTTCTGCGGTACGTGCTTATCGTGCTATAGGGTTTGGTTGCGAGGCGTTTTTGGTTTCTATTTCTGCTCTGGAAACAGCTTTTGTTACGCCACGTCTTGAGGATGTCTCGGTGGTACGAGAGTTTCCAGATGTCTTTCCTGATAGTCTTCCAGGACTTCCTCCTGAAAGGGAGATAGAGTTAGTGATAGACCTCGAACCGGGCACTCGTCCCATTGCTAAAGCACCGTACCGTATGGCTCCGCGTGAGTTGGATGAGTTGCGTACTCAGCTCCATGAGTTGCTGAGGTGTGGTTTTATTAGGCCAAGTACTTCTCCATGGGGTGCTCCTGTTTTGTTCGTCAAGAAGAAAGATGGATCGATGAGACTTTGCATCGATTATAGGGAATTGAACAAGGTAACAATTAAGAATAGATATCCCCTGCCAAGGATTGATGATTTGTTTGACCAATTGCGTGGTAGATCGGTATTTTCAAAGATCGATCTTCGCTCAGGCTACCACCAGTTGAGGATTCGAGAGGCAGATATTCCTCGAACCGCTTTTCGTTCACGACATGGACATTATAAGTTTCTAGTGATGTCTTTTGGTTTAACCAATGCACCTTCTGCCTTCATGGATTTGATGAATCGGGTGTTCAAGGATTTCTTGGACCGATTTGTTATTGTGTTCATAGATGATGTCTTGGTGTACTCTCGCAATGTTGAGGAGCATACGCAGCATTTGCGTCTGGTTTTGTCGACCCTGAGGGAGCATAAGTTATATGCAAAGTTGAGCAAGTGTGAGTTTTGGTTACCTCAGGTGTCCTTTCTGGGTCATGTGGTAAGCAAGGACGGTATTTTTGTGGACCCGACTAAGATTTCTGCGGTAATGGAATGGGAGAGACCTTCTACGCCGAAGGAGATTAGGAGTTTCTTAGGCCTAGCTGGCTATTACAGAAGATTCGTGGAAGGATTTTCGGTGTTGTCTGCTCCTCTAACTAGACTTACTCAGAAGAATACTGCTTTCATTTGGAGTGATAAATGTGAAGAGGCTTTCCAAGAGCTGAAGAGGAGATTATGTACTGCTCCGATTTTAACCTTACCTACTGAGGGAGTTGAGTATGCTGTGTATGTCGATGCGTCACATATCGGACTTGGTTGCGTTTTAATGCAAGATGGTAAGGTGATTGCGTATGGATCGAGACAACTAAAGATCCACGAGAGAAACTATCCGACGCACGATTTGGAGTTTGCTGCCGTAATTTATGCACTGAAGCTTTGGAGACACTTATTATATGACGCGATGTGCAAGAACTATACTGACCATAAGAGTTTGAAGTACGTCTTCACTCAGAAGGAGCTAAATCTGCGCCAGCGTTGGTGGTTAGAATATGTAGCAGATTATGAAGTGGAAATTATTTATCATCCAGGAAAGGCAAATGTAGTAGCCGATGCCTTGAGTAGAAAGACCGCTAAGATTTTTAATCTATCGGTGCAGTCCTTGATAGAAGAATTTTTGTTGATGGATATTGAGGTTGGGAGTAGTACTGTGCCTGCTAGTCTTGAAGCAGAAGAACCCTCTTGGATTTCCCTTACTCAAGCACATCAGAAGGATGATCCGAACTTGTTACATCTCCGAAATAGAACGGTGAAGGGAGAGCTACCCGATTTCTTTGTGGACGAGTTGGACACCCTGAAGTATCGGGGTAGATTTTGCGTCCCCGCCTTTGACAATATTCGAGCTACGATCTGTGCTGAAGCTCATAGTTCCAGTGTAGCCTACCACCCTGGCTCCACAAAGATGTATAAAGATCTGAAGCAAATTGTTTGGTGGTCAGGGATGAAGAACTACATCGCAAAGTTTGTATCGGAATGTTCTACATGTCAGCGTGTTAAGGCTGATCATAGAAGGCCTGGTGGTAAGTTGACACCGCTTGATATTCCAAGTTGGAAGTGGGAAAGTATTTCAATGATTTTATCACCGGTCTGCCAAAGTCTCCCCGTGGGCATGACTCCGTTTGGGTGATAGTCGATAGATTGACAAAGTGTGCTCACTTTGTTCCATTTAAGATTGGGTACTCGATGAAGAAGATAGCTGAGTTATATCTTGAGGAGGTCATCAGGTTACATGGTGTGCCTGTTAGCATCGTATCAGATCGGGACTCTAGATTTACGTCTCGTTTTTGGAAGAGTTTACAGGAGGGGTTGGGTACCGATTTAAGGTATTCCACCGCCTATCATCCTCAGACTAATGGTCAGACGGAAAGAGTAAATCAAATCGTAGAAGATATGATCAGGTGTTATATTTTGGATCATGGTGGTGCTTGGGATGAGCGTCTCAGACTTATGGAGTTTGCTTACAATAACATTTATCAAGAGAGTCTGCAGATGGCTCCGTTTGAAGCCTTGTATGGGAGGCGTTGTAGAACCCCACTATTTTGGGCTGAAGTTGGTGAGAGGCCGTTGTTAGGTCCGGAAGCCCTTGAAGAGATGAATTGTGCTGTGACTCATATTCGAGAAAAGCTTCGTGTGGCTCAAGAACGCTATGAGAAATATGCTAATCTTCGAAGGGTTGATCTGGAGTTTGCGGTTGGAGACTTGGTGTTTCTGAAGGTTTCTCCAATGTCCGGTGTTAAAAGATTTGGTAGGAACCACAAGTTAGACCCCCGGTATGTGGGACCTTTCCAGATTCTTGAGCGCATCGGAGTGTCGGCTTACAGGTTGGAATTGCCTGCGACCTTCCCTGGTGTCCATGATGTGTTCCATGTGAGCCAGTTGCAGAAATGTGTTCGTAATGATCGTCAAGTACTAGACTCGATACCCCAGATTCAGCCCAACCTTACTTATGTGGAAGAACCTGTTCGTGTTCTGGAATTTTAAGAGCGGGTGTTGCGGAGAAAGACCATCCCTATGGTCAAGATTCTTTGGAGAAATCAAGATGTCGAGAGCGCGACGTGAGAATTGGAATCGGTGATGAGGGGATCTCACCCGCACCTCTTCTCTTAGTTTCAGGTATGTCGTTATGTTTTCAGTTATGTTTGATTTTATCGTTTTTATTGGTTTTGGAGTTGTGTTAAGTTTCGGGACGAAACATCTTTTTAGGGGGAGTGACTGTAATGCCCCCGATTTTTTTTCGATGATTTTATTTGTTTGGGCAACGTCAGATTTAAGACGTCGTGGCGTTACTTTTAACGTCGATTTGACGACGCAATGCCGTTAAGGCAATTTCGCGTCCGTGCGGTCGAGTAGGCCGAATTCTTGTTGTAATGGGAAGATTTTGCATTTGGAATTTAAGTTAAGTAATTTTGGACTTGCTCGTCAAGTTTCATCGCAATCCGAACATTTTTGGAGTCTCGACGCGCGATTGAAGTTTTGGATTGTTTATGTTTGCCGTATACTTCGAAGATTAATATCCCGGGAATGGCTCGTCGGATTCTGGTCTTGATTTCGCCGTTAGATTTGTAGTATTAGTGTTTGCCTTCGGTGCAAGTTTCGTTTAATTCGGCGCTCGTTCGGGCTTCCGTGCTGAGTCGTCTCGAGAAGCTAAGGTTCTACTCGATTAGCCCGTTTTAGATTTTACTCGGGCGCCTTTTTGAGGGTCAAAACGGCATTGTATCAAAATATGGTCAACATGAAATTTGTTCGTCTCGACGATATCTACAACTTTCATGTTGACCACGTTTCGAATTGAAGTCGTTTTAAACCCCTAATTCCATTGTTTCTGCAATACCTCGAGTGGTGAGCTGCTACTCGAGTATATGCTGCTTCTACTCGAGTAAGTCATGTTTTTACTCGAGTAATGAGCCTCTACTCGGGTATATTGTGTTACTACTTGAGTAGGTATGTTATTACGCGAGTAGGTATGTTACTACTCGAGTAGGTATGCTGTTACTCGAGTAGGTATGCTGCTACTCGAGTAGGTATGCTGCCACTCGAGTAGGCTGTTTCTGTCTGTGTTCAGAGGCCGTTTTGAGGGTCAAAACGGCATTGTATCGAATAATGGTCAACATGAAATTTCTTCGTCTCGCGATATCTCCAACTTTCATGTTGACAACTTTTTGATTTGAAGTCATCCTAGACCTCTATTTTAGGTTCCCGCAAAACCGCTCGAAATAAACTGTTTTTGACAAAACTTTTTATAAACATATATATATATATATATATATATATATATATATATATATATATATATATATATATATATATATATATATATATATATATATATATATTCTTGGACTTAGGTTTTAGAACCAAAAATTCATCTTCTCCGTTATTTTTCTCCCGAACCAGAGCAGCGAGCGAGAGAGAGAGTTTCTTTTTCGTGAATCTTCCGGTGGCCGCCGACGGTTCTCCGGTGCTCGAAATCTTCAACCGAACTTAGATCCGGAAAGCTCTCGCCGAGAGCTACGCTATCGTGGTAATTTTTTCCCCATTCCTTGAGTTTTTTTCGTTAGGGTTTTTCGGCCCTAATCCCTTTTCCACCATTTTTGTCTATATCTCAACCTCTCCCGCATCCTTTTGCCCCGATCTACGACGTGGAGTGATTCGGTGGACTTTTCCGGTAAAACCAAGGCAAGTGGTGGTTTCTACTCATTTATCCTTGTCCGATTCGATGGTAACGACTATGTTTTCATGTTCCCTAAAATTTTCTACGCTTATTCTTCCAAATTATTGTTATGATTAACCGCTTTGTTGATCACATGTTGTTATGATGTTTTGCCATGCTAACTCGATCTTGTCTATTTATGTTTAATCGTTCTTGAAGTGTCTTACCGATGGCTTAAATGCCTTAGCTCTAGTTATCAAACGTATTAGAGTTTAATTAGAATTGTAAATCGTTCCTAAAGGTTGATCAACCATGTCCGGAATCTAGTAATGCCAAGTAGAATCTGTCGAGCTAAATCCCGAGATATTTGTGTTATGGTTTTTTTTGGGTTTCTTGAATGCGGGAGTTAGTGGACGATTCCACCTCCGCGGTATTTATTACCTTCATTAGTGCCCTGTGGAAGCCTACCTGGTTTTTGGATGCCTGCGGTGTATGCTGGAGAGCATGAGACTCCCTCGCAGTTAGATGGATAATATATCCGTTTGTTTTGAGTGGTGTGTCCAAGAGTGACCACTACGCCTGTGTTTTTTGGTGGTGTGTCCAAGAGTGACCACTTTGCCGTGTTTTTGGGGTAGAGTCAACCACAGGTGCGTAATGAAGGTTTTGTACTTTCTTTCTAGAGAGATATTTTTGTAGTCACCTTATAGCCATGTGCGTCTGGTGCACCCTTGTGGAACGTGACAAGTGACGTTAGAGTTCTTTTCCTGTTGATGCCCAGTTTTCTTTTGTACATTACTTCAGTACTTTTGGTCTTGGGTTGGTACCCCGGTTGACCCCTTTGATTATTTGGGTTATTACTTTTCCTGCCACCATTTGTACCTTCTTGCTGAGGTGTTCTGTTTTTGGAATGCCTCAGGTTCAGAGCAGTAGTAGTTAGCAGTGCTGGTGTTGGATTTCTGGCAGCAGTATTGGTCGTGGTTGTTGCCTCGTCTTAGCGAGGTAGTTTGTTGTTGGTTTAGTTTTACTAGTTCAGACATACTTTTGTACGTGGGTTCGTGTCAGCTTGTTGGCGCCCACTGATTGTTAGTTGTTGATACTTGCTAGCTGCTCATTTATTTAAAAGTGGATGTTTTACTTGCTCTCTGGGAGGATTTATGCTAGGAATGCATGTTAGGTATTTTAAACTATAAAACCTACTACTACTACTTCATGCATTGCATAATTTGAAACTCTAACTTGTTATTTTTGGCGACCGTAAAAGCTATCTTCCCTACTATAATAAATTTAGAGTCCTGCATAGCATGAGTTATCCTTTAGGGACGTTTTTACTCATGTAGGATGTTTGAGTTAATCTTATCAAGTATTTTTCTGCAGCGTATAATATATTTTGATTCGTGGACTAGATGAGCCACTAAGACGAGGGATACGGTTAACTTCTGCACTTAACTGATTTTCCTTAAAATAACTTAAAAGGAACCTTTATTCATTGTCGGTTGGTGTCTGCCTGAGCGTCCGCAGTTATCCCCTGCTGACGTGGCATCATGACGCGCATTTTCCCTTACTCTAATAAACTTTATTGGCGGTGAAAATGCGGGTTGTGACATCTAATGACTGCATAAAACTCCCTATCGTAATTTGAGTAATTCAATTTGGCGCCCGCTAACTTCTCACTAAAATAACTCACAGGGTGTCCTTCCTGACTCAAGACACCTCCTATTCCCACGCCAGAAGCATCACACGTAAGCTCAAAGACCTTTGTGAAGTCAGGTAGACATAAGACAGGTGCCTCAGTCATAAGCTCCTTAATGCGTTGGAAAGCGATAGTGGCGGACTTCATCCAAGTAAACTCACCTTTCTTCATGCAATCACTAATGGGGGCCATAATGCTACTAAAGTCTCGAATTAAACGGCGGTAGAAAGTAGCTAACCCATGGAAACTCCGCACCTCTCGTAACGTGGTCGGTTCGGGCCAATCCATAATGACTTTAACCTTGTTAGGGTCAACTCTAATGCCTTCCGAACCGACTATGTAGCATAAGAACTCCACTTCAGTGACATAGAATGTGCACTTCTTGAGATTAAGGAATAAGGTTTCCTTCCGCAGGGTGGAAGAATCAACCTCATGTGGGATACGTGCTCAGCAGTGGTGGTACTAAAGACTAAGATGTCATCGAAATAGACGACCACAAACTTCCCCATGTAAGGCTGAAAGACATGTGTCATCATCCGGGAGAAAGTGCTGGGGGCATTGGATAGCCCAAAGGGCATCACAAGCCACTTGTATAACCCATCCTTTGACTTGAACGTAGTCTTCCATTCGTCCCCCTCACGGATCCTGATCTGGTGATAGCCACTCCGCAAATCTAACTTTAAAAAAATGGTAGCGCCAGATAAGACATCGAGGAGGTCATCTAATCGCAGAATAGGAAATCTATATTTGATGGTAATCTTGTTGATAGCACGACTATCAACACACATTCTCCACGTACCATCCTTCTTGGGAGCAAGAAGGGCAGGTACCGCATATGGACTCATACTAGTCCTAATGAACCCCTTTTTCATCAAATCCTCGATCTGGGTCTGTAACTCTTTATGGGCGGCGGGATGAAGCCTATAGTGGGGTTGGTTCGGTAAAGAGGAACTAGGGATAAGGTCTATCGCATGCTGTATATTCCTCAGCGGTGGTAACACCAAAGGCAGCTCATCCTGGTACACATCCTTATATTCGTCCAACAATACCCGTAACTCTTTAGGCAAATCGTCCAATGCTCTCGAATCCCCTTTCGCACTCATAAGAACTAGTTATTACATCATCCCGTCAAGAAAGGGATCCTTCACAAATTCTTTTCTACCCACTAGATTCAACGTCTTCCTCTCGACCGGAACAGTGGTGTCCTTAGCTAAAGCTACCGGCTCCTTCGGGACGGTCGGCCTCAACGTAATGACCTTACCATTAAATTTAAATTCATACGTGTTGGATCTCCCAAAGTGTGTCACATCGCGGTCATAAATCCAAGGGCGGCCCAACAACACGTGGCAGGCGTCCATAGGAAGGACATCACACAACACCTCGTCAGTGTACGATTTGATCGAGAGGGGTACAAGGAATCGATTGGTGACCGGGATGGTAACCTTATTAATCCAAGCTACTTGGTAGGGAGTCGGGTGGGGCTGCGTAGTCAAGTGCATACGTGTAATGACATTCTCAGAGATGACGTTCACACAACTGCCACTATCAATGATCAACTTGCACAACTTCTCGCCACTCTTAAAGATCAGGGAAAATATACTCGTCCTCTTCCAGTCATCTAATGGACGGGGAGTGGTCAAGATACAATGCATCACCATAAGGGGGTGATCGTCCTCTAAATCACTTGGGACCCCTTCTGGGTCACTCTCCTCAGCAGTCTCATATACGTAATCAGCAAGCTTGGTAGTCGACTCTAATAGGGTTATGGCTTTGGTCTTCGTTGGGCATTCAAAGGCGTAGTGGCTTTGAATGCCGCAAGAGTAACATGTAGCGTTAGACTTGCTAACTTTCCCGATGGGGATACACTCACTTGTAGGGTTCTTAGCATTCCTAGCAGTGATCACGACAGACTTGGACTCGGTGGACCGAAACTTCCCTTTGTCAGGATATGTGGAGGAAGATGCTCTAGCTGTGGACTTTCCCTTCACATGGGAATAACGGGAGTGAGCCTTAGAGGCTAAGTGCTTTTCGATGTCGAGGGCGGCATTGAACGTCGTGTTCAGATCCGTATGACCATATCGTAAGAGCTTCCACTGAATATCGGGATGAAGCCCCTTACGAAATCTGGATAGGGTGACCTCGGGGATCTCCCTTAGATCACAACGCACCATACGGTCTTTCAGTTCTCCCATATACTCAGCTACCGAGTTTGAGCCCTGCCGCAAAATGTCAAGCTCGTCGAACATCTGTGTCCGATGGTACGTGGGAACGTACTGATCGGTCAACAAGTTCTTCATCACGGCCCATCCAATAAGTGGGACCCCGTACCCGGTTCCTAGCCTACGCTCTTCATTCAGCAAATAAGTTTTGGCGCGTCCCGTTAGCTTCATCCTGACAACTTGAACCTTTTGATGGTCCATAAGGGTGTGCCAATCGAAGTAGCACTCCATATCCACCACCCAAGTAAGGAAGATCTGTGGATCTCCCATGCCATCATAAGTGGGGGCGTCGATCTTAATGGCCCTAGTAATATCGAAAGCACGATCGTGGCGGTGTTCTCGAGGGGGCACTCGGGGAGAGTCCTCATCGGATTCCGAATCTGGAGTTTGTTGGCGCCGGTTGGGCTGCTCAACATTAATGGGTGGCAGGGGTGGCCTTGCTTGATTTTGTAGGATCTGTGCTAACATGTTCCTAAGCTCCGTCATTTCGTTACGTAGCCCTGCTATGGCCCCGGTGTTGGGATTCCCACGCTCATGCGCAGCCATCCTAGACGTAGACGGTGTCGTGTATTCCGATCCTAGCCTAGTGCACATTCAGGTTTAGAAAAAATCTTGGGAAGATGATTTTTCCTAGGGCTGAAGCTATATTGGAAATAAGATACTTTTATAGATTACCGATGTGAGGAACACGTGGATCGTTAAAATTTTTTTTTTGAAATTTCGCTGAAAAATAAAGATTTTAGCCCGCTATTGGCAGACCACCGAAAATAATTTTTTTGTTTTTCTAAAGATTAGATTGACCAACCAGGAATGCAGCGAGGATGTTTGCAACGTGGGAGTTGAAACAACCGCCTCTAATACCAAATTGGTGTAGGGGAGACCGTGATACGTGCTCGACTACACTAACAGAAACTATCGTCACAAAGCATAAAAGCAAGATAGGAGGGCTTCGACCAAAAGCGAATGAAAAGGGGGTCGGGTTGGCTCCCAAATCCGAATGATAAAATCAATATAGAAGATTCTAGCCGGACTCTATACAACGTCCTTAAGACCCACCTCTCCAATAAGCACACAACTCACCACACCTACACAAGCATCTATTGTACCAACTCGAGCCGTTTCAAATGCAACAATAATTTATTTCGGAACAGCGACAAACTTCAAATGGCGGTCGAGTTCCAGTTGAGATTAATTCCGTTGTTGACACAAAGTGTTCCAATCTTGGAGAGCAAGTCAAGGCTAGGCCAAGTCTCGCTCCCACAACGGATCTTCCCAATCCGAAATACAAGAGATTCAATAACAACGAAGCCAGATCAGATTTTGCAGGCGATGTATTTTAAAATCACGGAAAAGATGGTTTGCCAAAGCCTCCACAAACTCAAAGCAAGAATCACTAAAGATGAAGAGATTACCCAACCAAGAACATCAATCACACAAGATAGGTGGGAGATTCACTCTCTCCACGGAACCATCGGCGTCACACCGAATGGGGCTGCAATCCTTCTACATCAGATTCGCACCGAAGGAAGCCACGCCGGTGTCGCACCGAAGAGGGGAGGAAGGAAGCAAGGGGGGCGGCTTCACACCACAAGGCCGGCGGCTTGGAGTCTCTCCTTAGCCGAATTTCTCCTAGGGAGTTTCTTTGGATTCAAATTCTTCTTCTTCTCTATTAATTCTCATAAAGAGGTCTCCTTATATAGGAGTTACAAACACATAGGAGTTACAAACACATAAGAGTTACAACATGCCCTTAACCATCCATGATGGAGATGTAATCTCATCCATCCGTATGGTTAAGTACACACCACAAACTATGAAATGTCCAAAAATAAAAATTACATAACATTTATGAATATAAAATTATCATCCAAACATGAAATAATTTTATATTCATCAATATAAAATAAAAGTGCACGAAATAACAAAATTAATTATTCACGGCGGATTTGGCACGCTGCGGGCGGAGGTTGTAACGCGATCTTCCTTCAGCATCATCACGACACCTAAGATCTTTGTGTCATTGTGCCTCGGCAAATGGGTCATCATCAAGTAGTGGCGGAGGGGCCGCAGCATCACGACATCAACTGTGTCGACACACATGACTTGTGTCGACACACACACCAGAATTTCTTCTAAGTTAATTGTGTCAAGACAAGAAGTGACTGTGTCGACACACAGGACTTGTGTCGACACATTCTTACAAAAGCTATGTCGAGAAGCAGTGTCGACACCATGAGAGTTGTGTCGACACCACCAAGGATTGTGTCAACACTTAGTCTACTTGTGTTGACACATGTAAAGTTCAGACTCGACACTTTGCTGACAGAGACAAAGTTTCAAGAAGTGACTGGAGACTTGACAGCTGCCATAACCAACAAGTCTACTGCAACTATCAGATCTGTCAGAAGTTGGTTAGCAACCGAATCAGCCAGTTACCTTGGATGAAGTCTATATAAAGACAGATTCTATCAACTGAAGATGAAGAAGTACACAAAACACAATTACAACAGAAGATCCAACATACACAAGAAAATCTGGTCAGAGATTTCAAGTGGATCTAAGTGAAGAATTTCAAAATATCTTCAGAAGAATTTGTAGAGAGAGAGCTCCAACAATTCAAGTGAAGAAAGAGACTATCATCAACTAGTCTCTTAAGAGCAGATCCTGAACTAATTTGCAAAGAAGAATTCAGTTTAATTTCTGGATTTTAAGAAGGAAGCTGATTGAAGATCAACTTCAAGAAATTCAACCTTACTGTGTTTAGATTCAAGAAGCTTTGCAGAAAGCCAAAGACAGGTTGATTTCTGTGTAATCAGATTCTTCAAGAACTGATCAAGAAAACTTTCTACCCATTCTCTCTCAACTTGGGTGAAAGATAAAACTTATTTTATATCATTTTTCTGTAAGATCATTATTGATCTGAGTTATAAGCCTAATTTATAAAGGCTGAGGTAGGGCTGAGTGCCTTAGGTAGGAGATTTACATCTCTAAGTTGTAGGCCTTGGGAAGGATGAGGTAGGGATGTGTGCCTGAGATAGGAGATTTAATTCTCTGAGTTGTAGGCCTGGGTGAAGGCTGAGGTAGGGCTTAATTGCCTGAGTTGTAGGGGTGTGGACTCACTCTGAGTTGTAGGAACCTTGACTGGGTTCTAAGCTGTAAGATCTGTGGATCTGAGAAAGAAGGAAGAAGTTAGGCCGAATCTAGCACACTGCTAGATAGGCGAAGGGGGAAAGTGGATGTACCCATCATTTGGGGAACCACTATAAATCTGTTTGCCATCTGTGATTGTGTGTCATATTGTGATTTTTGTGATGTGGTAGCTGTAGAACTGTTTGATTCTATTTGATTAACTGAATTATTATTCTGCCTTAGAGTAAAAAGGAATTGAACCTATTTAACCCCCCTCTAGTTGTTTAGGTTATCTTGAAACCAATTCTTTCACTCCAAACCCTCCCAAATTTTGATGAGCGGTCCCTCGTCTCATGATATGTCTCTGTATAAATTTTCACCTCATTTGGATGTGTTTTGGATAGAAAATGAGCTAACCCTAATTTTACCTTAATGGGGTTCTTAAGTAAAAAGTGCACCTTGAGGTTGAGTAGTTTAATCACCTCAACAGAGGTTGAGATTTTGACCACTGACTTGACATAACCTTAGTCACCCTCATTGGGATTATGGGGTTGTTTATGGCAGTTTTGCCCAAGGATCCAAACTCAAACCCTAAGGAGGGGCTCTTGAGTGTCGTGAGGGGCATGGGGTCACATGCCCTTGTGTGATCTTGCCTCTTGGTAGAAGTGATGCTAGGGTAGCCAAAGCCCTCTGATATGAATCTTAGAGGATTTTGAGATGGATAGACCTCTCAAATCCCTAACCCTAGTTTAGGGCATATCCACATTTTGTGTAGAATAAGCCACCAAAACTTACTAAAAAGGTTTGAAACTTAGGTAGCATGGATTTTAAGTTATTAGGACTTCTGGTGAATTTATTGGAATTTTATGAGTAATATTACTAGCACCCCCTTTGTCACATGATGTGGCCCTAAATGGTATTTTATTTATTATGATCACACTATTCATTCTAGACTCATGAAATTTGGGCAGAAGATGTTTTAAGTCAAAATGATTATTCCAGAATTTTGTTATAAATTTTGTTGCAAAATTGTGAAATTGGGTCTTTGATAATTTTAGGTCAATAACCACTTGGAGAAATTAATTCATGATTTCTAGATGATTATTTGCAGTATATGCTTTACAAACCCATAATTTGGAGGATTTGACGTATAATTTATTCATATGCTTATTTTCCTGTAAAATAATTGGGAGACACTGGATTACTTGTTGAATAGTCATATTGAATTTATCATAAATTTTGTAGAGCATTTGCTTGTCTGAAATGGGTACTTCATGTTCAAACTTGGATTTTTGGGAGTACTAGAATAAATAAATAAATTGGCAGATAAATTAGGAAAATTATGAATTTCTGGATTTAGGCTAAAAATATCATTATAGCCCTCCAACAATTATTATAGGGGTACGAGGTGATTATTTTGTGTACCTCCCATTATATACTCCATATAGTTTAGGTTGGTCTGCTTTTTGTAAAATCGCAGAAATTGTGTTGGAATAAGAATTGGTGCACATGAGTTGGGGTTAGATGTTTGCTGATTTGGATGAATGAAAAAGAGTTTGTCGTTAGAAGTTGGGATGAGTAAAGGGTTGGAATGGCTAGTGTCCGGTGGTGCTCGGGATCGGCGAAAGATCGTCTTTCCCATGGGGAGGAAGTGTCTAATGCACTAGGGTTAGATCCATAAAATAATTAAGGGTTGGGAAATCAGGTAGCAACCAATAATAGTAAGTGCCTTGTGAAAGGGAGTTTTGGGTGTAATCCCATCGTAGTTCCTAGTGTCTTCGAGAACCCTTCACGAGGTATACCTTGGGCAGTCCCGGGCTTACCTAAATAGTAGGAAAAACTGAAATGCAAGAGTAAGTAGAAGTAATCTAGGGTTGCACTCACACTCCCCGGAGTTGTGGGAGTTAGGTTAGGTCACTCGGGCATTAGGCCCGGTGGATTTGGAGATGGGAAAATTGGCCCGGCGAGCTTTGGCTCGGTTGTAGTTGGTGACGGACGGGTTGGTCCGGGGAGCTTTAGCTAGGTGGTTATACATCAAGGTTGCATGTGCATAAAGTAAAGGTGGTGGGTCTTCGGTATTGGTGAGTCGATACACCAATGCCAATAGGTTGACTCAACAAGTATGGTTTAGCACTTGGACAAGTAAAGCCTGGTGCGCCACCCAGCAAGAGTACGCAGGAGATCCACTTAGTGCACCAGCATTGAGGCGTACGATAGGTCTGACTGGTAGTGCAATTACCGGTTTAGAGGTGGGAGAGGCCCAACCCACCGCTTCCGTTTGCCACTACGGAGGTATCCTGGGAGGTTCGGCTCCAGAAAGGGGGAACTAAAGGTCTGTGTACACAGAGACGAGTGGGTGTGTTGCACTTGCATGTTCATAGCATGACATAATTGTATTTCATAGCATAACCATTGCATTCAACCCTAACACATATTGTATAAAGTGGTATGAGATGCTTTATATAATAGGCCATGCAAAACGACCCCCTTGGTTTATAAGTTCGTGCGAGCGTGCTTATAAGTTAAGGTTTATTTCAGAAATCTTTATATGTATGCTTTATAGAAAACCGACACCCTATCGTATAAATAGGTATGAGACTTTTTATATGATAGGAGCCCTGCAAAAGATCCCTCGGCTTATGTGTTCTCGCGTAAGTTAAGGTTATTTTTCCTGCTTAATTTCTCATGCTTTTAATACTGCCTTATATATTATTGGACTGCTAGTTATTTCCGCCGCCATCTAATCATTTTACCATTCTCCACCTTCATGTTCTCTCCTTTCCTCCTCCCCGCTCGGTGCCTAGGTGCCATGGGGGTAGGGGTGAGGGATGATAGGACTTAGTCTTTTAGACTAACAGTTTTCGAACCACATAATTTTAGGGAACCGTGAAGCCCAGCATGAAGGAGCAGCCCCAGAGGTCGACGCGCTTGGAGATGGGGCAGTCTAGTACCAGAGTTCAAACGGCAGGGACTGTGAGTCCTGACCCCTAATAGTTATATTAGTTTTGCTTCCGCGATGAGAGATTTGTAGTGAGGACATTGATGTATTGGGCGTGAGCCCAAGTTTATGTATTTTTATAATATCTGTGGACACTCCCTTCATGAAGATCATTTACTATTTTGTGACTTCTGTGGACTTGCTTTTGTTACTTTGCTACTGTTGAGATCAATTTGGCTGGCAGGATCGGTAATTTGTAGTGATGACCTTACCGAGAGTGGAGGTGTCACCGCAAAATGGTGGTTCTGGGCCTAAGACCCCGTGGTGTTAAAAAAAGGGGGGTCTTACACACGAAGTGCTTACTTGCAGGTTGGAGTGGTACCCTGGGGTCCGTTAGGGGCGCCCGAGAGGAGATGTGTTTGTTACACAGTTTGAGGTCAGCCTTTGCTGACCCACGTTACAACCAAATTTTACAGGGCAAGGATCATAAGCAGGAGCTAGCTCGCCGGCCAGAAAGGCCTAAGCCTCATGAAGTGTTACCATCTTTGCTTTGGATTTACTTTTGTGACTTTGTATGACTGATGTTGTTGTCTTCCGGCTTGCATGCTGAGATAGATTAGGAGTGCTTATGCACTTTGATGATTATGTATTGTTGGAGATTTGGACTCTCTTTTGTTGTATGGCTATAAGGCTATTTCGAAACTCTTGTGGATGTGGATAACTTCGAGTCTTGGTTGATGTTTCCGCTGTGTTTTGCTTATGAGTTTTGAGTTTGGGTAGTTATATCATCTTATAATACTAAAGCATTGGCATCTATATGTTGTGGGGCCTCGGCCGGACCCATATTATACAGTCATTACAGGGGAGACGTTACAGCGCACCCGGAGAATTGAGTGAAAATGTAATTCTGCTAATTTGGCGGCCTGGGAGCCGGCCTTGTACATAACTGGGTTATGTGTTGTTTGGATTGATGTGGGATCTGATAGAAGCTTGGCTCGTGCGTATGTTTTAAGGTGAACTATGCGGTGTGAGCAACAGGCAAGTGGAATCGGACCCAGGCTATGTGGTTCGGTGTGAGAGACCCAAAGAGGGACTGGCTGTTGGCATAGTCAGGAGCCTTAGATAGTGGTCAAAAAGGCTAAAATGCTCACGTTGTTGCCATCCCGGGGATGGTGGTGAAGCCACGGAATTGACTGGATTCACCGTTAATGTGCCTTGAGTGCACAGGGTGTTTGGCCGTGCGAGCCTACACATGTGGCGAAGTATGATTGTACTTTATTGTTTAGCTGGGCTAATAAAATTCAAGGAAGGAGCGCCGTCGTCCCGAGAAAGGGGCAGGGTCGTTATAATTTGGTCGGCTTTGGCTGACCATTGCTTTGTTTGCCACCGTGTGGTTGAATGTTGATTGCAGGTACTGCAGAGCCGAGAGCTAAATAACGGGCTAAAGCCCAAGTTATTGAGCTGGCCCTCGAAGGCCAAAGCGAATAGTTGTATTTTATTTCTATCATGTGTGGCCGGCCTACAAGCTGATGCATGGAAAACACTACTCTGTTAAGTGAAACTCTTGTAAGGCCAGAAGACCAAATACTTTCTTTGTATTTGCTATTTCATTCCTGTGGTATTTGTGGACATTCATAATAGTTGATAATTCAATTATTGGTTCTTTATAACTATTTAAGAGCTTCCGCTAGAATGCTCTGTGTAGGACAAGTAGTCTTAGTTGGTATGTTTTGGTATTCTTATGTAACCCTTCCGACTGTCCGTGGTATATGGCGTCGGGTTCCAGATGGACCTTCTGTTATATGCAATACGACGGATGAGGGTGTTACAATTTGGTATCAGACTTTTGGTTCCGGTCAACTTAAATGAATTCGTGGACGAATTCTTTTAAGGGGTGGTGAGCACATGTGTGCGTCATCGTTATAACATCAAAAAGAACCCATGAATGTCCACTTAGGAATGAAAAATGCTTTTGTTTCGAGGAATCTGAGTGTTCCAATGATTTTTTAGCAATCTGTTTGTCGTCTAACCAGGGGTCATTGCTATTATAGGCGGCTAGGAGCGGTGTTGGGCAATCGGAACGCCCACAATCGGCGGAAAGTAGTGCACCGAGGGACGTGCCTACAACACCTCCTTCAGCGGAAACCATCAGATTGGTTGCTGAAGCAGTCTTTGCTATGATAAATGCCCAACCTGCAGGGCAAATGCACCATGTACCACCGGTTAATGAGCAAGAACCGATTAGGGCGGCAGAGACGGGAGTGGTAGAGTGCGCGACAGTTGATCAGGTAGCACCAAGGAGAGCTACGGAGAAGCAGCTAAAGCATGTAATGAGCTTTAATCCTCCAAGGTTCGACGAGATTGGAACGCCAACTCAAGATGAGGATTGGCTCTCTACGATAAAGAGGGTCTTGACGGTCACAGAAACTGTTGAGTGGCAGAAGACCACCATAACGACCTTCCTTTTGGCTGGTGAAGCGAGACTGTGGTGGGACGAGTTGGAGGTTCACCTCTTAGTGGGAAGGCAACTTGTGGATGTGCCTATGGAGGACTTCTCAAGGTTGTTCTTGGCTAGAGTTCTACCCTCTGCTCAGAAGCTTGAGATGGAGAATCAGTACCTTGGTATGACTCAGGGAGGCAGAAGCGTGGATGAGTATCTCCATGAGTTTATACAGTTGGGTCGTTATGCTGGTGCTATGTTTACGGAAGGGGAGCGGAAGACCAACTGATTCTATGTGGGTCTACGTGGTGACCTACAGCTACTCCTTGCTGGGCTTATGACGCAGGGTTTCCTAGCCTTAGTGAATTCGGCCCGGTCGTTGGAAAAGTTCGTGAAGAAAATGCAAGAGAAGAAGGACCCAGGGGAAAAGAAGTCGGAGTTCAAAGTGCCAAATGCAAAGTCGGGTTACCGCAGATGGAGTAAGACGCTCAAGACTTCGAACTCAGCCCCTTCATCTGGTGCGGCGGGGGAAACCACAAGTCGAGTCCCAGGAGCGTGCTATAACTGCGGAAAGATGTGGCATTTTGCTCGTGAGTGTTGGAGCGGACGTGCAAAGTCCGAGAGGAAGCCTGGAGAAACCTTCGAAGAGAAAGGGAGGGCGGTGGAGTCAACCACATCCCACAATGCTCCAGCCCAGCCAAGAGTTTATAACCTTGGTCTGCAAGAGGCCATAAAACAAGCTGACGTGGTGACAGGTATGAGTTAAATTATAGCAGTTTAACTTTATGTAGTTGTTACCTTTTTATATGTTAGCTTATATTTATTGGTGCTAGGTTTCGTGTTGATTTTTGATTGTCCGGCGAGAGCCCTATTTGGTACGGGAACTTCGCATTCCTTCTTGTCCGAACGATTCGTATCGCGCATCAGAATCCCTTCCTCGATGGCTAAAGACAAGTTGGATGTGTTGTTGCCCAATGGGTTCTCAATGCGCGCGGATAGAGTCTGTGTGGTTAAGATTCGGATTAGTGATCAGGAGCAAGACTTGCAAGCGTCGGTACTACCGTTAGTGGAGTTCGACGTAATATTTGGTATGGACTGGCTCTCGGAGCAGCGAGCATGTATTGATTGCAACCAAAAAGATGTTAAGTTGGGACTGAATACTGATCGGGAGACTACGTTCGCGGGCATGAAGGGGGTCGGGTAAGGTTTTGATGTCAGCCCTTCAGGTGATCAAGGCAGTTCGGTCTGGGGCAGAGTTGTTTGTCACATTAGTGCAGACTTCAACGCCTAAGCCAAGTTTGAGCAGTATTCCAGTTGTGTCCGAATATCCTGATGTGTTTCCGGATGATCTCCCAGTAGCCCCTCCTCAGCGGGAGATTGATTTTACTATTGAGCTGGTGCCGGGTGCCAAACTGATGTCATGCTCTCAGTATCGGATAGCGCCAAGAGAGATGGCGGAGCTGAAGGTGCAACTGCAAGAGTTGTTGGAGCAAGGGTATGTGCGTCCAAGTTCATCACCTTAGAGCGCATCAGTCCTCTTCATTAAGAAGAAGTATGAGAGCTTGCGACTCTGTATTGACTCTCGGGAGTTGAACAAGCTTACGGAGAAAAATAAGTATCTGATCCCAAGGATTGACGATCTATTTGATCAGTTGGTCGGGTCAACTGTATATTCGAAGCTAGATCTAAAATCTGGTTACTACTAGTTAAGGATAAGGGAAAGCGACATCCCAAAGATAGCGTTCAACACGCGGTTTGGGCATTACAAGTTCACGGTCATGCCGTTTGGGTTGACCAATGCGCCATCCGTGTTTATGGATCTGATGAACATGTCGTTCAGAGAGTACCTGGATCGTTTCGTGATAGTATTTATCGACGATATCCTGGTGTATTCGCACTGTGAGGAATATCACTACAAGCATCTGCATATGGTGTTGGAGATGTTGAGAAGAAATCAATTATATGCTAAGTTCTCCAAGTGTGAGTTCTGGTTATCTTCGGTAGCGTTCCTTGGACATGTTGTGTAATGCCCCGAAACTCAAAGGAGTGACGGGCGACGTTTTGTGCCAGTTTTGGGTTCTGGCTGAAGGCACACGGCCTGGGACACGGGCATGTCCCAGGGCGTGTCAAGCTTGTGTTGACACTGAGCCGGGAAGTCGACACTTTGGTCTCGACATTGTGTCGAGACTGGGCACACGGCCTACGACATGGGCGTGTCGCAGGGCGTGTCAACCCGTGTCGACACTTAGCCCGCGAAGTCGACACTCTGCATTCGACGAAGTGTCGAGACATGGCACACGGCCTGCGACACGGGCGTGTCGCAGGGCGTGTCAACCCGTGTCGACACTCGTCCCGGGAAGTCGACACTTTGGTCTCGACATTGTGTCGAGACAAGTCACACGGCCTAGGACACGGGCGTATCCAAGGCCGTGTCATCAGGTCGACGATCTTCGCTCGACGAAGTGTCGAGTGTCGAGACCGTGTACATGGCCTGGAGCCCAGGCATGTCGAGGTGACACGGGCAAGGACACGGGCGTGTCCTAGAACCCGTGTAGTGCTCGGGTTGTTTTCGAGAAAAACTGATGGGGGTACACGACCGGCCACACGGCCGTGTCAGGTGGAACACGAGCCTGTCAGGTTGAACACGGGCGTGTTCGATACCCGTGTGTTGTTCCAGGCGAGCTGATTTTGACGGCGAATGAGGCACACGGCCCTGGACACGGGCGTTTGCCAGGACGTGTGCGGTCCAGATTGGGCATTTAAGCCCCGAATCAAAGTCGCTCATTTATTTAATTGATGATCCAACGACTGGGGGTTGTTCCTGAAGGGATATACCCGGGATTGGACTTAGAAACCCTCACTTTTCATAAGTTATTATCTTTCTAAAAGCTTAGAGAGAGAGGAGAGCCAAGGAAGAAAGGAGGAGCTAGATCCGGCCATTAGAGGAGCTTCGAAGCTCCAAATCGCAAGCCGACTCCGGATCCACGGAGGCAAAGCTAGTGCGGTGCTTTTCATTCGCTTACTTTTCTATGGCACCAAAGAGGAATGCTAGGGTAACGATTCTCTTCTTGAGCATGAGTAGCTCTCCTTCTTTGCATAGGAAGCCCGCTCTCGCGAGTTTGCGGAGAGTTGGAGGCGTTCCTTCGGGTAGATATGTGAAGTCCCCGTTGTTTAGAGTCCGTAAGCGAGAACGGACATAGGCATGATGTGTGAAGCCTACCCGGACATGTTGGTCTGGATCGGTGATGTTGCATTGCATAAATGCCGGAGAAGACTCCGTGCTATTGATTGTTTTTTCGGGTTTTCTACGCGGTAGATTGCAGCAGGGAGCCTTGGGGATTAACCCAAAGGTGCACTCGGAAAACTGGGCGGATGCGAGATCTTGCCAACTTGGTGGCCTGAGAGCCAACTTGAACATAACCGGGTTATGTGAATTGTGATGGAAACGAGACTCAGTGGAAGTTTGACCAGCGCAAATGGCTTAAATTGTCGTTGCGATGTGAGCACGGGTTAGATGGAACCGTACCCGTTCTATGTCGTTCGGTTAAAGAGACCTAAAGGCACGTGGCACTTGCCGTTGGCATAGATTAGGGTCTTCGGCGGTCTATGGCTTAAATTGTCGTGACCTAGGCCAAGAAGACAAATTGCTCATAGGTTTGGCCGTCAAAGTGGCGGTGGTGAGTCCGGAATGTCTATGGCTTTAATTGACGTGACATCGACCGGTTCACCGAGAATGTGCCCTGAGAGCACGGGTCGTGTGGCCGTGCGAGCCAACATCTGTGATGTAATGGCTATATATATATATATTGCTCGCTTATGCTAATGAAATGCAGGGAAGGAGCATCGCCCCCCCCCCCCCGAGTTGGGGGCGGGATCGTTATAATTTGGTCAGCATTGCTGACCATTGCCTTGTTTTGCTACCGTGCGGTGGTTTGTTGTTTGCAGGTGCTGCTGGACCAAGCGGTTAATAGCTTGCTAAAGCCCAAGTGCGAAGCCGGCCCTCGAAGGCCTATTTGGAAGTGTTTACTGTTTTATTCATGTATGACCGGCCTGCGTGCCGTGGTTTGTAAATCATGTAATATCAACTGAAACATTTTGTAAGGCCTTAAGGCTTGTGTTGGTATTTGTATAACATTCCTATTTTGGTTTAGTGGACATTCAAGCTTTAGTGCTGGGTTCTTATTTGCAACTCTTATTAATCTGCTTCCGCTAGAATGCTCTGTGTAGGACGTAATGATTGGTTGGATGGTTTCCATGAGTAACCACCCGGTCTGTCTGTGGCATACGGTGTCGGGCCCCGGCCAGACCTACTGCTATATGCCATGTGACGGATAGGGGGTGTTACAATTTGGTATCAGACTACTGGTTTTGGTCGGGCTTAAGATGAATTCGTGGGCGAATTCTTTTTAAGGGGTGGTGAGCACATTGTGTGCGTCATCGTTATAATGGCAAAAGAACCCATGAATGTCCACTTAGGAATGAAAATACTCGTGTTTGAGGAACCTACGTGTTCCTATAATTGCTGTTTGCAATTCTATTTGGTCGCTTAACAGTGTTTTGTACCACTATAGGTGACCAGAAGTGGTGTTGGGCCGTCAGATCGTCGAGTTTCTGAGGCTAGTAGTGCACCGGATGTTGCTCCTGCAACACCTCTGTCGGCTGAGAACATACGATTGGTGGCTGAAGCAGTGTTGGCCGTGATAAATGCGCAGCCTGCAAGGCAAACACAGCAGCCCGCTCCTGTGATGGAGCAGGAACATCTTCAAGAGGCTGAGCCGAGGAGAGTGGAGCAAGTGGTTGTGGAATCGGTGGTGCCAAGGAGGGCAACTGAGAGGTAGCTTAAGCATGTAATGAGCTTTAACCCTCCGTTATTCTCGGGGTTGGGAACCCCATCTCAGGCTGAAGACTGGCTCTCCAGGGTGAAGAGAGTCATGACAGCAACGGAGACGGAGGAGTGGCAAATGAACACCATCGCTATGTTCCTTTTGGACGGTGAAGCGTGAATGTGGTGGGAAGGATTGGAGCTGCACTTATTGAGAGGTAGGCAACTTGGTGATGTCTCGATGGAAGAGTTCTCGAGATTATTCTTGGCTAGATACCTCCTTCGACGCAGAAGATAGCATTGGAGAACGAATTTCTGAAGTTGGTTCAGGGTGAGAGGAGCGTGGATGAATATCTCCACGAGTTTACTCGTCTGAGTCGTTATGCTAGCTCCACCATCGTGGATGAGGAGCGCAAGACTAATCGCTTCTATGAAGGCTTGAGAGATGAGTTGAGATTACTACTTTCGGGGCCGATGATGATGTAGCACAATCCCGGGAATTGGATTAAGGCACGAAATGGCAAAGGGGTTCCTAAGGGGAATTTAAACGAACACGTGGTGTGCGCGTAAAACTTAAAATTTCGGCAGAGTTTCGTCTATAATGTTGCGATCTCACAAGGGGGAATTTCCCATCCAAACCTGCACGAGACATTCACATACACATTTTCATAACCTAGCCATACATCTAGTGTCATATCACCGCATTTCCATCCACATGGAGAGCGCTCTGGACTAAGAAATTCTATTCAGAAAAAGTCCAAATGCAGCCCTCAAAACCAAATCAAACGAGGATATACCAAATCCTCTTGATCCGCTCGAAACCAAAGGCTAAACCAACCCCGGCTTGCAAACGTCCAAGGGGACCTATCCTTGCAAAAACCTTCGCGAAAATTCGGAAATAAAGCAATACAATTTCAGATTTTTGCAATGCAAATGAGGATCAAACTTTAGGAAAAAATATGATATCAAGTTTCCACATCTCTCACAATCTACGATGAATCATTACCCAAGTTTGAGAAGAGGAAATCGTTACCCAAAATCTGAAAATGAAGAGGAGGAGGAGAAAGATAACTATGGAAGAGTCACACTTCCACGGGTCCACCGGAGTCGCACCGGATGGGGAGAACTGAGCCGCCTTCTTCGGAGTCACACCGGAGGAGGTAGGAGATCGCCGGAGCAGCGGGAATAGCCACCAAGAAGGGGCGGCGGCAGCAGCGTTTTCTGCGATTTCCAGGGGCGCGGGTTCGGGTTCGGCCAGGCCGAATGGGGGGCTGCTTCACACAACTCAGGATTAGGTTTTTTTTCTCTTCCAACATAATATCTCCAACTCCTCAAACACATATATATGTTGTCACACACCTCTCCATCCACCCTTCATCAAAGCATAACCAATCCTAACCACTAGTGTTTAATATGACATAAAACATACACTTGTAAAATAACATAGTTATAAATTTTATAATTTTGAAATTTATAAATCTTAGGACTTATAAATTCATAAAACATTAGGAATATAATATTATTTCAAAATGTAAATAACATTATATTCAAAATGACGGCGTAGGCGGCGGCGGTGGCGACGACGGCGGCTGCGGCGACGACAGTTGCGGCAACGGCCATCAATGTCCACGAACATGTAGCGGCGGCGATCAATGAGATCCATGTCGGAAAGAGCAAATGGCGGGGCATCCGCGCCATCAATCCTCCCCCGCTCAAAATCACTCATCCCCGATGAGTGGCCAGGGAGAGAATAGCAGGAGACAGCAGCTTCCACAGGTAGCATAGCAAGAGCGAACATCCACGAGGCAGGACAAGCAGTGCAGGCATCCACAATAGAACATAACCTGTGATGAGCAAGAACAGCAGGAAACCTCGTAGATGTGTCAGCATAAAGAAAAGCAGTACAGATCTTACCATCCAATGCGAGAACCAGGAAACCCAAATGGAAGTGAGACACGAAAAGAATCTCACCTCTCAACCCAAGAGAATCTGAAGTGGAAGAGAGAAACGTCGGAGAAAACCACTTGGGTGGAAACAAGATATGCAAAATTAAATCCGAAAAATTGAACCACGGCGAAACACCGATTGCATCATAAAAATCCAAAAAAATTGCGTTAAATCCAAAATTGTGGAAGATCATGAAAGGATCGGCGCTCCAACGTAATAATTTTGTTACGGAACCCGAAGGTATCCACTCGTGGGCTAACCGGACTAAATTGGAATCAACAATTCTGCAGGCAGGAGCTCTCGGAGGTGAACAGTCGTGAAAGTGATGCAACCCACCGACACTGGCATAAGGCGATGACATGTGTACGTGCAGATCGTGCCAGGATGGATGAAAAATATATGCAATTTGAGTTGATGGGTAATAATGTCGTGAGGACACCAAATCAAAAGGCACAGTCGCCGTGAAATCACACGCAGACGTAGACGAAGACATGTCCGCATACGGGCACTCACTAATGCATAGCCCACAAGTCAAGTCCAACGTCATAGTTGTAAATGTTGATTTTAAAAGTTCAGAAATAAGTGCCAGCGAAAAATGCTCACCACCAACTATAGATTTGGACGCTCCCGAATTTGAAAGGGCACACGTGCGATACAACTCAACAGATCCAACTAGGTTCACTAACGTGTGCATGCACGGATCATCAAAAGGTGGAGGATAAATGCGTGCGACCGGGCTTGGCAAATAAGTGTGTCTAGGGGACACCACATCAAAAATCCCCAGAGCCAAGGAAGCACTAGCAGTCCAACACAAAGCCTCACCAAACGCCGAGCGGTCAGATGAACGGCCCATCCTAGGAAAAGCATAGTCAGATCTATGAACTGGAGTGGCAGGACCGAACACGACAACCAACAACTCGCCCACACACATCTGTCCAGGTAAGTCTAACGAGGGAGCTAGATAAATAGGCACCTCCAAATATCTCAGACTAGAAATGACAAGCTCGGGCCCTAACAAATCATTTAATCGAGTCAAGTGAACTGGAAGGGGACTCGACAGGGTCGATGCCGGAGGAGGAGCTAAGCCATACTCACCGTCAAAACACGGATTTAACGTCCAAGAAAAATCCACCGGGTGCCAGCCCACAAAATCAAGAGGAAGATCAAATAGTGGATTCATCCTTATAGAAAACTCAACTGGATCGTCATCACCTAACTCACTCTCAGATAAACATTCATCACAGGTGGACTCTACCAACTCAGCCGAAAGGTCTTCCAACCCACTAGATATTATAGCCAAATCATAATCAGTAACGATCTCTAAAGTAGGCAAAATCGAACCCGACAATTTTTTTATTCCACATGGGGCTTCAGGCAACGGAGATAACATCAAAGTAACATATTTCGGGTCCTCAGCTCTAACATCATCCAAAAATAATCTTCCCTCGTCAGGTACATCTTCTAATATAATAGGTACATCCGTCAACTTAGGGCCAGCGAACGATCCCCCAACGGTCGTAGGAGACGGGCCTGAAATAAGTTCGAGGGGAAATGGGTTAATCCCA
The DNA here is from genome assembly GCA_039583875.1 of Platanthera guangdongensis. NCBI lineage: Eukaryota > Viridiplantae > Streptophyta > Magnoliopsida > Asparagales > Orchidaceae > Platanthera > Platanthera guangdongensis. The sequence continues at coordinate 12,545,738 of CM077149.1, forward strand.
GGGAGGGATATCTCAGGGGAGATATCATCGTCCAAGTCACTAGGATATCCACTCTCCTCTTCGTCACTACAGTCGTCGGAAAAATTGACATCGCCCTCAGTGGCGGGCTTAGACGTCGACGCTAAAGGAGCCAAAACCCTAGGCTTAGTGGGGCACTCCACAACATAATGGCCAATCAACCCACAAGCATAACATGTAGCGTCTTCCTTGCAAATCTTAACTTCTTTCCTAGGCTTCACCCGCGGTTTTATAACTTTCTGAGTAGTGACAACGATTGGTGGCGGGACAGATGACCTAACCTTTTCTTTCTCCCTAAAGGTTGGAGTACATGTGCTCGAAATAGTTAGATCAGAGTGGAGCAAGGATCTAGCGTGAGGCTTATAGTCGCTCCTATGATCAAAAACAGGTCTAGTGCCCTGGCGGGGAGAAACAAAATCATGAGATATCCGAGTATGGGAGTACGAGGGGACATACTGGTTCGACGTAGGCAAAGTTGTAGGCGGCGACTCATTAAGATAATCAGAAAAGTAGGGGCGACAGTAGGGAGGGTAATATTCATCCGTTAATAGATTCTTCATAATCTTCCAACCTACAAGTGAGTCGGCGAGGGACGTCCCAAAACGTCTCTCCTCATTGAGCCAGAATATTTGGGCTCGACCTAATAATTGTAGTCTCGCAACGAGAATCCTGTGGGGGTCCATAATATGAGACTGCTCAAAATAACGTTCAATATCCTTCACCCAACCTAAAAATACTCGCGGTCCACCTTTCCCATCATAGGTCGGAACAGGAACTCTAACAGGCCTACAGGTGCGCGGTGGTGGTGACAAATACTGGGCTAACATAACGTTTCGATCAACGAATGAAGGTGAGTGAGCGGAACTCCCAAGGTGCGTCATAAAGTCTAAATGAAAACTCAAACTAAGGGAACACGAAAAACATTTTGTTTTTGTTTTTTGAGATATTTTAGGAAACACAATTTGTTTTTATATATAACTAAGAAAATAAATAGAAGACCAATAAGTGTGCCCTTAGTGCAAAAAAAGGGGAAAGCTCGATACGAGCGGATCGTTGCCAAGTTGAGAAATTGTCAAACCTGTTTCCCGAAGGTGAATAAATTGGGATGTGTACGCATAAAGGTAGGGAAGTGACGCGGGAGGACCGACAAAGATTAAGAAAGCTTTGCGCCGCCTCTGATACCAAATTGATGTAGCACAATCCCGGGAATTGGATTAAGGCACGAAATGGCAAAGGGGTTCCTAAGGGGAATTTAAACGAACACGTGGTGTGCGCGTAAAACTTAAAATTTCGGCAGAGTTTCGTCTATAATGTTGCGATCTCACAAGGGGGAATTTCCCATCCAAACCTGCACGAGACATTCACATACACATTTTCATAACCTAGCCATACATCTAGTGTCATATCACCGCATTTCCATCCACATGGAGAGCGCTCTGGACTAAGAAATTCGATTCGGAAAAAGTCCAAATGCAGCCCTCAAAACCAAATCAAACGAGGATATACCAAATCCTCTTGATCCGCTCGAAACCAAAGGCTAAACCAACCCCGGCTTGCAAACGTCCAAGGGGACCTATCCTTGCAAAAACCTTCGCGAAAATTCGGAAATAAAGCAATACAATTTCAGATTTTTGCAATGCAAATGAGGATCAAACTTTAGGAAAAAATATGATATCAAGTTTCCACATCTCTCACAATCTAAGATGAATCATTACCCAAGTTTGAGAAGAGGAAATCGTTACCCAAAATCTGAAAATGAAGAGGAGGAGGAGAAAGATAACTATGGAAGAGTCACACTCCCACGGGTCCACCGGAGTCGCACCGGATGGGGAGAACTAAGCCGCCTTCTTCGGAGTCACACCGGAGGAGGTAGGAGATCGCCGGAGCAGCGGGAATAGCCACCAAGAAGGGGCGGCGGCAGCAGCTTTTTCTGCGATTTCCAGGGGCGCGGGTTCGGGTTCGGCTAGGCCGAATGGGGGGTTGCTTCACACAACTCAGGATTAGGTTTTTTTTCACTTCCAACATAATATCTCCAACTCCTCAAACACATATATATGTTGTCACACACCTCTCCATCCACCCTTCATCAAAGCATAACCAATCCTAACCACTAGTGTTTAATATGACATAAAACATACACTTGTAAAATAACATAGTTATAAATTTTATAATTTTGAAATTTATAAATCTTAGGACTTATAAATTCATAAAACATTAGGAATATAATATTATTTCAAAATGGAAATAACATTATATTCATAATTACGGCGTAGGCGGCGGCGGCGACGGCGGCGGCGGTGGCGACGGCAGCGGCGGCGGCGACGACAGTTGCGGCAACAGCCATCAATGTCCACGAACATGTAGCGGCGGCGATCAATGAGATCCATGTCGGAAAGAGCAAATGGCGGGGCATCCGCGCCATCAGATGACGCAGGGTTTCTTAACCTTGGTCAATACTTCCCGGTCCTTGGAGAAGGACATGAAGAATGTGCAAGCAAAGAAAATCTTGGGTGATAGGAAATCTGAATTTAAAGTGCCGACTACTTCAAAGTCCGGCTATCGGAGGTCTTTCAAGAAGCATAGGACTTCGGGTCCAGCTCCTTCTGGTGCTTCTGGGGCGACTACGAGTCGGACCCCGGGCGCGTGTTTTACTTGTGGAAAGACGGGGCATTTTGCCCGTGATTGTTGGAGCGGACGTCCTAAGTCCGAGAGAAGGCCGGGAGCTACTTATGAAGAGAAGGGAAAGGCGGTGGAGTCGACCGCGTCCCACTACGCTCCGGCCCAACCAAGGGTTTATAATCTTGGCCAACAGGAGGCCATCAAACAGGCTGATGTGGTGACAGGTACGGTTTAATTTATAGCAAGTCAATTTCTTTAAATACTTGTTATGCACATGTTACCTTACCACTGCTTGTTTAGGATTTATATTGATTTGTGAAAATCCGGCACGAGCACTCTTCGATACGGGAGCTTCACACTCCTTCTTGTCCGAAGGATTTATATCACGCATCGGAGTCCCTTCTTCGGTGGCGAAGGATAAGTTGGATGTGTTGTTGCCCAATGGGTGTTCGATGTGAGCGGATAGGATCTACGATGTTAAGATTCGTATTGGGGATCAGGAGTTCGACCTGCGGGCGTCTTTACTTCCGTTGGTGGAGTTCGACGTCATATTTGGCATGGACTGGCTCTCGGAGCAGCAGGCCTATATTGACTGCGGTCGCAAGGAAGTCAAGCTGGGAGCAAGTCGTGAAACGACTTTTACGGTCTTAAAGGGGTCGAGCAAGACGTTGATGTCTGCTCTTCAGGTGGTGAAGGCGGTTCGTGCCGGTGCAGAACTGTTCTTTACACTAGTGGAGGTTGCAAAGCCGAAGCCTGCGTTGGATTGTATTTCAGTGGTATCGGAATACCCTGATGTGTTCCCCGCAGATCTTCCTGGAGCCTCGCCTCAGCGGGAGATAGATTTTACGATCGAACTAGTGCCAGGTGCAAAGCCTGTGTCACGATCTCCTTATCGGCTAGTGCCTAAGGAAATGGCAGAGCTGAAAGTTAAACTGCAAGAGTTGTTGGAGCAAGGGTATGTGCGCCCGAGTTCTTCGTCTTGGAGCGCACCGGTCCTCTTTGTTAAGAAGAAGGACGGAAGCTTGAGTCTATGTATTGATTATCGGGAGCTCAACAAGCTGACGGAGAAGAACAAGTACCCGATCCCCCGGATTGATGATCTTTTTGATCAGTTGGTAGGGTCGACGGTGTACTCGAAGTTGGATCTCAAGGCTGGGTACTATCAGCTGCGAATAAGGGAGAGTGATATCCCGAAGACAGCGTTTAGTACGAGATACGGGCATTATGAGTTTACGGTCATGCCGTTTGGGCTAACTAATGCGTCGTCAGTGTTCATGGATTTGATGAACAGGACTTTCAGGGAGTACTTGGACCATTTCGTGATCGTCTTCATCAACGATATTTTGGTGTACTCGCAAAGTGAGGAAGATCACTTCAAGCAACTTCATTTGGTCTTGGAGACGCTAAGGAGAAATCAGTTGTATGCCAAGTTCTCGAAGTGCGAGTTTTGGCTATCCTCAGTGACGTTCCTCGGTCATATAGTGAGTGGAGAGGGTATTGCTGTGGATCCGGCGAAGATTGTTGCGATACAGGAGTGGCCTGAGCTTGTTACGGTAGCGGAAGTCCGGAGTTTTCTGGGGCTTCCCGGCTATTATAGGCGCTTCGTAGAGAACTTCTCGCAGATAGCGTTACCTCTCACTACTTTGACGAGGAAGGAGCATAAGTTCGTTTGGACGGCGGAGTGCGCGCGAGCTTTTGAGGAGTTGAAGTGTCGGTTGACCACGACGCCTGTGCTGAGTTCGCCATGTGGGACCGAAGGCTATGAGATTTATAGTGATGCTTCGGGCAGCGGTTTGGGTTGCATGCTACTGCAACATGGAAGTGTAATAGCTTATGGCTCGAGACAGCTAAAAGTGCAAGAAAGGAACTATCCGGTCCATGACTTGGAGTTAGCGGCCGTGATTTTTGCCTTAAAGCTGTGGAGGCACTATTTGTACGGTATGAAGATTGATATCTACACCGATCACAAGAGCATGAAGTATCTTATTGATCAGAAGGATCTGACTATGCGGCAGCGTAGATGGATTGAGTTCCTGGGGGACTATACATTCAAGATCCACTACGTGCCTGGTAAAGGGAATGAGGTTGCAGACGCGTTGAGTCGCCGAGCCCCAGCTCAAGATAATTAGCTATCGGTGCATGATGAGCGGTTGGTGCGAGAGTTGGAGGCGTTGGAGATTGTTTGTGTGGATAGGCAATCAAGTTCTAAAGAAGTTCTGAATTGGACTGAAGTTCAATATGACCTGGCTGATCGTATTCAGCAGGCTTTGGATATGGATGCTCATATGAAACAGTTCATGGTAAAGGCTCTGGATGGGTCAAATTCCCAATTCGTCGTGGAGGACGAATTACTTTGGAAAGACGGTCGTCTGTGCGTCCCAAGTGTGGGCAATTTGCGGGTGGAGTTGTTGTACGAGGCACACCATACCAAGTACTCGATTTAACTGGGGAGCACGAAGATGTACCGTGATGTGAAGAAACTGTTTTGGTGGCCGGGTTTGAAGAAGGATGTGGCGCTATATGTAGCAAAGTGCCAAACTTGCGCCTTGGTAAAGGCAGAGTGCCAAAAGCCGGGAGGATTTCTTAAGTCCTTGCCTATTCCAGAGTGGAAATTTGACGACATCTCTATGGACTTTGTGCACGGTTTGCTAAGGTCGCAAAAGGGGAACGTCGCCATTTGGGTGGTGGTTGATCGATTAACGAAGGTGTCGCATTTAATTCCGCATAGGAAGGATGATCCTGTGAAGAAGTTGGCAAAGCTTTATGTGGATAACATAGTACGGCTTCATGGTGTGCCCCGCAGCATCGTGAGTGACCGAGATGGGCGGTTCACGTCCAATGATTGGAGGCTTGTGCAGCAAATGTTGGGAACAAAGCTGAAATTCAGCACAGCCTTCCATCCGCAAACGGATGGTTAGACCGAGAGGGTCAATAGAACCATGGAAGACATGCTCCGCATGTGCGTCTTGGATTTTGGAAAGCAGTGGGAAGATCACCTTTATTTGGTGGAGTTCGCATACAACAATAGCTACCAAGCGAGTATTCAGATGGCGCCTTTCGAGGCCCTATATGGTAGAAAATGTCGCACACCGTTGTCTTGGTTAGAAACGGGTGAGTCAAAGTTGTATAAGCGATCGAAAGTGGAGGATGCTACTTCTTTGGTGAGAACCATTCGGGAAAGGTTGCTTATCGCTCAGGACCGGCAAGCAAAGTACTATAATGCCAAGTACAAGAACGTGGAGTTCGCTGTGGGCGACTATGTGTGCTTAAAATCAAGCCGTTCAAGGGTGTCTCGCGGGTTCCGCGATTGAAAACGCTAAGCCCGAGGTACCTTGGTCTGTTTGAGATTCTGGAGCGAGTCGGTGAAGCGGCCTATCGGTTGAAGCTTTTAGTGGAGCTTGGTGGATTACATGATATATTCCATATTTCGGTGCTTCGGAAGGCAGTACAAGAGCTTACGCAAGTGATCGCGGTTGATCAAGTGTCCGTGGATAGTGGGTTGACGACAAAGGTCAATCCCGTGCGGATTGAGGACTCGGAGGTCAAGCGGCTACGCAATAAAGAGATCAGGGTGGTCAAGGTCCGGTGGGAAAATTGCGGTCGTGAGGATCTCTCTTGGGAGCGAGAGCAGACTATGCTTGACGAGTATCCGGAGTTGTTCCACTCAGGTACAAATTTTGGTTTTGTACATGTCTTTCCTTTATATAATTTCAAGGACAAAATTCTTTTAAGAGGGGGAGAGTTGTAACGCCCCGAAACTCAAAGGAGCGACGGAGGATGTTTTGGGCCAGTTTTGGGTTCTGGCTATAGGCACACGGCCTGGGACACGGGCGTGTCCCAGGGCGTGTCAAGCTTACGTCGACACTGAGCCGGGAAGTCGACACTTTGGTCTCGACATTGTGTCGAGACTGGGCACACGGCCTGCGACACGGGCGTGTCGCAGGGCGTGTCAACCCGTGTCGACACTTAGCCCGTGAAGTCGACACTCTGCATTCGACGAAGTGTCGAGACATGGCACACGGCCTGCGACACGGGTGTGTCGCAGGGCGTGTCAACCCGTGTCGACACTCGTCCCGGGAAGTCGACACTTTGGTCTCGACATTGTGTCGAGACAAGGCACACGGCCTAGGACACGGGCGTGTCCAAGGCCGTGTAATCAGGTCGACGATCTTCGCTCGACGAAGTGTCGATTGTCGAGACCGTATACTCGGCCTGGAGCCCAGGCGTGTCGAGGTGATACGGGCAAGGACACGGGCGTGTCTTAGAACCCGTGCAGTGCTCGGGTTGTTTTCGGGGAAAAATTATGGGGGTACACGGCCGGCCACACGGCCGTGTCAGGTGGAACACGGGTGTGTCAGGTTGAACACGGGCGTGTTTGATACCCGTGTGTTGTTCCAGGCGAGCCGATTTTGACGGCGAATAAGGCACACGGCCCTGGACACGGGCGTGTGCCAGGCCGTGTGCGGTCCAGATTGGGCATTTCAGCCCCGAATCAAAGCCGTTCATTTCTTTAATTGATGACCCAACGGCTGGGGGTTGTTCCTGAAGGGATATACCCGAGATTGGACTTAGAAACCCTCACTTTTCATAAGTTATTATCTTTCTAAAAGCTTATAGAGAGAGAGGAGAGCCAAGGAAGAAAGGAGGAGCTAGATCCGGCCATTGGAGGAGCTTCGAAGTTCCAAATCGCGAGCCGACTCCGGATCCACGGAGGTAAAGCTAGTGCGGTGCTTTTCATCCGCTTACTTTTCCATGGAGCCAAAGAGGAACGCTAGGGTAACGATTCTCTTCTTGAGCATGAGTAGATCTCCTTCTTTACATAGGAAGCCCGCTCTCGCGAGTTTGCGGAGAGTTGGAGGCGTTCCTTCGGGTAGATATGTGAAGTCCCCGTTGTTTAGAGTTCGTAATCGAGAACGGACATAGGCATGATGTGTGAAGCCTACCCGGACATGTTGGTCTGGATCGGTGATGTTGCATTGCATAAATGCCGGAGAAGACTCCATGATATTGATTGTATTTTCGGGTTTTCTGCGCGGTAGATTGCAGCAGGGAGCCTTGGGGATTAACCCAAAGGTGCACCCGGAAAACTGGGCGGATGCGAGATCTTGCCAACTTGGTGGCCTGAGAGCCAACTTGAACATAACCGGGTTATGTGAATTGTGATGGAAACGGGACTCGGTGGAAGTTTGACCCGCACAAATGGCTTAAATTGTCGTTGCGATGTGAGCACGGGTTAGATGGAACCGTACCCGTTCTATGTCGTTCGGTTAAAGAGACCTAAAGGCACGTGGCACTTGTTATTGGCATAGATTAGGGTCTTCGGCGGTCTATGGCTTAAATTGTCGTGACCCAGGCCAAGAAGACAAATTGCTCATAGGTTTGGCTGTCAAAGTGGCGGTGGTGAGTCCGGAATGTCTATGGCTTTAATTGACGTGACATCGACCGGTTCACCGAGAATGTGCCCTGAGAGCACGGGGCGTGTGGCCGTGCGAGCCAACGTCTGTGATGAAATGACTATATATATATATTGCTCGCTTATGCTAATGAAATGCAGGGAAGGAGCATCGCCGCCCCGAGTTGGGGGCGGGATCGTTATAATTTGGTCAGCATTGCTGACCGTTGCCTTATTTTGCCACCGTGCGGTGGTTTGTTGTTTGTAGGTGCTGCTGGACCAAGCGGTTAATAGCGGGCTAAAGCCCAAGTGCGAAGCCGGCCCTCGAAGGCCTATTTGGAAGTGTTTACTGTTTTATTCATGTATGACCGGCCTGCGTGCCGTGGTTTGTAAATCATGTAATATCAAGTGAAACATTTTGTAAGGCCTTAAGGCTTGTGTTGGTATTTGTATAACATTTCTATTTTGGTTTAGTGGACATTCAAGCTTTAGTGCTGGGTTCTTATTTGCAACTCTTGTTAATCTGCTTCCGCTAGAATGCTCTGTGTATGACGTAATGATTGGTTGGATGGTTTCCATGAGTAACCACCCGGTCTGTCTGTGGCATACGGCGTCGGGCCCCGGCCGGACCTACTGCTATATGCCATGTGACTGATAGGGGGTGTTACATGTTGTTAGTGGAGAAGGAATAGCGGTGGATCAGGCAAAGATAGTGGCGATACGGGAGTGGCATGTATTGACTACATTGGCGGAAGTCCGGAGCTTTCTAGGGCTTACCGGCTACTACAGGCGCTTTGTAGAGAACTTCTCACAGATAGCGCTACCACTCATGATGTTGACAAGGAAGGATCAAAAGTTTGTGTGGTCGCTGGTGTGCGAGCAGGCTTTTGAAGAATTGAAGAGGCGGTTGACCACGACACCTATTTTATGTTCGCCGAGTGGGACTGAAGGGTTAAAAATCTATAGCGATTCTTCAGGAAGTTGTTTGGGCTGTGTTCTGCTACAACATGGGAGCGTGACAGCCTATGGTTCACGACAATTGAAGGTTCATGAGCAGAATTATCTGGTCCATGACTTAGAGTTAGCGGCCGTGATATTTGCTCTAAAGCTGTGGAGGCACTATCTGTACAGTGTGAAGGTCGATATCTACACCGATCATAAGAGCCTGAAGTACCTGTTGGATCAGAAGGACCTGAACATGAGGCAGCGGAGGAGGATGGAGTTCCTGGGGGAGTACACCTTCGAGATACATTATGTGCCTGGGAAAGGAAATGCAGTGGCGGATGCGTTGAGTCGCAGGGTTCCTGCGCGAGCCAGCTGGTTGTCGGTACATGATGAGAGTTTGGTCCGTGAATTCGAGGCATCGGAGATAACTTGCGTCGACAAGCAGTCTAGTGCTGAGGCGAAATTGTTTTGGACAGAGGTGCAGTATGACCTAGCTAATAGAGTTCGACGGGCATTAGTTCAGGATAGCAGCATGAAGCAGATCTTAGATGAATATTTAGATGGGTCAAATTCCCAATTTGTTGTTGAGGATGGACTGCTTAGGAGGGACGGTCGCCTATGTGTTATAGTGCGGGTAATATTTGGGAGGCGTTGTTGTACGAGGCTCATCATACCAAGTACTCAATCCACCAGGGGAGCACGAAGATGTATAGAGACATGAAGAAGTTGTTCTGCTATCCAGGATTGAAGAAGGATGTAGCACTTTATGTGGCCAAGTGCCAGACGTGTGCCTTGGTAAAGGATGAGTGTCAGAAGCCCGGAGGTTTATTGAAGTCCCTACCTATCCCGGAGTGGAAATTCGATGACATTTTTATGGATTTTGTGTATGGTTTGCCAAAGTTGCAGAGGAGAAACGACGCCATCTGGGTGGTCGTAGATAGATTGACAAAAGTGTCGCATTTTATTCCGAACAGGAAGGAAGATCCGGCGGAGAAGTTAGCAAAACTCTATGTGGATAATATTGTACGATTGTATGGTGTGCCCCGTAGTATTGTTAGTGACCGAGATGGACGCTTCACATCGAATGACTGGAGGCTGGTGCATAATCTGTTGGGAACTAAGTTGAGTTTCAGCACAGCCTTTCATCCGCAAACGGATGGTCAGACCGAGAGGGTCAGCCGAACGATGCAGGACATGCTTCGTATGTGCGTCTTGGATTTCAGAAAGTAGTGGGAAGATCACCTATACATGGTGGAGTTTGCATACAACAACAGTTATCAAGCGAGTATTGGAATGACACCTTTCGAAGACTTGTATGGGAGAAAGTGTTGCACACCATTGTCTTGGTTGGAGACAGGCGAATCGAAGCTATACAAACGTCAAGCGGTGGAAGACGCCACTTCAATGATACGTACAGTTCAGGAACGGTTGAAGATCGCTCAGGACAGGCAGGCAAAATACTATAACGCCAAGCATAGGAACGTGGAGTTCGGTGTTGGCGACTGGGTGTATTTGAAAATCAAGCCGTTCAAGGGTGTCTCACAGGTTCTACACTTGAAGAAGCTGAGTCCGAGATACCTTGGACCATTTGAAATCCTGGAGCGTGTTGGCGAAGCCGCGTATCGATTGAAGCTGTCAGTGGAGTTGAGTGGGATACATGATGTGTTCCACGTATCGGTGTTGCGGAAGGCGCTGCACGAGCCTTCGCAGGTCGTTGCGGTCGATCAAGTGTCGGTTGATTATGGGTTGACGATGAAGGTCAAGCCAGTACGCATTGAAGACTTGGAGGTTAAACGACTCTGCAATAAGGAAATCCGAATGGTTAAAGTCTGTTGGGATAACTGCAGATGTGAGGAGCTTTCTTGGGAGAGAGAGCAGACTATGATGGAAGAATACTCCGAGTTATTCCACTCAGGTAACATTTAAATTTTTGTGTACCTTTACATAATTTTGGTACGAAATTCTTTAAGCGGGGGAGATTTGTAACGCCCCGAAAATCGTAATCAAGGTGGTCGTGTCCAAGAGAATATTTGGTTCCTGTATAGGGGTACACGGCCTAGGACACGGGCGTGTCCAAGGCCGTGTGGTTCTTTGGGTTGGCCGGCTGTGTCCAGAGAAGGACACAGCAGGAAACACGACAGCGTGACACGGGTGTGTCAAATGACACGGGCGTATGCATACCCGTGTCACCACCCGTGTTCCCTAGAGTCGTGTTGGTTAGCGTGACGGTTACTGGTGACACGGCCCTAGTGCACGGGCGTGTCGGAAACCGATACGGGCATGTCAGGTGGAGACACAGGCGTGTCGCCCGTGTCTCGATCCGTGTCAGCTTCTATGCTCGACGATCGTGTCTGGATCGAGGCACACAGTCTGGGACACGACCATGTGCGAGGCCGTGTTCGGCACAGGTTTGAGGATTTTTGGGTGGATCTGAGCCGTTCATTTTCTTTAATTAAGATCCAACGGCCCAGATGTGTTCCTGCTCTGCTAAGGCCGGGAATGGAGGTTAAACTCCGCATTTGCTCTTTACCATTCTCTTTCTAAGGAGTTGGAGAGAGGAGGAAGGAAAGGGAGTATTCCGGCCATCGACGGAGCATCGGAGCACCGTTTTGAGAACCGAGAGCGGATCCGCAGAGGAAATTCCATTGTGAAGCCTTCTATCCATATAGTTTTTCAATGGCGCAGAAGCGTACTACAAGGGTAACGATTCTCTACTTGAGCATATGAAGCTCTACTTCTTATGCATAAGGAAATCCGCTCCCGCGAGTGTGCGGTGTTCCTTGGGGTTGACGGGAATAGTCCCCCTTGTGTTGCATATAGAGTCCGGAATCGAAGTACGAACATAGACATTGTGTGTGAAGCCTACCCGGACATGTTGGTCTGGATCAGTGATGTTGCATTTTGTATGGTTTGCCGGAGAAGACTCCGTGTTTTATGTTTTCGGGTTTCTACATGGTAGATTACAGTAGGGATCCTTAGGGATTAACTCCAAGTCGCACCCGAAAAACTGAGCGGAATCATAATTCTGCTAATTTGGCGGCCTAGGAGACGACCTTGTACATAACTGGGTTATGTGTTGTTTGTATTGATGCGGGATCCGAGAGAAGCTTGGCTCTTGCGTACGTCTTAAGGTGAACTACGCGGTGTGAGCAACAGGCAAGTGGAATCGGACCAGAGCTATGTGGTTCGGTGCGAGAGACCCAAAGAGGGACTGGCCGTTGGCATAGTTGGGAGCCTTAGATAGTGGTCAGAAAGGCTAAAATGCTCACGTTGTTGCCATCCCAAGGATGGTGGTGAAGCCACGGAATTGACCGGATTCACCGTTAATGTGCCCTGAGTGCACGGAGTGTTTGGCCGTGCGAGCCTACACCTGTGGCGAAGTATGATTGTACTTTGTTGTTTAGCTGGGCTAATAAAATGCAGGGAAGGAGCACCGTCATCCCGAGAAAGGGGCGGGGTCGTTATAATTTGGTCGGCTTTGGCTGACCGTTGCTTTGTTTGCCACCGTGCGGTGGAATGTTGATTGCAGGTGCTCCAGAGCTGAGTGCTAAATAGCGGGCAGAAGCCCAAGTTGCTGAGCTGGCCCTCAAAGGCCAAAGCCAATAGTTGTATTTTATTTCAGTCATGTGTGGCCGGCCCGCGAGCCGATGTATGAAAAACACTATTTTGTTAAGTGAAACTCTTGTAAGGCCATAAGGCCAAATACTTTCTTTGTATTTGCTATTTCATTCCTGTGGTAGTTGTGGACATTCATGATAGTTGATAATGCAATTATGGGTTCTTTATAACTGTTTAAAAGCTTCCGCTAGAATGCGCTGTGTAGGACGAGTAGTCTTAGTTTGTATGTTTTGGTATTCTTATGTAACCCTTCCGACTATCCGTGGTATATGTCGTCGGGTTCCAGCTGGACCTTCTGTTATATGCCATACGACAGATGGGGGTGTTACAACTCTAGATCTAACCCTAGTGTGTTTTGACCCTCCCTCTCTCCACATGAAAGACGTTCTTTCGTCGATCCTGAGCACCCCCAATCCTAGCGTACCCCACAGTTTGCTCATCACAACTTCCAATGATGAACTCAATCTCATTTTACCCAAACTAGCTAAAATATTAACCCCAACCCATATGCCCAATTCAAACACTATCACATTTTCTGCAGCTTTACTATATGCAGACCAACCTATACTATATGCTGTACATGATAGGAGGTACTCCAAATTTTCATCCACAAGCCTTGAGATATTTAATGGGGGTCTATCATGACATGATTAGCCTATCTCCATAAACTTGGAATTTTCCTAATTAATTTGGCATTTATTTAATTTTCCCAAAAATCTGGCCATGGGTAATTTGAACATAAAGTACTAGATTTTTTTAAGTTATGACCACCCAAAATTTATAAACACTACAAGATGCCAGAATATCAGAGAGCACCAAATTTTCATAATTTGCATAAATTAATTAACCTGTAATTAATTAATCCAAGATATTACCAATAAATGGGTGTAAAGAAGGAAGCATCATTAAACTTATTTCAAAAATTATACAAAAATTACGAGAGATTTAATATGATCAAAAAATATTACTGATTAAGTTTCATAACATTCGAAGTTATTTTAGCCACTATTTTATCAAAATCATCAATACGGGCAACACACGGATTAAAACTACAAGTACAATCTATTGTCTTCCAAACATCCTAAAATAATTTTCAGGGACTCATATTGTTATAAAAACCTTCTTGCCAAACTTTCCTAAGGATCCAACGTCATATTCCCTTCAATAGTTTCCTAAAAGGTAAAGACCTAAACTAACCCTAGTTGGTTTAAGTTATTTGTCTAAGTCTAAATGTCATCAAATTCCTCCTTAGGGCATTTCACCACCGTAGAATCACATGGACTAAACATCAAACCCATACAAGGATATAACACCCTATGTCCTTCACAAATCCCCAAATTTCAACCTTAGGGTTTGAACTAGGGTCCTAGGGCAAATCCACCCTAATCCACCCCATAATCCATGGGAGGGTGTTTACTGACATAACACATCAGGGGACCAAGTATCAACCTTTGTTGAGGTGATTTGGCCCTTTAAGCCCACAAGGGACACTTTGACCTAATTACCCCTTTTTTGGCCTAAGCTAGGGTTGACCAAATTCCAAACCAATTCTTATCCAAATTAAATGAAATTTTATACAGAGTCCTATATCAACCCAAAGGACCACTCACTAAAATTTGGTAGGGTTTGGAGGTAATTAGGTCCTTTACATAATTCATACATGAATTATTAAAGTTCTACAAAAACTTTAGGAAATGTTTTCCCAAAATTCCCATTTTTGGATATGATATAGGTATATTTAATAATAGCCTCCATCCAAAATTTCAAGTCATTTGGATGGATGGATTGATGGGGGCACTCAAAATAATGTCTAATCTAGCCTAGGTATAGACCTCACCAAAATGCGTGTTGTGGTCACACCATGTATCTAAATCAGTTCAAATAAATTTGATATTAAATTAGACTTCAAGGGCTACAATATGCATGTTGGTCATTTTTTTGTAGGGGGCCCTAGGTATTTTTAATATTTAATTAAAAAAAGCCTAGTAAACTGTTACAGAAAATGAAATAAAAATAAATAAAGCACGAATGTTAATGCATGATCTGAGGGCCTTGACATCGTCTTCTTCCTCCAGCCAAGGGCCACAATCAGCCCGACCTAGAGCTCATTCCAAGCCATTTTCCCGGCCACCCGACCACCTCCTAGGCCGGCCACCACCGCCACCACCTTCATTGAGGTGGGGGCTATCGCCGGGCGGCGGCACGACCGCCAAAGGGGCGATTTTCGGCGATCCCACAAGGTTGAAAAATCATGAAATTTTAGAATTTTCTCTCACCCGATCGGGCTCAAATGAGCCCGATTTCTCTCCTAAAAGATTTAACGATCTAGCCCACAAAGAGAGGAGTAGAGGAGGACCTTAGTGGTGGGCTGGAGGCAGGCCGATCTTCGAAAAGCCATGAATGAATCTTGAGCTTGCGTGTAACACCCTAAAATCCAAAAATTGGAAAAAATTTGGTGACACGGCCTGGAACATGGGCGTGTCCTTCCTGGGTGAACAGTCGACGAGTGGTCAACAAAATTTGCTCGACAATTATCGAGAGCATAGGACACGGCCTGTGACACGGGCATGTCACAGGGCGTGTCAGCGCGGTCGACGAACTCAGCCCGATGAATTTGAGCTGGGGCATGTCTAGTGCCGTGTAATGGGTACACGGCCTGAGACACGGGCGTGTCACAGGCCGTGTGAGTCTCGGGTGATTTTGAAGTTGTGCAACCTGATGAACATGACCACAGACACGGGCATGTCTGACGGCGTGTCAGGTGACACGGCCTGGGACACGGGCGTGTCATATGGGCGTGTACTGGACTAGATAAGTCGGTTGAGCACCGCTTTGGGAACATGGCCCGTGATACGTGTTAGGATACTTTTGTGGCAAAATCGTGGCCGTCCGTTCCTTCAGCTGGGATCCAAGGGCTGAGCTGCCTCCCTGCTTCCTTAAGGCCATGGATTGAGATGAAAGAACTCATTTCATATTTGGCTTTCATCATTCTAAATCCTAGAGAGAGGAAGGGAGAGGAAGAAGGAGGAGGAGGGAAGGGGTTGGTCATTGGTGGTGCTGCGGTTTTTCGATGAGATATCCAAGGCCGGCGTTGCGGAGGAAAAGCTGTTGCGGTTCTTCCTAGCCAGTTAGGAGCTCATGGCACCGAAGCGGTCTTCGAGGGTAACGACCTTTCTTCCTAGCCATGTGAAGGCTTCCTTTTGGCATATGCATATGATTCCACCACCAGAGGGTGGTTTGTTGTGAAAGTCTTTGGGTTGATTCATGGAATCCCCAATTCGTTGGCATATAGATCCGGAATTGGAGTACGGAATAGGCATGCTGTGTGAAGCCCATCTGGATAGGTTGTTCTAGATGGTGATGTTGCATATAAACCAGAGAAGACTCCGTGATAAATATGTAGTTTAGGAGTCGACGGGTTGGACCTGTGAAGGGAAGTAGCAGGAAGTACTGGAGTGGTGTCCAGGAAAATACCCGTAGAATGCTTGTGCTTTTGGGTTATACCTGTGAAGGGGAGTAACAAGAAGTACTGGATTGGATGTACAAGAAATACCCTTTTGATGCTTGATGTTCTTGGGTGGTACATGTAAAGAGAGTAACAGGAAGTACTGGCGTGGTGAGCTAGGAAAGACCCTTGACATTGCGGAGTCATACCTGTGAAAGGGAATAGCAGGAAGTACTGGTGCGCTCAGGAAAGATCCGCAAATGTTGTGATATGAGATGGGTTTCAGATACATACCCAGGATTGAATGCCAGAACAGGATCGGTGAAACCGACCCGCGCCTTTTCTTTAGCCGCGAGTATGCTGTGCTCGGTGATGGCAAGGCGATTTGAGCAACGGGGGGTGGAGGATCCGACCTACGTTTTGTCCGTCCGACGTGAGACCTAAAAGTGAGGTCTATTGGAGCGCATAGCAAGAGTCTTAGTCCTGCATGCCATGATACAATGGGGGGCTACGGGCGAATCCCAGTTCACTAAGACTATAAAACTCTGGCTGCACGCCATGGAGTAAATGCTCAAGTGATTTGCCGTTGGTTTGCGACCCTGATACGGTGGTGGGCAACTGGTTCGCCGATACACCAAGAATGTGCCATGAGTGCACGGATCGTCGGGCTGGGCAGCTGACGGTTGTGATGGAATGTGTGCGTAAAAGCACATTTGTGATATATATATATGCTTGTGCAATGCAATGCCTGCAGGGAAGAGTACCACTGCCACGGGAAAGGGGTAGGGTCGGTATAATTTGGTCAGCTGAATGCTGACCGTTGCCTCTGTTTGCCACCGTTGGGTGGACTGTCCCTGTGCAGGTGCTGGAGGGCCAAGTGAGATGCAAAACGTTTGATGTCCATGCTGCTTTTGCTACTGCTGTCGCTGCTAGCCGTCGAAGGTTAGATGAAATGCAAGTGGTGTGTTTTCTTTTGATGTGGCCGGCCTGCATGCCAATGTTTGAGGCCACTGTTTTGAAAGCACTGTAAGGCCATAAGGCCAACTACTTGTATGTGTAAGACATTCCTATCATGTATAAAATGTGGAGCTTTTATGGGTTGGACATTCAGGTGTGGAGTTCAAGTGTAGTGTTATAGGCTTCCGCTAGAATGCATTGTGTTAGGGTGCGCTGCGCTACTCTGTTATCACACCATAACTGCACCGCCTGTTTTGTGGTCTATGTTGTGGGTCCCGGCCGGACCTTCTAGTATATACTATCTGAACGGATGGGGTTGTTACATTTTTGGTATCAGCTGTCTTGGTCTTTCCCTCTCGAAGTCGTGGTCGACTTCTTTTGTGGGGTGGTCAGCACGTGTCTGTGCGAACCAAGTTTACACGATTGAACTCCTGAATGTCCATGGTAGGAATGCAAATGCATGTGTTTGAGGAACCTGCATATTCCTAACCTGTTGATATTGTCTGTGTACGGTCGCTAATGTGTGTGTCTTGTCCACCTTTAGGTGACGCGGAGTAGTGCGGGGCAATCGGAGCCCCAATAGTTTGATGAAAGAACGACACCAGTCGAGGTGCCTACACCTCCGCCCTCTACGGAAATTGTATGATTAGTTGTTGAGGCTGTATTTGACATGATACAAGCACAACCGCTTGGGTAGGCGCAAGGGCAGGCGCAGCCGGCATTGAGGCCAGAAGAGGTGGCGGAAAGGCCAGAACCTGTACCAGGTGTGAATCCTCGAGTAGCTGAGAAACAGTTAAAGCAATTCATGAGTTTTCACCCGCCTACGTTCTCGGGATTGGGATCTCCTGCGCAGGCTGAAGACTGGTTGTCGCCTGTCAAGAGGATTATGACGGCGATTGGAACGAAAGAGCATCAGAAAGTCACCATAGCCTCCTTCTTGCTGGAAGGAGAGGTTCGTTTGTGGTGGGACGAAATGGAGCTACACCACTTGGTAGGTAGACCGTTAACACAAGTGTCGATGGAGGAATTCTCTCGGCTCTTCCTGGCGAAGCACCTCCTGGCGGCACAACATATAACCATGGAGAACGAATTCCAAAGGCTGACGCAAGGAGAAGGCAGTGTGGAAGCTTACCTGCATGAGTTTACACGCTTGGGGAGGTATGCGGGTTCGATATTTGCTGATGAGCAGAGGAAGACGAATCAGTTCTATGAAGGACTACGGGACGAGTTGAGATTCCTGCTTTCTAGTTCTGTGAATCAAGGCTTCCAGGCGTTAGTTGACACTGCCTGCGCACTGGAAAAAGACATGAAAAGGGTGCAGGGGAAGAGGGCATTGGCTGTGACACAACCGGAGTTTAAAGTGCCCCGACCGACGAAGTCATTTTATAAGAAGAAATGGGGCAAGAGGCACAAGACGGTGGGACAAGCTCCTTCTTCGGTTGCATCGGGAGCAACGTCGGGGACTACTTCAAAGCTGGATACTCGTACGTGCTTCAATTGTGGACGGGTGGGGCATATAGCCAGGGATTGTCGGGTGCCACAAAAGAGTGAAACGAAGGTGGGAGCGTCATATGCGGAAAAGGGCAAGGCAGTGGTGGAATCCTCTACATCGCAGGCGCAACCCCGGGTCTACAATCTTGTCCTGCAGGAGGCCATCAAGCAGAGTGACGTCGTTACAGGTATGAGTTAAGTTTTGCGCATTGTATTGCTTGTATGTTTGATTTATTGCATATGTATATGCAGTTTATATGTGTGACATGATGGTCATAGGATTTGTGATGATTCGGAACACGCTGGTGCGAGCACTATTCGATACGGGTGCGTCGCATTATTTTTTGTCTAAAGATTTTATAGCGCGGCTTGGGATACCTAGTCATGTGAAGACAGATAGCGTCATAGTGATGTTGTCGAATGGTTGTATGCTGCTTGCGGATCAAGCATGTGATATGGCAGTGCAAATAGGAAGTCGGGATTTCTGTTTAACTGCATTTATATTACCGATATCGGAATTCGACGTGATATTTGGTATGGATTGGCTTGCGGAGCAGCATGCCTTGATTGATTGCCAGTCCAAAGAGATCACGTTGGGCTAGAATACCGAGCAGGAGACGAGGTTCACGGGTATGCGAGGAGTTGGCGGGACGTTGATATCTGCACTCCAAGTTGTCAAAGCTGTTCGGAAAGGCACAGAGTTATACTTCGCGTTGATTCAGGCTGTGGAGCCTAAGGCTAGTGTGTGCGATGTTCCGATCGTGTCGGAGTTTACAGATGTATTTCCTAAGGATCTCCCCGGGCTACCACCCCAGCGAGAGATTGACTTCACGATCGAGTTGGTGTCAGGTGCGAAACCTGTGGCCCACTCGCCATATCGCGCCGCGCCAAAGGAAATGGCGGAGTTGAAAGTCCAAGTATAAGAATTGCTGGAGCAGGGTTATATACGCCCAAGCATTTCTCCTTAGAGCGCCCCTGTGCTTTTTGCGAAAAAGAAAGACGGTGGCTTGCGGTTATGTATTGATTACCGCGAACTGAATAAGCTGACCGAGAAAAATAAATATCCGATTCCGCGGATTGACGAGTTATTCGATCAGCTAGTGGGATCATCCGTCTACTCGAAGTTGGAGTTGAAGTATAGGTACTACCAGTTGAGAATCCAGGACAGTGACATTCCCAAAACCGCATTTGGGACACGGTACAAGCACTATGAGTTCACGGTAATGTCGTTTGGGCTATGCAATGCGCCCTCTGTATTTATGGACTTGATGCAGCGAATATTCCGAGAATACCTGGATCTGTTCGTGATAGTGTTCATTGATGATATACTGGTGTACTCGAGATCAGAAGCCGAGCATGAGAAGCACTTGCGATTGGTATTGAATACCTTGAGGCAAAATCAGCTCTATGCCAAGTTCTCGAAGTGCGAGTTTTGGCTAGCGTCAGTGGCTTTTCTGGGCCATGTGGTGAGTGGAGCGTGAATAACAGTGGATCCAGCAAAGATAAAGGCCATACAGGAGTGGCCGGTGTTGTCTTCAGTGGCCGAAGTCAGGAGCTTCCTTAGACTAGCGGGCTACTGTCAAAGATTTGTTGCAAATTTCTCGCGGATCGCTTTGCCGCTAACCACACTAACAAGAAAAGATCAAAAGTTCGTTTGGACGCCAGAGTGTGCACGAGCTTTTGAAGAGCTGAAGATTCGATTGACCACGGCGCCTGTGTTGTCATCGCCATGTGGTACCACTGTAATCTACAGTGATCACGAGCTTTTGAAGAGCTGAAGATTCGATTGACCACTGTAATCTACAGTGATGCCTCATGGAGAAGCTTAGGCTGCGTTCTTCTACAAAATGGAAAGATGATCGCTTATGGCTCACGCCAGCTGAAGGTGCACGAACGAAACTATCCCATCCATGACTTAGAATTGGCGGCATTGATCTTCGCACTAAAACTATGACGACACTATCTTTATGGAGTGAAGGTGGAGATCTATACAGATCATAAGAGCATAAAGTACCTGTTGGAGCAGAAGGACCTGAATATGTGACAACGAAGGTGGTTGGAGTTCCTCGGGGACTAAACCTTTGAGATTCATTATACTCCCAGGAAGGGGAACGTAGTCGCAGATGACTTGAGTCGAAGAGCTCCGGTAAGGGCGAGTTGGTTGCAGAAGCATGATGAACGTCTCATCCAGGAGTTGGAAGCATTGGAGATCTCGTGTGTTGACAAGAATGCTATAGCCGATACATGTCTGAACTGAACGGAGGTATAGTGTGACCTTATAGACCAAATTCGACGAGCAACGGGGTTAGATGAAGATCTCTTACGCTATGTTAAAGAAGGGCCAGAGGGCAAATTCTCCTGGGATGATGGTCTTTTGCGGAAAGAGGGCCGTTTGTGCGTCCTGAATTTGGGTAAATTGAGGGAAGAACTGATGTATGAAGCGCATTATACGAAGTACTCAATTCACCCTGGGAGCACGAAGACGTTCAGAGATATGAAAAAGCTGTTCTGGTGGACAGGGCTCAAGAAAGATGTTGCTCTTTATGTGGCCAAATGCCAAACATGTGCTATGGTGAAGGTGGAATGCCAAAAGCCGGGCGGTTACTTGAAGTCGTTGCCGATTCCAGAATGGAAGTTCGACGATATTTCCATGGATTTCGTGCATGGATTGCTGAGATCTCAGAGAGGGAATGATTCCATCTGGGTGATTGTCTACCGCCTGACAAAACTGGCACATTTCCTGCCGAACAGACAAGATAATTCGGTGGAAACTTTGGCAAAGTTGTATATTGACCAGACTGTGCGGCTACACGGTGTTCCTCGGAGCATCGTAAGTGATCGAGATGGGCGGTTCACGTCTAATGATTGGAGGCTAGTTCATTAACTGTTGGGAACGAATTTGACATTCAGCACAACCTTTCATCCCCAGACGGATGGTCAAACTGAGCGAACCAATAGAACAATGGAGGACATGCTCTGGATGTGCGCCCTAGATTTCGAAAGGAGATGGGAAGATCATCTCTACATGGTGGAGTTTGCCTACAGCAACAGCTACCAAGAGAGCATCGACATGACACCATATGAGGCTCTGTATGGACGGAAGTGCAGTACTCCTTTAGCTTGGGTAGAAGCCGGCGAAGCCAGAGTTTATAGGCGCAATGTAGTCGATGAAGCAAACTCGACAATACACACTATTCGGGAATGACTATTGATCGCTCAAGATCGACAAGCGAAATACTACAACACCAAACACTGAAACGTAGAGTTCGCGGTAGGCGATTGTGTATACTTGAAGATCAAACCATTCAAAGGCATATCTAGGATTCGACGTTTGAAAAAGTTAAGTCCAAGATACCTTGGTCCACTTGAAGTGGTCAAGCGAGTTGGAGAAGCCGCATATCGGCTAGCTCCTTTGGCAGACTTGGGTGGCTTGCATGATGTGTTTCACGTCATAGTGCTGCGGAAGGCCGTGAAATATCCAGCTCAGGTGATCAGGGACGACCAAGTGCCGGTGGAGTATGTGCTAACGATGAAGGTTAGGCCCATTCAGATTGAGTATCGAGTCAAGAAATTGTTGCGGAACAAGACGTTCGGGATGGTTAAAGTCCGGTGGGAGAATTGCAACCATGAGGAGCTTACATGGGAGCGAGAGCAGACCATGTGAGCTGAGTTTCCCGAACCTTTTATGTAACGGTTATGCCATATGTATCGACTTGGATTGAACCTATTGTGGAATGAAAATCCTTCCGTTTGAGTTCCTTACTTGGTGCAAATTTCGGGGACAAAATTTTTGTAAGGAGGGGAGGGTTGTAACACCCCAAAATCAAGAAATTGGAAAAAATTATGTGACACGACATGGGATACGGGCGTGTCCTTCCCGGGTGAACAGTCGACGAGTGGTCGATAAAATTCGGTCGACAATTATCAAGATCATAGGACACGGCCTATGACATGGGCGTGTCATAGGGCGTGTCAGCGCGGTCGACGAACTCAGCCCGACAAATTTGAGCTGGGGCGTGTCTAGTGCCGTATAATGGGCACACGGCCTGAGACACGGGCGTGTCACAGGACGTGTGAGTCTAGGGTGATTTTGAAGTTGTGTAGCCTGATGAACACGACCATAGACACGGGCATGTCTGAAGGCATGTCAGGTGACACGACCTAGGACACGGGCGTGTCACATGGGCGTGTACTGGACTAGATAAGTTGGTTGAGCACCGCTTTGGGAACACGGCCCGCCCACGGGCATGTCACAGGCCGTGTCAGGATGCTTTTGTGGTAAAATCGTGGCCGTCCGTTCCTTCAGCTGGTGTTGGAACACCCTATTACTAATTTGGGTCAGGATCACTATGTCTCTAGGAATTTATGTTTTGACCTTCTGTATAGATTATAGGTCAATTAGAATTGAGTCTAAGGGATCAGGAGTCTAGGTTTGGAAGCTGTTCTGAAGACCCAAATTTTTCTGGAGACTAAGTCCAAATCGTCGAGCTCAGCACGACGTTTCGTCGAACTCCGGTCGACGATCGTCTAGCTCAACTTCTGCAGATCGTCGAACTCCATTCGACGATCGCTGAGCTCAACCTCATAATATCGTCGAGCTCCACTCGACGATCGCTGAGCTCAGGTCGACGATTTTGGCTCTGCATTAGATCCTTATCTCTGAGCTCAGTTCGACGATCTTTGAGCTCAGATCGACGATTTCTTTGCTGCTTGGATTTTCCAGTTCGCTGAGCTCAGCTCGACGATAGCAGAGCTCAGTTCGACGATTTCTGTTATCTTTCAGAATTCAAATTCAAATCAGATAGAAGTTATTCTGCATTTAATTCAGAAGATCTGCCAGCCATTTTCATTTACTTCTGGAGCAAGTTTCAAGGGATTTTTCAAGGAACAATTCAGTGGACTTTCCTTCAGAACATATTATGCAATTAAGGCTGTAATTAATTCAGACCAACGGCTATCTTTGACAGAGCAATTTTCTATTCAGACTCAGAGAATAAAAGATAGAATGTTTTTTTTAATCAGATAGAGAGAGACAAGAAATAAGAGAAGAAATACAGAGATTGACACAAGTAGAGGACACAACTCACAATACACAGAGACTCTCTCAATCTTCTGTCAATAAGAATTCTGAAGAACACTCATCAGAGAGATCAAGCTTTCAAACAAATCTTCAGATCTCTTCAGCTCTAAAAGTGTTCAAGGCCAACATCATCTCAAGACTCCAGACACTCAACATTTCAGCTTGCTGAAATCATCTTTTGCTGGAGATCTATCTTTGAAGGCCTATCACCCTCAGCAAAGCTCATCTTCCTGAAGATTTCAAGGACTCAGGGGGAGCTTTGACAACATCACTGAATCCACATAGTCTTCTCAGTTGCTTGAGAAAGAGAAGACTGCCATCACTCTCTCACCCCCATTCTGTAAAGGGTTTTTCAAACTCCCTTCAAAAGTTTGAATCTGGTTTTTGAGCACCTTGTCAAAAGCTCATTGGTGGCAAGACACCTGATCAAAAAATCTATTTTGGTTTTTGAGCACCTTATCAAAAGCTCATTGGTGCCCAGGACACCTGATCAACTCATCCTGCAGTGGATTCCTACCTAGGGTGGTAGAAGAGTGGATGTACCCAAGTTGGGGAACCACTATATTTCCTTGTGTCATCTGGTTTTGCATGTTTTCTTTTTGTTTCTGGCCTAGATTTTCTTGTGCTTAGTTTCTGCATAGCCTAGTTTTGTGATTAGTTTTATTTCTGCTTCCCTGCTTGCACTCATTACAACAATTGTTGTAAAGCTTTGCAAAAGTTTTCTTTGTGTTTTAAAAAGCACCATATACTCTATTCACCCCCCTCTAGAGTATATCAGATCTAGTTTCCCCTTTCAATTGGTATTAAAGCGAGGTTGGTTAAACATACCATTCCTGATTGGTTGTACAGGCTAACACCTGAACCCCAAGATCCCAAACTAGATCCTTCTTTTGTATTTTAATATTAGATTTTATTTGCACAACTCATGGCCCAAAACAAAGATTATGCAAGCACCATACCTCCAGTGTGCAATCTGTCAAAGTTTGCACTTTGGAAAGCAAGGATTAGACTATACATGAATTCTATTGACGAGGACATTTTTAATTCTGTTTTGACAGTGTGTCCCAGACCCCCAGAAAGTACAAGCACAAATGCTGTTCCACCTCCATCAGGAACAGATGCTGACATCAAAAGGTGGAAGGTAGCTGATGCCAAGGCAATGAACATTTTAGCTCAGACAATGTTAGATGACATATTTCAAAAAGTAGCTGAATGCAACTCAGCCAAGGAGATTTGGGACAAGCTCTCAGAAATTGTCTCTGGCTCAGCTGATGAGAGAAAGGACAGAAGATCCCATCTTATCTCCCAATATGAGAACTTCAAGAAGGGAGAAACAGAGTCAATGGGAGACATGTATAACAGAATGAGTCTAATTGTCAGTGAACTGAAGACATTAGACAAAGAGATTTCACTAACGGAACTTAATGACAAGATCCTAATGTGCTTCCCCAGCACTTGGGATTCAAGAATCTGGCCAATTAAAGATGCCAGAAGCCTGAATGAGATCACCACTGAAGCCTTGTTGGGTAAGCTCAAATCTTATGAGCTACTCATCAAGAACAGAGAAGAAGAACAGAAGGCTGCTTCTCCAGCCACAAAAAGGGAGAAGACTATAGCATTCAAGGCAACTGAGGATTTGCCTGAAGAAAAAGGAACAGCCAATGATGAACTTCTCAGCTTGCTGGCCAAAAGATTCTATAAGATGGCCAGAAAGGACTTCAGAAGAAGATCATACAAGGAGCAGGATAAGCCAAGGTATGACAAGTCCATTGGCAATAACAAAGACATTATTTGCTTTGGTTGCAGGAAACCAGGGCATATGGTTCCTGACTGTCCAGAGAACAAGAACAAGGACAGAAGGGACAGAAAAGAAAGAAGAAAGGAGAAGGACTCCAAAAGGAATGGAAGTAGCAAACCTTCCTCCAGCAGAAATAAGCACACAAGGAAAGGATTTGTTGCTGAATCCTGGAGTGAGACTGAAGAGGAGTCAGAAGCCTCTTCCAGCTCAAGTGATGATGAGGATGATGCAGAGGAAAAGGAGTTCTGCATGATGGCAATCAATGCCTCACAACACAACTCAGAGGAAGAGGAGTCAGAGTCAGACTCAGAGACTCAACCTGAAGAAGATCAGGTAATCAGCTCTTTTGATTTTACTTCAGAAGATTTTAAACTTGAATTTAAAGCACTATGTTTAGACCTGCTAAAGTCTGAGAAAGAGATCATCTCTCTCAGAAATCAATTATCTGAACAAAGTGGTTTAAAATCAGAGAACCTCAAACTCTCTCAGGAGTTGGAGAACCATAGGGAACAGATAGCTTCACTGAAGAGTGAACTCTCTGAGGCCAAGAAGCTTGAAGAATCTCTCAATGGGAGAAGCATCAAGCTGATGGACATCACAAGCACAGTGAACTCAAGATTCAACAGTACACTGGGCTTGGGTGCCTCATCCAGCCAACCTATTATTCTAACAACCCCTATCAAGTTCATTTCTGACAAGGGAAAGGGAGTTGTAGAGGTTGCCAGGAAAAATTCTGATCTGCCTCAGAAAACCAAAGTCCAGCACAAATCGTCGAACGGAGATCGACGATCGCCGAATGAAGATCGACGATCGTCGAACGCAGCTCGACGATCTCAGGACAAATCGTCGAACGCTGATCGACGATCTAAGCCAAGATCGTCGAACGCTGGTCGACGATCCCATATACCTGACCTCAGCCATAGTCGACCGTCGAACGGAGCTCGACGATCTGACCCAAGATCGTCGAACTCAGTTCCAAGATCGTCGAACAGAGGTCAGAGCTCTGGAAATTTTTTCAAAGGCAAGTCAAAATTGAATCCTGAGGGTTCTTCATCCCAAACATTTAACCCTTATACTGAATGGATTTTACCTCCAAGGAGATATCATCCTGAAGGATATAAGAGTCAGCCAGGGATGTCTTTCATTTCTGAATTTAAAGGTTATCAACCTAGGCCCAAGGTAAACTGGGTCAAAAACAAGTAAATTATTTTATGTGCAGGTGAAGACCTATCCAACATCTAACCAGCAATGGTATTTGGATAGTGGATGCTCAAAGCACATGACAGGGAACAAGGACAACCTTAATTCCTTTAGAGCCAAGCTTGGACCCAAAGTTATCTTTGGTGACTCCAACTTTGGACAAACTAAAGGATATGGTGCAGTCCAGATTGGTTCTGTAACCTTCAAGAAAGTAGCATATGTGGAAGGACTGAAGCACAACCTAATCAGCATCAGTCAGCTATTTGATGAAGGCTACCAGGTGACATTCAGCAAAACCTTATGCAAAATCAAGTCAGAAGACAACACAACTGTGTTGACAGGTAAAAGGAAAGGTAACATCTACCTAGTAGATTTTCTTTCAACTTCTATAGATATCTGTTTATTCAATTCAGTTTGTAGACCAAATGTTTTATGGCATAAGAGACTAGGACACCTAAACCTTAGAACTATTGCTAGGCTATCCAAGGACAACCTTGTTAGAGGACTACCTTCTGGCCCCTATAAGAAGGAAGGACTCTGCAAGGCTTGTCAATTAGGCAAGCAAACTAAGAATAGCTTTAAGTCACTTAATAAGAGTGATTCACCTAGGATATTGTATCTGTTACACATGGATCTATTTGGACCCATCACAGTACAAAGCCTAGGAGGGAAATCCTACACTTTAGTGATTGTAGATGACTTCTCTAGATTCACTTGGGTGTTCTTTCTAAGGAAGAAGTCTGATAACTTTAAGTGTCTGACAGAGTTTCTCAAATGTGTAAAGATTGAGTTCAATACTCACATTGCCCTGATCAGAAGTGATCATGGGACAGAGTTTGATTCTCTTCTTATGCAAGAGTTCTGTCAGAGTGAAGGGATCAGGCATACTTTCTCAGCTCCTAGAACTCCTCAACAAAATGGGGTAGCTGAAAGGAAAAATAGAACCCTTATTGAATCTGCCACTACATTGTTGTCAGATGCTCATCTACCTCTATCCTTTTGGGCAGAGGCAGTGAACACCTCCAACTATGTGCTGAACAGGAGTCTGATACATAAACTGAAGGGAAAGACTCCCTATGAATTACTCAAAGGGAAGAAACCTAAAGTTGACTATTTCAAAATTTTTGGCTGCATTTGTTATATTCACAATAATGATAAGAAACATCTAGCAAAATTTCAAGCCAAAGCTGATGAAGGAGTGTTTCTGGGATACTCCATGATCAGCAAGGCCTATAGGGTATATAATAAATCATCATTGAAAATTGAGGAATCTGTTCATGTTTCTTTTGATGAAACTAACATGTCCTTCAAGGAGAAGATTTCTTCTACCATAGAACCTTTGCAGGAACACTCTCTAGTTGAAGATATGAACAAGCTACAGGTTGCTCAAGAAGAAGAAAGCAGTGAAGATGAAAGCAATGCTCAACACATTGAAGCTTCATTTGAAGAGCCAGTTGTTGTACCACAAGAGGAAACAACAACACAGGTTGGTGAACAATCAACACCCCCTGTTGATTTAGTAACATCAAGAGACCATCCAATTACCCAAATAATTGGAGAACTCTCAGCTGGTGTGCAAACCAGAAATCAGGTCAACCAAAACCTGTTGCACACCTGCTTCCTTTCTCAAATTGAACCTCAGTCCATTCAAGATGCAGAGCAAGATCCACACTGGATCATTGCAATGCAAGAGGAGTTGCATCAATTTGAGAGGAACAAAGTACGGGAACTAGTGCCAAAGCCAAAGGATCATTCCATTGTTGGAACAAAATGGGTATTCAGGAACAAACTGGATGATCAAGGAGTAATAATAAGGAACAAGGCAAGGCTAGTTGCCCAAGGATATTCTCAAGAAGAAGGAATTGACTACGACCAGACCTTTGCACCTGTTGCAAGATTGGAAGCCATCAGGATTTTTCTAGCTTATGCAGCTCACAAAGGCTTCAAGGTTTATCAGATGGACGTCAAGAGTGCCTTCTTAAATGGAGACATCAAAGAGGAAGTCTATGTCAGACAACCTCCAGGTTTTATCTCTCCAACTCATCCTGATTTTGTTTTTAGATTAAATAAAGCATTATATGGTCTCAAGCAAGCACCTAGAGCATGGTATGAGACCCTAGCATGCTTTCTTTTGGAAAATGGTTTTATAAGGGGTAGAGTAGACCAAACTCTTTTTATTAGAACCCATAAGTCCCATACCCTACTAGTACAAATTTATGTAGACGATATCATTTTTGGCTCTACTGACTCAAAATTGTGCAGAAGGTTTTCTACCCTAATGCATTCTAAATTTGAGATGAGTAGCATGGGTGAGCTATCCTTCTTCCTAGGATTGCAAGTCAAACAACATGCTGAAGGCATCTTTATTTCTCAAACCAAATATGCTCATGAGCTGGTTAAGAAATTTGGCATGTCTGAGGCATCTTGTATGAAAACACCCATGCCTACCAATGCTGTATTGGATGCTGATGAACATGGGAAACCTGTTGATCAGACAACATATAGAGCAATGATTGGCTCTTTACTGTATCTTACAGCTAGTAGGCCAGATATAATGTTTGCTACATGCATTTGTGCTAGGTTCCAAGTAAGCCCTAGAGAGTCACACCTCACATTAGTAAAGAGGATTCATAGATATGTTAAAAGTTG
This sequence comes from Platanthera guangdongensis, assembly GCA_039583875.1. Taxonomy (NCBI): domain Eukaryota; kingdom Viridiplantae; phylum Streptophyta; class Magnoliopsida; order Asparagales; family Orchidaceae; genus Platanthera; species Platanthera guangdongensis. Next base: position 12,574,950 of record CM077149.1, read on the forward strand.
TCCAAATCTAGGTCTCTGGTATCCAAAAGATTCAGCATTTGAGTTAACTGGATTCTCTGATGCTGATTATGCTGGATGCAGAATTGACAGGAAAAGCACCAGTGGAACTTGTCAGTTCCTTGGTAATAGACTTGTCTCTTGGTTTTGCAAGAAACAAACTTCTGTGTCAACTTCAAATGCTGAAGCTGAATATATGGCTGCAGGCAGTTGTTGTTCACAAATACTGTGGATTCAAAATCAACTCCTAGACTATGGTTACAACTTAGAAAAGTCAAAAATCTTTTGTGACAATACAAGTGCTATCTCCATAGCCCAAAATCCAGTCCTCCATAGTAGGACAAAACATATAGAGATTAGGCATCACTTCTTAAGGGACAATGTTGAGAAGAATAAAATTGAACTGCAATATATCCCAACTGATTTACAAAGGGGAGATATTTTCACCAAGCCCTTGGATGAAAAGAAACACACCTTCTTCCTAAATCAGTTAGGAATGTTAGATGGAGGAAGTTTCAAATAATACTCAAGATTTTGATAGCTAAAAATTGACCAAGACTAGGCAAAATTCTGATTTTCCTTAGTGTCTAGGATTTTCTGATCTCTGAACTGCGCTCGACGATTTTCCCAACGATCGTCGAACGGAGTTCGACGATTTACTGAATCGTCGAACTGAGTTCAGCGCTCCTTTGATAGTATAGACTATCTCTTCTAGTCAACGATCGTCGAACGGCGCTCGACGATTCTGTTCACTAAACGATCGTCGAACGGAGCTCGACGCCTTTCCAGATCGTCGAACGAAGATCGACGATCTTGGAGTCTCTTCAGATTCCTTTAGAAGCCTCGATCGTCGAACTGAGTTCAACGATCTTTCCTTTTCTGCGTCGAACCCTAATATAAAACTCATTTTTTCGCCGTCGTTCTCCCTTGCGCTTTCAATTTCTCTGCAAGAATTTTCTTCCCTCCAAACAGTTCTACACTTGGTCGTTTTGTCTGTTGATTTTTGCAGGTACAATGGCCGTTTCAGTTGCTGTGCTAGCCGCCATGAAATTTGATGCCGGCTTTGACATCGATCTCAACTCCTTCAACACAACCGATCAAGTCTTCCAGGACATTCTCAGTTTGTTCAAAGATCAGCACTTATCTGCCCTTATGACAACCAGAATCAAACTTGCATCTGATGAAATCAAAGAATGGGTATACACTGCCCACAACCTTGACAACAATACCATAGTTGGTTCTATTGGTGGCACCCAGGTACCTCTGACCCCAACAGTATTGACAGAGGTGTTTGGATTAAGAAATGGTGAAGACTCTGCTGACCTTTCTGGAGAAGAATTCTCAGATGTACTTGTCAGGATGGGTCATCCTGAGGGGAACCCTAGCAAGTTGTTTAAGAGGAACCTGTCAGTGGAATACAGGTTTCTGGCTGATGTAGTAGGCAAGGTTCTCTTGGCCAAACATTCTGCTCATGACACCATCTCCAGATATCAGCTCTGCCTCATGGGAGCTCTGGTGGACAGAAAAAGCTTGAACTGGGGAGAAGTATTTTTTGATCTGCTGAAGAAAAAGATCAACAAAACATTTGTAAATTATGGAAGAATTCTGGGAGTCTTCCTCCAGGCCAAGTGCCCTTCTCTGCTAGTCTCCTCTGGAGTGCACATCAATGCCTCCAAGAGACTCACCTGTGCCCTATTTGGGAAATGGGACAGGCAAATCATCAAGCCCAGCAGGCCCTCTCCATCTGCCTCTTCAGGCACCAGGACTCTAAGAGTCACTCCCCCCCAGGTCTCTGCCCCTGCAGAAGACCTGCCTGCTGCTAGTGCTGCTGCTTCTCCTCCTCCAAGCCCAACCCTACCAACTCCATCCACCACTCCAGCTACCTCCACCATTACAATCTCAAGCCCATCTCCAACCTCTATTCCATCTCCAACAATTTCCTCTCCACCAGCAGACCACTTCCATCCCCTATTCTCTTATCCACCACCAGATGTCACCTCATCCCCATCCCTTCCATCCTTCACTCTCCTGGATGAATCCTACATGGATGATTCCCCCTCCTCTCCTCCAGAATTGCCATCCTCCTCCACAACTTTCCAAGACCTTCTCAGCCAAATTATTGATCAACCCACCTTCACTCCCTCCATATCCATCCCTCTATCCTCCATATCTACCATCCCCTCTCCTGAACCATTCATTCCACCCTTCAGCCCTCCTCCTCCAGCTCCATCAGCCATCCCTGTACCCTCTACCTCTGCTCCTCTCATCGAGCATGTAGATCTCCCAGCCCTTGCTGATCAGTTGTATGAGCTCCTTGCACCTAGGCTCTCTCTTCTCATGGAGGCCTCTTTAGCTCCTCTACAACAATCAGTGGCAGCTCTCTCTGCCAGGCTTTCCTCCTTCCTTACTCCTCTAGCAGCACCCCCAGCAGTGTGCCTTGATGCATAGGTATCTGCATCCAGGCAGGGGGAGATGCCCTATGAAGCCAGCCTTCATGCTGCTGTTGCTGCTGCTGCTCCTTCTGCTGTTTCTGCTTCTGCTACTGCTGCTGGTTCTGTATCTGCTTCTGCTGCTGCTGCTACACCAGTACTAGCAATAGACCTAAGGTCTTTGCTATCTACTTTTGATACTGCTTACTTCTGCTGCCTCCCAGAGCCATATGCTGTCCAGCCCCCAGAGGTTCTTGCTGGCCAGCTCTCTGAAGATCTGTCCAAGGATCTAGTGCCCTTCTCTTGCTGTGACCCCAGAATCATTTCTGATTTTATTCTGTCAGTGACTGCTGCTTCTGATGATGTTTCTGCTGCTGCTGCTGAAGACAAGGCTGTATCTGCCTCTGAAAGTATCTCTGCTGCTGAAGTAATTGTTTCTGTTCAACCCTCATCCCAGGATCTTTTGATGACAGAGGCTGTTGCTTTTGAGCCTGCTGTAGAAATTGTTGTTTCTGAAGCTGCTGCTGCCCTCATTCCTGAAATCATCACTGTTACCTCTACTTCTGCTCCAGTATCTGCTGTTACATCTGCTGCTTCTGTTACTCCTCCTGCTTCTGTATCTGTTGCCCCATCAGCTGCTGTTAAACTGAAAGAAGATTTAATGAAGAAGATTGATGCCTTGTATGATGCACAAAGTTCTGAATCTGAGGATTATAACACTGCTTCTGATGACTCATCTGCCACAATTGCAAAGAAAAGAAAGGCAAGAAGTAAGGCCTTGAAGAGAGTTCCTCCTGCCAAAGTTAGAGATGACAATGATGTTCCCTACTATATTCTGCACAACTGCCCAATCTCTGAGCATTGGATGCAATTCTCTAAGAACCAGTTAAAGGCTATGAAAAAGAAGAGGAAGTATGAAAAAGATTCCACTCAGTTCAAGCACCCTCATCCTCCTCCACCACCTCCACCTGATGTAGGTGCAGGTGGCAGCTCTGCAAGATCAGGCCCTGCTAGAAGCCAGGCTCCCTACCAACCTCATGCTAGAACATATCAAAGGGAAAGCCAGTCTAGGGGCTCTTACTCTAGAAGGGGAGGATATAGGGGAAACCAAAGAGAAACTCGGGTTTACTCCAAAGGACACTCCAGGCAGCATCCTTACTCTAGGGGAGGACATGTCTCTGCTGATACATCTTCTGGTCCTTTCCCCTATAAGATCAAAGATACTGTGACTGCCAGGACTCCTCAAGATACTTCTTCCAACAGGTATGAGCCACCTGTTCCATTTGAGGACCCTGAGAAGAATCCTATGGCTTGGACTGCTAGAATGAAAGAGCTGGCTGCTTTAGATCAAATAAAGAAAGCCAAAGAGAAAGGCCTAGACACTTCCAACATCTCCACAATGTCAGAACAAAGACAGAAAGAACTTGAAAGATATGCTTCCAGCAAATTTTTTGATGCAGACAGGTACATGGAATTGCATCCAGCTGCAGTGGTTCCAAGGACTTCTAAACAACCATATCTGGGAGCAGCTGATGATACCAGATCCAAACAACAAGTCTTAGATCCTAACAGGGAAATTAAAATGGTAAAAGGCAAAGAAAAGGAATAACTCTGTAAGGTGATAACTCTTGGTTTTTCTGACTGCCCTCTGGATATCATGTTTATATATATATCTCTGTGATGGTTCTGTAATGTCTAGCTGCTGTCTTTATGTTTTTGTAACTGTATGATGTTGTTTGTTTTTTCTATGTCTGTAAATAGTTTTCCTAACCCAAATAGGGGGAGATTGTTGGAACACCCTATTACTAATTTGGGTCAGGATCACTATGTCTCTAGGAATTTATGTTTTGACCTTCTGTATAGATTATAGGTCAATTAGAATTGAGTCTAAGGGATCAGGAGTCTAGGTTTGGAAGCTGCTCTGAAGACCCAAATTTTTCTGGAGACTAAGTCCAAATCGTCGAGCTCAGCACGACGTTTCGTCGAACTCCAGTCGACGATCGTCTAGCTCAACTTCTGCAGATCGTCGAACTCCATTCGACGATCGCTGAGCTCAACCTCATAATATCGTCGAGCTCCACTCGACGATCGCTGAGCTCAGGTCGACGATTTTGGCTCTGCATTAGATCCTTATCTCTGAGCTCAGTTCGACGATCTTTGAGCTCAGATCGACGATTTCTTTGCTGCTTGGATTTTCCAGTTCGCTGAGCTCAGCTCGACGATAGCAGAGCTCAGTTCGACGATTTCTGTTATCTTTCAGAATTCAAATTCAAATCAGATAGAAGTTATTCTGCATTTAATTCAGAAGATCTGCCAGCCATTTTCATTTACTTCTGGAGCAAGTTTCAAGGGATTTTTCAAGGAACAATTCAGTGGACTTTCCTTCAGAACATATTATGCAATTAAGGCTGTAATTAATTCAGACCAACGGCTATCTTTGACAGAGCAATTTTCTATTCAGACTCAGAGAATAAAAGATAGAATGTTTTTTTTAATCAGATAGAGAGAGACAAGAAATAAGAGAAGAAATACAGAGATTGACACAAGTAGAGGACACAACTCACAATACACAGAGACTCTCTCAATCTTCTGTCAACAAGAATTCTGAAGAACACTCATCAGAGAGATCAAGCTTTCAAACAAATCTTCAGATCTCTTCAGCTCTAAAAGTGTTCAAGGCCAACATCATCTCAAGACTCCAGACACTCAACATTTCAGCTTGCTGAAATCATCTTTTGCTGGAGATCTATCTTTGAAGGCCTATCACCCTCAGCAAAGCTCATCTTCCTGAAGATTTCAAGGACTCAGGGGGAGCTTTGACAACATCACTGAATCCACATAGTCTTCTCAGTTGCTTGAGAAAGAGAAGACTGCCATCACTCTCTCACCCCCATTCTGTAAAGGGTTTTTCAAACTCCCTTCAAAAGTTTGAATCTGGTTTTTGAGCACCTTGTCAAAAGCTCATTGGTGGCAAGACACCTGATCAAAAAATCTGTTTTGGTTTTTGAGCACCTTATCAAAAGCTCATTGGTGCCCAGGACACCTGATCAACTCATCCTGCAGTGGATTCCTACCTAGGGTGGTAGAAGAGTGGATGTACCCAAGTTGGGGAACCACTATATTTCCTTGTGTCATCTGGTTTTGCATGTTTTCTTTTTGTTTCTGGCCTAGATTTTCTTGTGCTTAGTTTCTGCATAGCCTAGTTTTGTGATTAGTTTTATTTCTGCTTCCCTGCTTACACTCATTACAACAATTGTTGTAAAGCTTTGCAAAAGTTTTCTTTGTGTTTTAAAAAGCACCATATACTCTATTCACCCCCCTCTAGAGTATATCAGATCTAGTTTCCCCTTTCAGCTGGGATCCAAGGGCTGAGCTGCCTCCCTGCTTCCTTAAGGCCGTGGATTGAGATGAAAGAACTCATTTCATATTTGGCTTTCATCTTTCTAAATCCTAGAGAGAGAAAGGGAGAGGAAGAAGGAGGAGGAGGGAAGAGACTGGTCACTGGTGGTGCTGCGGTTTTCCGACGAGAGATTCGAGGCCGGTGTTGCGGAGGAAATGATGTTGCGGTTCTTCCTAGCCAGTTAGGAGCTCATGGAACCGAAGCGGTCTTCAAGGGTAACAACCTTTCTTCCTAGCCATGTGAAGGCTTCCTTTTGGCATATGCAAATGATTACCCCACCAGAGGGTGGTTTGTTGTGGGAGTCTTTGGGTTGATTCATGGAATCCCCAATTCGTTGACATATAGATCCAGAATTGGAGTACGGAATAGGCATGCTGTGTAACGCCCCAAAATTGTCTTTGAGTTGGTCGCGTAAAAAGGGATTTTTGGTGCCTGTATAGGGGTACACGGCCTAGGACACGGGCGTGTCCAAGACCGTGTCTGGCATGGTGTTTTGGCTGATTTTATCCCGAGAAGGACACGGCTAGGAATATGGCCTAATAACACGGGCATGTCATTTGACACGGGCGTGTGCCTACCCGTGTCAGTACCCGTGTTTACAAGGGTCGTGTCGGTTGGCGTGGCGGTTATGTGTGACACTCCCCCAGACACGGGCGTGTCGAGGAACCCGACACGGGCGTGTCGAGTGAGACACGGGCGTGTCTAAGCCCGTGTGAGTCTCTGTGTTCGACGATCGTGCCTGGATCGAGGCACACGGCCTGAGACACGGCTGTGTGCCAAGCCGTGTTCGGCCCAGGTCAGAGGATATTTGTGCAGATCGAAGCCATTCGTTTTCTTTAATTAAGATCCAACGACCCAGGTGGTTTGCTCCTCTGTTAAGGCTGTGAATGGGAGTTGAATCCTTCATTTCTCTCCAAAGCTTTCTCTTTCCAAGGAGTTAGAGAGAGGAGGAAGAAGATGGAGGATTTCGGCTGCGGGCGGAGCATCGAAGCACCGTTTTGAGATCTGAGAGCGGATGCGTTGAGGAAAGTTCGTTGCGAAGACTTCTATCCGTGTAGTTTTTCCATGGCGCAAAAGCGGACTACAAGGGTAACGATTCTCCACTTGAGCATGTGAAGCTCTTACTTTATACATAGGGAATCCTGCTCCCACGAGTGTGCGGTGAGTGCGTGGTGTTCCTTGGGGTTGACGGGAATAGTCCCCCTTGTGTTGCATATAGAGTCCGGAATCGAAGTATATGCATAAGCATTGTGTGTGAAGCCTACTCGGACGTGTATTGTCTGGATCGGTGATGTTGCATTTGATATGTTTTGCCGGAGAAGACTCCGTGCTTTGGGGTTTTCGGGTTTCTACGCGGTAGATTGCAGCAGGGATCCTTGGAGGTTAGCTCCAAGGCGCACCCGAAAAACTTAGCGAAATCGTTGTTCTTCTAACTTGGCGGTCTGGGAACCGGCCTTGAACATAACTGGGTTATGTGATTTTTTGGAAAGTTAGGATCCGAGAGAAGCTTGGCCCGTGCATACGTCTTAAGGTGAACTACGCGGTTGAGCAACAGGCAAGTGGAATTGGACCTGGGCTATATGGTTCGGTGCGAGAGACCCGAAAAGGGGACTGGCCTTTGGCATAGTCGGGAGCCTTAGACAGTGGTCAGGAAGGCTAAAATGCTCATGTTGTTTCCATCTTGGGGATGGTGGTGAAGACGCTGAATGTCAGGATTGACCGTTAATGTGCCCTGAGTGCACGGAGTGTTTGGCCGTGCGAGCCTACACCTGTGGCGAAGTATGTTTTTACGTAACTGTTTAGCTGGGCTAATGTTATGCAGGGAAAGTGCACCGCCCTCCCGAGTAAGGGGCGGGGTCATTATAATTTGGTCGGCTTTTACTGACCGTTGCATTGTTTGCCACCGTGCGGTGGAATGTTGCTTGCAGGTGCTGCGGAGCCGAGTGAAAAATAGCGGGCTGAAGCCCATGTTGCCATGCTAGCCCTCGAAGGCCTTAGCGAATAGTTGTTTTTATTTTGTCATGTGTGGCCGGCCTGCGAGTCGAAGTATGTAAGACACTATTTGATAAGTGAAATATTTGTAAGGCCATAAGGCCGTGTACCCTTTCAGTGTATTTGAGTTTCATTCCTGTTATGTGGATGTGGACATTCATGATTATGGATTTAAGTTTTGGGTTCTTTCAACTATTTAAAAGCTTCCGTTAGAATGCTCTGTGTAGGACGAGCAGTATTAACTGGAATGTTTGGTTATTAATACATAACCCTTCCGTCTGTCCGTGGTATATGACGTCGGGTTCCAGCTGGACCTTCTGTTATATGTCATATGACGGATGGGGGTGTTACAATTTGGTATCAGACTTCTGGTTACGGTCAGGCTTAAATGGATTCGTGGGCGAATTCTTTTAAGGGGTAGTGAGCACATGTGTGCGTCATCGTTATAACATCAAAAAGAACCCATAAATGTCCTCTTAGTAATGAAAAATGCACTTATTTTGTGGAATCTGAGTATTCCAATGATTGCTTTTAGCAATTTGGTTGTCGTCTAATCGTGTGTCTTTGCTTCTATAGGCAGCTAGGAGTGGTGCTGGTCAATCAGAGCGTCCGCAATTGGCGGAAAGTAGTGCACCGAGTGACATGCCTACTACACCTCCTTCAGTGGAAACCATTAGGATGGTGGATGAAGCCGTATTTGCGATGATTAATGCCCAACCTGCAGGGCAAATGCACCATGCACCTCCTATCATGGAGGAAGAACCGGTTAGGGCGGCAGAGCTGAGAGTGGTGGAGCGCGCAGCAGTTGATCTGGTAGAGCCGAGGAGAGCTACGGAGAAGCAGCTTAAGCATGTAATAGGCTTTAATCCCCCAGTATTTGACGAGACTGGAATGGCAGCTCAAGCTGAGGACTGGCTCTCTATGATAAAGAGGGTTTTGACAGCCACGTTAACTGAGGAGTGGCAGAGGACCACCATAGCAACCTTTCTTTTGGCGGGTGAAGCGAGGTTGTGGTGGGATGAGTTGGAGTTTCATCTCTTAGTGGGTAGACAGCTTGCTGATGTGCCTATGGAGGAATTTTCAAGACTGTTCCTGGCCAGATATCTACCCTCTACTCAGAAGATTGAGATGGAGAACCAATACCTTGGGTTGACTCAGGGATCCAGAAGTGTGGACGAGTACCTCCACGAGTTTACACGGTTGCGTCGGTATGCTGTGGCTATGTTTACGAAAGAGGAGAGGAAGACCAACCGATTTTATGAGGGTCTTCGTGGTGACCTACAGTTACTCCTTACTGGGCCTAAGGTGCAGGGCTTCCTAGCCTTGGTCAACTCGGCCCGGTCTCTGGAAAAGGTTGTGAAGAGGGTGCAAGAGAAGAAGGACTCAGGAGAAAAGAAGGCAGAGTTCAAAGTGCCTAGTGCAAAGTCAGGATTCCGCAGATGGAACAAGAAGCAGAGGACTTCGAACTCAGCCCCTTCGTTTGGTGTGTCAGGGGCAACCACAAGTCGAGTCCCAGGAGCTTGCTACAACTGTGGGAAGACGGGGCATTTTGCTCGTGAGTGTTGGAGCGGACGGGCAAAGTCCGAGAGGAAGTCTGGAGCGACTTATGAGGAGAAAGGGAAGGCGGTGGAGTCAACTGCGTCCCATCATGCTCCAGTCCAGCCTAGAGTTTATAATCTTGGTCTGCAAGAGGACATAAAGCAAGCTGACGTGGTGATTGGTATGAGTTAATTTATAACAGATTAACTTTTATAGTTGTTACCTCTTTTATGTGTTGGATTACTTCTGTTGTTGCTAGGATTTGTTTTGATTCTCGATTGTCCGGCGAGAGCCTTGTTTGATACGGGAGCTTCGCATTCCTTCTTGTCCAAACGATTTGTGACGCACATCGGGGTCCCTCCCTCGATGGCAAAAGACAAGCTGGATGTGTTGTTGCCCAATGGGTGCTCAATGCGCGCGGATAAGGTCTGCGTAGTCAAGGTTCGGATTGGGGATCAGGAGTTTGATTTGCGAGCGTTGATTCTCCCGTTAGTAGAGTTCGATGTAATCTTTGGTATGGACTGGCTCACGGAGCAGCAATCTTACATTGATTGCAACCGAAAGGAGGTTAAGTTGGGATTAAATTCTGAACGGGAGATTACATTTGCGGGCATGAAGGGGTCAGGGAAAGTTTTGATGTCGGCCCTTCAGGTGATTAAGGCAGTTCGGTCTACGACAGAGCTGTTTGTCACATTAGTGCAGGCTTCAACGCCTAAGCCTAGTCTAGATAGTATCCCAGTTGTGTCCGGGTATCCTGATGTGTTTCCAGATGATCTCCCATGAGCTCCTCCTCAGCTGGAGATAGACTTTACTATAGAGCTGGTACCGGGTACCAAACAGGTGTCATGCTCCCCCTATCAGATAGCGCCAAAAGAGATGGCGGAGTTGAAGGTACAACTGCAAGAGTTGTTAGAGCAAGGTTATGTGCGTCCAAGTTCGTCGCCTTGGAGCGCACCAGTTCTCTTCGTTAAGAAGAAAGATGGGAGCTTGCGGCTTTGTATCGACTACCGGGAATTGAACAAGCTTACGGAAAAGAATAAGTATCCGATCCCGAGAATTGACGATCTATTTGATCAGTTGGTTGGGTCAACGGTATATTCGAAGTTAGATCTGAAGTCCGATTACTACCAATTGAGGATAAGGGAGAGCGACATTCCAAAGACAGCATTCAGTACGCGGGTTGGGCATTACGAGTTCACGGTCATGCCTTTTGGTTTGACCAATGCGCCATCCGTGTTTATGGATCTGATGAACAGGACGTTCAGAGAGTACCTGGACCGTTTTGTGATAGTATTTATCGACGATATCCTGGTGTGCTCGCAGTGTGAAGAGGATCACTACAATCACCTGCACATGGTGTTGGAGACGTTGAGGAGAAACCAGTTGTATGCTAAGTTCTCCAAGTGTGAGTTCTGGTTATCCTCAATAGCATTCCTTGGTCATGTTGTTAGTGGAGAAGGAATAGCTGTGGATCTGGCGAAGAAAGTGGCGATACGGGAGTGGCCTGCTTTGACTACAGTGACGGAGGTCCGGAGCTTTCTGGGGCTGGCTGGCTACTACAGGCGCTTCGTAGAGAATTTCTCGCGGATAGCGCTACCACTCACGACTTTGACTAGGAAGAATCAAAAGTTTGTGTGGTCTTCGGAGTGCCAACGGGCTTTTGAAGAGTTGAAGAGGTGGTTGACCACAACGCCTATTTTATGTTCCCCAAGTGGAACCGAAGGGTTCGAAATCTGTAGTGATGCTTCGGGCAGTGGTTTGGGATGTGTTCTGCTACAGCATGAGAGTGTGATAGCCTACGGTTCACGATAATTGAAGGCTCACGAGAGAAATTATCCAGTCCATGACTTGGAGTTAGCGGCCGTGATATTTGCTTTAAAGCTGCAGAGGCACTATCTGTACGGTTTGAAAGTCGATATATACACCGATCATAAGAGCTTGAAGTACCTGTTAGATCAAAAGGATCTGAACATGAAGCAGCAGAGGTTGATGGAGTTCCTAGGAGACTACACCTTCAAGATACATTATGTGTCAGGGAAAGGTAATGTAGTGGCAGATGCGTTGAGTCGTAAGGTTCCTGTACATGCCAACTGGTTATTGTTACATGATGAGAGATTGGTCTGTGAGTTGGAGGCTTTGGAGATACCTTGCGTCGACAAGCAGTCTAGTACTGACGCGAAACTATTTTTGGACCGAAGTGCAGTGTGACCTAGCTGATAGAGTTCGGCGGGCTTTGATTCAGGATAACAGCATGAAGCAGATCTTGGATGAATCATTGGATGGGTCAAATTCCCAGTTTGCTGTTGAGGATGGGTTGCTAAGGAAGGACGGTCGCTTATGCGTTCCTAGTGCGGATAATCTTCAGGAAGAGTTGATGTACGAGGCTCATCATCTCAAGTACTCAATCCACCCGGGAAGCACAAAGATGTATAGAGACATGACGAAATTATTTTGGTGGCCAGGATTGAAGAAGGATGTAGCACTCTATGTGGCCAAGTGCCAAACTTGTGCCTTGGTGAAGGCGGAGTGTCAGAAGCCCAGAGGTTTCCTAAAGTCCTTGTCTATCCCGGAATGGAAATTTGGCAACATATCTATGGATTTTGTGCATGGTTTCCCGAAGTCGCAGAGGGGAAACGACGCCATCTGGGTGGTCATAGATAGATTGATAAAGGTGTCGCACTTCACCCCGATCAGGAAGGAAGATCCGGTGGAAAGGTTGGCCAAACCCTATGTGGAGAATATTGTACGGTTGCATCGTGTGCCCCACAGTATTGTTAGTGATCGAGATGGACGCTTCACGTCGAATGACTGGAGGTTGGTGCATAGTCTATTGGGTACTAAGCTAAAGTTCAGCACAGGCTTTCATCCGCAGACGGATGGCCAAACCGAGAGGGTCAAATGGACGTTGGAGGACATGCTTCGCATGTGCGTCCTAGACTTTGGAAAGCAGTGGGAAGATCACCTGTACATGGTGGAGTTTGCGTATAACAACAGCTTTCAGGCGAGTATTGGAATGGCGCCTTTCGAAGCCTTGTATGGGAGAAAGTGTCGCACGCCATTGTCTTGGTTGGAGACGGGCGAGTCGAAGCTTTACAAACGTCAAGCGGTGGAAGATGCCACTTCAGTGATACAGACAATTCAGGAACAGTTGAAGATCGCTCAGGACAGACAGTCAAAGTACTATAACGCCAAGCATAGGAACGTGGAGTTCAGTGTTGGCGACTAGGTGTACTTGAAAATCAAACCGTTCAAGGGTGTCTTGCGGGTTCGATGCTTGAAGAAGATGAGTCCGAGATACCTTGGACTATTTGAGATCTTGGAGCATGTTGGCGAAGCAGTGTATAGATTGAAGCTGTCGGTGGAGTTGAGTGGGCTACACAATGTGTTCCACGTATCGGTGTTGCGTAAGGTAGTGCAAGAGCCTTCACAGATTGTTGCGGTTGATCAAGTTCCAGTTGATTATGAGTTGACGACAAAGGTCAAGCCTATACGTATAGAAGAAGTTGAAGTCAAGCGACTCCGAACCAAGGATATCTGAATGGTTAAAGTCCGTTGGGATAATTGCAAACGTGAGGAGCTTTCTTGGGAGCGAGAGCAAACTATGTTGGAAGAATACCCCGAGTTATTCCGTTCATGTAACTTGTAATTTTGTGTACCTTTACTTAATTTCGGGACGAAATTCCTTAAGTGGGGGAGATTTGTAATGCCCCAAAAATTGTATTTGAGTTGTTCGCGTAAAAAGGGATTTTTGGTGCCTGTATAGGGGTACACGGCCTAGGACACGGGCGTGTCCAAGGCCGTGTCTGGCATGGTGTTTTGGCCGATTTTATTCCGAGAAGGACACGGCTAGGAACACGGCCTAATGACACGGGCGTGTCATTTGACACGGGCGTGTGCGTACCCGTGTCAGTACCCGTGTTTCCATGGGTCGTGTCGGTTGGCATGGAGGTTATGTGTGACACGCCCCCAGACACGGGCGTGTCGAGGAACCCGACACGGGCGTGTCGAGTGAGACACGGGCATGTCTAAGACCGTGTGAGTCTCTGTGTTTGACGATCGTGCCTGGATTGAGGCACACGGCCTGGGACACGGCCGTGTGCCAAGCCGTGTTCGACCCAGGTCAGAGGATTTTCTTGCAGATCGAAGCCGTTCGTTTTCTTTAATTAAGATCCAACGGCCCGGGTGGTTTGCTGCTCTGTTAAGGCCGTGAATGGGAGTTGAATCCTTCATTTCTCTCCAAAGCTTTCTCTTTCCAAGGATTTAGAGAGAGGAGGAAGAAGATGGAGGATTCTGGCCGCCGGTGGAGCATCAGAGCACCGTTTTGAGATCTGAGAGCGGATCCATGGAGGAAAGTTCGTTGCGAAGACTTCTATCCGTGTAGTTTTTCCATGGCGCAAAAGCAGACTACAAGGTTAACGATTCTCCACTTGAGCATGTGAAGCTCTTCCTTTCTGCATAGGGAATCCCGCTCCCGCGAGTGTGCGGTTAGTGCGTGGTATTCCTTGGGGTTGACGGGAATAGTCCACCATGTGTTGCATATAGAGTCCGGAATCGAAGTACAAGCATGGGCATTGTGTGTGAAGCCTACCCGGACGTGTATTGTCTGGATCGGTGATGTTGCATTTGATATGTTTTGTCGGAGAAGACTCCGTGCTTTGTGCTTTTCGGGTTTCTACGCGGTAGATTGTAGCAGGGATCCTTGGAGGTTAGCTCCAAGGCGTACCCAGAAAACTGAGCAGAATCGTTGTTCTGCTAACTTGGCGGTCTGGGAACCAGCCTTGAACATAACTGGGTTATGTGATTGTTTGGAATGTTAGGATCCGGGAGAAGCTTCGCCCGTGCGTACGTCTTAAGGTGAACTACGCGGTTGAGCAACGGGCAAGTGGAATTGGACCTGGGCTATGTGGTTTGGTGCGAGAGACCCGAAAAGGGGACTGGCCGTTGGCATAGTCGGGAGCCTTAGGCAGTGGTCAGGAAGGCTAAAATGCTCATGTTGTTGCCATCTTGGGGATGGTGGTGAAGACGCTGAAGTGTCAGGATTCACCGTTAATGTGCCCTGAGTGCACAGGGTGTTTGGTCGTACGAGCCTACACCTATGGCGAAGTATGTTTTTACGTAACTGTTTAGCTGGGCTAATGTTATGCAGGGAAAGAGCACCGCCGTCCTGAGTAATGGGCGAGGTCGTTATAATTTGGTCGGCTTTTGCTGACCATTGCATTGTTTGCCACTGTGCGGTGGAATGTTGCTTGTAGGTGCTGCGGAGCCGAGTGCAAAATAGCGGGCTGGAGCCCATGTTGCCGTGCTGACCCTCGAAGGCCTTATCAAATAGTTGTTTTTATTTTGTAATGTGTAGCCAGCCTGCGAGTCGATGTATGTAAGACACTATTTGATAAGTGAAATATTTGTAAGGCCATAAGGCCATGTACCCTTTCAGTGTATTTGAGTTTCATTCCTGTTGTGTGGATGTGGACATTCATGATTATGGATTTAAGTTTTGGGTTCTTTCAACTATTTAAAAACTTCTGCTAGAATGCTCTGTGTAGGACGAGTAGTCTTAATTGGAATTTTTGGTTATTAATACGTAACCCATCCGTCTGTCCGTGGTATATGGCATCGGGTTCCAGCTGGACCTTTTGTTATATGCCATACGACATATGGGGGTGTTACATGCTGTGTGAAGCCCATCTGGACAGGTTGGTCTGGATTTGTGATGTTGCATACGAATTGGAGAAGACTCCGTGATAAACGCGTAGTTTAGGAGTCGACATGTTGGACCTGTGATGGGAAGAAGCAGGAAGTACTGGAGCGGTGTCCAGGAAAATACCCGTAGAATTCTTGTGCTTTTGGGTTAAACCTGTGAAGGGGAGTAACAGGAAGTACTGGATTGGAAGTCCAGGAAATACCCTTTTGATGCTTGATGTTCTTTGGTGGTACCTGTGAAGAGAGTAACAAGAAGTACTAGCATGGTGAGCTAGGAAAGACCCTTGACATTGCAGAGTCATATCTATGAAAGGGAGTAGCAGGAAGTACTGGTGTGCCCAGGAAAGATCCGCAAATGTTGTGATATGAGATGGGTGTCAGAGACATACCCAGACTTGAATGTCAGAACAGGATCGGTGAAACCGACCCGCGCCTTTTCTTTAGCCACGAGTATGCTGTGCTCGGTGATGGCAAGGTGATTTGAGCAACAGGGGGGTGGGGGGGGGGGTGGGGGTTGGGGGGTGGGGGGTGGAGGATCCGACATGCGTTATGTCCGTCCGACGTGAGACTTGAATGTGCGGTCTGTTGGAGCGCATAGCAAGAGTCTTAGGCCTGCGCGCCAAGATACAATGGGGGGCTACGGGCCGGGATCTAAGACTATAAAACTTCGGCTGCACGCCATGGAGTAAATGCTCAAGTGATTTGCCATTGGGTTGTGACCCTGATACGGTGGTGGGCTACTGGTTCGCCGGTACACCAAGAATGTGCCATGAGTGCACGAATCGTCGGGCTGGGCGACTGACGGTTTGATGGAATGTGTGCGTAAAAGCACATTTGTGATATATATATATTCTTGTGCAATGCTATGCCTGCAGGGAAGAGTACCACTGCCCCGGGAATGGGGTAGGGTCGGTATAATTTGGTCAGTTGAATGCTGACCGTTGCCTCTGTTTACCACTATTGGGTGGACTGTCCCTGTGCAGGTTTTGGAGAGCCAAGTGGGACGCAAAAAGGTTGATGTCCTTGCTGCTTTTGCTACTGCTGCCGCTGCTGGCCCTCGAAGGCTAGATGAAATGCAAGTGGTGTGTTTTCTTTTGATGTGGCCGACCTGCGTGCCAATGTTTGAGGCCACTGTTTTGAAAGCCCTGTATGGCCATAAGGCCAACTACTTGTATGTGTAAGACATTCCTATCATGTATAAAATGTGGAGCTTTTATGGGTTGGACATTCAGGTGTGGAGTTCAAGCGTAGTGTTATAGGCTTCCGCTAGAATGCAATATGTTAGGGTGCGCTGCGCTACTCTGTTATCACACCGTAACTGCACCGCCTGTTTTGTGGTCTATGCTGTGGGGCCCCAGCCAGACCTTCTAGTATATACTATGTGAACGGATGGGGTAGTTACATTGCGGGTGTTCTGCAACATCAACAACACTACCAAAATGACACAAAATCTTCAGGGAAGATGTGGAAATGACTCCTCTAGTCCTAAGGAAGCTTTTAAAACCATCAAATGGGGGGGGGGGTGGAGGGGAAGGGTCATAGCTTCAAAGCCAATAATGGCCATTACAGGAAAATATTTGGCCATGGTGTGTTCACTGCATTCAGCCCCTATATGGATGGTGAAGACTCTTGATCTCCTCTAACTGATGAGGGGGAAGATGAATCAGGCCTTGGAGATGAAGAGAGAAGGCCCATTGCCTTCCTTGCCATGAATGGCCCTCTTTCTCTCTCCTCCAATAAAGGGAAATGAGCTTTCTCTCTCCTAGTCACAATTTCTAGAAAATGAATGGCATTCCATGTAAATATCAGCCCCTAAGGTTGATGGACCACTCCAATTTGGCTTAGCCCAAGTGGATTGGGCTAGGTTGGGTCAACTTGAGCTAATTTGACCCAAACTAAGGTTGAGTTGACTTTGGTCAACATTACAATGTGGGTTGACTGCAATGAGTCCTTGGTGCCCCATTAGCCTCCCCTAATGTCTAGGAAGACTTTGGTATGGTTGTTTGGGCATATTGGGGGTCACTTGACCCTTAGTTAGGGCACTTTGATCTTTTTGGGGCTAGGGTTGACTTGAGTCAACTTAGCCTCTTTGGTTGACCCCAATGTGTCCTTGGTGACGCATTGGACTCCCTTAGGGCTTGGGAAGGTCTAGGTGGGTTCTTTTGTCCAAGGGGAGGTCAGTTGACCTTGTATGAGCTTAGTTTGACCTGATTAGGGTTTGGGTTGACTTTGGTCAACTTGGCCATTTTAGTTGACCCTAGTGGGTCCCTATGGCTCTAATGGACCCTATAACAGGTTAGTGATGTTGTGGTGGGGTCATGACGTCATGGTGAAGCCCTATGGTCATTCCTAAGCTAGTAATTGGAATTCTACTATTTGCAGACCAAGGTGGTTTACACACTAATTCCCAAGTTCACCCCATCCTTTTGACACTTCCCAGGCTTTTGTCATGACCCAGTCATGACAAAACCATCCTAGGGGTCTAGTAGTCTGAGGGATGTTACGCCAACAAACTATATATATAAATATATATGCATATATACTAGGTGCATGAGATGTGTTGCAAATGATAAGATAATATAAAGGCACTAAATTTTTACGAAAACTTTGAAAGTATACTTATGAATGTGGAGGAGTCCTTGATGATTACTTTTGTAATACAAAGAAAATTGTTGATCAAATACAAATAGTCCTACACTGAGTACGATCCCTTCAAGTTCCTCCGGATTAAAATCAAACATTCAATCTTTATGGGAGTTGAAGAAAACATAATCTTTGAAAGAAATGACCGAATGTAAATTTGCTCATAATATATAACCAAATTCATTGGGAGATATGATGCAATGTCATTCAAATTATGGTTGAAGAGTTGATACAGAGAAAGAAATAAATGTAACACAAATTATTTGATGGAATGTTTCAAAATTGAAGTCTTAACAAGTTGCAAAATGACTATGTATACACATGCGACATGAGGGCAACTTCAATTGATTGCAAGGTTTGAAACTACTATTCATATTATGTGCAAATTGTCGAAAATGAAGACTATATATACATACCATACTTTTTAATGTTCTTTTGGATAAAGAAGCCAATGCCTATAAACTTGAGGATGATCATGAAATTGTGCAAAAAGAAGTGAATATCTCTATCACGTGGCTAAAGAAAGAATTGTATTGACTACGACAGTCACAAGGGGTGTGGTTTTGAAAAATCAGGGGACATTTCATCAAACATGAAATATTACTTGTGAAGAAAAAGATGATGAAGCATTTATAATTTGTCTATAATTTGATGGTCTCATTTACACCGACAATAATAATTACTTGTTATAAAATGTTCAAGAATATCATGCTTAATGAACTTATTAAGTGTTTTAAATTTTATCGTCTATTAAGTTATTTATTGTAGTTTGTTATGATCAAGTGTTTTGTTACCATAATTATGACCAAATCGTATGTTAACGTCTAAATTTAGCTTATCTAATACTAATATTATAAAATACAATAAAATAAATTTTCATTTCTCTTAACCTAACACTTTCTATTGGCTCCATGATTTTATCATCAGAGTTCCATGAAATGTGCTAGGAAAGAAACTCAAAGAAACCAACCTTGAGACTTGCCGAAAATGCTGGAGAGATGCCATGACCAATCTGAGTAATACGAGATCCCGCAACAACTAAGACCCCAGCCCAAACATAGAAATGCTTTATTTCAACCTTTAATTTAGAACATAACATTATTAGAAGAAAAATATGACAAGACAAACACCTTACAAAGGATAAGTATAACATTACAACGTATGCGGAAGTCCTCCACAAGAGGCAACTGTTGGAGCCGACGTTTCACATATCCTTAGTTTGATAATATCAATTCCCACGTTTTATCTGATCACATCTTGTGTTTGGTAGAGTGTGCAGGTTTACAGGTCCAAGCAATGCAAGAAGCTCTCCTCAGGAACCTACCGCCGAGCGGTAGTAGTTAACGTCTGGCGGTAGCCTGAATTAAATGGACAAGACGCTCGGGATACTACCACACCGCGCTAGACCTACTGCCCGCGCTAGCTCTAAGAATTAATTGGTCCAGGCGCCCGGGATGCTACCGCACAGGCCCTAGCTTTGTACCGCGCCGTGCTAGCCCAAGGGACACCTAATCTATCGCCAGGCGATACCATTCCTACCGTTGGGCGATAGCATTATACCGCGCTACTTTAGCCACTCAACGATCATCGAGACGGATTCGTCGAGACAGCTGGACTACCGCATGGTGTTACCGTTCCTACTGCGCCACGTTATCTTTGAAAAAGGGAAAAATATTTGTTTTAAATATTTTTCCATATTTGCAGGAAAGCTCTCACATCAAACCCGCGAACCTACCGCCGAGCGCTAGTGCTACCCCTGACGGTAGCCTATTTTCACAAAGCCATATAAAAGGAGTATCATTTTCTGCACTCATTACAAGACAAAAATAGATAGAGATCTGCGACCCCTAGGGTACAGCTGCATCTTTGTGTGGTTCGTTCTGCCATCTTCATCGAAGGAAAAGAAGACCGCCTCCCTCCCGTTCGCGCACGATTAACTTCCGTCGATCCAAGGAGTATATCGACTATGAATAGTCGACCGATTGCTAGCACACGAAGATCTCAAGCACCGACCGCATATCACTCGATGGAGGAATCGTCAAGAGGGAGATTTAATTTTTTTAAATCCTTTAAACTTTTATTATAATCTTTCTCTTTCTCTATGTTCTTGTGGTGAGGAAAATCTACCGGGGAAGGTCGTCGGAATCCGGGGAGGATTCTTGTGAGAAATCGTCCCGGGGAAGGTACATCTAGATCGGGCGATCTAGCAGGGCTCTAAGACCCTTCCTTGCATGGAGGTGAAGAGCCGGCTCGAAAACCTTCCTTGGAGGGAAATGGAAAGAAAACCGGTCCGGGGAGCGGGTCGGTATAGAATGTTGGGTACATTGGAAAATGTGTACCAGATTTGGAGAAGGCTCACCTAACTCAATGATATTCATCAATGTGTATTTGATGGTGTTTTGAGTTCCATTGTGCAGGTTAAGAAATTGCAAGAAAAATTCTCTAAGTACAAGTGCCGACACTTGGGAAAAGCTGTGTCGACACCTGAAGCCAGTTTGTGTCGACACACAGGACTTGTGTTGACACACAGAAAATCTGTCGACAACAACTGTGTCGACACTTGGGAAAAGCTGCGTCAACATCAGAAGCAAGATTGTGTCGACACACAAAAAATCTGTCAACACCAACTGTGTCAATACCAGAAGAAAGACAGTGTCGACATACAGGACTTATGTCGACACACAGATGTTTGACTACAGCAACTGTGTCGACACAAAGGACTCGTGTCGACATACACTAGAATTATGTCTACAGCAATTGTGTCGACGCACAGGACTTGTGTCGACACAATCCAGAATTGTATTAAGACAACCACAGTGTCAAGACAAGAAGTATTTGTGTCGACACACAGGACTTGTGTCAACACATTTTACAGGAGCTCTGTCAAGAAGATGAAAGTGTGTTGTGTCGATATTATGGGAGCTGGGTCGAAATCACCAAGGATTATGTCGACACATAATCTATTTGTGTCAACACATTTAAAGGAATGTCTCGACACTTTGCTGATTGAGACAAAGTATACTGAAGTAACTGGTGACTTGATAGTTGTCATGACCAACAAGGCTGCTACATCTGTCAGAGCTGTTAGAAGGTTGTTATGAATCGGATCAGCCGGTAACCTTGGATGAAGCCTATATAAAGACATGTTCTATAATCAGATAGACAAAGAGCTTGAAGCATAAAAGAAAGAACCAATCTAAAAAGAAGAAGAGAAGTCCTAATCTAGAAGTCATCAAGTCTCTAGCAGATCCTGAAAAAGTCTGCAAGAAGAATTCAGATTTAATTCTAAAAAGAAGAAGGAAGCTGGGTTGAGGATCAACTCCACTTCACAAGAAGATCAACCCTACTTTGTTCAAAATCAAAAGCTTTGAAGAAGCTAAGACTGGTTGTGTTCTATCAAGAACTAATCATTAAACCTTCATCCCTTTCTCTCTCTACCTGGGTGAAAAATTTATTCTTTTCTATTATCAATTTACTCTAGGATCTATTATAGATCTGAGTTGTAAGCTTAAATTATAAAGGCTGAGGTAGGGCTAAGTGCCTGAGGTAAGGGATTAATATCTCTATGTTGTAGGCCTGTGGAAGAGGCTGAGGTAGGGTCTGTGTGCCTGAGTTGTAGGAGTGTGGACTCACTCTAAGGTAGGATTCTTTGAGAGAATCTGAGCTGTAGGACTTGCTGAAGTCTGAATTGTAGGAACCATACAAGGTTCTGAGTTGTAAGATCTGAGGATCTGAGGACGAAGAAGGAAGTTAAGCCGAATCTAGTATACTGCTAGATAGGCGAAGGGGGAAAGTGGATGTACCCATCACTTGGGGAACCACTATAAAACTGTGTATTTTGTGTGTGTTGTGTTTAGTTTTATTTGTGTTGTGACAATGTGCATAACATGCCTTATTGTTATAAATTTGTCTGCCTAAGTAATAAAAAAGAATTGTACCTATTCACCCTACCTCTAGGTGTTTAGGTCATATTGAAACCAATTCTTTCAAGTGATATCAGAGGGAGGTTACTCAAGAAATAGACTTAACAGTCTGAGTAGATCTGTAAGGCAGGTAACATTAAGACAAAATGAGTTCAGGAGAAAATCACAAGGAACGTGGATCCATGAAGTTACCCATCTGTAGGAAAGAAATTTTTGGTATATGGAAGGAGAGAGTCAGATTATTTATGGAAGCATCTGATCCAAGAATCTATATTACAGTTAAAGAAGGGCCTTTCATTCCAATGAAAATCTCAGTTCTTGATGCAAATCTCAGAACTCCAAAAGATTATTCTGAAATGACAAAGGATGAGATCATCTTAGCTACTATGGATAAGAGAGCACATAATATAATAGTCAGTGTTATAGATGATTCAACCTTCCAAAACTTGATTCACTGCAAGACCTCCAAAGAGATGTGAGAAACTTTGATTGTCTACATGGAGGGTTCAGAAGAAGTAAGACAAGACAGAAAGTCTGTGCTTAATTAGGAGTATGAAAGTTTTAGACAAGCCAAAACTGACAGCATAATTGAGTGCTACAAGAAGGTTTTCAGAATAGTAAATGAACTGATGTCATATGGAAGAGTTTTTAGCACATATGGGCTCAATGATAAATTCCTTAGATCACTAATTAAAGACTGAGACACCAAGATATGTGCCATCAGGGAAGTGGACAGACTTGCAGAAATTTCTCCTCCTACCCTATTTGGAAAACTTCTATCATATGAAATACAACCTATGGCCAGGAAAGAGGAAGAGAAAAACAATAAGGATGAATACAGAGAAAAGTCAGTGGCCTTCAAGGCTGAAGCTACAAGAAAGGACAGGAGGATGTCACCATCTCCTCCTAGGAAAGCTGCTGAAGTTATCTCAGAAAGTTCTGACAATCACACATCAGATAGCCATAATTCTGATGAGGACTTTGCTGCTTTCACAAGGTAATTTCAAAGATTCTTAAAGAAAAAATAGTGGAGATCCAAGCCATCCTCCTCACAGTCCAAGGATGCTTATTATCAGAAAAGGAAATCTTCAAGAAAGGACAGGTATGACACTAAACCTAATAAATTATCTTCTACTAAGATTGTTTGCTATTGTTGCAACAGGCCTGGACATGTAGTTGCTGACTGTCCTGACAAAAGAAAGGAATCAAATGACAAGAAGAAATTGCAACATAAGGGCAAAAATGAGAAATTCTTTGTAGCAAAGAAGGAGAAAAGCTGGACAGACTCCTCATCATCAGATTCTGAAGCTGAAGCTGAAGTAGAAGCATACATTGGATTATTTACAACTGAAGAGGATTCAGAAGAGACATAATTCTTGTAAATAATGGACTCTATCAATGGGATTAAAGATCCTCATTATAAAGGACTGATGGCTATGATTGATGAAGATCAGTGCCAGGATCAGCCTAGTCCTAGTAAGGTAAACAATATGCCATCAGGTTCTGATTATTACACTGGATAAGAATCAGAAGAATCTGCATCAAGAGATGTGGATGGATCTGAATCTGAAGGGGATGTTCATCAACTCATTGATGAATATGGTGATTTGTTGAAAACACTTAAGAGAAGCAGGAACCTTGTTAAAAGTCAGACTAAGGAAATTACATCTCTTAAGATGGCTGCATTAGATTCAGAAAAAATGCTGGATCTAAAGATGAATGAAGTTGCCAAACTGAAAAACATAACTATTATTCAGATGGGTACAATTACATTCAAGAATGATTAAATCAAAAGTCTGGAAGTCAAACTTCAGAGAGAAGGATCTGGTGGCTAAATTCTCTAAGCCAAAATCAGTCTTGCCCTTAATTGATGACTTTATTCCCCAAAAGGGTAAGACATGATTAGGCTTTAAGGGAAATGCAAGGGCTGCCAATTCCAAAATAAAAGGCAAAGCCCCAGTACAACCACTAGCCTTCGAACCCCCCATTTTCTTCAAAAAAGTGTGGCAGCCAACTAACAGATATGATCATGATATCACACATGGTCATCATGAATCATCAATGGTTGATGCTTCAGCCCCAACTCTCAAGAATAGAATCACTCAACCTACAGTTTTAAAGACTGCTGACAACATTGCTGTTAAAACTGTATTGAAAAGAAGATATAATAGATATGAGTGCTGGTGTTGTGGCAAGGTGGGCCATTATGCCATTGACTGTTGGCACAACACAACTGTCAGGAAGAATGTCAGCTTACCTGTCAAAAAGTCTGCTGGTAAGTTTGATAGGTTTCAGTCTAACCTGAACCTAGGACCCAATAATTATTGGGGTTCTAAGGTTAAGTAATTTTATTTGATGCAGGTGAGTCCAAGTGACCATACCCAAATATGGTACTTGGACAGTGGATATTCCAGGCACATGACTGGAACTAGAAGAATGCTGAAAGACTACACTCCTATAGAGAATGGACCCAAAGTGATCTTTGGTGGATCTGAAAAAGGGGTCATTAAAGGGTTTGGTAACATTTCTAATAGTTCCATCACTATCACTCAAGTGGATTATGTGAAGGGTCTGAAACATAACCTAATAAGCATAAGCCAACTGAGTGATCTTGGTTATGACACTTCATTTATTAAGAATGGGTGTCAAATTAAAAGGATAAGTGATCAGAAGGTCATCTTGTCCGGTTATAGAAAAGTAAATGTTTATTGCTTAAATTTTGTGAGTGAGAATAATGATTCTCCTGTTTGTCTTATTGCTGATGAGAAAGCCTCTCATTGTGTCAAATGGCACAAGAGGCTAGCTCATCTTAACTATAAGACTATTGAACAACTCTTTAGTAAAGAGTTAGTGAGGAATGGTCCTCAAGTTAAGTGTATTAAGGGTTGTATATGTTCAGCTTGTCAAAAAGGCATGCAAACAAAATCCTCCTTTCACAGTCTTGATACCAAAGACTCAGTGAGGTGTTTGTACCTCTTATATATGGATATATTTGGTCATATATCAGTTTATAGTCTAGGTAGGAAAGTCTATATCTTTGTGGTTGTAGATGACTATTCTAGATTTACATGAGTTTTCTTCCTGAGGCAAAAATCTGAAACCCCAACTATCTTCCACAATTTTGTTAAACAAATTCAGAATGAACTTAGCAATTCTGTGGTCAAAATCAGAAGTGACCATGAAACTGAATTTCAGTCTGAAAGTATGACAAAGTTTTGTGAAGAACTAGGGATTCATCAAGAATTCTCCTCACCTAGAACTCCTCAGCAAAATGATATTGCTGAAAGAAAGAATAGGACACTTATTGAGGCTGGAAGAACACTACTGAGTGACACTTCTCTCCCAGAATATTTCTGGGCTGAGGTAATAAATACTGCATGTCATGTTCTCAATAGAGCTTCCATCACCAAAAAGCACAAAAAGACACCCTATGAGATTATGAAAGGCAGAAAACCAAATATATCCTATTTTAGGATCTTTGGTAGCAAGTACTATGTACTTAACAATAACAAGACTTACCTAACTACGTTTGCTGCTATATCCCAAGATGAGATATTTATTGGGTACAATAATTGTAGTAGAGCATACATGGTCTACAACTTAACTACACAAGTTGTAGAAGAATCTGTTCATGTAGTATTTGATGAATCTAAGCTAATTAACTGTGAGCGGTCTAGCAATTCTTGTAGCTCTATAGGTTTAAAAGAAAAGATGGACATGCTAACTGTTAGTGAAGACCAAACTACAAGGTAGAATGAGGAAAATGTTGGTTACTGTCCAGGGGGAGTACAAGACTCACAACTTGCTGATGAAGACAATGAAGTACAACATGATGGGGAGAATGGAGAAGTTCAAACTGTAGAAGGATTGCCTCCAGTAATAAGACATCTAAAGGATCATCCAGCACACCAAATCATTAGTGATCCTAGACATGGTGTTCAAACCAGAAGCAAGAACATGAACACGTTCTTTGTTCAAGCTTCCTGTCATAGTTGGAACCCAAAAGATTTGAAGAAGCCATACAAGATTCAAACTGGATTGATGCAATACAGGAGGAGCTGAATAAATTCAGGAGATGTAAAGTATGGAAGCTCGTCCCAAAACCAAAGAATCACAATGTGATTGAGACTAAGTGGATCTACAAGAACAAACTAGATGAAAATGGCATCATAGTCAAGAACAAAGCAAGATTAGTTGCCAAGGGCTATAGGCAGGAAGAAGGAATAGACTTTGATCAGACATTTGCTCTAGTGGCAAGATTGGAAGCAATAAGGCTATTCCTTGCCTATGCAGCTTATCAGGGGTTCAAGGTATTTCAAATGGATGCCAAGTCAGCATTTCTAAATGGTAACTTAAAAGAGGAAGTCTATGTTGAACATCCCTCAGGTTTTGTAGATACACTGTATCCTAATTATGTTTATAGGCTTAAGAAAGCCCTATATGGACTGAAACAAGCTCCTAGGGCTTGGTATAAAACTTTGTCTACCTTCCTCATTGAGAACAAATTCTCAAGGGGGAAAATAGATAAGACTCTATTCCTTAGGGAATCAAAAGGCAAGATCATCCTAGTCTAGATATATATTGATGACATTATCTTTGGATCAACAGAAAACAACCTTTGTGGGAAGTTTGCAAAACTTATGCAAGGAAAGTATGAGATGAGCAGTATGGGTGAGCTTAAATTTTTCTTGGGACTCCAAGTTAGACATACTGAAGATGGCTTGTCTATATCACAGTCTAAGTTCACCAAGGAGTTAATAAAGAAATATGGTATGGAGTCATCCTCCACCATGAGAACTCCTATGGGGTCAAGTATGTCTATAAGCAAAGATGATGCACGAAAACCTATAGATGAGTCTTTGTATAGATGGATAATTGGCTCCCTTTTATACTTAACTGCTAGTAGACCAGACATCATGTATATTACATGTGTCTGTGCTAGGTATCAAGCAAGCCCTAAAGAATCTCATTATACTGCAGTTAAAAGAATTTTGAGATATCTCAAGGGAACACCTAATCTTGGCCTTTGGTACCCTAAGAATAGAGACTTTATACTGACAGGTTATTCAGATGCAGACTTTGTAGGATGCAAAGTAGATAGGAAAAGCACAACTGGAACATGTAAGTTTTTAGCTGGAAGATTGGTGTCATGTAGCAGTAAAAAGCAGACTAGTGTGGCAATATCCACTGCTGAGTCAGAATATATTGCTGCAGGCAGCTACTGTGCTAAGTTATTATGGATTCAACATCAACTTGAAGACTATGGTCTCAAGGTAAGTAGAACTCCATTATTTTGTGATTCTACATGTGATATTTCTATTGCTAAAAATCCTGTTTCACGTAACAGAACTAAGCATATAGAAATCAGATTTCACTTCATTAGAGATCATGTAGAAAAAGAAGATATATGTTTAGAATTTGTCAATACTAATTATCAAATTGCTGACATGTTCACCAAACCCCTGGATGAAACTAAATTCAATTATTTCAAAATTGAATTAGGTATGCTGAACATAGAATATAATGACAAATTTGACTAAGTAATTCTGTGTCGACACATAAAGAAGTCTGTGTCGACACTTAGTAGTTGGTGTCAACACTTCACGAAAGTTGTGTCGACATATCCAGAAAGTTGTGTCGACACTTAGAATTTGGTATCGACACAGAGAGTTTCTGACACTTAGTTTGGTGTCGACACATGAAGTAAATTGTGTCGACATATCAAGAAAGTTGTGTTGACACTCAGTTTGGTGTCGACACATAGTAGTAAATAACTCTGTCGAGACCTTAGTAGTCTGTATCGACACCATCTCAACAGTGTCGACACATTAAGTGTATTTACACGCGCCTTTTGACCTTCTGTGTTTAGAAACATATAAATAGGTCTAAAACAAACCCTGTCGACACACTCTCCAAATTCTCGAGACAAAATCCTTGTGTTGACAAATTCTTCCTCTTCCTAATCCAAAATTTCTCTCATTTCCAATGGCGCCCAAACAAGACAACAACATTAACGGGGGCTATGAACTCATTCGTGATGCTTTGACAGTGCGGAACCTGAAATCAAAGCTGTGATTACCCTAATCACAATCAATGGATTAGAATACCTGGTGTCAGAACCGACAAAGATTTGGAAGAAGGAGATCCTTGAATTTTATGCAGCAGCATCTCTGGATTCAACATGACTAAAGATTAGGTCCTCAGTTCAAGGCACAAAGGTCAAACTCACATTGAAGAGTTTAAGAAAGACTCTACACCTGCCCAGAGTTCAAGAAGAAGATGAGGTTGCATCTTCCAAGACTAGGGAAGCTCTCCAATGGTGTGGACTGGATCCCACCACCAAGATTGGATCTTCTATGAATAGAAAGGGGATGAACCCCCAAGGAAAATTTCTTTCTGAAATAGTTGGAAAAGTGATTCTATGCAAACCAAGAGGATATGATAGGATATCTGCCTACATGTTCAGCCTCATGACCAGAGTCATCTTCAGGATCAACACTAACTGGTCTGCAGTAATATTTGAGAAGATAAAAGAAAGCTTCAAGAAACCAAACCTAGGGAGAATACTAAGCCTATATCTGGCTGAGACTATACCTGAAGTGATGCACCAGACAGCAGGATCTAAGATCAATCACATGAGAAGGATGGATTTAAGAATACTCTCCAGATGGGAAAGGGTGCTAACAAAAGATATTCCTACTCCACAAAAACAACTACCACAGAAACAGAGGAAACAAACCCCCAGGAAACCTGAATCTTCTAGTGATTCAGAAGAACAAGTGACCTTCAGTTCAGATGAAGAACAACTAGAATCTACAAGGAAATCACCTGCTCCAGACAATATAGATGATGGTCAAATGCAGGGGGAGCAACTACCTGATAGCACCATCTCCTGGATCAATTCTAGGGGGAGCCTCATCAAGAGAAAGAGCCAGCTACACTGGAAAGTGAAATGGCTACTGAAAGTATACTTTAGGTACTCTATGATATTAATCAAGCAGGTATAACTATTGATCCTGATACACTAATTGTGCATCTAACTGATGTTGAACAGACAAATCATGACAACATCCCTGCACAGGATATAACAATGGAAGACACATTTGCATTAGATGATGCCCCATTAACTGTACAAGATACAGATGTTCCACCTGTACAAACTCAACAAGAATTCACTCTTGAAGAGTTATTTCCTGATATTTAGGAGGCAAGGACTGAGGGGGAGTTTCCTAGGACTGAGAAGGAGCCACCCTCTAGTCCTAAAGAGCCAGTTGATATAGGCAATTCCTCAGCTTCTGAAGATGATGAGGCCTCCAAAGCGAAGAAAAGGAAACTTATGGTTGTCAAGAAGAAGAGCTTAAGCTACAAGAGGGCTTTGCAAACAGTCACTCAACAACCAGTCCCAGCAGTTGACTACAATTCACTGTTGGTGGCTCTACAAGTTAAAATGGATGAACAAAGAGCAGCCATGGAGAAATATATGGATGAAAGTCACAAAGAACTCCAGTTTACTTTGGCTCAAGACATTAAATCAATAGGATTTGAAGTCAATCAGAATAAGAAGGAGATGACAGATTGCTTCCATAAGGGAGGTAATGCTGTAGTTTATCTAGCCAAGCAGCAACAAGAGGCTAGGACACAGATTGATGATATAGTGGTAAAGAAAGGATATGTCCTAGAATATCAAATTAGAATGAATGACAATTTTACTGAATATCATAATGTGATTGTCATAGAACTTCAGAATACAACAACTGCTTTAATTGCAAACATTGGTAAAGACAAGACTGAGTTTGATACACTTCTCAAAGCAAACTTGACTGATATTAGCATTGCTATTCAAGAATCTCAGAAGATAATCTCTGATCAGCTGCTGAAGTTCAGAGCATTCTACAAGGAAGGAACAAATTATCTAGCTAATCAGATAAGGTTCCAAAAGGATGATCTCAGGGATCATGTTGAGAGAGAAGTCATAAAGGGGGAGAGGTTGTTAGTCACTGCAGGCTCTGATCATGCCAAATGGATAACTAATTCTATCAGAGCCACCCTTGGATATCCACCCTTGTGCGATGATGATAATACAGCTGAGTAAGGCATTCAAGCTGCAGGAAATGAAGGGGGTCAGCAG
The DNA here is from genome assembly GCA_039583875.1 of Platanthera guangdongensis. Classification (NCBI taxonomy): domain Eukaryota; kingdom Viridiplantae; phylum Streptophyta; class Magnoliopsida; order Asparagales; family Orchidaceae; genus Platanthera; species Platanthera guangdongensis. The sequence continues at coordinate 12,604,701 of CM077149.1, forward strand.
GAGGTAGCTCAAATCATAAACCCCCCTTCTATCTTTGAGGGAATTCAACAACTGATTCAATAGATGTATAGCCCTCCAGAGGCTGCGAAGAATGTTATCATTGAGAAAGTGGAAATGTCTGAGGCTGCATTAAAGAGAGAGCAAGAAGCTCAACTTTCCAAGAAAAGATTTAGAGAGCAGGCTGTATCAAAGCCAAATTTTGAAAGATGGAGTCCCACTTCAAGGAACATAATACTCACTGCCTGACAAGCTGTGAAAGATAAAATGCATGATAGAGTCAAGTGGTATTCTGAACTAGAATGGAACAAGTATCAACAGAGGCAAGATGCCATATATCAGTTTAAAAGAGATCAAAAAATAAGGAAGGTACCTGCTACTGCTGTGGAGCCAAGTAAATACTTCCCTAAGCCTTACAATTATTTTGAAAGGTTGAAGATCAAGGTTGAAGAGCTTAAGAAGAAAGATCTTAAAGGAAAGAAGCAAGATGGAGACACTGGAACTAGTGTACAAGCAAGGGCTCAATCTAGCAAAGGAATAGTGATCAAGGAGCCTAATCAGCCTTAGGATAATTTTATTAGATTTTGACAATATGAAAATCTATGTAATCATTTGAATGTTAAACACTTTTGTAATTCAACAAAACTTTGATTTTTGTTCATTACATGTTATCATACTTTGTGTTGATATAGTATTTTGTTTCTGGCTATGAATTACCCTGTCTGAGAAATATTTTCTTTTATATACATCATAATGTGTGTTTTATTATAAGTGATGTATATCATTGACTAAGGGTTATGACTTCTCCAAATAGGGGGAGATTGTTGGGTACATTGGAAAATGTGTACCAGATTTGGAGAAGCCTCACCTAACTCAATGATATTCATCAATATATATTTGATGGTGTTTTGAGTTTCATTGTGCAGGTTAAGAAATTGCAAGAAAAATTTTCTAAGTACAAGTGTCGACACTTGGGAAAAGCTGTGTCGACACCTGACGCCAGTTTGTGTCGACACACAGGACTTTTGTCGACACACAGAAAATCTGTCGACAACAACTGTATCGACACTTGGGAAAAGCTGTGTCGATATTAGAAGCAAGATTGTGTCGACACACAGAATATGTGTCGACACACATAAAATCTGTCAACACCAACTGTGTCGACACCAGAAGACAGACTATGTCGACACACAGGACTTGTGTCGATATATAGATTTTTGACTACAGCAACTGTGTCGACACAAAGGACTCGCATCCACACACACCAGAATTATGTCTACAGCAATTGTGTCGACACACAGGACTTGTGTCGACACATTCCAGAATTATATCAAGACAACCACAGTGTCAAGATAAGAAGTATTTGTGTCGACACGCAGGCCTTGTGTCAACACATTTTACAGGAGCTGTGTCAAGAAGATGAAAGTGTGTTGTGTCGACATTATGGGAGCTGTGTCGACATCACCAAGGATTGTGTCGACACATAATCTATTTGTGTCAACATATTTAAAGGAATGTCTTGACACTTTACTGATTGAGACAAAGTATAATGAAGTAACTGGTGACTTGACAGCTGTCATGACCAACAAGGCTGTTGCATCTGTTAGAGCTGTTAGAAGGTTATTATGAACCGGATCAGCCGGTAACCTTGGATGAAGCCTATATAAAGACATGTTCTATCATCAGATAGATAGAGAGCTTGAAGCATAAAAGACAGAACCAATCTAAAAAGAAGAAAAGAATTCGTCATCCAGAAGTCATCAAGTCTCTAGCAGATCCTGAAGAAGTCTGCAAGAAGAATTCAGATTTAATTCTAAAAAGAAGAAGGAAGCTGGGTTGAGGATCAACTCCACTTCACAAGAAGATCAACCCTACTTTGTTAAAATTCAAGAAGCTTTGAAGAAGCTAAGACAGGTTTATTCTAAGTTATCTGTTCTATCAAGAACTGATCAATAAACCTTCATCCCTTTCTCTCTCTACCTGGGTGAAGGATTTATTCTTTTCTATTATAAATTTATTGTAGGATCAATTATAGATCTGAGTTGTAAGCCTAAATTATAAAGGCTGAAGTAGGGCTGAGTGCCTGAGGTATAAGATTAATATCTCTGAGTTGTAGGCCCATGGAAGAGGCTGAGGTAGGGCCTGTGTGCCTGAGTTGTAGGAGTGTGGACTCAATCTGAGGTAGGATTCTTTGAGAGAATCTGAGTTGTAGGACTTGCTAAAGTCTGAGTTGTAGGAACCATACAGGGTTCTGAGTTGTAAGATCTGAGTATCTGAGGAGGAAGAAGGAAGTTAGGCCGAATCTAGTATACTGCTAGATAGGCGAAGGGGGAAAGTGGATGTACCCATCACTTGGGGAACCACTATAAAACTGTGTGTATTCTGTGTGTGCTGTGTTTATTTTTATCTATGATGTGACAGTGTGCATAACAGGTCTTATTGTTATAAATTTGTCTGCCTAAGCAATAAAAAAGAATTGTACCTATTCACCCCCTCTAGGTGTTTAGGCCATCTTGAAACCAATTCTTTCATAGAAAACCAAAAAGCTTTTTCATTCGCCACCTTCGATCTCCGACGTTACGAAGATTATTGGGTATATTGTAAATTGTGTACCAGATTTGGGAAGTCTCACATAACTCAATGATATATGTCAGTTTGTATTTGATGGCATTTTGAGTTTACTTGTGCAGGCTAAAGATTGCAGAAATTATTCTAAGTACAAAAGTGTCGAGACACTTATTTAGTGTCGACACCTTTGAAGGAGCTGTGTCGAGACAAGAAGTAAGTCTGTGTCGAAACGCACGACTTGTTTCGACACCCAGAGTTTAAGTCGACATCAACTGTGTTGACACCCATAACTTGTGTCGACACACGTAGACCTTGTTGTACTGAAAATTATAAAGAAGCAAATATGTCAAAATCCAGGACTTGGGTTGACATTTGGAGAATCACTACAAGAAAACAGTCTTTTAGTGACAAAAATTTTGGTCACAAAATATTGCGGCTTAGTCACTAAAGACATTTAGTAACCAAATTTGATCCGTCACAAAGTGGTTGCAAAATGGGCATCACAAAATGTATTTAGCAACCAAAAAAATTTTCGTCACTAAATGTGTATTTACAGTGACAGTTAATTTTCGTCACTAAATGTACTGTTTCAGTGACCATTAATTTTCGTCACTAAATGTACTTTTTTTGTGACAACTAGTTTTGTCACTAAATATATATTATTAGTGACAACTATTTTTTGTCACTAAATGTACAAATATTATGGCTTTTTGTCACTAAAATATATTTAGTGATCAAACTTATTAAGTCACTACTTGTGCAATGCAATAATGACTTTTAGTTACTAAAATTATCATTTCATCATTCAATACAATAATAAATAAAATATTCATTTGCTAAAAAATTTCATGAAAGAAAAGAGAATGTTTATTTTAAATTTATTAATAAAAAAGTGGGAAATATCCCAAATCCTTTAGTACATACCAATAGAGCTTTTAACTCTACTAAATTCAACATATATAAAAAAATCTATAATAAAAAACATTACATAATTCTTTTTTTACATGTAACACAAAATAAATAAATATATTGTGATTTCTCCATCCTCTCTAAACTCCTGTCTTCAAGCTTCTCATAGGCACCATTTCTATGAGATTCGTCTTGATCTTTCTTGGTGGTTCAAATTTTAACTACTTGGAGGCGCGTATAACAAATTAACACAATCATTGCCATAATAGGAGTGATTCTCCTGAGTAGAAGTTCCTCGTCACCCCTTCAACGTTGATCTACACAAAAAAATTAGGGAGAAATGGAACTTACAGTGTTATAAAAAATGAGAGAGAAATAAAAGATGCTTTCATAAGAAGAACCAAGACTACCAACCTTACCATCAACAATAATATATGATAGCAATATAAATTTCATGTTGAGAATCAATTTTGACGGCCTTCACCACCAACTTCTGCGGATAAATGAGAGAAATGATTTATTTAAAGGAATGAATATGACACTTATCTATGCAGTTTGCCAAAAATAAGAAAAAAAAACTTATGTTTATGCACCATATCAAGGCTATAATGAGTATGGATACATTTCTGTAGGTTTTGTTCTGAAAAAGCAAATTAGGAAGCAATATGCATGCAAACAGTTTAAGATTCCACATTACTTCTAAATATGCCAATAAGTAAATAGGGTTAGAGCATAAATCTGTATAAGTAGCTATGTCTAAGCAAGTAAACAACATATCTCAGCTTCATCCTTGCTCATCTCATCCTTTCATGCTTGATCAAAAAATCCATATAGGTAGCTGGAACCAGAACACTTCCACACACACGCACTTCCACCTGCCCACGCGCGCACCCACCCACACATAATTGCAATTTCATGTGTTTCTATAAATGTCTAAAATTATCATATTCAAAATTTGGGTAAAAAGTAACCATAATTAAGAAAATGATGCAGGAAAAAGACGATTATACTATTGCACAAGCCACTAAAAACCAAATAATGAATCAATCATAACTAAGAGTTTGTCGCATCTTTTTCTCTCCGGTGAATTTGGGCAAAAATGCCCCCATCATGGAATGTATGTTTGGCATGACAACAGTTATGATCGCCATCAAAAAAGAAACTTAATTTTGAACATAAAAGTAGATGAAGTTCCTTAGGTGAGGTCGTGCGTTCACAAGTTCATAACCACCGTGTTCGCGACGGCCACCACCATGCCAATCTAGCCTAAATAAGATCCAAATTTTATCACTAAGTCATCTCACGGATAACAAAGAGTCTCAAAGACAAACACCAAGAGCAAGAACATGACAAATATCATTACCCCGAAAAATATGGGCCATTCAACTCCATGCAAATCCCTTGCCATAAGCTCCTGAGTTGGAGCTAGCCTGCCTCCCCATATCCTGATAGTAGAAAAAACATCTCGAAATCAGTCAAATTATGATTGAAAAAAACGTTGCATTGGACTTAACTAGTAGTGTATGATCATCATCATAAAATAGCTTATCTATCAAAATCCAAGCACAAACGTAAACATTAGCAATCTTACTGATAGTTATAAGACTTGAGAAAACAGGATCTTGAATAAGACCCTATTCCATGATGTTGTGGATTTACCTAGAAAATGATTTTAGTTTATTTTCAATTTGGATGCTTCCTATAAATCAGTTTTTAGAGTTAGAAATGATCTTGCCATTGAATGTTGGATGCTTCCTGTAAAGGTTAGATATCAAATTAATCTTGAGAAGTCAATTATGCAACCTGTTTTACTGAGTGTAAACATGATGCAGATCAAACCAATGACCAGCATCTGCTAGTTCATCAACGTTCACTGTTATGTCATCAGCTGAATCCTCTAGGCCATCAACTATGCATGTGCCAATGAATTCAATGATCACATATTTTTGACTAATCTCTGATGACTTGGAAGAACTATGAATATAAAACCTATGAAATCCACAGCCTAAAATTAAGCATGGAGGAGAAATAGAAGAGAGTGTTGCGAGCTTACCCTGTAGCTGTATGAAGGAGAAATAGAAGAGTGATGTTGAACAATTCCCACTGCTCTCTGAGTCTCTGCTAAAATATAACTCTTTCTTCCTTTCACTTGAAACAATACTGCTGACCGCTTAAATTAACCAAACCAAAACTATGAAGGTTAATGCAAAATTAAGCTCTCTCTCTCTCTCTCTCTCTCTCTCTCTCTCTCTCTCTCTCTTTTAATCTCTTTCTCCCTCTCTCTTAATCTCTCTCTCTCTCTCTCTTAACATCACTCTTCTTCTCTACCGCAAACAAACACAGACGCAAAAGTAAATTTCACACCCATCACTACTATTATGTTGCCTTTTCCTCAATTACACTGAACTGTAATGAGCGTTAGAGGTGCTTTTCTTCATCTTCAAGCTAGAATGACATCTTTCGTCTTGTTCCATAAAGATCGAAGGAAATTAACAAAGAGCACGAGCCACAACGCAGCTTGTACTGATGCTTACCAATCTGCATAATTTGTTCAGGAATTTGCAGCAGCTCAGAGCAATTGGAGCACACGATGAAAGGAGCGGCACCGGCAGCAGGCCGACAAGGTTGACTTTCACGGTCCAAAGGTTTTGGCCCTGGCCCCATTCTGGGAATATAACCAGATCGTTTACCAAGTACCATTGTGTAGGCTTCTTCCGTAGTCAATTTTGTAACACCCCAGTTTTTGCAAGAGGTTCAGTCTGCAGTTCTGAAAATTTTTGGGTTTCTGGCAGGAGGCACACGGCCTGCAACACGGGCGTGTCGCAGGGCGTGTCGAGGCCGTGTCGACACTCGGCCCAAGTGTCGACACTTTCGCTGGACAAAGTGTCGAGAGTGGGGCACACGGCCTGTGACACGGGCGTGTCGAGGCCGTGTCGACACTCGGCCCAAGTGTCGACACTTTCGCTCGACAGTGTGTCGAGAGGGGGGCACACGGCCTGCGACACGGGCGTGTCGCAGGGCGTGTCGAGGCCGTGTCGACACTCGGCCCAAGTGTCGACACTTTCGCTCGGCAATGTGTCGAGACTGGGGCACATGGCCTGTGACACGGGCGTGTCACAGGGCGTGTCCCGCTTGGTCGACGATCTTCGCTCGACGTTTTTTCGCGGTGTCGACACAAAGCCTGTCGACGGGTGTCGAGACTTGGCACACGGCTTGGGACACGGGCGTGTCCCAGGCCGTGTCACCTCTCGGGTTGGTGTTGGGGCCGTGTCGTTGGAGACACACGGCAGGCCACACGGCCGTGTCACTGGGGACACGGGTGTGTCGGATTGAACACGGGCGTGTCGAATGCCCGTGTCTGATTCCAGGCGCGTCGATTTGAGACGGCGAATGAGGCACATGACCCTGGACACGGGCGTGTGCCAGGCCGTGTTCGGCCCAGGTCTTCTATTTTCCAGGCGAATCGCGGCCATTCTTTTTCTGGTTTTAGGATCTAACGGTTCAGGCCATCTCCTGGGGAGTTAAGACCGAATTCAGGGTTGGAAACCCTCATTGTTTTCCAAGTTATCTCTTTCTAAGATCTTGAGAAAAGCTAGAGCAAGGAGGAAGAAGAAGAAGGTCTTGGGCTGTAGGAAGGGTTTCGGAGCTCCAAATCGCGAACCGAGTCCTGATCCGTGAAGCTTAGACCGCTGCGAAGATTTCCAACCGGCTATTTTTGCCATGGCAAGGAAGAGGAGTCGGAAGGTAACAACATCTCTCCTCTCGGTCCTTAGGATGCATGTATTAGCATCATTTAGCTTTCTTTCTCCCTAATTTCTGGGCACCGAACTCTCAAATGAGAGGGGTTTTGGTTTGCCAAGTTTCAAGAGGAACTTCCGGGTTGATTGAGTCCGTCCCCGGCATATTTTGCATTAGAGATCCGCTTCGCTAGTGGATTAGGCATGGTGGGTGAAGCCGTGGTCGCGACCGTTAGTCCGGCCCGGTGATGTTGCATACGAACAAGGGATTCATGGAGATTTCCGTTGCGGCAAGATGCCGTTTGTGTTGTGGTGGTGATTGTCCCTTTTGCTTGAAAAGGTACGTGTAGTCGAACCCGGACAAGGTTAGCTCCTCGTGGCGGTAGATGGTTTCCTTGAGGGACAAGGTTAGCTCCGTATGAGAATGGAGATGGTTTCCTTGGTGGACAAGGTTAGCTCCGCACGAGTTGGAGATGTTTTCCTTGGTGCGCGGGAACGCTGCGGTACAAAGAGGGATTGCGATGTTTTAGTCTTGGTTTGTGTTGTGCCAAGGCGTGGCTATGTCTCCGTGGTCGGCTGGCTATCCCGTGACATGTGCGTCATGTGTGGAGAGTGTCCCGGCGAGACTAGTCCCCTTCTGTGTGACTGACGAGAATGCCAAGCTTGGGGAAAGCCCGGGCAAAGAGGCCATGAGTGGGTGGGGTCCAGCAAGGCTTCTTAGAATCGGTCAGTCTGTGGTTGTTGGAATCCTGACATGAGACGTCAGAGCTTGCAGGCAAGCCCGGGGCTAAGCCCACGAGCGGGTGGGGCCTTGGCAAGAATTCCATGTGGCGGCCTGTGCGCCGTGTGAGGGAGTTGTGTCTCCCTCAATGTTTGCGGCTTTATGCCAATTGGGTAAATGTGAGTACCCAAATGATGTGATGTTGTGCTAGATGCATACGTTGTAGGGTACCTTGGGTGAAGCCCGGGTGTTGCATTCATGTTGCATAGTAGGCCCTTTCTTTATATGCTCAACCAATAGAGAACATGTTTGATGATTGAGACATCCAAGCATGTTTTATTGCTTTTCCATTTATAGATGTTTATTTGCATATGAAGTGCTGACTTGCAGGTTGGAGGGTTCCCCGGGGTCCGTTAGGGGCGGCCGGGAGGAGATGTGTTGTTACACAGTTTGAGGTCAGCCTTTGCTGACCCACGTTACTAATAATTTTTACAGGGCAAGGATCGCACGCAGGAGCTAGCACGCCGGCCAAAAAGGCCTAAGCCCATGAAGTGTTTTTCCCTCTTGTAGCACTACATTTATGATGATGTATGTTTGAGACTCTTTTGTCCGGCTTGCAGGCCGAGGTAGACTAGGAGTGCTATGCACATTCATGTTTGTTGTACTATTTACTTTTGGACTTTTGTGGTAGGCCTTAAGGCCTTAGTTGTAACACTTTTGGTTAGTGGATAACTTCTAGTTGTGCTTGGTTTTCCGTTGTGTTGTGCAAGTGTTTTGAGTTTGGGTAGCTATATCAACTTATAATACTAAAGCTGTGGCGTTCGTACGTTGTGGGGCCCCGGCCGGACCCATATTATACGTCCACTATAGGGGAGGTGTTACAATTTGGTATCAGAGCGAGGTTCGATTCAAGGTCAGTGCGTAGAGAAGTTATCCACATAAGAGTAACGCGGGACCGTGAGTGTCCGTATGTTTTAGTCTTGAGATTGGAGACTAATCCCTTATTTCTTGTCTTCCTGAAGAGTGCAAGCAACGAGGCGGGCACTTCAAGAGTAAGGGATGATCTCTCGGCGAGCAGTGCTACTGCTCCAGGCCTTTTGGGCACGGGTGTAGACCCGGCCGACTTCTGCCGTATGCTTGTAGAAGCGATGGTGGCAGCTCAAGCTGCAGCAGCGGCTCAGGTGGCAGCCCCTGCCACACCAGATACGGCAACGGCCGTGCCAGGAGGAGAAGCCAGGCGAGTGGAGCCATTGGCGGAGAGGGTAGTTGTCGGACATGGAGATCGGCACATGAAGTACTTCCTGAGTTTCCATCCCCCGTCTTTCAAGGGTGTTGGAACGCCAACGGATGCGGAGGATTGGTGGGTTCGTATTCAAGAACTACTAAGGGCGGCAGAGACGCCAGAGGAAAAGAAAGCGGAGTATGCGGCGTTCATGTTGGAAGGAGACGCCAAGTTGTGGTGGGTGAGCCATAGCGGCCGCCTGTTCCCGGGACGCACCTCGTCAGTGGAAGAGTTTGGGGACGCTTTTCTTAAGAGGTATATCCCAGTTTCAACACGATTGGCCCTGCAGAGGCAGTTTCTGCATCTAATGCAGCGAGACAAGACAGTGGATGAGTACGTGCAAGAGTTCACCCGATTGGGTCGTTATGCGGGAACGACAATGGCGGATGATGTAGAGAGAGATAACCTCTTCTACCAAGGGTTGAGGGAAAATCTGAGACAGCCCCTCATCTCCATGAAGAGGGTGGGATTTAATGAGCTAGTTGAAGCCGCCAGGAGTTTGGAGAATGATTTGGAGCGAACCCAACGCCGTAAGGGTTTTACTCCCAAGCAAGGGGAAGGGAAGCCTTCCCAATCTCATGGAAAGTCTGATGGGAGTAGGTGGAGGAAGAAGCCTTACACTTCCAGATCTGGTGAGAGGAGCAACTGGACGCCTGGGGGTTCCCACTCTAGGGGACCGCCGACGTGCTACAACTGCGGGAAGGTTGGGCACATAGCCCGTGCTTGTCAGCAAGGGGGAGCGGGGCAAGAGTCAAAGCAGGAGCAGTCTGTGCGCTCGGGCCCCAGTGCTGCAGAGAAAGGAAAGATGGCGGAGTCGAGCGCTTCTCGGTTCCAACCGGTGCAACCAAGGGCCTACAACCTTGGACAGCAAGAAGCGATCCGCCAGACTGATGTGGTGACAGGTATGAAGAGAATTTAAGTTTAAATTTTGTGCTTCATCCTTTTAGACTTTTGTGTAATGTCTATGTTGTAGGCTTCGTGTTAGTTTCCGGATACCCCGCTAGGGTATTGTTTGATACGAGAGCATCGCACTCCTTTCTTGCGGAGAGCTTCATCCGGAGAATAGGAGTTGAGTCTTTCTCGTCGGGAGCAGAGCTGAAAGTGCGCATGCCCAATGGGTCATCTATGACCACCGGGGCTAAAGGGCGCATTTGTTGGGAGCTAGACGGAGTTGTCTTCGCTCTGGAAGCGGCAGTGTTACCATTAGTAGAGTTCGATGTCATTTTGGGCATGGACTGGCTTGCAGAGCAGCGCGCCAGTATTGATTGCCTTTCTAAGGTGGTGACCTTAAGGAGTAAAGGGCAAACAGAAGTCAAGTTTGAGGGCCTTGGTGGAGTGGCCTGTTCCCTGATATCGGCCATGCAGTTGGTGCGGGCGGTTAACCAGGGTGGTGTAGCGCTTGTAGCGTTATTGGAGGTTCGTCACTCCCAACTATCTATTGAGGAAGTGCCTGTGGTGGCAGAGTTCAAGGACGTGTTTTCGGATGAACTTCCTGGAGCGCCTCCTCGGCGGGAGATCGACTTCTCGATCGAGTTAGTGCCGGAGGCTAGACCGGTGTCACGTCCTCCATTTAGGATGGCACCAAAGGTGTTGGCGGAACTTAAGGTATAGTTACAGGAACTGTTGGAGCAAGGGTATATTAGACCCAGTTCTTCACCGTGGAGCGCACCGGTGTTGTTTGTAAAGAAGAAAGACGGTAGCATGCGCCTGTGCATAGACTACCGAGAGCTCAATAAGTTGACCGTCAAGAATAAGTATCCGATCCCTCGGATAGACGATTTGTTTGACCAATTGGTGGGGTCAGTGGTATATTCGAAGTTGGACTTGAAGTCGGGATACTATCAGCTACGAATTTGAGATGAGGACATACCCAAAACTGCCTTTGGTACAAGGTATGGACACTTTGAGTTTACAGTGATGCCGTTCGGGTTGACGAACGCACCATCGGTGTTCATGGATCTGATGAATCGAGTATTTCGGGATTACTTGGATTCGTTTGTGGTTGTCTTCATTGATGACATCTTGGTGTACTCCAAGTCGGAAGTGGAGCATGAGACCCACTTGAGAATAGTTTTGCAAGTGTTGAGGGGGAATGAGTTGTATGCAAAATTCTCCAAATGCGAGTTCTGGCTGGAGAAGGTGGCATTTTTGGGCCACGTGATTAGTGGTGATGGGGTGGCAGTGGATCCGGCGAAAGTGGAGGCCATCAGAGATTGGCCGGTGTTGAGGACCGTGGCGGAAGTCCGAAGTTTTCTTGGACTAGCCGGGTATTATAGGAGATTCGTGGAGAATTTCTCGAAGATAGCTCTACCCCTCACCTCTCTCACTCGCAAAGACCATAAGTTTGTGTGGACCCAAGAGTGCAGTCAAGCATTCGAGGCACTAAAGGAGAGGCTTATGATGGCTCCGATCCTGAGTTTACCGCAAGGGACCGATGGATTTCAAATTTTCAGTGACGCATCGGGATGCGGCTTGGGTTGCGTGTTAGTGCAGTATGGCAAGGTGATAGCTTTTGGGTCTAGACAGCTGAAGCCTCATGAGAGGAATTACCCCGTCCACGACTTGGAGTTGGCGGCGGTAATCTTCGCGTTGAAAATATGGCGACACTATGTGTATGGCGCAAGGGTGGAGATCTTCACGACCATAAAAGCCTGAAGTATCTCTTGGATCAAAAGGACTTGAACATGCGGCAACGCAGATGGGTTGAGTTTCTTGGAGACTACGAAGTGGCGATTCAGTACACGCCGGGTAAAGCCAATGTGGTGGCGGATGCGTTGAGTAGAAAGTACTCGGGGCAAGGAAATTGGATCGAAGCTCATGATGAGCGGTTGGTACGGGAATGGGAGTCCCTTGGATTGGAATGTGTTGCGAGAGGTGAGTCCAGCGTGGCTCGGTTGAACTGGATTGAAGTGCAAAACGACTTGTCCGATCGTATTCGGGAAGCGACTCGATTAGATGTGGAGTTTCAACCTTTTGTGTTGGAGGCTCAAACGGGCGAGAGCAGCACCTGGGAGATGATCGGGGGAATCTTGAGAAAGGATGGAAGGGTTTGTGTACCGCAGTTTGACAGTCTCCGTGAGGAGTTGATGTTTGAGGCTCACTTCTCAAAGTACTCCATTCACCCGGGCAGTACAAAGATGTACTTGGATATGAAGAAATCCTTTTGGTGGCCGGGGTTGAAGCGAGATGTAGCTTTGTATGTGAGTCGTTGCCAAACATGTGCCTTGGTGAAGGCCGAATGTCAGAAACCGGGCGGGTTCCTGAAGCCCCTTCCAATTCCTGAATGGAAATTTGAGGACATCTCCATGGACTTTGTGCATGGGTTGTCTAGATCGCAGCATGGGAATGATGCTATTTGGGTGATCGTGGATCGCCTAACCAAGGTGGCTCACTTTATCCCAAATCGGAAAGAGGATGGCGTGGAGAAGCTGGTGGAGTTGTATGTTCGCAACATTGTGCGACTGCACGAAATTCCTAAGAGCATAGTCAGTGATCGCGATGGACGGTTTACGTCCAAGGACTGGAGATTGGTTCAGAAGAGCTTGGACACGAAGCTAAAGTTTAGTACGGCGTTCCATCCTCAAACTGATGGGCAAACGGAGAGAACGAACCGTACTATGGAGGACATGTTGAGGATGTGCGTTCTTGATTTTGGCAAGAGGTGGGAGGATCATCTCTTCATGGTAGAATTTGCGTACAACAACAGCTTTCAAGCTAGTATAAAGATGGCGCCATACGAAGCTTTGTATGGGAGGCGGTGTCAAACGCCAATGTCTTGGGCAGAGGCGGGAGACACCAAACTGTTGGGAAAGGGTGCGGTAGTTGACGCTTGTGAGATGGTACAGACCATCCAAGAGCGTATGAAGGTGGCACAAGACAGGCAAGCAAAATATTTTAATGCTCGTCACCGGAAGTTGGAATTTACAGTTGGAGATTGGGTTTATCTGAAGGTCAAGCCGTTCAAAGGCGTCTCACGGATTCGCCGACTCAAGAAGTTGAGTCCAAGGTTTTTGGGGCCTTTTGAAATTGTTGAGCGGGTAGGAGAAGCAGCCTATCGGTTGGCGTTGTCCGCAGACTTGAGTGGATTACATGACGTCTTCCACGTCTCCGCTTTAAGGAAAGCCTTGGTGGAGGCTAGCGTGGTCATAGAGCCGGCATCAGTGCCGATTGAGGAATACTTGAGGACGCGAGTCCTCCCAATTGCTATAGAGGATTCGGAGACTCGGCAGTTGCGGAATAAAGAAGTCAAACTCGTGAAAGTTCGATGGGACAACTGCGGTCGTGAGGAGTTCTCTTGGGAACGAGAACAGGCCATGCTAGAAGATTATCCAGAACTTTTAATGTCAGGTACAATTTAAGTTTTGTACCCTTTGTTTTGTAATTTCGGGACGAAATTCTGTTAAGTGGGGGAGAGTTGTAACACCCCAGTTTTTGCAAGAGGTTCAGTCTGCAGTTCTGAAAATTTTTGGGTTTCTGGCAGGAGGCACACGGCCTGCGACACGGGCGTGTCGCAGTGCGTGTCGAGGCCGTGTCGACACTCGGCCCAAGTGTCGACACTTTCGCTCGACAAAGTGTCGAGAGTGGGGCACACGGCCTGCGATACGGGCGTGTCGCAGGGCGTGTCGAGGCCATGTCGACACTCGGCCCAAGTGTCGACACTTTCGCTCGACAGTGTGTCGAGAGGGGGGCACACGGCTTGCGACACGGGCATGTCGCAGGGCGTGTCGAGGCCGTGTCGACACTCGGCCCAAGTGTCGACACTTTCGCTCGGCAATGTGTCGAGACTGGGGCACACGGCCTGTGACACGGGCGTGTCACAGGGCGTGTCCCGCTTGGTCGACGATCTTCGCTCGACGTTTTTCCGCGGTGTCGACACAAAGTCTGTCGACGGGTGTCGAGACTTGGCACACGGCTTGGGACACGGGCGTGTCCCAGGCCGTGTCACCTCTCGGGTTGGTGTTGAGGCCATGTCGTTGGAGACACACGGCAGGCCACACGGCCGTGTCACTGGGGACACGGGCGTGTCGGATTGAACACGGGCGTGTCGAATGCCCGTGTCTGATTCCAGGCGCGTCGATTTGAGACGGCGAATGAGGCACAAGGCCCTGGATATGGGCGTGTGCCAGGCCATGTTAGGCCCAGGTCTTCTATTTTCCAAGCGAATCGCGGCCATTCTTTTTCTGGTTTTAGGATCTAACGGTTCAGGCCATCTCCTGGGGAGTTAAGACCGAATTCAGGGTTGGAAACCCTCATTGTTTTCCAAGTTATCTCTTTCTAAGATCTTGAGAAAAGCTAGAGCAAGGAGGAAGAAGAAGAAGGTCTTGGGCTGTAGGAAGGGTTTCGGAGCTCCAAATCGCGAACCGAGTCCGGATCCGTGAAGCTTAGACCGCTGCGAAGATTTCCAACCGGCTATTTTTGCCATGGCAAGGAAGAGGAGTCGGAAGGTAACGACATCTCTCCTCTCGGTCCTTAGGATGCATGTATTAGCATCATTTAGCTTTCTTTCTCCCTAATTTCTGGGCACCGAACTCTCAAATGAGAGGGGTTTTGGTTTGCCAAGTTTCAAGAGGAACTTCCGGGTTGATTGAGTCCGTCCCCGGCATATTTTGCATTAGAGATCCGCTTCGCTAGTGGATTAGGCATGGTGGGTGAAGCCGTGGTCGCGACCGTTAGTCCGGCCCGGTGATGTTGCATACGAACAAGGGATTCGTGGAGATTTCCGTTGCGGCAAGATGCCGTTTGTGTTGTGGTGGTGATTGTCCCTTTTGCTTGAAAAGGTACGTGTAGTCGAACCCGGACAAGGTTAGCTCCTCGTGGCGGTAGATGGTTTCCTTGAGGGACAAGGTTAGCTCCGTATGAGAATGGAGATGGTTTCCTTGGTGGACAAGGTTAGCTCCGCACGAGTTGGAGATGTTTTCCTTGGTGCGCGGGAACGCTGCGGTACAAAGAGGTATTGCGATGTTTTAGTCTTGGTTTGTGTTGTGCCAAGGCGTGGCTATGTCTCTGTGGTCGGCTGGCTATCCCGTGACATGTGCGTCATGTGTGGAGAGTGTCCCGGCAAGACTAGTCCCCTTTTGTGTGACTGACGAGAATGCCAAGCTTGGGGCAAGCCCGGGCAAAGAGGCCATGAGCGGGTGGGGTCCAGCAAGGCTTCTTAGAATCGGTCAGCCTGTGGTTGTTGGAATCCTGACATGAGACGTCAGAGCTTGCAGGCAAGCCCGGGGCTAAGCCCACGAGCGGGTGGGGCCTTGTCAAGAATTCCATGTGGCGGCCTGTGCGCCGTGTGAGGGAGTTGTGTCTCCCTCAATGTTTGCGGCTTTATGCCAATTGGGGAAATGTGAGTACCCAAATGATGTGATGTTGTGCTAGATGCATACGTTGTAGGGTACCTTGGGTGAAGCCCGGGTGTTGCATTCATGTTGCATAGTAGGCCCTTTCTTTATATGCTCAACCAATAGAGAACATGTTTGACGATTGAGACATCCAAGCCTGTTTTATTGCTTTTCCATTTATAGATGTTTATTTGCATATGAAGTGCTGACTTGCAGGTTGGAGGGTTCCCCGGGGTCCGTTAGGGGCGGCCGGGAGGAGATGTGTTGTTACACAGTTTGAGGTCAGCCTTTGCTGACCCACGTTACTAATAATTTTTACAGGGCAAGGATCGCACGCAGGAGCTAGCACGCCGGCCAAAAAGGCCTAAGCCCATGAAGTGTTTTTCCCTCTTGTAGCACTACATTTATGATGATGTATGTTTGAGACTCTTTTGTCCGGCTTGCAGGCCGAGGTAGACTAGGAGTGCTATGCACATTCATGTTTGTTGTACTATTTACTTTTGGACTTTTGTGGTAGGCCTTAAGGCCTTAGTTGTAACTCTTTTGGTTAGTGGATAACTTCTAGTTGTGCTTGGTTTTCCGCTGTGTTGTGCAAGTGTTTTGAGTTTGGGTAGCTATATCAACTTATAATACTAAAGCTGTGGCGTTCGTACGTTGTGGGGCCCCGGCCGGACCCATATTATACGTCCACTACAGGGGAGGTGTTACAAATTTGACTTCTCCTTTGTCTCTTTTTTGTTCCTCATGAAGTTCCAAAAGCTTATTGTATACCTCCTCTGCAGCTTTATCCAACCACTGATTTTGTTTTCCCTTTTTTGTTTTCTCCCACTATCACACGTATATAGGCAATTGTTGTTCTTCATGCGCAACTTGTCTCTACATTTAGAAATCAATAAGACATAAAGTTGAAGTATAATGATAATTTGAAAACATTAACATAATTATATAAATATTTAAAATCTTACTAGTTCATGTACAGTTCGTGCTATAGACTTTGTGCAACATGGGATTTTATTTTTTGTTGGCTCCTATTTTTTTTATTCACATCACTAATCTTCTGCAATGTATCATTAAGAAAATAAATATGTTAGGATTTCCAATAAAAAAATTTTATATTTATGTTTTTATACCTTGAACTTAGCACTACCCCAATAACCAATTAGCCAACTCCATTGATCAGGATTGATTTCTTTAGGGCAATGATCACGTCTTTGTGCATTGGTACTCCATTTTAAATAATGATCACTATGCAAACGAGCATGCCAATCAATATAGATTCGGCGAAGTGAAGATATAAGGTCTTCAATCACATGATTCTACTTTGGGAGACTAAATTCAGACTAAAAACAACAAACTAAAATTAAAACACAAATTCATAAAAGAAAACATCATATTCAATTCATATAATTAATTGAAACAATTTCAATACTTACATAGATAATATCAACTATTTTATCGATTATATCAACTGGAATATGGGCCCATTTCTCAACATTAAAAGGAGCATATAGCCTTACAATGCGCCCACTCCTTGTGATAAGTTCCTGAGATCTTTCACCAACTATTCTGCGAAGGTCAGCGGGAATTTGAACTTCTACCTTTTCCGCACAATGATATTTTCTCTTAGACCATCCAATCCCAGTTGTCGGACCACGTGTTCTTTTCTTAATTTCATATGTACCTGTTGATTGACATTGCAATGTTAAAACACTTAAGAAACAATGAATTTAAATTATAAAAAAGTTAGATGTACCATCGATATTACCATGCCCGAGATCTGTTAGATCTAAATGTACATGATCAACATCAAGCTCAATACGATCAACTTCATGCCCAACCTCATTTGCATTCCCCTCTTCATTTATAAAATCTTGATCCAACTAAAGTGATGAAAGTGGGTGTATTGGTGGCTGATGGTAGGATGTAATACTTGTATGTTGTGTTGCTCTTTCTTCTATAGATTGTGTTGCATCTAATTTGGTAGATTGATGCGTTTTAGATTTTATATGTTTATGTGTTTTAGAATTTGTATTATCCCGATGATTAAATAAACTAGCTAAAGAACAAAGACGTGCAGCAGTGGTTCGTGGGTGAAATTTGGATGAGTTAGTTTGCAAATCAAGTGAATTGTGTCTTTCTACGCGAGAATCTTTAATTTCAGCGCTAATCTTTGGCTTCTCTGCCATAGATTCTTCTTAACTTCCTGAAAAAAGATATGATATTCAAAAAAATTAAAATAAGAAACATGGTTAATAATAATGGAATGAAGAAAATTTCGTACATTTTGATTAACCTAAATAAATATGAAAAAGAACAGAGTTCCAAAGAAAAAAACACATGTTTGACTTAAAAAACATACACAAAAATGAAATAAAAAAAACTGATAAGAAATAACATTAGATATCCTCATTTTCCACATCATCTTCAGAGTCGACATCTATAGTATCATCATCGATGTCTTCTTCGTTCAGACCTCTACTTAGGCATGAATGATCTCTTTTCTTAATTGTCATGGCTTCAACATCGGTTCTTTGTAATAAAATTTCAGTGTCATCATCATCTATGGCAATATCAAGTAATGGGTTTAACCCAACATCTATATCATACAAATGAATTTCTTCTTCATTGAAGTCTTCACTGTCTTTGGGAGGAACATCATAAAAGTGACGAGGCGTTGTCTTTATTACCAATCTCCAATCTTTATTTTTGTTATCAGCTACATAATATACTTGTTCAACTTGGCAAGCTAAGACATAAGGTTCATTGCTTCTCAAATTATGTTTTACATTAACGGAAATAATTCCATTTAATTCCTTCTTATAACCTTTGCCTTCATGGTGTGTATCCCGCCACTCACATTTAAATAGAACAATTTGGCGTTCAACACCATAATCTAATTGAATAATGTCTCTTAGAACTCCATAATATTCTCTGCCACCTGATTGTTCATCACCCCTTACAATGATTCCACTGTTCTGAGTCTTATGCCTGATTTCACGATCATAGGTATGAAACCTAAAACCATTAACAATGTAACCAGTAAAATGTGTCGCCCCTTTCCTTGGACCGCGAGCTAACTGTAAAAATTCAGCGTTAACTCTTAGATCCCCTTCATAATACAACTTTGATGCCTGTTGAAAAATGAAGATGTTAAATTAAAATATCATAAAATAACTCCGTAATACATAAAATAAATTATATTATACTACCAATTTACCCATAATTCAAACCATTTAACAAAGGTGGACTCGTGTCTTCTTTCAACATCTTTAGAAGATATTTGCTCAAGTTCCCTTTGATGCACCCTATAAATGAAAATGATCAACAAAATAATTGCATTACAATTTAATATGTATTTATAGAACAAAGTTGTGAGACTAACTTTATAAATGGTTCCACTTCCGGACAATTTCTTAATATGTATAATTGAGAACGATGCCAATCTTCATATGTGAGATTATTTTCAAATCCTTTGCCAAGTGACCTCCCCAACTTTTGAAAAATGGATAATCTTGAATCTTGTGCATCATTTCCTTCATCATTTTTAGTAGGACGATTCAACTTTGTATCAATTTTACTCATGTATCTTGAACAAAATGTCAAGCACTCGTGTACTAGGTAACCATTTGCCATTAAACCTTCTGGGCATGCTTTATTTCTTACAAAAGATTTAAGTGTCCGTAAATATATATTACAAAATTCAAGGATTATATAAGAATGTGTAAATGCAACAAAATAAATCTAAAAGAAAAAAATAATGCGTACCTCTCAATTGGGTACATCCATCGATAATGAATCCGACCGGTAATTTTGGCTTATCGTGCAAGATGAATTGGCAAATGCATCATGATTGTGAAAAAAGAAGGGGAAATATCTTCTCCAGTTTGCAAAGTATGATAGGAATATTACTTTCAAGTCTATCCAACACTTCAATAGTTAATGTCTTAGAGCCTAACTTCTTGAAAAATAGACTCAATTCAATTAGCGGATCATAAACCTCTTTTTGAACAATACCACGAAAAGCTGGAGCAAGTTGATCTTGCATAAAAACATGACAATCATGAGCCTTCATTCTTGAAACCTTGCCTTCCTTAGAATTTACACATCTTCTTATGTTAGACGAATAACCATCTGGAACTTTTATATTCTCTAAGAAATGACATACTGCCCTTCGCTCAGCTAGCGTTAAAGTATAACAGGCTTGTGGCATTATATAATAACCATCTTTCTCTATCGGATGCAATTCTTTTTTCAAACCCATTTCTTTTAGGTCTAGTCTAGCTGGCAAATCATCTTTTGTTTTCCTGTCAATATTCAACATAGTGCCCAATATATTTTCAGTAATATTTTTTAAAATATGCATATAATCTAAACAATGCCATATCTCAAGTGTTCTCCGATATGGTAACTGAGAGAAAATACTTAACTTCTTCCAATTATAAGGTAGAGATACTTCATCCTGCTTTCTTTTTTGTTGATGCTTTCCAAATATCACATTATCACATTCTTTTAATTGTTCTAAAATATCATCCACTGATAGGTCTTTTGGCGCAGAATGTGTTTCTATTGTTCTATCAAAAGACTTCTTATCTTTACGCCATTTATGGCCTGGAACTAAAAAGCGTTTGTTTCCCATGTAACTCATCTTAAACACATTCTTCAACCTACAAGACCAAGTATATTTGTTGCAACAAGGATATGCTAACTTACCTTTAGTGCTCCATCCTGATAGGTTCGCATAAGCAGAAAATTCATTTATTGTCCACAGCAAAGTAGCGCGCATATTAAAATTAGACTTTCCATAAGCATCATATGTACAAACCCCAACTTCCCATAAATGTTTCAACTCATCAATCAAAGGCTGTAAATACACATCCATATCATTCCCAGGTTGTCCTGGACTAGGAATAATCAAGGATATTATAAAACTAGGGGTTTTCATGCACATCCATGGTGGCAAATTATATGGGACTAAAACTGTAACAACCCCATCCGTTCATATCGTATATCCTAGAAGGTCCGGCCGGGGCCCCACAGTATATACCACAAAACGAGAGGTGAAGTCACGGTATGGCACCAGAGTAGCGCAGCGCACCCTAACCCATTGCATTCTAGCGGAAGCCTATACAGTACACTTGAACTCCACACCTGAATGTCCGACATATAAAACCCCATATTTTATATCTTCATAGGAATGTCTTACAGTACGTACAATCCAAATAGTTGGCCTTATGGCCTTACAGGGCTTTCATACAAGTGGCCATAAACAATGGCGCGTAGGCCGGCCATATCAAAAGAAGACATCATATTTTCCATTTCTCCTAGCCTTCAAGGGCTAGCAGTGGCAACAACAGCAATAACAGGGACTTCAGCCCTTAAGAGTCCCGCTTGGCTCACTAATACCTGCATAGGGACAATCCACCCAATGGTGCCAAATAGAGGCAACAGTTAGCAGTTAGTTGACCAAATTATAACGACCCTACCCCTTCTCTCGAGGCAGCGGAATTCTTCCCTACAAGCATAGCATTTACAAGCATATATATATATATATATAGCTCATTAAATATGCACTTACGCACGTACATTAAATCACAATCGTTAGATACGCGGCCTAACGATCCGTGCACTCAGGGCACATTCTTGGTGTACCGGCGAACCAGTTGCCCACCACCATATTAGGGTCGCAACCCAACGACAAATCACTTGAGCATTTACTCCATGGCGTGCAGCCGGAGTTCTAGTCTTAACGCACCGGGATGGCCCATAGCCCCCCATTGTGTTATGGAACGAAGGCCTAAGACTCTCACTATGTGCTCCAACAGACCACACTTTCAGGTCTCACATCAGACGGACATAGTAGAGGTCGGATCCTCCACCCCCCGTTGCTCAAATCGCCTTTACCATCACCGAGTACCACGTACTCGCGGCTAAATAAAAGGCGCGGGTTGGTCTCACCGATCCTGTTTGGCATCAAAGCCTGGGTATGTTCTTATACCCATTTATATCACAACAATGATGGGTCTTTCCTGGGCACACCAGTACTTCCTGCCTTAACAGCTACCACACCACAAAGAGCACACGTCGGCGGGTCATTCCTGGGCACACCAGTACTTCCTGCTTCTGCAGGTACCACACCATGCATATCACAAATGTCAGGGGTCTTTCCTGGCTTATCATGTTAGTACTTCCTGTTACTCTCTTCACAGGACCACCTAAACATCAAGCATCACAAAAGGCCTTTCCCGGACATCCAATCTGGTACTTCCTGCTATTATCTTCACAGGCATGACCCAACAGCACAAGCATGACACGAATATTTTCTTGGACTACCACTCCAGTACTTCCTGTTACTTCCTTCACAAGTCCAATCCGTCGACTCCTAAACTACACGTTTATCGCGGAGTCTTCTCCAGTTTGTATGCAACATCACCAATCCAGACCAACCTGTCCAGATGGGCTTCACAAAGCATGCATATTCCATACTTTCCTTTTCGGATCTATATACTAACCACTTGGGGATTTCATGAATAAATCCAATGATCCCCATAACCGACCACCCGCTGGTGGTGGAATCATGTGCATATGCAAAAAGGGAGCCTTCACATGGCTATGAAGAAAAGTCGTTACCCTCGAAGACCGCTTCGGTGCCATGAGCTCCAAGCTGACTCAAACTACTCACAAGAGCTTTTCCTCCGCAACGTCGACCTCGGATCTCTCGTCGGCAAACCGCAGCACGACCGGTGATCAACCCCCTCTCCTCCTCCTCCTCCTTCCTCTCTCTTTCGCTCTCTAGAAATATAGTAAGAGAAAGGCAAAAGCCAAATGAGTTTCCCCAACCCATTCTCGGCCTTAAGGAGACAGGGAGGCCTCTCAGCCCTTGGATCCAGGATGAAGGAATGGATGGCCACGATTTCACCAAAAATCATAAATTTTGCCTGACACGGCCTGTGAAACGCCCGTGTCCATGGCCGTGTTCCCTAAGCGGTGCTCAACCGACTCATCAACTCCAGTACACGCCCATGTGACACGCCTGTGTCATGGGCCGTGTCACCCGACACGCCTACCAATATGGCCGTGTCTGTGGCCGTGTTCCTCAGGCTGTAAAAACTCGAAATCACCCGAGAGTCACACGACCTTGTGACACGCCCGTGTCTCAGGCCGTGTGACCATACACGACACCAGATACGCCCAAGGTCAAATGTTGAGTTCGTCGACCTCGTTGACACGCCCTGTGACACGCCCGTGTCACAGGCCGTGTTCGAGCACTCGACCATCGTCAAGCGAATTTTCTGTCGACCATTCGTCGACTGTTTACCGAGGAAGGACACGCCTTGGGACACACCCGTGTCCCAGGCCATGTCACTCATATTTTTCCCACTTCTGGATTTTGGGGTGTTACAACCCACCCCTCCTTACAAAAATTTCGTCCCCGAAATTTGCACTAAGGAACTCAAACAGAATGATATTCATTCCACAATATAAGTCGATACACACCGCGTAACTATTACACAAATAGTTCAGGAAATTCAGCTCGCATGGTCTGCTCTCGCTCCCATGTAAGCTCTTCACAGCCGCAGTTGTCCCATCGTACTTTCACCATCCTGACCGTCTTGTTTCGTAACTATTTCTCGGCTCAATCCTCGATCCGAATGGGCCTCACTTTCGTAGTTAGACCATACTCCACCGACACCTGATCATCCGTGATCACTTGGGCTGGATCCTTAACAGCTTTCCGTAGCACGGAGATAGGAAACACATCGTGTAAGCCACCCAAGTCTGCCGACAGAGCTATCTGATATGCAGCTTCCCCAACGCGCTCGACCACTTCAAATGGACCAAGGTATCTTGGACTCAACTTTTCCAACCGTTGAATCCTAGAGACGCCTTTGAAGTGTTTGATTTTCAAGTATACCCAGTCAACGACCGTGAACTCCAAGTTCCGGTGTTTGGCGTTGTAATATTTCGCTTGCCGATCTTGAGCGATCAATAGCCGTTCCCGAATGGTACGAATCGTTGAATTCGCTTCATCGATTTCATTTCTGTTATACAGTCTGGCTTCGCCTGCCTCTATCCAAGCTAATGGCGTACGACACTTCCGTCGATACAGAGCCTCATACTATGCCATACCGATGCTCGCTTGGTAGTTGTTATTGTAGGAAAACTCCACCATGTAGAGATGATCTTCCCATCTCTTTCCGAAATCTAGGGAGCACATCCTGAGCATGTCCTCCATGGTTCTGTTGGTCCTTTTAGTTTGGCCATCCACTGAATGTCAACTTCGTGCCCAACAGCTAGTGAACTAGCCTCCAATCATTTGATGTGAATCGCCCATCTCGATCACTTACGATGCTTTGATGAACACCGTGAAGCCGCACAATCTGGTCAACATATAGTTTTGCCAAACTTTCAACCGAATCAACCCGCCTGTTTGGAAGGAAATGTGCTACTTTCTTTAATCAACCGACAATCACCCAGATGGAATCATTCCCTCGCTAAGATCTCGGCAACCCGTGCACGAAATCCATTGAAATATTATCAAACTTCTACTCTGGAATCGACAGCAACTTCAAATAACCGCCCGGTTTCTAGCATGCCACCTTTACCATCGCACATGTTGGCCACATAAAGAGCAACATCTTTCTTTAGCCCTGGCCACACGAATAGCTTTTTCATATCATTGAACATCTTCGTGCTCCCGGGGTGAATGGAATACTTTGTATAATGCGCTTCATACCCTCTTTTCGCAAAAGACCGTCAGCCCAGGAGAACTTGCCCTCTGGGCCATCGTTAGCATAGCGTAAGAGCTCGTCATCCAACTCCGTTGCTCGTCGAATCCGGTCTGCAAGGTCCATTGCACCTCCATCCAGTTCAGACATGCATTGGCAGTGGAGTTTTTATCAACACAGGAAACCTCTAACGCCTCTAACTCCTGGATGAGTCGTTCACCGTGTCTTTGCAACCAACTCGACCTTGCCGGAGCTCTCCGACTCAATGCATCTGCAACGATGATTCCCTTCCTGGGAGTATAGTGAATCTCAAAAGTGTAGTCCCCAAGGAACTCCAACCACCTTTGTTGTCGCATGTTTAAGTCCTTCTGTTCCAATAGGTACTTTAGACTCTTGTGATCTGTATAGATCTCCACCTTCACTCCATAAAGATAGTGTCGCCACAGCTTAGTGCAAAAATTACCGCCGCCAAGTCTAAGTCATGGACGGGATAATTTCGCTCATGCACCTTCAGCTGGCATGAGCCATAAGCAATCACCTTTCCATTCGTCAGAAGAATGCAGCCTAAGCCGCTCCCTGAGGCATCACTATAGATGACAAATCCATCGGTACCACATGGCGAAGACAACACCGGCGTCATGGTTAACCAAACCTTCAGCTCTTCAAAAGCTCGTGTGCCCTCTAGCGTATAAACAACCGTTTGATCTTTTCCCGTCAGTGTGGTTAGCAACAAAGCGATCTGCGAGAAATTCTCAACAAATATTCGGTAGTAGCCCGTAAGTCCAAGGAAGCTCCTGACCTCGGCCACTGAAGACAACACTGACCACTCCTTTATGGCCCTTATCTTTACAGGATCCACTGCTATGTCCGCTCCACTCACCACATGGCCTAGAAATGTCACCGACGATAGCCAAAACTCGCACTTCGAGAACTTGGCATAGAGCTTGCTCTGCCTCAATGTATTCAATACTAACTGCAAGTGGTTCTCATGCTCAACTTTCGACGTCGAGTACACCAGGATGTCATCGATGAACACTATCACGAACAAATATAGGTACTCTCGAAACGTACGATGCATCAACCCCACAAACACCGAGGGCGCATTACACAGTCCAAAAGGCACCCCTGTGAACTAATAGTGCCCATCACACGTTCCAAATACGGTTTTGGGAATGTCACCTTCCCGGATTCTCGACTGGTAGTAACCAGATTTCAAGTCCAACTTGGAGTAGATGGTCGATCCCACTACCTGATTGAACAACACATCATCAATCCGCAGACTCGGACATGTATTCGTCTCTGTGAGCTTAGTCCGTTCGCAGTAACCGATACATAACCACAAGCTCCCATCTTTATTTTTCACAAAAATACAGGGGCACTCCAAGGTGACATGCTTGGGCGTATATACCCATGTTCCAGCAACTCTTGCAGTTGGACGTGCAAATGTGCCATCTCCTTTGGCACAACGCGATATGACGAGCGTGCCACAGGTTTTGTACCCGGCACCAGCTCTAGCGTGAAGTCAATCTCTCGCTGGGGTGGTAGCCCAGGGAGATTCTTGGGATACATATCTATACGACCATACAGATGCAATCAAACAGAATCCCAACTTCCTTATTATACTGCCACATCGCAAACCGCACCAGCAAGCATCAGACAATAGTCAGTAACACCACCCTGACGCTCTCTATCTATGCAAACCACACTGGGCATTCTTTAGACAGAAATGTAGACGAAGCATCCGTATCAGACAGTGCTCGCGTCAACGTGTTTTGAATTATTGCAAAGCATGTGGTGCACATAACACACCCAAGGTACATACACAGTATGCAATCAAAATGCAATCAATATAATTATCGCGCACTAGTAACACGTAGGAGTGCGTCTGGGATGCAGCGGACTCCACCACTGCTTTTCCCGTCTCCACATAAGACGCTCCTATCTTCTGCTCAACCAGATGTCGCTCGCTTCTCATATTAATGAGCGAAAGTATCCCCATAGAAGAACACATCAACGAGTTAACCAGGCAAACACGTTGATCCCCCACAGACATGTATTGTAATCATATAGCACAAACACAACAGTAAAACTGCCATTCCAAACTGGTTACTGTACACACAACACATGCGTAGTCCACATTTGATGAGTAGCCCATTTATTTATGTACATCATCAAGTCGACATGTCCTTCACATTCATTGCCCTCTAAGAGCCTACATGGCAATCTCGGGCTTTATGTCCTGCTTGACCGCACGAATAACACTTGTAGCTCTTCTTTGGCTATTGAACACCATCCCAACAGTCTTGAGCAATGTGTCCTACCTGGCCACAAGTATAACAAGTACGCTTCTCGATTCTTTGCCTCTTGCGGGGCTCAGACTTTCTAACCCTTGGAGTTCTTACTTTCCTGGCCATAGGCATTTGATGGGCTCTTGTCAAGTCCATCTCTAATAATCTAGCCTACTCCACCAATGGTTGGAATCCCAATAACTTCGGACCCATCAACAAGAAACGAAGTTCCTGACGTATCCCGTCGTAAAACCGATTGATCTTCATCTCCTCAGTTTCAAACACAAACTCGGGTTGTTGTCTCATTGCAACAAATGCATGAAAATAGTCCTCAACTGTGTCCTCGCCTTGGCATAAGCACAAACTCACCGACGAAGCCGATGCACTTCCCCTTACTAACTGCTCAATTTCACTACCCGGCATAGGACGCAATACCGAATCAGAGGGTTGAACCGGTCCCTCCTGATAATCCTTGAGCATTGCAAAAACCACATCAACAATCAGTCACGCCGTCTCTAATGATGGAGGAGATGTTGGTGCCACAGTGGATGTCATGCTTCCCATTGAATGTTGCGGTTCCTGCTGCCATGCAATCACACTCGTCGCCTACAGTCGTAAAACAACACAAGTAAGCAACAAGCATAGTGCCCAAAAGAAATACTAGGAGCGCACAGGTTCCCAAACACATGTATTTGCGTTCCTATAATGGACATTCAGGAGTTCAATCGTGTTAATTTGGTTTGCACAAACACGTGCTCGCCACCCCACAAAAGAAGTCGACCACTACTTCAAGAGGAAAAGAACTAGACAGCTGATACCAAAAATGTAACAACCCCATCCGTTCATATCGTATATCCTAGAAGGTCCGGCCGGGGCCCCACAACATATACCACAAAATGAGCTGTGAAGTCACGGTATGGCACCAGAGTAACGCAGCGCACCCTAACCCATTGCATTCTAGCGGAAGCCTATACAGTACACTTGAAATCCACACCTGAATGTCCGACATATAAAACCCCATATTTTATATCTTCATAGGAATGTCTTACAATACGTACAATCCAAATAGTTGGCCTTATGGCCTTACAGGGCTTTCATACAAGTGGCCATAAACAATGGCGCGTAGGCCTGCCATATCAAAAGAAGACATCACATTTTCCATTTCTCCCAGCCTTCAAGGGCTAGAGGCGGCAGCAACAGCAACAACAGGGACTTCAGCCCTTAAGCGTCCCGCTTGGCTCACCAATACCTGCACAGGGACAATCCACCGAATGGTGGCAAACAAAGGCAACGGTCAGCAGTCAGCTGACCAAATTATAACGACCCTACCCCTTCTCTCGGGACAGCGGGATTCTTCCCTGCGAGCATAGCATTTCACAAGAATATATATAGCTCATTCAATGTGCACTTACGCACATACGTTCCATCACAATCGTTAGCCACGCGGACCAACGATCCGTGCACTCAGGGCACATTCTTGGTGTACCGGCGAACCAATTGCTCACCACCGTATTAGGGCCGCAACTCAACGACAAATCACTTGAGCATTTACTACATGGCGTGCAGCAGGAGTTCTAGTCTTAACGCACCAGGATGGCCCGTAGCCCCCCATTGTGTTATGGCATGAAGGCCTAAGACTCTCACTATGCGCTCCAACAGACCACACTTTCAGGTCTCACGTCAGACGGACATAGCGCAGGTCGGATCCTCCACCCCCCGTTACTCAAATCTCCTTTGCCATCACCAAGTACCATGTACTCGCGGCTAAATAAAAGGCGCGGGTTAGTCTCACCGATCCTATTTGTCATCAAAGCCTGGGTATGTTCTTACACCCATTTATAGCACAACATTGGCGGGTCTTTCCTGGGCACACCAGTACTTCCTGCCTTAACAGGTACCACACCACAAAGAGCACACGTCGGCGGGTCTTTCCAGGGCACACCAGTACTTCCTGCTTCTGCAGGTACCACACCATGCATATCACAAATGTCAGGGGTCTTTCCTGGCTTATCATGTCAGTACTTCCTGTTACTCTCTTCAGAGGACCACGTAAACATCAAGCATCACAAAAGGCCTTTCCCGGACATCCAATCCGGCACTTCCTGCTATTATCTTCATAGGCATGACCCAACAGCACAAGCATGACACAGATATTTTCCTGGACTACCACTCCAGTACTTCCTGCTACTTCCTTCATAGGTCCAATCCGTCGACTCCTAAACTACACGTTTATCATGGAGTCTTCTCCGGTACGTATGCAACATCACCAATCTAAACCAACCTATCCAGATGGGCTTCACACAGCATGACTATTCCGTACTTTCCTTTCCGGATCTATATGCTAACCACTTGGGGATTTCATGAATTAACCCAATGATCCCCATAACCGACCACCCGCTGGTGGGGGAATCATGTGCATTTGCAAAAAGGGAGCCTTCACATGGCTATGAAGAAAAGTCATTACCCTCGAAGACCGCTTCAGTTCCATGAGCTCCAAGCTGGCTCGAACGACTCATAAGAGCTTTTCCTCCACAACGTCGGCCTTGGATCTCTCGTCGGCAAACCGCAACACCATCGGTGATCATCCCCCTCTCCTCCTCCTCCTTCTTCCTCTCTCTTTCTCTCTCTAGAAATGTAGTAAGAGAAAGTCAAAAGCCAAATGAGTTTCCCCAACCCATTCTCGGCCTTAAGGAGATAGGGAGGCCTCTCAGCCCTTGGATCCAGGCTGAAGGAATGGATGGCCACGATTTCACCAAAAATCATAAATATTGCCTGACACGGCCTGTGACACGCCCGTGTCCATGGCCGTGTTCCCTAAGCGGTGCTCAACCGACTCATCAACTCCAGTACACGCCCATGTGACATGCCCGTGTCATGGGCCGTATCACCCGACACGCCTACCAACACAGCCGTGTCTGTGGCCGTGTTCCTCAGGCTGCAAAAACTCGAAATCACCTGAGAGTCACAAGGCCTTGTGACACGCCCGTGTCTCAGGCCGTGTGCCCATACACGGCACCAGACATCCCCGAGGTCAAATGTTGAGTTCGTCAACCTCGCTGACACGCCCTGTGATACGCCCGTGTCACAGGCCGTGTCCAAGCCCTCGACCATCGTCGAGCGAATTTTCTGTCGACCATTCATCGACTGTTTACCCAGGAAGGACACGCCCTGGGACACGCCC
The DNA here is from genome assembly GCA_039583875.1 of Platanthera guangdongensis. Lineage (NCBI taxonomy): Eukaryota > Viridiplantae > Streptophyta > Magnoliopsida > Asparagales > Orchidaceae > Platanthera > Platanthera guangdongensis. The sequence goes on from CM077149.1 coordinate 12,634,442, forward strand.
GTGTCCCAGGTCGTGTCACTCATATTTTTCCCACTTATGGAATTTGGGGTGTTACAAAAACAACTGGCCATACACTATAATTTGTGCTCATAAGACCAAAAGGATTAAACCCATCGCTTGCTAAACCAAGTCTAACATTTCGTGTGTCCAATGAAAATTCTTCGTGTTTTCTATCAAATGATTTCCAAGCAAATACGTCAGCAGGATGTCTCAACTTACCATCATCACATCGTTGTTCTTTATGCCACCTCATCTCCTTGGCCGTTCTAGAGCACATATACAACCTTTGAAGTCTATGTATTAAAGGAAAGTGTCTCAATATCTTGTTTGGTATATTTTTCCTTTTTTTGAAAGCATATTACCTTTTGTATTATCGGACTCCTTGCTTGATTGCCACCAGGATGTGCCATAAGTAGGACAACTTATATAATCTGCAAATTTATCACGGTAGAGAATACAATCATTCATGCTAGCATCTATCTTCTTACACCCCATTCCAAGCTCTTGCATGTAGTTTTTAGCTTCATAGAAACTACTTGGCAGTGTTTCACAAAAAGGAATTGCACCTTTTAATACTTTGAGCAATTCAGTAAAAGATCGATCTGTCCATCCATAATCAGTTTTAAGTGTCAACAAAGTAACTAGAAATTGAAATTTTGAAAATTCTTTGCAACCAGGATATAATTCTATTTCAGCGTCATTCAGCAAATCATAAAATTTTCTAGCTGCTTCATTTGGATTATCATTATGACATTCTTCTGCGATCTCATTCGTATTATTATAACCAGTATTAAAATCATCCAGCATAGCCTGCATATCATCATCCTCTGAAATCAACTGTTCATCCTCAGCAAGAGTTGAAATATTACCATAATAAACCGAGTTATCCTCACCGTGACATGACCACCATTTATAAGTCCTGATAATTCCATTCAAAATAAGGTGCCCAAACACAATATCTCGAGTGTGAAAGAAAATATTTCCATATTTACAACAAGGACAACGAATATTATTTCCCCTAGCAGAATGTGTAAAAGCAAAATCAAGGAAGTCATTCACTCCATTGATGTAAGGCGGTTGTCGTCCATCATTGAGATCCATCCAACTCTTATCCATTGCACTACAAGATTAGAGGAGAGAAAGAGATAATTAGAATTAAAGCCAGTGTCAATACAGGACAGCCCGGTGCATGAATCCCCATGTAGCGAGGGTCCAGGGAAGGGTTCAATATGGATAACACAACAACAACACTCAAGCCTTTATCCCACTATAGTGGGGCCGTCTATATGAATCCTTTGTCTCCATTGTGCCCTATCTTTTGTCATAAGGATAATAAAGAAAAACTACATAAGTATCAGTTCATCAAGAGTTATGAGGGAGCACTAGTCGATCGAAAAATAAAGAAAAACATGTAGAAATTGTTCTTTTTGTCCATCCCTAGTGCTTGTCTATCGGATTTTGTCTCACCGAGGAGCTTGTTAAGGCATGAAAGGAGAAAGACAAAAAGAACAATGAGCACATATTGTCCTTTGGGGCTTGACAAAAAAATGATCTGTTATAAGATTGTGAAGGTAAAGTAAGTTGTCTTGGTTCACAACGAGCAAATGCTGGCCTCCACTACAGAGAGTGTAGCAAAATGAAGAGGCAAAATGAAAAAAAATAATAGTATATATTCAAAACAACCAATAAGCAAATATGTTTAGCTTGATGGCAACAGTGGATGTCAAAAAGCTCGAATTGGCCACTGAAACCTCAGTGTCATCATCCAAGAAAATCCAGCTATACAACTAGCTTTTGTAGAGAAATGGCAAGCCAGAAAAGTTAACTTAGAGATGAAAAAAAGGTTATAGATTTTCAGATATGAAGCTTACCGGTGAAATATTCCCGGAAAACTCAAGTCCTACCTTACCTCGGTGCCCAATATTTGGAAGAGCGAGACCAACCTATATTTTCTTCACAAAAAGTATACTTTTAGTGACGAAACATATTTAGTCACACATATTTCGTCACAAAAAAATACCACAAATATTTCTCTAAAATGTGCGCATAAAAGTTTAGGTGGAAAGGCAGATGATGAATGCATATATCCGGCAAGCGCGTACAGGATAAGATCTTTTGTACCAATTAACTGTTCACAGATCAAGCCTCTGAAACAAGCCATCATAACAAAATGGAAATGGACTACAAGCAAAAACTTGCTAAGGAGTCATTTACATTGGAAAGATTACTTAATATAATTTATAAATCAACAAATTAAAATGGACGACCATTAGGAAAGTGTTGGCTGCCAAAAAACTGACCTCAAGAAGAAGAATCAACTGCTGTTGGATACTGCTAGGGCACTAAGGGAAGGACCAACCGTTCACTTCTCAGTGCTGCTGCTCGGAAAGGGCCGACAGGTGTTGCCAGGGAAAGGGAAAGGTCGACTAAGGAATTCAAAATCAAAATCAAAACGAAAGTTTGAAATCACAATCAAAATCGAAATTGAAATATGCCTGCTCTGCTTCTAAGAATCTCGCCGATGCCTAGACTGCTCAGTGCTCGGCTTCTTCACTGCTAACAGTAATGCAGTTGCCGACGAAGTCCAGTCCTCGACGATGAAGGGGGCGGGAGTCGGGAGAAAATGGGAAAGGACCAGTGCAGTCACGATGAAGGGGGGCGAGAAAAAACACCGCCGCCGATGATATGATATCCGGCGAGTAGGACGCCGTCGATTTGAGCTCCAACGAGCGACGCACGATGCTTTCGACGGGTTTCTTGCTGGAGATGGCTGGGAGAGGGATGCAGGCTCAGGAACGGGAGGCATTTAACCACGATTAGGGTTTTTAGGAGCGATTTCCGAAACGGTGGGATACAAAATAAAAGAAATGAAAATAAGAGCGGGATCCAAAATTAAGGAGGGATATTCTTAATTATAATTTGTATTTTATTTTGTAATCATTATATTTCGTTAGTAAATAGTCCTATTTAGTGACCGAATTTAATTCGGTTGCTAAAAATTATTTTTTTGTGACGTAATATTAGTTTGGTCACTAAAAAAAATACTTTTAGTGACCGAAAATTTATTTTAGTCACTAATTAATTAGAAATCATCATTTAGTGACCAAACTATATTTTCTTCAAAAAAAGTATACTTTTAGTGACGATAAATATTTCGTCACAAATATTTCGTCACTAAAAGTCTATTTTCTTGTAGTGAAGCTGTGTCGACACACAGGACTTGTGTCGACACATTCAAAAACAGCAGTGTCGAGAACTTGATAAAGAGCTGTGTCGACTGTTTTCTGAAGTATGTCGACACATTCTATAAAGGCAGTGTCGAGAACTGAATGAAGAGCTATGTCGACAGTTTCTGAAGTTTGTCGACAACACCAAAGGAAGTGTGTCGACACTCGGGTAATTATGTCAAAACATACTTCATCTATGTCTACACATACTATCCTTATGTCTCGACACATTCAGCTGAGTTAAATAACTCTAAGTGCCAAATCTCAAGACTGAAGACTTGACAGCTGCCAGAATTGTCAAGGCCTGTTGACATGTCAGAACTGTCAGATGTCAGTCAACTACCGAATCAGCCAATTGCCTCTGATGTGATCTATAAATAGAGCTGAGCTATCAGAAAAAAAATATAATAGTTAGATAGAGAGAAAATATAGAGGGAAACCATGAAGAATTCGCAAAATTCTATACAACAAGAAGATTCTGATTCAAAATCAGAGAAGTTGACAGCATCTCATCAGATCTATCAGTGTTTGTAGATTTAATTCTGCAAAGAGGAAGAAGTTGGATCTACACCAACTTCTCAAGAAGATTCAACCTAGGATCTCTCTTTCAAGAAGCTTTGAATAAGCTAAGTCAGGTTGAATCAGATTCATTACAACAAAGAATAGGAGAAAGCAGATCCATCAAGATCTGATCAAGATTCCCTCACCTCTCTCTCTATATGGGTGAAGGAAGAAACATACTCTTAATTAATTTTCTGTACAATCTATTTTAGATCTGAGTGTAAGAGATTTCAATCTCTAAGTTGTAAGCCTGTAATTATAAAGGCTGAGGTAGGGCTGTTTGCCTGAGGTAGGAGATTAAGTTCTCTGAGCTGTAGGTCTGGTGATAAGGGCTGAGGTAGGGCTTGATTGCCTGAGTGGTAGTAGTGTGGATTCACACTGAGGTAAGATTCTTGGGAAGAGCCTGAGTTGTAGCACTTGTTGAAGTGTGAGCTGTAGGAACCAGTTTGGGTTCTGAGTTGTAAGATCTGTGGATCTGAGAAGGTGAAAGGAAGTTTGGCCGAATCTAGTGTACTGGTAAATAGGCAAAGGGGGAAAGTGGATGTACCCATCATTTGGGGAACCACTATAAATCTGTGTGTATGCTGTGATTGGATGATTGCATATTATGATAGCTGTAGAATTTATAACTATGCTATGATTAATTTATTATCTGCCTAAGTAGAATTGGAATTGGACCTATTCACCCCCCTCTAGGTGTTTAGACAATCTTGAAACCAATTCTTTCAAGTGGTATCAGAGGGAGGTTTCTAAAATTTAGACTTAACAGTCTGAGTATATCTGCAAGGCAGTAATAAGAAAGCCAAGATGGGTTCAGGTGAAAATCATAAAGAACTTTGATCTATGATGCTTCCTATATGTAGAAAGGAAACTTTTGGCATATGGAAAGAGAGGGTCGTATTATTCATGGAGGCATGTAATCCAACAATTTACATCACAGTTCAAGAAGGGCCTTTCATCCCTATGAAGACATCTATTATAGATGCAAATCTGAAAACTCCAAAGAGTTATTCTGAGATGACTAAAGATGAAATCATCTTAGCCACTTTGGATAAGAGGACACAGAACATAATTGTTAGTGCAGTAGATGATTCTACATTTTAGAATTTAGTGCACTGCAAAACTTCAAAGGAAATGTGAGACACTTTGATTGTCTACATGGAGGGGACAAAAGAAGTAAGAGAGGATAGGAAATCTATGCTCAATCAAGAATATGAGAGTTTTAGACAAGCCAAGACAGATAGCATAGCTATATGCTATGAAAAGTTCTTCAGAATTGTTAATGAGTTGATGACTTATGGAAGAGTGTTCAACACTTATGAACTAAATGACAAGTTTCTCAGATCATTAACCAAGAATTGGGATACCAAGGTCCGTGCCTTCAGAGAAGTGGACATACTTGCAGATACTCCTCAATCAACCATGTTTGGAAAATTGTTGTCTTATGAAATGCAGCTAATTGCTAGAAAGGAAGAGGAAAAGAGCAGCATGTCTTATAACAAAGATAAGTTTGTGGCTTTCAAGGTTGAAGCTACAAGGAAGGGAAGGAGAAAGACTCCCCCTCCTTCCAGAAATGTTGCTGATACTGATTCAGAAAGTTCAGACACAAGCACAATAAATGGCCATAATTCTGATGAGGAGCTTGCTGCCTTTTCTAGGCAATTTCAGAGGTTCTTGAAGAAAAAGAACTAGAGGAGCATGCCATCCTCTTCTTCTTACTCCAAAGATTACTACTACAAGGGAAAGAAGAAAACTTCGAAAGAGGAAAGGTATGGTTCTAAACCTGGTAAACAAACTTCTACTAAAATTATTTGTTATTATTGCAGCAAGCCAGGACATGTTATAGCAGACTGTCCTGTCAAAAGAAAAGAGTCTGGTGAGAAAAAGAAACACCAGCATAAATACAAGAAAGAGAAATCCTTTGTGGCCAAGAAGAAGAAAAACTGGACTGACTCTTCTTCATCAGAGTCAGAAAATGAAGAGGGTGCTGAGGCCTACATTGGGTTGTTCTAAACTGAGGAAGATTCTGTAGAAACATAATTCTTGCAGTTGTTGGATGTTATCAATAAAGCAAAAAATAGCCAATGCATAGGGCTGATGGCTATAGCTGAGGATGGACTCAACTAGGAGCAGGCTGGTCCTAGTAAGGTACAATCTTCACCCTAAGTGTCAGATTATGTTACTAGCCCAGAGTCAGAAGCATCTTCATGAAGAGATAAAGATGGCTCTAAATCTAAAGGAGACATCAATCAAGTGATTGATGATTATGGAGAGCTCCTGCAAGCCTTTAAGGAAAGCAGGCTCCTAGCCAAATAGCTGGCAAAGGAGAATGCCAGTCTGAATTTGGCCTCCTTAGACTCAACAAAAGTTCTGGATATGAAGTTAAAAGAAATTAGTAAATTGAAGAACATAACTGTTATTCAGATGGATACCATTAATTTCAAGAATAATCATATTAGGAATCTTGAAAGTAGACTCCAAAAGGAGAGGGAGCTAGTGGCCAAGTTCTCAAAACCTAGTTCTGTGTTACCTTTGATAGATTCCTTCTCTTCCCAAAAAGGTAAGAAGGGTTTAGAGTTCAAAGGAAGAACAAGAGCTGCCAATTTCAACAGGAAAGGAAAAGCTCCAGCTCAGCCACTTGCTTCCAAGCCTCAAATTTCTTTTAAATAGGTGGTTCAACCTTCTAACATGTATGACCATGGTAGTATTTATGATCACTGTGAGCAAGGCAGTAGAAATGGCAAGGGTGCTAGTGCCTATTGGGCAGCCCATAAGAAAACCCAAATGGCTTAAAATGGACCATTTGTGTTTAGTGTACCAGCCCCAACACTCAAGAACAAGGTAGCAGCTGGCTCACAAGGTCTGCCAACCCATTTGCAAGCTAAGGGAAAGTCTGTTAGCAAAACAGACTTAGAAATATCTGAAGCTATCAGGAGTATGCTTTCTGAAAAGAAGACAACTGCAGATAGGGTTCAAGATATCCCAAGTACTTCTGCTGCCAGGCATGTCCCGAAGAAAGCCGTGGCTGAAAGACTTAAGAAAAGAGTTGATGTACCAGCTGGTTTGAGAGCTGCAAACAACATTGCTGTGAAGCCAGTTCTTAAAAGAATGTATAATATGCATGAGTGCTGGTGCTGTGACAAAGTGGGACACTATGCCATTGATTGCTGGCACAATGAGAGAGTCTAGAAATGCAATGATGGCTTACCTGTCAGAAGAACTGCAGGTAGGCATGTTCAGTTTAAGTCTAACTTATACATAGGACCCAATAAAATTTGGGGTCCTAGGGTTAGATAATATATTTGTTGCAGGTAAGTCCAAGTGTCCATACCCCTATATGGTACTTGGACACTGGATATTCCAGGCACATGACTGGAACAAGGAGCATGCTAAAGAAATACACTCCTATTAAGAATGGTCCCAAAGTTACCTTTGGGGGCTCAAAAAAAGGGGTAACTAAAGGTTTGAGTAAGATAACTAATGACATAGTAACTATCACACAAGTAGCTTATGTGAAAGGTTTGAAACATAACCTTATAAGCATAAGTCAACTATGTGATTTGGGCTATGACATTTCTTTCCTCAAGGATGAGTGTCAAATTAGAAGTTCAAGTGACCAAGGGGTTATCTTGACAGACACTAGGAGAGGAAATATTTATTGTCTAGACTTTGCGTGTGAGAGTGAGGACACTCCTATATGCTTAGTTGCAGATGAGAAAGTTTCTCATTGTGTCAAATGGCACAAGAGGCTAGCTCACCTAAACTTTAAGACCATAGGCAGACTCTATAGTGAAGATTTGATGAGGAATGGTCCTAAGGTTAAGTGCATTAAGGAGGGAATTTGCTCAGCTTGTCAAAAGGGCAAGCAGACCAGGTCTTCCTTCCAAAGTCTTGATACCAAAGACTCAGTGAGGTGTTTATACCTCCTACATATGTATCTATTTGGTCCTATGTCAGTTCATAGTCTAGGTAGGAAAGTCTATACCATTGTGGTGGTTGATGACTTTTCCAGGTTTGCTTGGGTATTCTTTCTGAGGAGAAAATTTGAAACCCCAGATATCTTCCAGACTTTTGTCAAGCAAATTCAGAATGAATTTAATAGTTCACTGGTCAAGATCAGAAGTGACCACAGGACTGAGTTTCAGTCTGAATGCATGACAAAGTTCTGTGAAGGGCTTGGGATTCATCAATATTCTCCTCACCTAGAACTCCCCAGCAAAATGGAATTGCTGAAAGGAAGAATAGAACTCTAATTGAGGCAGGTAGGACTTTGTTAAATGATACTTCTCTCCCAAAATATTTCTGGGCTGAGGCAGTAAATACTGCTCGTCATGTTCTCAATAGAGCTTCCATCACTAAAAGCCACAAAAACACTCTCTATGAGATTCTAAAAGGTAGAAAACCAAACTTATCCTATTTTAAGATTTTTGGTAGCAAGTGTTATATACTAAACAATGACAAGTCTCATTTGACTAAGTTTGCTGCCAAGTCCCAAGAAGCGATATTTGTTGGGTACAACAACAATAGTAGAGCATATAGGATCTATAACTTGACTACATAAGTTGTAGAAAAATCTGTCCATGTTGTCTTTGATGAGTCTAAGTTAATTAACTGTGAGCTATCAAACACTTCTTCTAGTCATGTAAGTTTAAAAGATAATATGAACAATCTGACCATCAGGGAAAATAAACCAACAAGCCAAGAGATTAAAGATGATGGATGCTGTTCAGGGGGAGCTCAAGACGTACAAGCTGAGAATGAAGAACAACCAGTTGAAGATATTGAGGATCAACAAGCTGAAGAAAGATTTCCTCTAGCTATGAGACATTTAAGAGATCATCCAGCTCATCAAATCATTGGTGATGTAAGTCATGGTGTAATGACCAGAAGCAAGAGCTTGAACTCAGCACTATGTTCAAGCTTTCTATCTCAAATGGAACCAAAGAAGTTTGAAGAAGCTATCCAAGATTCATTCTGGATTGGTGCTATGCAGGAAGATCTGAACAAATTCAAGAGATGAAAAGTCTGAAAATTGGTTCTCAGACCTAAAGGACATGAGGAAGTATATGTGGACCAGCCATCAAGTTTAGTAGATCCTCACTTTCCTAATCATGTCTATAGACTTAAGAAAGCTCTATATGGGTTGAAACAAGCCCCTAGAGCATGATATGAGACATTGTCTACTTTCCTCATTGAGAACAAATTCTCAAGGGGGAAATAGACAAGACCCTATTCCTTAGGGAATTAAAGGGCAAGATCATCTAGTACAAATATATGTTGATGACATATTCTTTGGATCTATTGAGAACAACCTTTGCAGGAAGTTTGCCAAACTTATGAAAGAGAAGTTTGAGTTGAGAACCACGGGTGAGCTAAAGTTCTTGTGGGGACTTCAAGTAAAACAGAATGATGATGGCTTGTCCATATCCCAGTATAAGTTCACCAGGGAGTTGATTAAAAAATATGGCATGGAGACTGCTTCCACCACGAAAACTCCAATGGGGTCAAGTGTGCCTTTAGGTAAATATGAGGTAGGGAAACCTGTTGATGAGTCTTTGTATAGAGGGATAATTGGCTCTTTACTATACTTGACTGCTAGTAGGCCTGACATCATGTATGCTACATGTGTCTGTGCTAGATATCAGACATGCCCTAAAGAGTCTCATTATTCCGCTGCCAAGAGAATTTTGAGATACCTTAAGGGCACAACAGATCTTGGTCTATGGTACACTAGGAATAGAGATTTTCTGCTAACAGGTTTTTCAGATGCAGACTTTGCAGGTGGCAAGTAAGACAGGAAAAGTACCATAGGTACATGCCAATTCCTAGGTGGAAGATTGGTGTCATGGAACAGCAAAAAGAAAACAAGTGTTGCTATATCCACATCAGAGTCAGAATATATTGCAGTTGGAAGTTGCTGTGCTCAGTTGTTATGGATACAACATCAACTTGAAGATTATAATATCAAGATAAGTAGAACTCCATTATATTGTGATTATACTAGTGCTATATCAATTGCTAGAACCCCTGTTTTACATAGCAGAACAAAGCACATTGAAATTATGTACCATTTTATTAGAGAACATGTTGAGAAAGAGGACATAAGTCTAGAGTTTATTTCTACTAATACACAAGTAGCTGATATATTCACTAAACCTCTAAATGAAAGTAAATTCAACTATTTTAAAATTGAATTAGGCATGCTGAACCTGTAATAGGATGATAGATTAAGAAAAATTCTACTCAACATATGACTAAGTAAGTTATGTGTCGACACATAAAGTAGCTTGTGTCGACACTCAGAGGTTGGTGTCGACACATAAAGTAGTCTGTGTCGACACTCAGGAGTTGGTGTCGATACATAGAGTTGTTGACACTCAAATGTTGGTGTCGACACAAAAAGTTGTCTGTGTCGACACTCAGAAATTAGTGTCGACACATAGAGTTGTCGAGACTCTAAACTCCCTGTCGAGACTTTAGCAGTCTGCGTCGACAAAATCAAAATTGTGTCGACATACGAAACTCTAATTTCAGCCCGCCTTTTGACCTTCCCAATTTAGAAAAGTATAAATAGGAGGAATCGAGACCTTGTCGACTACGCTATCAGAAATCTCGAGACTAAACCATCAGTGTTGACAAGAAATTCTTCTTCTCTCTCTTCAACTTCCACTTCTCTCATCTCCAATGGCGCCCAAGATGGACAACAACATTAACAAAGGATATGAGCTAGTTCGGGCAGCATTTAATGATGCTGAACAAGATATCAAGATGGTTGTGGACCTAATCCAAGAAGCATGATTGGATTATATGGTTTTAGAACCAACAAGAATTTGGAAGAAGGAAGTTTTAGAATTCTATTCCAACGCTACTTGAATTCAAAGGGGAACAAGATTCAATCAACTGTTCATGGAGAAACAATAAAAATAACCCTAAAAAATCTGAGCAAATCCCTTCAACTAGCAAGGATTAAAGAAGAAACGGAGATTGATTCTACACTGACTGTAGAAGCCCACAAATGGTGTGGGCTGCCTAAACCACAAATATTGGATCATCCATGACTAGAAAAGGGATGAACTGTAAAGGGAAGTTTCTTTCAGAGATTATAGGGAAGGTAGTTCTTTGCAAAACTGCGGGGCATGATAGGATCTCTTCCTACATGTTAAACTTCATGATAAGAGTCATATTCCAGGTGAAGACCGACTGGAGTGTAGTAATCTTTAATAAGATTAAGGAAAGAATTAAAAAGCATAATCTAGGGAGAATATTAAGTTTGTATCTGGCTGTCAACATACCTAAGGTGCTAAACCAGATTGTTGGCTCAAAAATTAATCACACGAGGAGAATGAATATAAGAATCCTGTCTAGGTGGGACAAAGTATTGTCCAAGGAAGATCCCACACCAAAGCAGAAGTCCAAACAAGTCCCAAAATCAAAGAAGGATACAGTGCAAGCTGAGGAGTCCTCTAGTGACTCAGAAGAAAGAGTTAAATTCAGTTCTGATGAAGATAACACTGAACTACCCAGGAAGTCTCCAACTCATACACCTGGAACTGAAGCTCAAATACAGTGGGAGACTGTCCATCTGACAGATAATCAAGAGATATCAGTCCCTAGAGAATCTGTCATTGATGCCCAGCTAGATTGTGAGACTGTAAACCTCACTATAATGGAAGTGGTTCATAACATCAACAAAGCTGCTGACCCTTCTGAAAGAGAGGAATAAGATGTGCATATTGCTGATCTGCCAGAGAAACCTCAGGCTCCTGAGACTAATGTAATCCAAGAATTAGAGTCCGACTTCTAAGGGGAGCAAGAAGAGGTACACAAGGAAGATAAGTCTGCTGATGTACACACTACTGGGTTGAGGGGGAGGTGCCATGTACAACCACGTATTTGCCGAGCGGGTCCGCCAAGGCAGGCGAGCGGACCAGGCTGCTCGGCCCGCACCAGAATAACATGCGAGGGGTGGGCAGCAGGAGGCCAGCTCGCTCTCGCCCAGGTTGAGCGGGCGAGCCACGCGAGTTGGCCCCTTCACCCATTTCGCTCGCTCGAAATTCGTCGAGCAGATTTTGGGTCGCCATTAGACGAGCAAAGTTTGGGTCGTCATTCGTCGAACAGAGTTTTTCAGCCAGCACTCATCGAACTTGTATTCAGGGATGGGTTCGACGAGTCTAGATCGGCGAGCCCTCCTCCGGGGCTCCCATGGTTACAGTTGGAAGTCCGGCCGCCAGCCCGCTCTCCTATGCGCGACCTGGCCGCCGGTCCGCCTTGGTAGAGGATTGGCGGGTCGCGGCAGCCCGGCTTGCGCTCGCCCAGGAAGAGTTGGCGAGCTGCAGGAGCCAGGTCGCACCCGCCCCTTGCGAGGAGAGAATAGTGGCAAGCTGACCTCCGTATCCCTGGGACAGGTCCAGTGGGGCCCAGAGGTGAAATTACCTGGATGACCTCCCCATGGGTGAGAATAGCTCATTGGAACAGCAGATCTACGCTGTTGGCAGACCAAGTTGGGCTGCACATAGCTGTTCAAAATAGTGGAGGTTGGCTATTTGCAGGCCGTTTTCAGAATTCTATAAATAGAACCCAAGGGGCCCTCAGAAAGCACACTCTCATACTCACTAGCTCCTTAGTCTCCTAGTGCTTTCTGAGTTAGCCTTAGCTCGGCCTGTGTCTAAGGAGGGGAAGTGCTCTTAGGTCTTCCGGGTGTGTGGTGGGTCCTCCCCGCCAAGCCCTTGGGTCAGTTCTTTCTTGTTTCTCTTGTTGTTTTGCTTGCAGGAGCGAAGTAGGTGCGCGATCACCCCTTCTCCAAGGGTGAACTCCATAGGAGACCGAGATTTCGGTTTCAACATTCTGGTGTGGTGAGCGTGGAACATGGTCAGTACAGAAAAGCTTCAGCGAGCTCGATGACAGGAGGGCAAGGATCTGACAGGACGGACTCGCCGCCCCCACCTCTGGCCACGGTGGGGATGTTTGAAGATTTTAGGAACGAGGTACTGGGCCTCATCAAGTTCGCACTCAGCACGCGGGCCGAGTGCTCGACTCCGACAATCAGATCATAGCCGCCCCCTCTCTGGGCGAGGACGCCCCCGACAGGCGAGTTGGGAAGGAAGTGGCCGAGGAGGGCCGGGGGTGCGAGCTCCCCGGGCGCGAGCTCTTCCCCGGCTCAGTAGGCAGAGGCCGGGTCGACGAGCTGAGCCCGTGAGACATGCCAGCTCGCCCAGTAGGGGGAGGCAGCCCCTTCAGCGAGTTGGTCTCTTCAGCTCTAGTTCCAGAGGGGTTCAGGGAACCCGAGATGTCCTACTACACCGGGAAGGGAGACCCGGTCCAACACATCCAATGGTTTGAGGATGTGGTCTCGATCTGACAGATGTCAGATGGGTTCAAGTGCCGACTCTTCGCCATCACCCTCAAGGAGAAGGCAGGGGAGTGGTTTCACCAGCTGCCGGCCAGCTCCATCTATTGCTTCGAGGACCTGCGCCGGGGGTTTATACTGAGTTTCGCTACCTCGAAGAGGAGGAAGAAGGAGTCGGAGTCCCTGTTCCACATCAAGCAGGGAGTGAATGAGACGTTGGGGAGCTATGTGGACCGGTTCCAGGAGGAGGTCACCCAAGTCCAGGAGATGCCAGACCACAGTCTGATGATGGCCTTCACCCTAGGGCTGCAACACGGATTCTTCAGGATGGAGCTGAAGAGAATCCCCCCTCTCCTACGAGGAGCTGATGGAGAGGGCGGCGAGAGAAGTTGACGAGGAGGCATCAAATCCGGAGTTCGCCCGGAAGCTGGCCAGGTGGGCCACGGAGGAAGAGAAGGAGTCAAGGGGAGGAAGAGGACAAGAGGATAGGAGAGTCGAGCCTCGATAGAGGGAGCAAAGACAGCTCCAGGGGCAGTAGTAGCCCAGGTGGGGGCGTCAGGAGCCTGACGGTCGGCTGGGCTGGAGGCCCGAATGGCAAGGGCTGGGGCCATAAAGAGGGTACCAAGGAAGGGACCACCATCGAGGGGGTGGGGGGCAAGATCAATTCCACCCCGGGCTGGAGGCAGGCCCAGAGGCCTCGACTCCCCGATCAAGAGGAGGCTATGGCCATATCCACAAGGGAGAGGAGGAGAGTAGCAAGGAGGAGGAGGAGAGAGGTTAGGGTGGAGTTGCCCTACTGCGACTTCCATCAGGAGGAAGGGCATGCCATAGCCACGTGCCCGGAGTTCCTCGAAATGAGGGGAAACAGGGAGCAGCAATTGCAGCAGCAGGGGCGTCAGGAAGTGAGGATCGAAGAGGTCCTGCCTCGGGAGGAGGACCGTTGCAAAGACCGGGTGGATGTCGGGACCCGAGGAGGGATCAGAGTGATCCACGGGGGGGGGGGGGGGGGGGGGGGGGGTTGGGGTGGGTGTTGAGGCTTCCCGGAAGGCAAGCCTCCACACCATGTATCACCGGAGCATTGGCTCCACATCCCAAACCCCGCCCCTGGAAGAGAGGATCACCTTCTCAAGGAGCGATGTGGCGGATCACGAGGATCCTTTTTATGATGCGCTGGTCATCCAGACAGCCATCGAAAATTTTACCGTCTCCCGGATCCTCGTCGACAATGAAAGCTCCGTCAACGTCATCTTTAAGAAGGCGTTTGATGTGATGAAGGTGGCGGCGAAGAGGGTAATGGTCTCAGATGGGCCCTTGTTCGGATTTTTGGGGAGAGGAAGGAGGACGAAGGAGGTGTGGTGTTCCATGTCACCCTGGGGGGGAGGGGGGCAGTCCAGGAACTGCAGGTTCGTCATCGTGGATGCCCCCAGCAGCTACAATGGCATCTTCGGGAGGCCCCTCATCAGTGCCTTCCGCTGCGTCCCCTCATCGTTCCATCAATGCTTGAAGTTCAGTGCTGAGGGGATTCAGGTCAGGGTCAGGGGAGACCCCAAGGTGGCACGAGAGTGCTACGTCACCGCCGTGAACTCCATTTCTTGGTAGGAGGGAGCCGAGGAGATGGAGCAAAGGATGGAGGAGGAGAATCAGGAAGCTGGCAGGGAGGAGCTGGAAGAGAAGAGCTGAACCGAGGTTGAGGTGGCAGGAGGAGATCGGGGGGAGTCAGCCAAGGCAATGAACGTGGAAGAAGAGGTGGGGGCGGAGGTCCTCGTCTTGGAGGAGAGGGATGTTGAAGAATGGGGGGAGCAGTCCAGGTTGGAGGCTGCGGAAGAGGTGGTGGAGTTGGAGGTCCTCACCTGTGAAGGCGGGGTGGAGAAGGTCCGCGTCAGCGGTGGGCTGACCCAGGAGGCTTAGGGTAGGATGCTGGAGTGCATCCAGAATAACATGGACATCTTCACATGGAGCGCCGCAGAGATGCCGGGGCTTGACGCGGATGTGGCTTGCCACTGCCTCAACTTGGACCCAGGAACACACCCCGTCCAACAAAAGAAGAGGTCCACCGCGGACAAGCTGGCAGAGCCCATCAGAGAGGAGGTGGCAAAGCTTCTCAAGGCTGGCTTCGTGTCCGAGATCCAATACCCCGGTGTAAAAGTAGCAAACACGCAACTAACAAATATGCAGAAATTTGAATAATTGAAAGTTTTATTATCCAAAAAGATATCATTTACAAAGGTATGACCTCCCTTTTATAGAATGGCGAGATAGGAGAGAGAACACACAAATAATGTGGGACTAAAAATGTACAGGGCTGAGCGGCTAGAAATTAAAGAGAACGCACAGGCCACGCGGTTAGACAGATGGGCTAACTGCTCGGCAACTCCAGCAGGAAGAGAACACGCCGCAATAGGAGACTGATAGACCACCCGGTCTCCAGGATTCTGAGAGAGACCTCCAGACTGCTCGGACTACAAACAACAACAGTCTGAATACGAACCTGCTGGAAAGGAACCGCTAGACCGTGCGGTCAACAACCCACCATACAAGACCGCCAGGCTGCCCGGTCTAATACTTCAACACTCCCCCTCAAGCTGGAGCATAGATATCAATCATGCCCAGCTTGTCACAAATGTGGAAGAAGGAAGTAGAGACCGGTTTTGTGAAAATATCCGCCAATTCTTTGTCGGAGGTGACAAACAGAGTACAAATCTGTTTCTTCAAAACCTCTTCCCGAATGAAGTGGCAGTCAACCTCTATATGCTTTGTTCTCTCATGGAAGACCGGATTTTTGGATATGTATATAACGGCCTTGTTGTCACAGAACATAGGAAGAGGATAGTCATAGACCTCTCCTAGGTCAAGCATGAGAGCCCTCAACCACTTTAACTCACACGTGGTTGACGCAATACTCCGGTATTCGGCTTCTGCACTGGATCTGGAGACAACAAACTGTTTCTTGCTCTTCCAACTCACAAGATTTCATCCAACAAAAGTACAAAAACCTGATGTGGATTTACGATCGCCTTTATCATCCGCATAGCTTGAATCTGAGTAGGCTTCAACCCTCAGATGACCATTCTTCTGAAAGATTTGCCCTTTGCCTGGTGCTGCTTCGACATACTCTAAAATCTTCAAGGTAGACTGAAGATGACACTCCCTGGGAGCTTACATAAACTGACTAACCTTGCCTACATCATAGGAGATGTCGGGTCTAGTCACCGTGAGATAGATGAGTTTGCCCACCAAACGTCTGTACCTCGTGACATCAGATAGAAGAGGCGAGTCATCCGTTCATGTTTTGTCTTCTCCAATAGCCATGGGAAACCGGGCCATTTTGGCACCTGTCAATCCTGCCTCTTGTAGAAGATCAAGGGCACACTTCCGTTGGGAGAGAACCAATGAGTCAAGCTTCCGAGAGATTTCTATCCCCAAAAAGTATTTCAGGGAGCCCATATCCTTCGTGACCAGGTGTTGACGGAGGTGTTTCTTTGTCAAGTCCACCCCAGCTTAGTCATCGCCAGTAAGAAGAATATCATCCACATACACTGCCAAAACCACCAGTCCCGAGGCGGTTTTGCGAATAAATAAGGAGTGATCGTCCGAACTCCTTGCAAAGCCGATGGTAGCCACAATGCCACTGAACTTGTCTAACCACGCCCGGGGGCTCTGTTTTAGGCCATAAATGGCCTTCTTCAAACAACATGCTCTTGTCTCCCCCTGAGCAACATACCCAGGAGGTTGCTCCATGTAGACGTCCTCCTGAAGATCCCCATAGAGAAAGGCATTCTTGACATCAAGCTAGGAAATAGCCCTATCCCGGTTGACAACCACAGAGAGAAGAACCCGGATGGTGCTGAGGCGAGCAACCGGAGAGAAAGTGTCAAAGTAATCAATAACATAAGTCTGAGTGAATCCTTTGGCCACCAGCCGGGCCTTGTAGCGATCCACAGTGCCGTCGGGGCGAAAATTCACAACAAACACCCGGCGACAGCCAACCACATCAGTACCCTCTAGTGGAGGAACAAGGGTCCAGGTACCCTTTTCAGTAAGAGTAGCCATCTCTTCATCCATGGCAGATTTCCAATGAGGAATAACAAGAGCCTCCTGGTAGGTGCGAGGAGTGGTAGTAGCGGAGATAGCCAAGGAAAAACACCTGCGAGAAGGAGAAAGCCGATCATAGGAAACAACTGCCGCAAGCGGGTGTTGAGTACACGCCCGCACCCCTTTGCGAAGAGCAATGGGAGGATCCAGGTCGACGCGTGCCTCAGCGACCAGAGAGTCTGTGGCGGAGAAGGCTGGCCCGGGACTAGAGAGGCGGCTGCAGAGAAGAGGGAGAAGGTGTAGGGGGTGAGACAGACAGAGGAGGATACGGAGGAGGAGATGAGGTAAGAGGGGAGATGTCGATAGGCATGGAAGGAACTGAGAAAGGTGCTAGAGAAGCAGATACATCAAGAGGAAGAGGGGATTCAAAAGAGAAGTAGGATGTATTCTTGGAGAAGGTCACGTCTGCGGACACAAATTGTTTACGCAGGATGGGGTAAAAACAGCAATAGCCTTTTTGAGTGGTAGAGTACCCCAAAAAGACACACTTGGTGGAATGGGGGGAAAGCTTATCGCGGGTAGCGGACGGAGCATGTGCAAAAGTCGTACACCCAAAGACATGGAGAGGGAGAGGAAAAGGTTCCTTACTGGGGTATAGAATGGAGAAGGGGGTCTGGCCGTGGAGAACCGTGGAGGGAAGGCGATTGATGAGATAGCAGGCGAGGAGCACAACGTAGCCTAGTAGGAGCGGGGCACTTGCATCTGCGTCATGAGAGTGCGAGCGACATCAAGGAGGTGACTGTTTTTATGCTCCGCCACTCCATTTTGCTGGGATGTGTAAACACAGGTGGTCTGATAAACAAGACGATGTTGCAGAAAGAAGGAGGAGAACTCATGACTATGATATTCCTTAGCATTATCAGAGCGAAAGACTTTAATAGAAATGCCAAATTGAGTTTTAATCATAGAATAAAAAGATTGCCAGATAGAAAAGAGTTCAGAGTGATCTTTTAACAGATACACCCAGGTACATCTAGAAAAATCATCAATAAAAGTTACAAAGTAGGAACTACCCCGACCAACGGTGAGGGTAGGAGCAGGACCCTAGACATCAGAATGAATGAGATCAAACGGGCAAGAGGAGCCACAGCCTTGCTTCGGCAGGAAGGAGGAGCGATGATGTTTGCCAAGCTGACACACATCACAGTTAAGCGGAGAACTGGTCGGAGGTAAGTGGGGCAGAAGCTGTCGAAGAATCCGAGGAGGAGGATGTCCAAGGCGAAGATGCCATTGAAGCAGATCTGTAGAGGAGGAGTAGGTGGACAGAGTGGAAAAATTATCGAGGAATTAGAGGCCGCCGCTCTCAGTCCCAGTAGCAATCATCCGCTAGGTCTTCGGGTCCTGGAAAGAACAAGAAGTGGGAGTGAATAAGACAGAGCACTGAAGTTGCTGGCATAAAGTAGTAACAGATAATAAATTGCACGGGAACTTCGGGACATAGAGAGTGTCCTCCAAGCGAAGCGACGGGGTGACTTGAACCATGCCCGTCCCATGAACCGGGGACGGTGAACCATCCGCCACATAAACCGGGGGCACTCGGTCATGCGTTTCAAGGAGAGAGAAGCAATGAGGGTTGCCGGTCATGTGATATGTAGCACCCGAGTCAATCAGTCATTTACCTTGGGTAACGATGTGGGCACTACCTGAAGTCCTTGCCATAGAGGCAGACGACCGAGAGGAGGCGAAGGTCGAGGAAGATGCATCACCGGAAGGGCGAAGATGAGGATGTTTCTGCCAGCAACGGTCAACAGAATGGCCGGTACGACCACAGTGAGAGTAGAGGAACTTGGACGAATCGCGCCCGCCTGAGTGGCTACGGCCACTAGGGCCCCCCTGCTGAGCCTGGTGAGCATAGGAGTCCTAGGAAGGAGGGGAGGACAACAGAGGACGCTGGAGCAGCGAAGTAACAGCGGCAATGTGAGCCGCGGTGGCATCCAAAGTGGGAGACTCCGCCTCACCCAAGATCTGCTTGCGGATCATATCATAGGATTCGGGAAGGCGGAGAAGATAACAAACAACTAGGAGTTCCTGGAAGTATTTGTGTTGTTCGGCCAAGTCCGCAGAGAAGGGGCGATTCTGGAGGATCTCTGTGCCAAGAGCCTGAACCTGCTGAAAAGCCGCAGCAGGAGACATGGAAGGGCAGGCGAAGAGGTCTGCATAAAGAGTATAAATGCGGGACGTCTGGCCCCCCTTCGAATAGAGAGCAGCTAGGTGAAGCCAAGCAGCCTTGACCGTCTCATCATGGCGAATGACGGGAAGACACTCATCAGAAAGGCTATTGGCCAGCCAAGTGCGGACAAGTGCATCACTCGCATCCCAGTTATCAAATTCAGCAGAGTTAAGAGGTGGAGGGTCATCAGTGAGGTGATGACCCTTGCGCTGAGAGCGTAGAAGAAAGGTGAAAGAAACGCTCCAATCCAGATAGTTGGAGCCAACAACTTTAGAAAGTGTGCCAAGGTTTCCAGAAGGAGTAGGAGGAGGAGGAGCCATAGGGGTGGTGGAGGTTGAGATAACAGGGGTGGAGAGACCAGAATTGGCCATAGAGAATGCGGGAAACCGCGCGAGTAGAAGAGAATCCGCGGGGAGAGAAAAAAGGAGAGAAAGCCACACGACCTAAGGAGGAGGCTGGGACACAAGAAAGAAACCGCAGCGAACAAGGGCGAAACCTAAGTGGGCTGAAGAGAAGAAGCTGCAGCGGCACGGTGGCAGTACACCAGCGGCCAGGAAGCAGACCAAGGCACAGGGAAAGAGGTTGCCCGAACTGAAAGAGGCCGAGCGAATAGAAGAGAAGAGGAAGCAAGGGACCCGAGAGAACAGTTCGAGAATAGACCGAAGGAAGTTGCGCGAATAGGGCAGCGATAAGGCAAAGAAGCCGCTTGGATAGGGCGTGCGGACAGAAGAGCCAAAGACGGAATCACGACGAATCGATCGTTGGCTCTGATACCATGTAAAAGTAGCAAATACGTAGCTAACAAGCAGCTAACAAACAAGCAGAAATTTGAATAATTGAAAGTTTTATTATCCAAAAAGATATCATTTACAAAGGCATGACCTCCCTTTTATAGAATGGAGGAGATAGGAGAGAGTACAAACAAACAATATGAGACTAAAAATATACAGGGCTGAGCGGCTAGAAATTAAAGAGACCGCACAGGCCTCACGGTTAGACAGATGGGCTAACCGCTCGGCAACTCCAGCAGGAAGAGAACACGCCGCAATAGGAAACCGATAGACCGCCTGGTCTCCAGGATTCTGAGAGAGACCGCCAGACCGCTCGGACTACAAACAACAACAGTCTGAATACGAACCTGCTGGAAAGGAACCGCTAGACCGTGCGGTCAACAACCCGCCAGACAAGACCGCCAGGCCGCCCGGTCTAATACTTCAACACCCGGCTGGGTCTCCAATGTAGTCATGGTTAAAAAGGGTGACAGCCGGTGGAGTATGTGTATCTACTTCTCCTTGCTTAATAAATCTTGTCCTAAGGACTATTATCCCTTGCCTCGGATCGACGCGCTGGTTGAATCAGCTGTTGGTTTTTCTGTAATGAGTTTTCTAGATGCATTTTCAGGTTATCATCAAATCAGGATGCACCCCCAGATGTCAAGGATGTCTCGTTCATCACGAGGGATGGATGCTACTGTTATAAAATGATCCCTTCGGGCTGAAGAACGCAGGGGCGACCTACCAGAAGATGATGGATAGGGTCTTCAAAGAACAGAAGGGGAGGAACCTGGAGGTGTACGTGGATGACCTCATAATCAAGAGTCAGTATGTGGACTCTCACCTCCAGGACCTAGAGGTGACCTTTGCTACCCTGCGCAGGTACAAGATGCGGTTGAACCCCTCTGAAGTGTATCTTCGGGGCCAGCACAGGGAAGTTCTTGGGGCACCTCCTCACCCCTACAGGGGTCGAGCCGAATCCTGATAAGATCAAGGCTATCATGGAGCTGGGGTTGCCGCATAATACTAAGGAGGTGCAATGGTTGACGGGGAAGCTGGCAGGGCTAAGTATGTTCCTCTCTCGGGCTGGGGAGAAGTGCCCCCCTTCTTCAAAACACTGAGGTGGGGGGGGGTCAAAAATTCGAGTGGACCAAGGAGTGCGCGGAGGCATTCCAGGTCCTCAAGATGCAGTTGGCTCGGGCCCCATTGCTCCAAGGGCCTAAGGAAGGGGAATACCTGTTTTTGTATCTCGGGGTCAGTGTGGAGGCCTTGAGCTCTGTCCTAGTTCGTGAGGAGGGGAAGAAGCAGCTCCCTATATATTACGTGAGTCGGGTCCTGAGGAAGGCCGAGCTCCGGTATCCAATTTTGGAGAAGCAAGCCTTCGCCCCGATCGTCTCAGCCCGAAGGCTACGACCCTACTTCCAGGCACACTCAATCCGAGTGGTGACTGACCATCCCCTCCACAACATCTTTGAGAGGGTGGAGCATTCTGGCAAGCTGGCCAAGTGGTCGGTGGAGTTGAGTGTATTCGACGTCTCCTTCGTCTCCTGCCTCTCGATCAAAGCTCAAGCAATGGCCGACTTCTTGGCCGATTATGTGATTGAGGTGGCGGAGGAAGAGCTCACTCGTCCGACTCCTTGGAAGGTGAAGGTAGATGACGCCTCGGGGATGCATTCCGTAGGAGTGGGGGTGATCTTGGTGAGCCCCCAAGGGACTAGAATTGAGTAGATGGTGGTGGTGCACTTCCCCATCACCAACAATCAAGCCGAGTATGAGGCCGTGATAGCAGGGCTGCGCCTGGAAAGGGAGCTGGGGGTGTTGGACGTGGAGGTCCTTACTAACTCCATGGTGGTAGCCTCCCAGATCAACAGGGTGTTCAAGGCGAGAGAGCCTACCCTACAGCTATACTTCACCAAAGTAAAGGGGATCATTTGCGGGTTCCAAACATTTTCCATCCAGCATGTGGCCCGGGAGGAGAACGAGTAGGTAGATCAGCTAGCGAAGCATGGTCCTTGGATGGGTGGTACCATCACCGACTTGTTCCGCCCTTCCATCGAAGAGGGGGAGCTTATGGAGTTAGATCAGCGACCTTCATGAATGGACCCGGTCATAACTTTCCTTTCCACAGGAGAGAATCCGGAGGGGGTGGACAAAAATAAGCTCAAGTACAAATCGGCATACTACCTCCTCCGGGACGGGCAATTGTACAGAAAGACTCTCTCAGGGATGATGGCTCGATGCGTGGCCGAGGGGGAAGTACAAAGAATCTTGGAAGAAGTCCACTCCGGGAAGTGTGGGAGTCACTCCGGGAGTCGGACCCTGGAAGGGAGGATTGTCAGGAAGGAGTACTTCTGGACCACCCTAGGCCGCGATGCGACAGAGTTCGCAAGAAGATGCCACAAGTGCCAGCTATTTAACCCTCTCCATCTACAGCCGGCTCAGCGACTAAAAAGTATCACAGCCCCCTGACCCTTTGTCATTTGGGGGATGGACTTGGTTGGATCGTTCCCCCAGGCCGGTGGGCAAAGGATGTTCCTGCTAGTGATGAACGATTATTTCTCCAAATGGTTGGAGGTGAAGGCAGTGGCCAAGGTGACCTCCCATGTCATCAAGAACTTCGTTTGGCGGGAGATCATCTGCCGCCATGGGCTTCCCCAGGCCATTGTCACAGAAAATGGGCCCCGGTTCACCAGCACAGAGTTTACCAGTTTCTGCGAGCAGCTTGGGATCGACCTCAGGTTCGCCTCGGTCCACCACCCTAGGAGAAACGGGCAGGTGGAGGTCGCAAACAAAATCATCGTTAACCTCCTAAAGAAGAAAGTGGAAAATATGAAGGGGAGCTGGGTAGAGCAGCTTCCTGCGGTTCTCTGGGCCTTGAGGATCACCCCCAACACAGCTACTAGAGAGACCCCCTTCAAGCTCTCCCATGGGTGCGAGGCAGTGCTCCACGTAGAATTTGAAGTTCAAACACCTTGAGTTGTTGCGGCCGGGGAAGGCAGGGAAGAATGACAGGCTGAGAACGAGGAAGAGTTATGATGCTCCCTTGACACGGTGGAAGAATTGCGGGACCTTTTGCTGTCCGACAAGAAGAGATGAAGAGGAGGATGTTCAAGTACTTTGACAAGCACGTCAGAGTCAAGCAATTTGTGGAGGGGGACTTGGTGCTGAAAAAGGTGGATGCAACAAGGAGGTAGGTGACTGTGGAGAAGCTCAACCCCAGCTGGGAAGGTCCATTTTTTGTAAAAGAGGCTCTAAGATCCGGGGGGTATCGACTCTAAAATGTGGAGGGCGAGACCCTAAGTCTTACCTAGAGTGGTGACGACTTGAAACGCTTTTTCCCTTGAAATATGTAAGTGGTGCTTTGATTTTTAATAAAGTTCTTTAACGCATCAATGTTGTTGCAATAAGTCTGCATGAAGACATGAAGTGTATTCAGACCCCGAGCAGATCCCGCAGCCAGGCTCTCACCTAGGTGGTAGGGCTGGAAGTCAATCGGTGTCATCCTTAGACCTCGAGCAGATCCCGCTGCCAGGCTCTCACCAAGCTGGCAGGGCTGAAAGTCACTCGATAGTATCAACCTCAGACCCCGAGCAGATCTCGCTGCCAGGCTCTCACCTAGCTGGCAGGACTAGAAGTCACTCGATATCATCCTTAGACCTCGAGCAGATCCCGCTGTCAGGCACTCACCAAGCTGGCAGGGATGGAAGTCACTCGACGGTGTCAGCCTTGGACCCCGAGCAGATCCCACTGCCAGGCTCTCACCTAGCTGGCAGGACTAGAAGTCACTCGATGTCATCCTTAGACCTCGAGCAGATCCCACTGTCAGGCTCTCACCTAGCCGGTAGGGCTGGAAGTCACTCGTTGTCATCCTTAGACCTAGAGCAGATCCCGCTGTCAAGCTCTCACCTATCTGGTAGGGCTGGAAGTCACTCGATGGTGTCATCCTTAGACCTCGAGTAGATCCTGCTGTTAGGCTCTCACCTAGCTGGCAGTGCTGGAAGTCACCCGATGGTGTCAGCCTTGGACCCCGAGCAGATCCTGCTGTCAGGCCCTCACCTAGCTGGCAGGGCTGGAAGTCACTCGTTGTCATCCTTAGACCTCGAGAAGATCCCGCTACCAGGATCTCACTTAGCTGGCATGACTGGATGTCACTCGAAGGTGTCAACCTCAGGCCCCGAGAAGATCCTGCTGTCAGTCTCTCACCTAGCTTGCAGGGCCGGATGTCACTCGTCGGGGGAAACTTCGGCCTCTTGCCAACTAACAGGACATGTCTTGATGAGCAAAGCAGTGTTAGAGGTCGGAGAACTAGGTGCCTAAATGATGGGGAAAATGAGTCACAAATTCAACCAAAAGAGGAGACTAGCGTAATCGCCCAACACTCAGGATAGCAGCCAAAGGGGGCGAGAACTTGGGTCGCGTCCCAAGCAGGGGGGCTCGGCCCACAAGGAACCCGACGGCTCAGGTAAGCGTCAAGCCGGCTCGCCTCTCCGGGTGAGCGAGTGTAGGGTACATTAGAAAATGTGTGCCAGATTTGGAGAAGGCTCACCTAACTCAGTGATATGCCTCAAGTTGTATTTGATGTTGTATTGAGTTATCATGTGCAGGTTTAGTAAATGGAAGAAATATTTTTTTAAGTACAAGTGTCGACACTTGGGAATGGATGTGTCGACCCCAAGGGGCAGATTGTGTCAACACCCAGAATTTATGTCGACACACAGAAAATTTGTCGACAACGCTGTGTCGACACCAAGGGCCAGATTGTGTCGACATCAACAGGACTTGTGTCGACACACAGAGAAGCTGTCGACACATTCCAGAATTCTGTCGACAACAACTGTGTCGACACACAGAACTTGTGTCGACACATACCAGAATTCTGTCGACACCCAGAAGTTATGTCGACATTGAAAGTAGAAGCTGTGTCGACACCCAAAAGTTATGTCGACACTGGAAGCAGAAGCTGTGTCGACACCCAGAAGTTATGTCGACACTGGAAGCAGAAGCTGTATCGACACCCAGAAGTTATGTCGACACTGGAAGCAGAAGCTGTGTCGACACACAGGACTTGTGTCGACACATTTAACAGATGCTGTGTCGAGTACCAGAAGAATGACTATGTCGACACATGGAGTGTTTTGTCGACATCATCAAGACTTGTGTCGACACTTAGTCTATTTGTGTTGACACATGTGAAGCAGTTTGTTGAGTGGTTCATGCTGAGTTGGAAAACCTTAACCAACCGGTCTGACACTTTTGTCAGAACTGTCAGAAGACTATTATAAACCGGATCAGCCGGTAATCAGGAGGAAACTCTATATAAAGGACTGGCTCGATACAACATATAATGAATCAAATTAATCAAGTGTAGAAGTGAAGTAGTGGAAAAATAGAGAAGAGAAGCAAGGAACACTACATTAAGATGTGAATTCTTCAGAAGATTTCTACAACAAGAAATGGGGAAACCCTTATGAAGGCAGATCCAGATCAGTCTGCAAGGAAGATTCAGATTTCATTCTGAATTCAAGAAGGAAGCTATCTGAAGATCAACTTCTACATTAAGTGAATATCAACCTTATTTTGTTCTATCAAGAAGCTTTGAAACGGCTAAGTCAGGTTGGATCTGAAGATCAGTCCATTCAAGAACTGATCAAGAAGCTCACCAGTGAAGAGATTCATCTGGTGCAATTTCTGTATCACATTATCAAATTATTTCTGGTGGGATCTGTTGTTAGATCTGAGTTGTAAGCATATAATTATAAAGGCTGAGGTAGGGCTTTTGCCTGAGCTATAGGAGTGGGGTGTCACTCTGAGTTGTAGGCCTGTGAAAGAGGCTGAGGTAGGGCTGTTGCCTGAGTTGTAGGAGTGGGGTTTCACTCTGAGTTGTAGGCCTGTGAAAGAGGCTGAGGTAGGGCTTGTGCCCGAGTTGTAGGAGTGTGGATTCACTCTGAGTTGTAGGAACCATTCTTGGTTCTGAGCTGTAAGATCTGCGGATCTAAGAAGTGGAAAGAAGTTAGGCCGAATCCAGTTCATTACTGGATAGGCGAAGGGGGAAAGTGGATGTAGCCAGACCTTGAGGAACTACTATAAATCTGGTGTATGCTGTGCTGTGTTCATTATTCTGTGATTTGAATTGTTGTAGTGCTGAGATAAATTTTGTTATTTGCCTAAAGTTTTTGAAGAAAAATTTAGAACCTATTCACCCCCCCCCCCCTCTAGTTATCTAGGCTCTTGAAATCAAGTCTTTCAAGTGGTATCAGAGGGATGTTCCTCAAAGTTTGACCTAACAGTCTGAGTAGATCTCCAAGGCATATAACAGATTTCAAGAATGGGGGCCATAGAGAATCAGAAGGAATTTGGATCTATGAAACTGCCTATCTGCAGGAAAGAATGCTTTGACATATGGAAGGAAAGGGTCAGATTGTTCATGAAAGCATCTGATCCAAGAATCTACATCACAGTACAAGAGGGTCCCTTCATTCCAACGAAGGTATCAGTTCTGGATGCAAATGTTCAAACCCCTAAGTGCTATTCTGAAATGACTAAGGATGAGATCATCCTTGCAATATTGGACAAAAGAGCACAAAATATTATAGCAAGTGCTATAGATGATGCCACATTTCAGAATCTGGTGCACTGTAAAACCTCCAAGGAAATGTGGGACACCCTAATTGTCTACATGGAGGGAACAGAAGAAGTCAGAGAGGACAGGAAATCTATGCTGAATCAAGAGTATGAGAGCTTTAGACAAGCCAAGACTGACAGCATAGCTGAATGTTACAAAAAGTTCTTCAGGATTGTCAATGAGCTGATGACCTATGGCAGAGTTTTCAGCACATATGAACTGAATGATAAGTTTCTGAGGTCACTAACAAAGGACTAGGACATAAAGATATGTGCCATCATAGAAGTGGCCAAGCTTGCTGATACTCCTCCATCCACACTATTTGGAAAGCTGCTTTCATATGAAATGCAGCTCACTGACAGAAATGAGGAGGAGAAAAGCAGAAGGCCTGAATACAAAGAAAGTTATGTAGCCTTCAAAGCTGAAGGTACAAGAAAAGGTTGTAAAAGGTCTTATTCTCCACCCAGAAGGAGTGCTGAGGCTGAAGAAGAAAATCTTGACAACAGCACATCAGATAGCCACACCTCTGATGAGGACTTTGCTGCCTTTACAAGGCAATTCCAAAGGTTCATGAAAAAGAAGAAATGGAGAACCAAGCCATCAACATCTTTTTCTAAGGATGAGTATTACAAGAAAAAGAAGACTCCTAAGGAGGACAGGTATGCATCAAAACCTAGTAAACAAATTAATACTAAGATTGTGTGTTATTGTTGCAACAGGCCTGGACATGTCATAGCTGACTGTCCAGACAAGAGGACTGAATCTAAAGATAAGAAGAAACATCAAGTGGAAGGCAAGAAGGAGAAATCCCTTGTTGCTCAGAAGCAGAAGAGTTAGACAGACTCTTCATCTTCAGGATCAGGAGATGAAGACAATGCAGAAGCATATGTTGGGCTAATCTCAACAGAAGAGGATACTAGGGAACTAGAATTTCTATAAATGCTGGACTCCATAAATGGAGTATAAGATTATTGCTATAGAGGGCTGATGGCTCTATCAGAAAATAATTAGTGCCAGGATCAGCCTGGTCTTAGTAAGGTATACAGTTCTCCCTCATCTTCAGATTACTGCACTGCATCAGATTCAGAAACTTCTACATCAAGAGATGTGGATGGTTCTGAATCAGAGGGGGATGTGCATCAACTCATTAATGAGTATGGTGGGTTGCTGCAAGCTCTAAAGAGGAGCAAGTTTCTTGTTAAGGAGCATGCCAAAGAGATTGAGTCTCTGAAGCAGGTTGCACCAGATACAACCTTGTTGATTGATTCAAAACTGAAGGAGATTGGCAAACTGAAAAACATTACTGTTATTCAGATGGGCACAATCTCTTTCAAGGAGAATCACATCAAGAAACTAGAGGCAAAACTTCAGAAAAAAAGAGAGTTAGTGGCTAAATTCTCTAAACCAAAATCAGGCTTGCCCTTAATAGATAATTTCATTTCTCATAAAGGGAAGACTGGTTTAGGTTTCAAGGGTAGATATAGGGCCACCAATTTTCATAGAAAAGGTAAGGCCCCAGCTCAGCCACTAGCTTCTAAGCCCCCTATTTTCTTTAGGAAAGTGATGCAACCAACAAACAGGTATGATCATGATAGTACTCATGGTCACTATAGGCAAGCCGATCAGGTTCAAGAGGAAGTCTTGTGGTTTACTGCTCCAGCACCTACACTGAACAGAACTGCTGACAACAAAGTAGTAAAGTCTGTACCTAAGAGAAGGTATAATAGGTTTGAGTGTTGGTGCTGTGGCAAAGTGGGCCATTTTGCCAGGGATTGTTGGTTCAACACAAGTGCTAAAACCAAGAGTAGTCTACCTATCAGAACAGTTGCAGGGTTTCAATCTAACAATGACTTAGGACCCAATAATAATTTGGGTTCTAAGGGTAAGTGATTCTGTATTTGATGCATGTGAATCCAAGTGACCATACCCCTATATGGTACTTGGATAGTGAATGTTCCAGACGCATGACTGAAATAAGGAGAATGTTGAGGGACTATGTACCCATAGAGAATGGACCTAAAGTAATCTTTGGTGGATCAGAAAAAGGAATCATCAAAGGATTTGGTAACATCTTTAGTGATTCAATTACTATCACTAAAGTGGCTTATGTGAAGGGTCTAAAACATAACCTGATCAGCATAAGTCAACTTAGTGATCTAGGTTATGACATCTCCTTTCTCAAAGAGGAGTGCCAAATAAGAAGGTCAAGTAATCAAGAGATTATTTTGACTGGCACTAGGAAAGGGAATGTATATTGTATTAATGTAGATTGTGAGTGTGACAACTCACCCATATGTCTAGTTGCAGGAGAAAAAGCTTCACTATGTGTCAAATGGCACAAGAGGCTTGCCCATCTGAACTATAAGTCTATAGGACAACTGTTTAGCATGGGGTTAGTGAGGAATGGTCCTCAAGTCAAGTGCATTAAAGAGGGTGTGTGTTCTGCTTGCCAAAAGGGCAAACAGACCAAGTCCTCTTTCCATACACTTGATATCAAAGATTCAATGAGATGTTTATATCTCTTGCATATGGATTTGTTTGGTCCTATGCCAGTTCACAGACTTGGTAGGAAAATATACACATTAGTTATTGTGGATGACTATTCTAGATACACATGAGTTTTCTTCTTGAGGCAGAAATCTGAAACCCCAATAGTTTTCCAGACTTTTGTTAGACAAATTCAGAATGAATATAACAGTTCTGTGTTCAAAATCAGAAGTGATCATGGAACTGAATTTCAGTCTGAATGTATGACAAAGTTCTGTGATGAATTTGGGATTCATCAGGAATTCTCCTCACCTAGAACTCGTCAGAAACTGGAGTTGCTGAAAGAAAGAATATGACTCTAATTGAGGCAAGTAGAACACTACTTAGTGACACTACTCTCCTAGAGTACTTCTGGGCTGAGGCAGTAAATACTGCATGTCATGTTCTCAATAGAGCCTCCATCAATAAGAAAGATAAGATGACTCCCTATCAGATTTTGAAAGGCAGAAAACCAAACATTTCCTACTTTAGAATCCTTGATAGCAAGTGTTATGTTTTAGTTAATGGTAAGCACTACCAAACAAATTTTGCTGCCAAGTCCCTAGAAGGGATATTTGTTGGGTACAACAATAATAGTAGGGCATAGAGGATCTACAACTTAAATACCCAAGTTGTAGAGGAATCTGTTCATGTTGTATTTGATGAGTCTAAGTTAATTAACAGTGAATTGTCTAGTTCTTCAGTTAGTTCTACAGGTCTAACAGGCAGGCTGGACAAGCTGACCATCAATGAAGAAGTACCTGCTAGGCTGGATGAAGATAAAGATGGTTGCTGTCCAGGGGGAGAACAAGTTTCATTGGATGAAGAAGACAATGAGGAGCATTAGGTTGAGGAAAATGAAGAAGGCCATGAGGTTGACAGACTCTCTCCAGCAAGGAGACACTTGAAGGATCATCCAGCATACCAAATTATTGGTGATGCAAGTCAAGGTATTATCACAAGAAGCAAAAGTATGAACTCAATCCTATATTCTAGCTTCTTGTCACAAATAGAACCCAGAAAGTTTGAAGAAGCCATATAGGGGTATGGTCACTTGGATTCTAGACCAATTCACTTGAATTTCAGTCTGAATGTATGACTCAATTCAAAAGATGTAATGTATGGGAACTGGTTCCTAGACCAAAGGATCACAACATCATAGGAACCAAGTCGATCTACAGAAACAAACTAAATGAAAATGGCACTATAATCAAGAACAAGGCCAGATTGGTAGCAAAAGGCTACAGGCAAGAGGAAGGGATTGACTTTGATCAAACATTTGCCCCAGTGGCTAGGTTGGAGGCTATAAGATTGTTCTTGGCCTATGCTGCCTATCAAGGATTTAAGGTACATCAAATGGATGTAAAGTCAGCATTCCTGAATGATGACTTAAAAGAGGCAGTATATGTAGAACAACCCTCAGGTTTTGTAGACTCTCATTATCCTAATTATGTGTATAGGATTATGAAAGCTCTATATGGTTTAAAATAAGCCCCAAGGGCTTGGTATAAAGCCTTGTCTGCTTTTCTTATTGAGAATAAGTTCTCAAGAGGAAAGATAGACAAAACTCTATTCTTTAGGGAATCTAAAGGAAAGATAATCCTAGTCCAGATATATGTTGATGACATTATATTTGGTTATACTAAGAACAATCTTTGTAGGAAGTTTGCCAAACTTATGCAAGGAAAGTTTGAGATGAGCAGTATGGGTGAGCTGAAGTTCTTTTTTGGACTTCAAGTCAGACAGACTGATGATGGATTGTCCATATCTCAGTCTAAGTTCACCAAGGAGTTGATTAAGAAATATGGTATGGACTCAGCCTCCACCATGAAAACTCCTATGGGAACAAGTATGCCTATAGGCAAAGATGAGGCAGGGAAACCTGTTGATGAGTCTTTGTATAGAGGGATAATTGGTTCCCTACTTTATTTGACTGCTAGTAGACCTGACATCATGTATGCAACATGTGTCTGTGCTAGGTACCAAGCTTGCCCAAAGGAATCTAATTATACTGCAGTTAAGAGAATTTTGAGATATCTTAATGGCACACCAAATCTAGGCCTTTGGTACCCAAAGAATAGAGATTTCCTACAAACAGGTTTCTCAGATGCAGACTTTGTAGGATGCAAAGAAGACAGGAAAAGTACAACAGGAACCTGTCAATTCCTAGGAGGAAGGCTGGTGTTATGGTGCAGCAAGAAGCAAATAAGTGTAGCTATATCAACAACTAAGTCTGAGTATGTAGCTGCAAGTAGTTGCTGTGCACAGCTGTTGTGGATAAAGCACCAACTAGAAGATTATGACATCAAGGTATGTAGAATTCCATTATTTTGTTATTCTACCAGTGCAATTTCTATTGCTAAAAATCTTGTATCACACAGTAGAACCAAGCACATCGAAATTAAATTTCATTTCATCAGAGAACATGTTGAGAAGGAAGATATTAGTGTAGAGTTTGTGAACACAAATAATCAATTAGCTGGTATATTTACAAAACCTCTGGATGGAATTAAATTCAATTATTTTAAAATTGAATTAGTTATGTTGAACCTAGAATAGGTTAGCACAAACTTCTCTAAGAAGAATTAGTTAGTATAAAATTTCTCAGGAAATTTGTCTAAGTACAAAGTTTGTGTCGACACAAGCAACATTGTGTCGACACACTAAGTATATTGTGTCGACAAAGAATAAGGATGTGTCAACACAGAAATAGTATCTGTGTCGATAGAAGAATAAGTGTCGACACAACCTTGTCGAGACCTTATATCTAGAGGATTTTTTTTATGTGTCGACTCTGACACAAGTATGTCGACACCTAGTCGTGTCGACTTATCCTAAGTTCTATCGAGACCTAGGTCATCTCTGTTGACACATGTAAAATTTTTGTCGACTAAGGCCCGTCTTTTGACCTGCCCTTTACGCTCAGACTATAAATAGGTAATGCCAAATTTTGGTCGTCTACGCTTTCAAAATCTAGTCTCTGCACCTTGTGTCGACAAAGACCTTCTCTTCTTTTCTCTTCCATCTCTTGACAATGGCGTTTCACCAAGATGGTAAGGTGAATGGAGGATATGAGATGGTTCGTGGAGGATTCACGATAGCTTCACAAGAAATCCAGGATGTCGTTACCCTAGTTTCTGATAATGGATTAGAGTTCTTGGTCTCAGAACCTACAAAAATTTGGAAAAAGGAAGTCATGGATTTCTATTCATCTGCTACTGTGGACCCAGAAGGGAAGAAGATCAAGGCCACAGTTCAAGATTCCTGAGTTAGACTAACTCTAAAGAATATCAGGAAATCTCTCCAACTCCCCATGGCTAAGGATGATGATGAAATTATACCTTCCAGGACTCAAGAAGCACTAAGCTGGTGCGGGCTAAATTCTAATACCAAGTTTGGATCATCCATTGCCCGTAAAGGGATAAATTCCCAAGGAAAGTTTCTGTCAGAGATAGAAGGCAAAGTGATACTGTGTAAAACTGGTGGACATGACAGAATTTCAGTCCACATGTTCAATCTCATGACAAGGATCATTTTCTCCATAAAAGCAGACTGGGCATCCATAATTTTTTGACAAAATTCAAGAAGGAATAAAGAAACCATACCTGGGAAGGATTCTAAGTTTATGTCTCACTGCAATAATACCAGATGTTATGAACCAACTCTCAGAACCAAAATCAACCACATGAGAAGAATGGATGTGAAGATTCTATCTAGATGGGATAGAGTGTTGACAAAGGAAGTTTCTACTCCACAAAAAGCTGTTAAGAAAGATAAACAATAGAAAAAGTCTATTCCACAAGAAGAATCCTCTAGTGATTCTGAAGAAGCAGTGGTCTTCAGTTCAGATGAAGAACAAAAAGAATCAACAAGGAGATCATCTGCCATTGAGAATATAGGAGATGGTCAGATGCAGGGGGAGTGTATTCTAGAGAGCACCATCCTACTGGATCAAGGTCAGGATGTGCCTTCTCTAGGAGGAGCCAATGAACTTTCCCCAGTTCAACAAGAATTCTCGCCTCCAGAAAGTGCTCTAGAGCAAGAGCAAGCTGCTTTAGAGAGTGAAACAACCACTCAAACAATTCTTTAGGTAATAAATGATATTAATCAAACTATACTAGATATTGAGCCAGACTCACTCACTGTGTTTCTAAATAATGCTAAACAGACACATCATGACAATAACCTTGTACAGGATGTATCTATGGAAAATACATCTGCATTAGATGATACTCAAATAAATGTACAAGATACAACTGTTCCTCCTATTCAACAACAACAAGAATTCACTCTAGAGGAATTATTTCCTGATTTACAAGAAATAAGAACTATGGAAATAGTGTCAAGGACTGATGGGGAGGAGCAAGGTACTCAGGGGGAGTTACCAAGATCTGATAAAGAGCTGCCCACAAGTCCTAAGGACACAGTAAATCTAGAAAGTTCTTCTAAATCTTATGATGGAGAAGCTCTAAAAGCAAAGAAGAGAAAACTGATGGTTTATAAGAAGAAAAGCTCAACTTATAAGAAAGCTTTACAGACGGCCTCACAACCCTCAGCACCAACAGTTGATTTCAGTTCACTGTTGGTGGCTCTTCAAATTAAAATGGATGAGCAAAGAGCAGCCATGGAGAAATATATGGATGAAACTCATAAAGATTTGCAATTCTACTTGGCTCAAGATATAAAATCAATTAGATTTGAGGTAAACCAGAATAAGAAGGAGATGACAGATTGCTTCCATAAAGGAGGTATTGCTGTAGTTTTTCTGGCAAAACAACAACAAGAGGCAAGGACAAAAATTGATGATATAGTGGTCAAGCAAGGCTATGTCCTAGAAAATCAACTAAGGATGAATGACAATCTTACTGAACCACATAATGTGATTGTTACAGAATTAAAGAATACTGCAACTGCACTGACTGAGGCAAGGGCTAAAGAGAAATCAGAGTTTGATAAGAAACTTCAAGAGGATTTAACCACTTTCCAATCTGCACTTCAAGCCTCTCAGAAGATTATATTTGCTCAGCTTCAAAAGTTTAAAGCCTATTATACAGAGGGAACAAATTATCTGGTTAATCAAATAAGGTTCCAAAAGAATTATCTCAGGGATCATATTGAAAGAAAAGTCATAAAGGGGGAGAGGTTGATAATCAATGCCTGCTCAGAGCATGCCAAATGGATAACAAATGCTGTTAGAGCAACTCTGGGATATCCACCCCTATGTGATGATGACAACACAACTGAGTCAGGAATTCAAGCTGCAGGAAATGAAGGGGGTCTGTAGGAAGTAGCTCAAATCATATATCCCCCTTCTAACTCTAAGGAAATTCAACACCTGGTTCATTAGATGTACAGCCATCAAGAGGCTACTAAGAATGTTATCATTGAGTAAGTAGAAATGTCGGAGGCAGCTTTGCATAAAGAGCAAGAAGCTCAACTCTCAAAGAAAATGTTTAGAGAACAGGCAGAGTTGAAGCCTGATTTTGAGCAATGGAATCCTACTTCCAGGAATATTATATTGACTGCCTGGAAAGCTATGAAGGACAAGACCCATGAAAGGGGCAAATGGTACACTGAGCAAGAATGGAACAAGTATGAAGCCAGGCAGGAAGCCATTCTTCAATATAGAAGGAAAGCAAAAGCTGGGAAGTTACCTGCTAATGCTCTGGATCATAGCAAGTACTTCCCCAAGCCTTTTCATATTATGAAAGGCAAAGGATAAGGAATGAAGAACAGAAAAAGAAAAAACTCA
The DNA here is from genome assembly GCA_039583875.1 of Platanthera guangdongensis. Lineage (NCBI taxonomy): Eukaryota > Viridiplantae > Streptophyta > Magnoliopsida > Asparagales > Orchidaceae > Platanthera > Platanthera guangdongensis. Next base: position 12,669,511 of record CM077149.1, read on the forward strand.
AAGGCAAGAAGCCAGCTGAAGATACTGAAGCTCTAGTTCAAGCAAGGGTCCAGTCTTGAAAAGGCATAGTGATTAAGGAGCCTGATCAGCCTTAGGATAAATAGACTAGACTCTTATAACATTGTAATCTTCAGTTTTTAACTCCATGTAATCTGTTGACAACAAACTTTTGTGAAGTTTAAACAAAACAATGATTTGTGCTTATTAAGTTAGTATCATATTTTGTGATGATTTTGTTTACCTGTTTTGTTTATATGTTACCCTGCCATTGAATGCTTTTTATACATCATATTGTTATTTTATTATAAGTGATGTATATCATTGACTAAGGGTTATGACTTCTCCAAATAGGGGGAGATTGTTGGGTACATTGGAAAATGTGTACCAGATTTGGAGAAGCCTCACCTAACTCAGTGATATGCATCAAGTTGTATTTGATGTTGTATTGAGTTATCATGTGCAGGTTTAGTAAATGGAAGAAATATTTTTCTAAGTACAAGTGTCAACACTTGGGAATGAATGTGTCGACACCAACGGCCAGATTGTGTCGACACCCAGAATTTATATCGACACACAGAAAATTTGTCGACAACGCTATGTGGACACCAAGGGCCAGATTGTGTCGACATCAATAGGACTTGTGTCGACACACAGAGAAGCTGTCGACACATTCCATAATTCTGTCGACAATGACTGTGTCGACACATAGAACTTGTGTCGACACATACCAGAATTCTGTCGACACCTAGAAGTTATGTCGACACTGAAAGCAGAAGCTGTGTCGACACCAAGAAGTTATGTCGACACTGGAAGCAGAAGCTATGTCGACACCTAGAAGTTATGTCGACATTGGAAGCAGATGCTGTGTCGACACCCAGAAGTTATGTCGACACTGGAAGCAAAAGCTGTGTCGACACACAGGACTTGTGTCGACACATTTAATAGATGCTGTGTCGAGTACCAGAAGAATGACTATGTCGACACATGGAGTGTTGTGTCGACATCATCAAGATTTGTGTCGACACTTAGTCTATTTGTGTCAACATATGTGAAGCAGTTTGCTGAGTGGTTCATGCTGAGTTGGAAAACCATAACCAACCGGTCTGACACTTTTGTCAGAACTGTCAGAAGACTGTTACAAATCGGATCAGCCGGTAATCAGGAGGAAACTCTAAATAAAGAATTGGCTCGATACAACATATAATGAATCAAATTAATCAAGTGTAGAAGTGAAGTAGTGGAAAAATAGAGAAGAGAAGCAAGGAACACTACATTAAGAAGTGAATTCTTCAGAAGATTTCTACAACAAGAAAAGGGGAAACCCTTATGAAGGCAGATCCAAATCAGTCTACAAGGAAGATTCAAATTTCATTCTGAATTCAAGAAGGAAGATATCTGAAGATCAACTTTTACATCAAGTGAAGATCAACCTTATTTTGTTCTATCAAGAAGCTTTGAAACGTCTAAGTCAGGTTGGATCTGAAGATCAGTCCATTCAAGAACTGATCAAGAAGCTCACCAGTGAAGAGATTCATCTGGTGCAATTTCTGTATCACATTATCAAATTATTTCTGGTAGGATCTGTTGTTAAATTTGAGTTGTAAGCCTGTAATTATAAAGACTGGGGTAGGGCTTTTGCCTGAGCTGTAGGAGTGGGGTGTCACTCTGAGTTGTAGGCATGTGAAAGAGGCTGAGGTAGGGCTGTTGCCTGAGTTGTAGGAGTGGGGTTTCACTCTTAATTGTAGGCTTGTGAAAGAGGCTGAGGTAGGGCTTGTGACCGAGTTGTAGGAGTGTGGATTCACTCTGAGTTGTAGGAACCATTCTTGGTTCTGAGCTGTAAGAACTGCGAATCTGAGAAGTGGAAAGAAGTTAGGTCGAATCCAGTTCATTACTGGATAGGCGAAGGGGGAAAGTGGATGTACCCAGACTTTGGGGAACCACTATAAATCTGGTTTATGCTGTGCTGTGTTCATTATTCTGTGATTTGAATTGCTGTAGTGCTGAGATAAATTTTGTTATTTGCCTAAAGTTTTTGAAGAAAAATTTAGAACTTATTCACCCCCCTCTAGGTGTCTAGGCTCTTCAAATCAAGTCTTTCAGCGAGCAATTGTCACAGCGGCGCCGGGTTGCGGAGGCAAGTCGTCACTAGCGGGAAGACTGACTAAGTCTCATATGGTTCCTAAGTTAAGTTTGTAGGCATGCAACCTCGTCGATATAACGCGAAATGAGCAACCGCATGCGGTAGTCTCAAGACCGGCCGCGAATACAAAAAAGAAGAGAAGTTACATCGCGCAACAATAACAAACGTACATACAAGGCAAGCGGGAGTATCGTTTATAAAAATAGAAATAGACAAAAAATTGCAAAGTCATGGCGCAGCCCGCGCTTACAGTTCAACAACCAAAACAATGTGTATATACATGACGGGCGAGGTGCAGAAGTGCAGGGCGATGTGAGATCCCGGGTGAGAAGTCCTAGAGGCGCTGATAGGACTTATCCCCCGGGTCCAGCACAGGAAGGAACAGCGCCGACACCACCTCGCTCGCCGAGAGACCAACGCCCTTGCTCTTGATGAGGTCGGCTTGCCGCAACATCTGCATCGTGTACTTCGCGGCACTGGCGACATTCTTCTGCATCAGCACCTCCAGCTTGTAGTCGGAATAATGTTCAAGCGGGCAGCTGCTATTGGCTGGCAGAGGGGCGGCTGCGGCAGCCTCCAGCTCGTGCACCCGCGCCTCCAGCACCCGCTTGTCCTGGCCGAGGGTGGCGATCTCGGCGCCCATTCGGCTGGCCGTCTCCGCGTCCTGCAAAAATGGAGATGATTAAAGGATGGATTCGGGAAAGGAAACGACAACTAGAAGTAATTGCAGGTTAAGAGAAGTACCACCCCTCCCAAGTACTGAGCAAGGGTCGCCTCGGCCGCATTGGCCCGCTTCCTCTAGAGATCTGCCTCCCCCTGAGCAAGCTTGCGGGCCTCCTCCTTCTCGTCTGCCAACTTCTTAAGAGAGGTGGCGTTCCGCTCTAACTGGGTGCAGCGCCGCCCAACCATGTGGGTCAGCTCCACGTCGCGGAGTTCAGCCCGCGCACTTTCGTGCACCAACACCCACGTCGCCTCCTTGTCATAAATGGAGGCGTCCTCCCGCGCGTAATGGGAAAATGAGAAGTTGTAGGCTTCCCCGCCGATGGTGTCCTACTCCAGCCAGCTCAGCAGTAGGGTTGAGATCACCGCGCGATTTGACTCCTTATCCCATAGTAGAAGCGGGGTGCGAAGCTCGTCTAGGTACTTCTCGCAGTATCCAAAATTGTGGTGCCCCCTCGGCACCGGCTTCACGACACCTTGCACCCCTTCCGGCAGCCCGAAAGTGCCCGCCGCCTCGCTAGGGGTCTCGCTGGTCCAGGCGGTCGAGAGGGCGAGACCCTCGACCGATTGATCCACCGGGGCCTTACCTTTCCTTTGGCCCACAGCAGATGCCTCCCCCGCAGTCTTCGCCTTCTTGGGCAGGGGAGGAGTAGGCTGTTCACGGCTCGACCGCTTCTTAGAGGGAACCGCTGAGATGTTACGCTGAGTGGCATCAGCGGCCTGAGCGCAGGCGAGGTCGCTGGAGGCGACCCTGGTACTCTCATAAGAGGGGGGGGGGGGGGGGTTAAGGGGGACGTCCCGCTCACCTACCAAGGAGAGAAAGGCTGAAGCGAGGGTACAAAACAGTGAAGCAGAGTAATGACGAGTAGATAACCTCCCCTAGGCAGGACTGCGGCGAGGTTATCCAGGTTGCGGCGCAAGTACGCGACCTCGAAGTTCTTCCCAGCGAAGAACCCCCACAAGTCGGCTTCATGGCCCCCCAGGATGGGCGGTCGGTAACGCACCTCGCTGAGCTGCACCGACGAGAAAGGGATGTTGCCGAAGTCCCCCTTGACGAACATAAATTTCTTGAGCCAGTTGTGGCTCTTGTTGACGGTCTCCCACACCTTGAGGTGGGCGCTGGAGAAGTAGGCGGTCCCATCCCTGTTCGCGCTGAAGGAGAACAATTTGCGGAAGACCGCAAGAATGAACTCGACCCGCTCCTCCCGCAAAAAGCAGGCGAACCCTACCATGACTGCCACAGAGTTCGGGGTCATCTGGCCTATGACGACCCCGAAGTACTTCAATACTTGGCGAACCTCCGGCCACAGAGGAAGGCGAAGGCCAACCTCAAAGTGAGCCAGTGGAATGGCAAGCTCATACCCGGAGAGATCGTTGATCTTCTCCACTTTCCCGGGCCGCCTCGCTGAGAATCCAAGAGGGACGTGATCGATGAGGGCATCTAAGTACTCGCTCTCAGAGATAACGACATGGGGGAAGTCATGCTTCGAGAAAGTCCAGGCACACTTACTCCGCCCGTCCGCGTCGCCGCTGCTGCCACCCATTCCACAGTATGTTTGCCGAGCGAGTGAGGAAACCTTGGGAGAGCGCACGGGAGTTGGGGTTCTCAAGGAGCAGGAGCGGAGAAAGTGATTAAGTGCGGTGGAAGGACAGGAACCAACAAGGCCTATTTATAGAGAGAAAAAAGAGCGGGAAAATTTTCCGCCGGCGAGAAAAGTGCGTATAGCAAAAAATCAGGCCTGACGGTTCAACTTCCCAGCCGCAACCGCGCCGTCGAGACCGTTCAGCAGCAGGTCATTCTTGCCCGGATCTGCACGAAAAGTGGGCGTGCTGCCGCATGCACCCGCCCAGAACTCTAAGCGAGCCGGGGAGACTTGCAACCAGCGAGCTCCTGGCCCGCTCCCACTAAGATCAGGTTGGCGGGCTGGGCAAGTCCCTCCTATGGCCTCGCACCGGCCCGAAAGAGCGGTGAGCGGATGACGCGGGTGTATCCATACCCACCTCAGATAAAGTCAAGCAACAGCACGATAAAAACAACATACACCAGAAATCAAAAATCAGACCCGAGGACGGGCGAGAAAAGTCGCAGATTATCACAGACATTGAAAGAGTTTTTTTAAAAAAAATAATAAATCCCCCCTGAAACGGGTCGCCTCGAAGTACAGACACGGCCTGACCCGACGATAGGCTGCGAACAAAGGGGAAGGGAGGGTGGATCAGTACTGGATCCACTTCCACCTGCCCCGCCTTTGCGTTCCGGTTCATGGCAGCACGCGAGGATAGTGGTAATCGCGCACCGCCACCAACTCCTGCTGGGCAGGCCAACTTGTTCCGTGACACTCTTTAGCTGCTCCTCGACCCGCGTAATATGCACGCCAGGTGAGGTTACCTCACCACCTTCTGCTGCGTGCGGAGCCCCCTCCAGAGCCGCGAGCCGATCCTCGGTCTCGGCCTTGTCACGGTCGACTCTCTTGACGATCTCCTGAAGAAACAGAGTATGTTTCTGGAACAGCTGTGTCACCTGCCTCTTCATCCCCACCGCGTCTGCCAGGTCTCCCAGGTAATCCGAAACACCCTCCACGTCAGGATGAGGCGAGTACCCTTAGCTCATCTCAGTTTCAGAGGAGATCACATTGTAGCCTGCAAATAAGAGATTCAGAGGGTACGAGCGAGAACAAAACAAGCGCCAAGTACGAGCTTACCAGGGGTTGGCATGCCCTCCATACCGGTGGATGGTCGGGAGGAACCCGACCGACCCTGGAAGGGTTCTCCTTCGAAGGCTACAAGAGATTTTCCTAGCCTAGGGGGAATCGGCGACTGAGGGGTGTTCGGGGGGGGGGACGTCCTAGGCCCGAGGGGCTTGGCGACCCACTCAGTTGACGGAGGAGGGGAGCGATCCTCCCCCCCACCGCCCTTATCTTCGCGTGGCAGTACCTACGAGAGAAAAGGTCAGAAATGAAACAACCATTCGAGAGGGAGGTGCACATACCTCCGGGATGACCTCGGTGCCAGCCGCCGAGTTGGAGCCCTGGAAGTTATTTGTCGGGGACCGCCTAACAATCCTTCATTTTACCGGCCTGAAGAGAGGGTTGGGAGACCCACGCGCTAACCAAGGGGCGGCCTTGAGGGCTTCATCCCAAGTCTTCTGGCCTGCGGCTGCCATACGGGCTCGCACCTCCTCGCTGACTGGCATAGTACAGCTATAGTTCGCTTGGAGAGACAAAATGGGGTGAGGATTCATCTAAGGGCTCAGTGGTGTATTTATAGCCAGTGTGGGAGCCACCAAAAGATTCCATGATAGCTCAGCACAGCACTCGCCGAACACGCGAGGTTGATGATTCTTTTCAAGCTTAGTCAAGCTCAAAAAGGGCGGGGATTGTGTACAACCCCATGTTCGCCGAGCGGATCTTCCAAGCTAGGCGAGCGGACCAGGCTGCCCAGCCCACACCAGAATAATATGTGAGGGGTGGGCAGCAGGAGGCCAGCTCACTCTCGCCCAGGTTGGGCGGGCGAGCCACGCGAGTTGGCCCCTTCACCCCTCTCGCTCGCTCGGAATTCGTCGAGCAGAGTTTGGATCGCCATTCGACGAGCAGAGTTTGGGTCGCCATTCGTCGAACAGAGTTTTTCAGCCAACACTCATCGAACTGGTATTCGGGGATGGGTTTGACGAGTCCAGATCGGCGATCCCTCCTCCGGGGCTCCCATGGTTATAGTTGGAAGTCCGGCTGCCAGCCCGCTCTCCTATCTGCGACATGGCCGCCAGTCCGCCTCGGCAAAGTATTGGCGTATCACGGCGGCCCGGCTCGAGCTCTCCCAGGAAGAGTAGGCGAGTTGCGGGAGCCAGGTCGCACCCGCCATTCGCGAGGAGAGAATAGTGGCGAGCTGACCTCCATATCCCTGGGATAGGTCCGGTAGGGCCCAGAGGTGAAATTACCTGGATGACCTCCCCATGGGTGCGAATAGCTCGTTGGAACAGCGAATCTACGCTGTTGGCAGACCAAGTTGGGCTGCACATAGCTGTTCAAAACAGCAGAGGTTGGCTATTTGCAGGCCGTTTTCAGAATTCTACAAATAGAACCCAAGGGGCACCTCATAAAGCACGCTCTCATGCTCACTAGATCCTTAGTCTCCTAGTGCTTTTTGAGGTAGCCTTAGCTCGGCTTGTGGCTAAGGATGGGAAGTGCTCTCAGGTCTTCCAGGTGTGTGGTGGGTCCTCCCCGCTGAGCCCTTGGGTCAGTTCTTTCTTGTTTCCCTTGTTGTTTTGCTTGGAGGAGCGAAGTAGGTGCGCGATCACCCCTTCCCGAAGGGTGAACTCCATAGGAGACCGAGATTTCAGTTTCAACATGCCAGACCTAGCCCCAAGACTAGATATAGATGTTCCAGGCACTACAGTGGAACTTGAAATATCATCTGATTCAAAAAATGAGGAAGCAACCTCAGTACTTAAGAAAAGAAAAATTATGGAGCTAAGAAAGAAGAGTTCAGGTTATAAGAAAGCCTTAAAGGATGGATCCACATCTACTGCCCATACAATGGATTTTAGTTCTCTATTAGTACAACTGCAAGTTAAACTTGATGAGCAAAGACTTGTACTAGAAAAGTATGTGGATGAAAGCCACAAGGAGTTGCAGTTCAGTCTGGCACAGGACATAAAATCTATAAGATTTGAGGTAAACTTGCTTAAGAAAGAAATGACAGACTGCTTCCATAAGGGAGGCAATGCTGTGGTATATATTGCCAAACAACAACAAACCACTAAAACTGAAGTAGATGATTTGGTTGTCAAGAAAGGCATTGTTCTAGAAAATCAGAAAAGACTGAATGAGAATTTGATGGAACTACATACCATCACTCTGACAAAATTAGCTGAACAAACCACTGCCATAGAAACTAATATGAACACCAAAGTATCTACTATAGAAGAACAAATTAAACTGGATTTGGCAACAATTGATACTGTTATTAAAACTTCTGAGTCTGCAATTTCAGCTCAAGTAAAGAAGTTTAAAGACTACTATACAACTGGGAACTATCATATTATAGATCAAATAAGGTTTTAGAAGAATGATCTCAGAGATCATATTCATAGAGAAGTCATAAAGGGGGAGAGGGTATTAGTTCAGGCTAGCTCTGAACATGCAAAATGGGTATCTAACAGTACCAGAGCTACCTTGGGATATCCACCCTTATATGATGACAACAATACTGCAGAATCTGGATGCCAACCTGCATTCTTGGAGGGGATGCAACATGAAGCAGCTCAAGTCATATATCCCCCTCCTGAGTTTGAAGCAATTAACAGGCAGTCCAGAATATGAACATCCCTCCACTAGAAAAATTGCCAGTAATTTCTGAGGAAGTGTACATGGCTGATTCAGCTTTACTTAAAGAGCAAGAGGTCCAAATTTCCAAGAAGAGATTCAGAGAACAGGCTGAGGCTAGGCCTGATTTTGAGAAATGGATTCCAACCTCCAGAAGCATCATCTTAACTGCATGGAATGCAGTTGCTGAAAATCAATATAACAGGGGTAAGTGGTACTCCAAACAGGAATGAGATAAATATCTTGCACAACAAACAAAATCTATAAATTCAGGAAGGACTTGAAGGCTGGAAGAATCCCTGCAAGCTTCATAGAGCCTTGTAAGTACTTCCCAAAACCATTCCATTACTTTGAAAGTCAAAAGCTGAAAGCTGCTCAACTTAAGGCCAAAGACATCAAGGGTAAGAAGCCTGTTACTGATTCTGAAGCTGAAGTCAAATCTACAATTCAGACAGGCAAAGAGATTGTCATCAAGGAACCATATCGACCTTAACTTTAGATTGAATAGGTTCTAGAAGAACTATGTAGACCTTTTGTTGTTCTTATAAAAACATAAACCTTGTAATCTTACCTTGGTTATATGATAAAGTAATTCTTGGTTGACAACAATTTATATATCTATGTCTCCGAGTTGCACTGTTTTCTTATGATATTTCATTTTGAATATTAGTGTGTAACATGCTAGATCTACTCTTGAATAACTCCGGTTGAAATGTCTGAATACATCTTGTTTATTATTATTATATTGGTGTATATCATTGACTAAGGGTTATGACTTCTCCAAATAGGGGGAGATTGTTGGGTACATTGTAAATTGTGTACCAGATTTGGGGAAGTCTCACATAACTCAATGATATATGTCAGTTTGTATTTGATGGCATTTCGAGTTTACTTGTGCAGGCTAAAGATTGCAGAAATTAGTCTAAGTACAAAAGTGTCGAGACACTTATTTAGTGTCGACACCTTTGAAGGAGCTGTGTCGAGACAAGAAGCAAGTCTGTGTCGACACACAGGACTTGTGTCGACACCCAGAGTTTAAGTCGACATCAACTGTGTCGACACTCATAACTTGTGTCAACACACTTAGACCTTGTTGTACTAACAATTGTAAAGAAGCAACTATGTGGACATCCAGGACTTAGGTCGACATTTGGAGAAGTTTTGTCGACACACAGGACTTGTGTCCACACATTCTAAAACAACAATGTCGAGAACTTGATAAAGAGCTGTGTTGACTGTTTTCTGAAGTATTTCGACACATTCTACAAAGGCAGTGTCGAGAACTGAATGAAGAGCTATGTCGACACTTTTTGAAGTTTGTCGACAACACCAAAGGAAGTGTGTCGACACCCGGGTAATTATGTCAAAACATACTTCATCTGTGTCTACACAAACTATCCTTATGTCTCGACACATTCAGCTGAATTAAATAACTCTAAGTGCCAAATCTCAAGACTGAAGACTTGACAGCTGCCAGAATTGTCAAGGACCGTTGACTTGTCAGTACTGTCAGATGTCAGTCAACTATCGGATCAGCCGGTTGCCTCTATTGATATCTATAAATAGAGCCGAGCTATCAGAGATAAATATAATAGTTAGATGGAGAGAAAATATAGAGGGAAACTAAGAAGAATTCAAAGAATTCTATATAACAAGAAGATTCTGATTCAAAATTAGAAAAATTGATAACATCTCATCAGATCTGTCAGTGTTTGCAGATTTAATTCTACAAAGAGGGAGAAGTTGGATCTACACCAACTTCTCAAGAAGATTGAACCTAGGTTCTCTCTTTCAAGAAGCTATGAATATGCCAAGTCAGGTTGAATCAGATTCATTACAACAAAGAACAAGAGAAAGCAGATCCATCAAGATCTGATCAAGATTCCCTCACCTCTCTCTCTATCTGGGTGAAGGAAGAAACATACTCTTAATCAATTTTCTATAGGATCTATTTTAGATCTGAATGTAAGAGATTTCAATCTCTGAGTTGTAAGTCTGTAATTATAAAGGCTGAGGTAGGGCTGTTTGCCTGAGGTAGGAGATTAAGTTCTCTGAGCTGTAGGCCTGGTGATAAGGGCTGAGGTAGGGCTTGATTGCCTGAGTGGTAAGAGTGTGGATTCACTCTGAGGTAGGGTTCTTGGGAAGAGCCTGAGTTGTAGCACTTATTGAAGTGTGAGCTGTAGGAACCAGTTTGGGTTCTGAGTTGTAGGATCTTTGGATCTGAGAAGGTGGAAGGAAGTTTGGCCAAATCTAGTGTACTGGTAGATAGGCGAAGGGGGAAAGTGGATGTACCCATCATTTGGGGAACTACTATAAATCTGTGTGTATGCTGTGATTGGATGATTGTATACTGTGATAGCTGTAGAATTTATAACTGCGTTGTGATTAATTTATTATCTGCCAAAGTAGAATTGGAATTGAACCTATTCACCCCCTCTAGTTGTTTAGATAATCTTGAAACCAATTCTTTCAGAGATCAAGATTTTGTAATTGCTATAAAAGTTGTTGATTTAGTTTTGTGATGAAATTCATTTCTCGCTTCTTTACTTGCGTGTATTGCAGTGATTGTTAGTTTGTGAAGTCTTGAAGAGTGCATAGATCTCCAAGGGAGAATCTGTCTAGAAAAAATGATTTCCGAGACATACTGCCCTGCGTTAGCTACCTAACGTCCCACGGTAGCTTCCAAAACTAGTTTTTCCTAAAACTAAATAATTCGAATTTTTGATAAACGACGCAAACCTTATTCACCCCCCCATCTAAGGTTGGCCACTAGATCCAATAAGTGGTATTAGAGGCAGATTATTCCAAAAACGGTTTCACCCTCGGGAATAATGACCAACCTTGATCTTTAATCTACAAGTGGGGATGAAAAGTTATACACAGAAAAATCATTCGCACCACTATTATTCTTAGGCAAAACCTATGAAGGATGGAAAATCTTGATGAGAAAATTTCATATAAGTCTAGATATAGAAGTGTGGAACGTAACATGCATCAAGCCGCAAAATAACCTAACTAAGCATGAATGTCATATAAGTGCTAAAGCTATGAATAGTTTATTTTGTGGGCTTGGTCAAGAAATCTTTAAACTCATCTACACTCTACCCACTGCATATGATATATGGAAATTTCTTGAGTCTACTTATAGTCCTCTTTCCGCAGTTGATGAGACTGGGCAATTTCTCATGGATCCGAGTGAACTAAATGGAGATCTTCTCCTAGAGAAATACATGGAAATCGCTTCACCAGAATGCGAAGTTGAAATCTCAACTAGGGCTGAGGCAACTCACAAAGAAAGCAAAGAAATTCAATGCTCCAATCTTGCCCCATCCAAAAGCACTATAAGAATGTTAAACTCCCCTCTTGTCTGCAATTTTACTTTTACACTGAATATGCTAGATCCTAGTAGACGTAGAATTAGGAAACTGAAAAGTATTAACTCAAAACTACGTCTAGAAAATAACCATTTAAGAGAAGTGTAAATGTAGAGTCTATCGCTGTTGTGCCTAATTCTCCTGAATGTTTCTTAGAAAACATCCCAGCATCTTGTATAGATCGTAATAGACTAAATAAAAAACATAGGGCCGTTGAAAAAGAGACATTCTGCAAAAGAACAAATAAAGAAACCCTGTCTAGAAGAATCACCTGTCAAAAGGGAGTGTGCTGGATGCAATGATTATAAAAATGAAATTAAGGAGATGAATGAGACCTTTGATGAATTCAGGAGTAAGTATGATGCCCATATTGAATTTGTTGTGTCCACCCTTAAAAAAAGCACAGTCACGTACAATAGAGCTAGACAGAATCTCATAATTAAAAATAAAGAATTAACTGCAAAAATCAACACGCTTAAGAAAATTATGTTTAAAAGCTCACAATACACAACTCCCAAGTTTCAAGCAAAACCCGAAGGCACGTTGAATACGAACGATCATACAATAACTAAGTCGATTAATAAGAGTAGAAAATGTCAAGCGTGTGTAGATGAAATTCTAAAATAAAAGAAGCATGCTCATTTGGAAACTCTAGTCACTCCAAAGTTTAGATCAAATGAATGTAAATTTCCTTCTAAGTATCACTACGCTATGAATCCTTACGTCTTGAAATATAATCCTAACTTAGAGAACAATATTAACAAATCTAGACCTCCAACACAATATTGTTCAGCTGAAGTTCATCACAAAAGGACTCGTAGAAATCTAAATGGGAATTTGCAACATAAACAGGAGTTTAAACCAAAGTATGAGTGGAGGCCCATAGTTAAGAATGGCAGACCTATACTACCTGATAAGGAACACTCACCAGTGACATTCCAAGGTGTATCACACAGTGTTTGGGTACCCAAGAGATCTGCCCCACCGGGTCGCACTTGGATACCTAAACCACATATACCATAACATCCACTATATGCGTGAAGTAAGTTCTAAACAAACTATATTATATCTTACTTCACGATATGTCTACTGTTTCTTTCTTCCTAGTTTTTTTTTGTAAGAATGTTTATTGCAATATGTTTTATCTTTTGTTTTTTTCGGCACGATGGGTAGTTTTTTTTTAAAAGGGCGAACGGTAAACAATCATGATAAACAGGGTGTCAACACTTAACTAATCAAGCAAAGTAAAATTGATCACATAGAGAGAATTAATCATTGATACACATATTCAACTTATTTATTTTACATCATGAAAATACAAATAAATAGCTCAGGAGACTACTCCTTAGAAGAAGTGGGCGAAATGTTGAGCTTGCTCATGATCTTCTTGATCATCTTCTTCATGCCTTTCACCTCCCTTGTTGTCTGTCTGATATCCTGGCTTTGTTCCTCCACCATACTTTAAATGTCTTAGCTGGTTTCCCTAAGGGACCCTATACGGTGTAGCGGAGGCTGTGCTACAGTCAGTCGTGCTCATGAGGTAGTAGGAATCTCACCTACTTTGTAGATCTGAGGGCAGCTATCTATAGGGTACGCCGACCAGTCGATGGCAGGGTACTTCCCCATCAGGATGCCATGGATCACACTGCCCAAAGGCAGTGTGTTAATCCACTGGCAGTCAGGGGATTTGAGGCGATAGGTATAACACATCATGGAGAGGATGACATCCGACACATTGAAGGCTTTCTCAGCCAGGATACAGTATGTCACCATTGAGAGCTGGGCCGTGATTTTCTTGGTGTCCCCGACCTTGAACATTAGAGAGTGACTTAGGACATCATGGATGATGCGGGCATTGGGAGTGAGAGTATCCACCGTAGTGATGAGATATGTACGCCCCTCCACACCATGGAGATCCTCGTTTATATCTCTCTAGTTTTGGGTGGTTCTGAAGGACTCCACAATGTCAAGGTATGGAGAGTTGGGCATCCAGACATATTTCCTCTTGAGATTCGAGTGGAGTTTCGTCACTAATTCAGTCCCGATACAGGACTGCACACCTCTACCCAGTTGCGTGTGAGCGGGATCTCTGAGATTATTGTGGAACTCCCGAGTGTGGATCGAGGAAAATGGAGCATCAGAAGAGATCACAAAGTGCACGCCTGAATTCTCCAAGTATCCATAAATATGAGCATGATGATCATCGACATCGATGAGCATTGACACACTCATTGTCTCCTCATATATAGCGAGAAAGGTCGATGTAGGCAGTCGAGAGCGTTTTGAGAAACTACAACGAGGAGGTTGGGTGCTTGATGAAGCCATAACCTAAAGAGAAAACATGAAATTATTCAGTCGAAAGGGGGGGGGAGAAAAATCGATTTCTGGATCCTACCGCGGAGTGGTAATCTGTTACCGCTGCGCGGTAGCGTGATGGTCTGCAACCCGTCTTCCTCCACCGAATTTTTCCCAAAACTCCATTTTTCACAATTTCTACTCAAAAATGGGTAGAGGATATAGATCTAAGCGCATGCAAAGTAGATCGGGGAAAACAAACAAGATTCGTGAAGGAAATTCATAAATAAAAATGGAAAATAATTGAAATCTCCCTGGATTAGATTCCAATTCTGGATGTCACAAAAAACTCAATTTTTAAGAAGATTGCTCACTTGAAAATGTCAAGGATGCGAGATCCAAGCTTACACGAGCTAGATCTGTGAAAAAGACCATGACCTGTAGCAAAAATTCACAAATAAAACGTAAAATCATCGTAAAACCACAGCTGATCGAGTCCAAAACAACTTGAAATCTACAACCTACACTTCCAAAACTCATCACACTAGAAGTTAAAGGGAAAAAGGAGAAGAGCCTATCTAGATCTTGGAAGTACCATCTAAATACTGTAGCCGGAGGAGTGAGAGCAAGCGAGCAAAAGTGATGAACTGGGTTAGAATACGACATATATATCCTGAAGCTACCGCGGCGCCGTAACTATACTGCCGGCGGTAGCACTCGTTTTCGTACTATTTCCTAACTATCAGCCTAGTATCTTCAATACTTTGTTTATATGAATGTCAACGAACGACAACACCTAGAGTTCCGAGCTCATAATAGTGTCCACACCTCTACAGGTAATCCACACGAACGGGAGAACACTTAGAATCTTGTCACACAAGATCTAGCTTGTAATAAAGTTCTCAACATCTTCACAGATTGCTAGGTCTGCTTCAGAAGAGGCGGCAACAATAAATACGAATGCCTTGGAAACAATTTCCGGCAACGTACAAGGACGGTGGACGGTCGGCTACAAGATCGGTGTTCACGACCTTGGCGGAACAGTTCCATCGGGAGGAAGAAGAAGCCGATTCGCGATTAGGTCAGAAACATATCGTCACTTATCTTCGCATAACTGGCTCGGTTTACTGTACATATTATATAAATATACTAAATACCGAGCCAACCTATAACGGCAGACTACACCGAACCGGACTTAGAGGAAATAAACCGGATGAGATAGAATTCGTCAAGTATTCACATCAATATTCGACAAATCAACACTTGATCTGATGAATCATTGAGTATTCACATCGATATTCGACGAATCAACACTTGACTCGACGAATCATTGAGTATTAACATCGATATTCGACGAATTAATACTTGACTCGACGAATCATTGAATACACACAATGCACTAAATGCCTCAACACCAGACTCATCGAATCAAAACTTGAATTGACGAATCATTGAATGAGCTCAACGCACTCAACACCAGGCTCGTTGAATCAACACTTGACTCGATGAATCATAGAGTGAACTCAACACACTCAATACCTGATTCGACAAGTCAACATTTGACTCTATGAAGACGTGGAGTGGTCCCAACATACTCAATGACATCATTCGATGAATCAACAATTGACTCGACGAATCGTCGAGTGGTCTTGACACTCTCAACACTAACTCGACGAATCAACAATTGACTCGGCGAAAGTTTTGAATGGTCTCGATGCACTCAGCACATAGCTGAGTCCAGTCCTTCACTCATTTCATGCTAGTGCTTGGTCCTTCACTCATCACATGAGTAAGACCAATGTAATCCAATCTTTCAAATTCTCCAAACATTCTTATATGCGACCCTGATAGGCTCATACTGTGTTGGTAGTGAGACTATATGCTTGATCACTTCTAGATCACAATGGTAACACCAACAGTCTCCCACATAATATTGAAAGTATCAAACAAAAGTTTCACAAACAATGAGCAACATCTAGCAATGTATCATTGCTCCCCAAGCAATAAGAGTTTAGAACTCAAAAACCATTGTGACCAATGTATCAGTGTTGTCATGTCCCTTTGTCCCTTACATCCGGATAGAACTAGAGGTATAGACTGTGTCACCCTAATAATTGTTCAATCCCAGTTTCCTGATCTAGAATGAACTTTTAGAAATTGGTGGGCCCAATGTCACATATTGTCTCAACCAGGCATAACCATGCATTTCTCAGTCCCATTCCATCAAGGGGCCCATGGATGCAACTCATGTCATATAGGAGGACAAATCCAATCTCTACTCATACGCAAACACCCAAATAATTTGTAACGTACCTAATAACCACCTTTATCATCCAACTTTCTCAAGACTGGATGTTTGATAGCATCAAAGCATGCTCTTCCTCACTCGATGAATGCTATGACTTCAGGTCAAAGGACCACAAACACCATTGCCACTTGAGCCATACATGTGACACATTCATATAACTATCCACAAAGTATTCTCATGGTGGGTCTGTCCAGTACAACATGTTCACTAACAAATACCCATGTGATGACTTGATATCACAATATCATGATCTGTGAGAACTGGTCATCAGTCAACACACATGCTAGTCTTAATGTATCATCGTCACCGTTAGCTTATAAGATGATACTTGACCAGGGACCATTTAAGAATGAATCTTCTAAAACATAGGATCTCACATTCAAGTCACCACTTGACTCCTATGAAAGCAAACATTCAAAGGACACTTATTACGTTAAATTAATATATCATAATAGAAATAAATTCACATAACAAAAGAACTTGCCAAAATAAAAAAATGAAATGTATAGTACACTCTTCATGAAATGAATTATTACAATAACCGACAAACATACAATACATAAGACTCCCACTAGGGCTGATCATTAAAGTATCGTATACCCATAGATCTAACATGACCATCATGCTTTCTCTATGCTAGAGGCTTTGTCAGTTGATCAACAATATTTTCTTCAGTCAGCATTCTACAAATGTTCACATCCCCTCGATCGACAATCTCTCAAATAAGATGGAACCGCCGAAGCATGTGCTTGGAGTGCTGATGAGATTTAGGTTTTGAAGCAAGTGCAATTGCACCATTGTTGTCACAGTAGAGAACTATGGGACCAACAATGCTAGGAACTACATCTAACTCACTGATGAATTTCCTAATCCATAGAGCCTCCTTCACTGTATTTGCTGCAGCGATACACCCGTCCTCAGTTGTAAAATCGACAACTATCTCCTGCTTGGAACTTTTCTAGCTAACAGGTCCTCCATTTAGGCAAAATATGAACCCTGGCTGAGACTTTGAGTCGTCCCTATAAGTTTGGAAGCTAGCATCCGTGTAACCCCTTGCAACGAGCTCTTCCTCTCTGCCAAATACCAAGGACATATCCTTAGTCCTTCTCAAGTTCTTTATGATATTCTTGATGGCTATCCAGTGACTATCCCCGGGATCAGAATAATACCTGCTAGTCATGCTCAAAGCAAAAGAGACATCAGGTCGAGTACATATCATTGCATGCATGATTGACCCAATTGATAAATTATATGGAATCAACTTCATGCGGTCCTTATCTTCATAAGACTTTACCATGAGAAATGGGTAAGAATCCTTTCTTGGACTCAAGCATGTTGAACCGTTTCAATACCTTATCAATGTATGTACTTTGGGTCAAACCTAACAACTTCTTCGATATATCTGTATAGATCTTAATACCAAGTATATAAGTCGCTTCACCCAAGTCTTTCATAGAAACGTAGTTCCCTAGGTTATTCTTAACAACTTGTAGGGTCTGTTTGTCATTCCCGCTTAGTAGTATGTCATCTACATATAATATCAGGAAGACAACAATGCTCCCACTAATCCTCTTATAAACACATGGTTCATCCTCGTTCTTGATAAAACCAAACTCTTTGATCTATTCATCAAAATGAAGATTCCAACTTCGAGAAGTCTATTTTAATCCATAAATGGATCTCTACAATTTGCATATTTTAGTGACTTCACCTGGAGATACAAAACTCTCAGGTTATGTCATAAACACTTCATCAAGGAGGTTTCCATTTAGGAAAGCTGTTTTGACATCCATCTAATAGATCTCGTAGTCATAATACGCAGCAATCGCAAGCAAAATTTTGATGGACTTAACCATGACAACAGGAGAAAAGGTCTCATCATATTCAATGCCATGAATTTGTCTGAAACCCTTAGCCACTAGTCACCCTTTGAATGTCTATACATTCCCATCCATATCAGTCTTCTACTTTAAGTCCCACTTGCACCATATGGGTCGTAGCCCTTCAGGTGGTTCCGCCAAGGTCCAAACTTGGTTTGCATACATGGAGTCCATTTCATATTTCATGGCCTCAAGTCACTTCTCAGAGTTCGATCCACTCATAGCCTCTTGGTAGGTTGCAGACTCATCATCATGATCCATAAGCAACACATTACCTATCCGAGACACGAGAAATCCATATCTCTCGGGCTAAAACCTTGGTCTACCAGATATATGTGGAACTTGTGTTTCTTGAGCAGGCTCTCTAGCTACAACAACTTGTAGTCCTTGCTCAGGTTACAATTCTAGTTCATTCACGGTTTGTGGTTCTTGAACTTCTTCAAGTTCTACCCTGGCAGTCTTTCTACTTAAGAAATCTTTCTCAAGAAAGACACCAGTCCTCGCGATAAAAACTTTGCCCTCACATGGTATGTAGAAATAATACCCTTTAGTTTCCTTAGGATACCCCACAAGATAACATTTATCAGACTTGGGTTCCAGCTTGTCAGGCATTTGAAATCGCACGTATGCCTCACAACCCCAAATCTTAATGAATGACATACTAGGATGCTTCCTAGTCCTTATCTTATATGGTGTCTTCAGAATCGCTTTCGTTGGAGCACGATTTTGTGTAAAAGCGGTCGTTTCTAGAGCAAAACCCCAAAAGGAAACATGCAGATCTACATGACTTATCATCAACCGTACCATATATAATAGAGTATGATTACTCTGCTCAAACACACCATTGTACTGTAGTGTTCTAGGTGGAGTGAGCTGTGATACAATACCACAATCTTTCAGATGATCACGAAACTCATGACTCAGGTATTCGCCACCTCGATCAGATCAGAGTACTTTAACCCTTTTACCAAACTGGTTCTCTACTTCGTCCTTAAACTCTTTGAACTTTTCAAAGGTTTCAGATTTGCACTTCATAAGACACACATATCCGTATATACTGAAATCATTAGTAAATGTAACAAAGCAGAAGTACCCACCTCTAGCCATAGAACTCATGAGTTCGCATACATCACTATGTACTATACCCAAGAGATCATCAACCCTCTCATTGAAACTAGTGAAAGGGACCTTAATCATCTTGCCTAACAAACAAGACTTGCATCTCTCAAATTATTCATAATCAAATGAGTCCAATAGTCCATCTTTATGGAGCTTGGATATGCATTTCTCATTTATATGGCACAAATGACAATGCCAAAGGTATGAAGGGTTCGAGTCATTTGTTTTTAGTCTTTTAGTATTTTCTATATTATAGATCTGATGGTCTAAGTTCAATATATATAAACCATAAAACATTTGGGCTATACTATAACAAACATCATTCTTAAACATAGAACAACAATTATTCTTAATAATAAAAGAAAATCCAATCATGTCCAAACATGAAATAGATATAATCTTTCTAGTTATGGAACGAACATAATACAAATTATTAAGTTCTATTACAAGCCCATTGGGCAAAGAAAGACGGTAACTCCTACGGAAACAACTACAACTCTTGCACCATTTCCAAAATGCAGGTCCACCTCTCCTATACTTAATAATCTTCTCCTTCCCAGTTCCTGTACATTTATATAAATGTAAGAACCACATCCGGTATCCAATACCCAAGATGAAGGAGCATAAAGGTTTATCTCTATAACATAGATAATTGAATCAAAAGTCATACCTCCCTTCATCTTGTGCATACCCTCATATAAGAAGGATAGTTCCTTCTCCAATGACCAGCCTTGCCATAGTGGTGGCATTTCCCTACTTTCACCAACATTTTCTTTTTCAGTGCTGAAGACTTGGGCTCAAGCGGTGACTTAGGTCCTACCTTCGTCTTCTTGAAGCCCTTGGCCTTGCCCTTGCCTTTATGCACCATCAGCATAGGGATAGTAGGATTGACCTTCTTCATATTTATTTCGACAGTTCTCAACATGCCTAGGAGCTCAGGCAGTGTCTTGTCTATTTCAATCATATTATAGCTCAAGACGAACTACTCATAACTGTTTGGCAATGATTGCAGGATCAGGTCTGTAGCCAACTCTTGGACCAGAGGAAAGCCTAGCCTCTCAAGGTTCTCTATATACCCAATCATTTTGAGTACGTGTTGGGTATTGTATCCACAGTAACCCAGATTTGATGAAGTCACCCTTGAACTAAGATGAATTAAGTTGTACTTGATGCTTTGTTTAAGTTATATGTGTGCAGGACTGTATTGCAAAGTGTAGACCAATGTCAGTCTACAATGAGTCACCAAACACAGGACCATATAATGTAATCCCTCATTGTGTGATCCATGTTGTTGACTCATGTGTAGCCTCTCTATTTGGATACACTTCATATTCAAGTACTAGAACTAATTGGAGAAAGGCTTGTTGCTGAACTCACCAAAGAAGAAGAGAATCATGTTGAAAGAATTTTACTAAGTACTTTACTCGAGTAGATCCCTACATACTCGAGTGAAATGCTTAGTCAATACTCGAGAAAGACTCTTTGTACTAGAGTAAAGGAATTAGCTCTCAAGTAGACAAAGTATAGCTCTCGAGTAGCTAAGTCAACTACTCGAGTAGATCCTTTCTCATTCTCGAGTTAACAGAATTTCTTCTCCAGAAAGTTTTCTAAGTAAATTACTCGAGCATTCATATAAGTGCTCGAGTAGTTTAGTCTTTTGTCTCGAGTTACATAAGATTGGATTTCGTGTAATTCTTCCTCCAGTAATCAAATTCATGTACTCGAGTAGTCCATCTACTACTCGAGTAGTCCAGAGTTAATACTCGAGTAACAAGATTTTCCTCCCTCAGAATTTTTCGAAGTCCATTACTCGAGTAGCTATTTCTATATACTCGAGTAGTTTATACCCTCTCGAGTAGTCCAGTTTCACTACTCGAGTAACACAGATTTCACTTTCAGAAAATATTCTAAGTCCTTGACTCGAGTAGCTTCTCTACCTCTCGAGTAGTCAATTCCTATTCACTCGAGTAGTATTTCTTGTACTCGAGTAGTTAAACTCCACATCTCGAGTAACTATTTTAGCACTCGAGTATGTCTTTGTATACTCGAGTAGTTGCTCCCTGTTTCTGGATTTTCTCTAAGTCACTTACTTGAGTCGTTTTCTTCTATTCACTCGAGTAGTCTTATAAAGTACTCGAGTAGGTTAATCTTCACTCGAGTATGTCAGTCATTCTTTTTCAGGAAATTCGTTAAATCTAGAATTTACAAAATTTTCAAACAACCTTAATGTGATTGGTTCACGTGTACGTCATTAAGACTAATTATGACCGTTATTGAAGATCTAATATAAAGTCTTGTCAGAAATCGACAAACCCTAACCAAGATTGTCAAATATTATTCTAAGGAAATCTAAATCTCTTTCTCTCTCTCTAAAAATCGGAAGCCACCGCCGCCGACCTTCATCGTGCTCATTTGGCTAGGGTTTTCGATTCCAGAAGATTCAGATTAAGGAGATTCAAAGATCGAGATCGTCGTTCAATTCTTCATCATCTTTCTGATCGTGTGAAGACAAGAAATTTCAGATCTAGCCTTTGCCGAGATTCTTCTTCAACTTCTCTGATAAAGCCACAAGGATTAAAGAAGAAGATCCAGGCCGACTATTTGCAGATCTGATAAAGTTGTATTGTTTGTATTTCTACATACTTTCAATTTCATTCTTGTAGGAGAATTCTCTCCGAGTGTAGGAGCTTTTGTCTCCGAGTTGTAGGAAGTTTTATCTTCCGAGTGTAGATCCGTTTCTTGGATCGAGATTGTAGGAACCTTGTTCCGAGGCGTAGGATTGGTTTTCAATCAGAGATAGTGGAGTAGCCGAGTGTAGTATATTGATAGATTGGTGAGGGAAAGTGGATGTACCCAAGGTTAGGGAACCACTATAAATCTTTTGTCGTCTGTGATTGTTTGGTAGATAATCGTGTGCATAGATCTTAATTTTTTATTCCACAAAAAGACGCACAACTCACCTATTCACCCCCTCTAGGTGATTTAGGTAGACAACTGAACATTTCCAATTGGTATCAGATCGAGGTTGATTAATAAAATGTTAACACCTTGATCAGATCTGACTAGTTATCTTTTGAGATCTACCAAGTATGGACAAGGCCAAAGATTTTGCGAAGCTTCCTTTGTGCACCAAGAATAATTTCCCATATTGAAAGAAAAAATCAGATATTTCATGGAAGCTGTGGATCCAAGGATCTTCATGATCGTTGAAGAAGGTCCTTACATCCCATAACCGTCTCCACAATATATCCAACTAAGAAAGTTCCAAAGAAATTAATGCATCTAGACAAAGACGAGATTGCACTTGTATCTTTATATAAGAAGGCCAAGAACATAATAGCAAGTGAAGTCGATGACTCCATGCTGCATAACTTGATCCACTACCAGTCTGCAAAGGAGATGTGGCAGTCCCTAGTCACTTTGATGGGAGCTACAAAAGAAGTTAGGGATGATAGAAGATCCCTTCTGAATCAAAAGTATGAAGCCTTTCGACAAGGAAACAAGGACACCATTGCTGACACCTTTGAAAATTTCTTCAAGATAGTTAATGGCCTAAGGGTCTATGGCTGAGTCTTCACAAATGGAGAACTAAATGATAAGTTCTTGAGATCCCTAACCAAGGAATGGGATAACATGGTCTGTGCTATCAGGGAATTTAGAAAACTAGCTGAGACAGACCCGCAGAATCTCTTCGAGAAGCTTATGTCATATGAGCTTCAACTCAACACCAGAAAGGCTGAAGAAGAGAAGAACAGGTATGCATCCAAAGAGAAGTCTGTTGCTTTAAAGGCAGACACCTCAAGGAAGTCAAAGGCTGCCTCTCCTACCCCAGCACAAGAAGTGAGTGAAGAAGAAACCTCAGAGCCAATTACCTCAGGCTCTGAGCTATCTGAAGGAGAGTTCTCTCTGCTCTCACGACAGTTCAAGAAATTCTTGAACAAAAAGAAGCAATAGAAAAGCAAGGATGCCTCCTACAGAAGATCACGTCGTGATGGTGATCGTCAAAGAAAAGGCTCAAGCAGCAACGAAAGGTATACTCCTAAACAGAACAAGCATATTTCTACTGACATCGTTTGTTATTGCTGTAATAAGCCAGGTCATGTCATTGCTGACTGCCCCCATATGAAGAAGGAGGGTGGAAGAAGAGAGGAAAAGAAGTCCTCATACAATAAGAAGAGGATAGAGAAGAGCCTGATAACCAAGAAGGGCAAAATTCTTAGTGACTACGACTCATCTGAGTCGAGTGAAGAAGAAGAAGCTTACTTTGGGCTTATGGCTCAGACAGATGACGAACAAGAGCCCCAGTTCACTGGGAAGGTAAACTCTCACACTCCTCCTTTAGAATCCGAAGCTTCTGAGTATGATCGTGAGGACAGCTCTTCTGATGATAAGTCTGAACTCATGGCCCAGTACAAGGAGGTGATCATGGCTTACGACAAATGTCGTCGAGTCGTGAAAACTCAGGCTAAAGAGATAAAGTCTCTAAAAGCTGAAGAGAGCATCTTGAGAGAGGAAGTCACTAAGACCGACTCACTCAAAGATAACCCTCAATAATGCTATTGAAGAATACAACAAGGTTCTTGAGCACCTTGACTTAAAAGAGAAAATTATCAAAGAGTTGGAAGAACAGCTCACTACTGAAAGAAACTTGTTGAAAGTTTCTCGAAGACTAAGAATGTTCTTCCATTCGTTGCTGAATTCTTAGCTAAGGCCAAGGGTGCTGGACTAGGACATGTAGAAGCTCCTAATAAATCTTCTAGGAGGAATAAAGCTCAAATAAAGAATAAGGCCGCCAAGAATGCTTTGGCCAAAGAGAAGGGGAAAGCCCCTCAAGATCAGACTTCGTTCAAGAAAGTCATATTTCCAACTAATGAGTTTGATCTTGACTCATCCCACAGTCACTTGACCAGGCCTACCTATGTAGAGCCAAAGTCTCGTTACCAAGGATGGACTCGCCCCAAAAACTTTGGTGAGAGTATCTTTAACGCACCTTATAAAGAAGTCATTCTTTATAGCTATGACCCTTCCAATCATGGTCATAACTTCAAGAAAGCACCAAAGATAAAGCCCGTTGTGGAAAAGTCAGTGAAGGAGAAGAAATCATGTGATTGCCATCATCATGAAGCTTCTTCCTCCAAGAATGCTGGTCCTGCTAGACTACAACTTCAAAAGGTCAAGCAGAAAAACATAAGGCAAAGATACAACAGGTTTGACTGTTGGTGATGTGGCAGAATTGGACACTTTGACATTGATTGCTGGTTTAATTCCAGAAATTTTGCAACTCCTCAAGTTGGTAGTATGAGAAAGACCACTCATAATGCTAATACTCGTAGGGGGAGTATTCTAACATGAGACCAAGGACCCCAACATGTTTGGGATCTTAAGGCAAACTGATTATGATTGCAGGTATGTCCAAAGGCCACCAAAACGCTTATCTGGTATTTGGACAGTGGTTGCTCTCGGCATATGACCGGGACAAGAAGCCTACTTTAGAACTATTCTCCAGTCTTGAACGGGCCAAAGGTCATCTTTGGAGGTTCAGACTGAGGAATCGCTAAAGGCTATGGTATGATCACTAACGGTAGTGTATCCTTCTCAGATGTAGCATATGTTGAAGGATTGGAACATAATCTTATAAGCATAAGACAACTCTGCGATAAATGATACATTGTTGAATTTCATGCTGATAAGTTCTTGATAAAATCCGTTGACACTATGAAAATGATTTTATCCGGCACTCGAAGCAGAAACATATTTTGTTTAAATTTCATTTGTATAGACTCTTCTACACTAGTGTGCGTTTTAGCAAAAGATAGTGCATCTCTTGGTGACTAATGACATAAGAGATTATCACATATTAATTCCAAAACTATTAATAAATTATTTTCACTGAATTTAGTACGTGATGCCCCAAATGTCAAGTACGTCAAAGATAGAACTTGTCATGCATGTGTAAAAGGCAAGCAAATAAGGGCTACCTTTAAAAGTGTTATTGCCAAAGATTCTAATAGATGTCTCCATCTACTCCATATGGACTTGTTTGGACCACTGCAAATTAGAAGTTTGGGAGGTAAGGATTATACGTTAGTAATTATTGATGATTACTCGCACTTTGCGTGAGTGTGTTTTCTGAAACACAAGTCAGATACCTTCGACATCTTTACTAATTTTGTCAGGCAAGTCCAAAATGAATATAACTGTTCCTAGTCAAAATAAGAAGTGACAATGGAACAGATTTCAAGTCTGAGAGAAGGAATAGAACAGAATTATGTGAAAGCTTGGGTATCTTTCATGAGTTTTCCTCTCCTCGTACTCCACAACAGAATAAAGTGGCTGAGAGAAGGAATAAAACACTCATAGAGGCCTGCAGGACCATGTGGAGTGATGTCTCACTTCCGGAATACTTCTGGGCTGAAGCCGTCAACACTGCATGCCACGTGCAAAATCGAGCACTCATTAACAAAAATCACGATAAGACACCTTACAAACTTCTCAAGGGCAGGAAACCAACTGTCTCATATTTTAGAATCTTTGGTTGTAAGTGCTTCGTGCTTAACAATGACAAGTATCATACTACCAAGTTTAGCAAAAAGAGTTTTGAAGGTATTTTTATAGGATACAGTAGCCATAGTAAGGCATACAGAATATTTAATAAAAAAACTCTGGTTGTAGAAGATTCAATACATGTTGTATTTGATGCGACAATCTTGCTGCAAGGCAACTCTTCTAGTGTGCTCATTGAAGATACAAGTAAAAAGTTGAAAGAGCTTAGCTTGGATGAACCGTCTGAAGAAAAAGGTGAAAAGTTCATCAAGATCACCACTCCAACCCCTATTGGAGAGGTTGATGATCAAGATGACGAAATTGTCCAAGTTGATGAAGTCACTCTAGTGATTGAAGACAATCCAGATTCAAGGACCCTAGAGCTCAGACATCTGAAGGATCACCCCATGGACCAGATCATAGGAGATCCACGCGATGGTGTCAGAACTTGTAGAGGTAGAACTAACGAGAATTTGTACTTGAGTTTTCTCTCACAGGTTGAACCAAAGAAGTTTGAGGAGGCAAACTCAGACGCATCGTGGATAATGGCGATGGAAGAAGAACTAAATCAGTTCAAGCACTACCAAGTATGGAAACTTGTTCTAAGACCCAAAGTTAAGAATGTCATTGGGACAAAATGGGTCTACAAGAACAAGATGGACGAGGATGGAACGATCGTAAAGAACAAGGCCAGACTCGTCGCAAAAGGATATCGTCAAGAAGAAGGAATCGACTTAGACCAGACATACGCACCAGTGGTAAGGTTGGAGGCCATCAGGTTATTCCTAGCATATGCTGCACTCAAAGGCTTCACTGTCTATCAGATGGACGTGAAGTCAGCCTTCCTTAATGGTGACATAAAGGAAGAGGTGTATGTAGAACAACCTCCAGGTTTCGTTGATTCTAACTTTCCCGATTATGTTTACTTATTGCATAAAGCTTTATATGGTCTAAAACAAGCTCCTCGAGCTTGGTATGAGACACTATCTAGCTTTCTACTTGAGAACAAGTTCACAAGGGGAAAGATAGATAAAAAATTATTTCTTATGGAAATAAAAAGTAAGATTTTGCTATTGCAAATCTATGCTGACGACATTATTTTTGGATCTACTGACGACAACCTCTGCAAGAAGTTTTCAAAACTTATGCAAGTGAAGTTTGAAATAAGCAGTATGGGCGAGTTGAAGTATTTCTTAGGGCTTCAAGTGAAACAATCTGAAGATGGAATTTTCATCTCACAGACTAAGTTCACCAAAGAACTAATTAAGAAATTCAGAATGAAGAACGCAACCTCGATGAGGACTCCAATGGGTTCAGCTATGTCTCTGGACAAGGATGAAAAAGTGAAACCTTTTGATGAAATCAAGTACAGAAGCATAATTAGATCCTTGCTCTACCTTACTGCCAGTAGACCTGATATAATGTTTTCAACATGTGTATGTGCTAGATTTCAGGTGAACTATAAGGAATCTCACTACGCTGCTGCAAAGCGGATTTTGAGATATCTTAATGGTACACAAAATCTTGGCTTATGGTACCAAAGAAGTAATGACAACGAGCTAATAGGATTTTCAGATGCAGATTTTACAGGTAGCAAAGATGACAGGAAAAGCACTTCCGGGACTTTCCAATTTCTTGGAAGAAGGCTTATCTTCTAGAGTCGCAAGAAGCAGAACTGTGTTGCAATCTCAACAGCTGAGTTAGAGTATATCTCTGCAAGCAGTTGTTGTGCACAACTACTATGGATAAAGAATCAATTTGAAGATTACAATATGAAGTTCCAGAACATTCTATTATTTTACGACTCTTCCAGCGCAATTACAATAGCCAACAACCCAGCCTCGCACAACTAGACAAAGCACATAGAGCTGAGGTATCATTTCATCCAGGAGCATGTGGAGCATGGGGACATAGATCTACAATATGTATCTACAAACAGGCAGATTGCAGACATTTTCACAAAGCCGCTAGATGAGACCAAGTTCTCATTCTTCAAAACAGAACTTGGAATGCTCAACAAAGAATGTTATAGAAGATGGACTCACAAGAAGGCTCGGAGATCAAGAATCAGTCAAAAGTTGGAATTCTTCAAATTTCTAATTTTTTGACTCGAGTAAGAAGCAAACTACACGAGTAAGAAAATGACCTACTCGAGTAATCCACTTGACCTACTCGAGTAATCCACTTGACCTACTCAAGTACCCTATCAGCCAATCGAGTAACCTACTCGAGTCGCAGAATGACTTACTCGAGTAATAAAGCTTCACTCGAGTACTTCAACATAACTACTCGAGTACTTCAGCACAACTACTCGAGTACTTCCAGCTGTATCTACTCGAGTACCTCCATATCTTCACTCGAGTTTTATCAAGTCTCTCGAGTATCTGACAGAATTTATTTTTCTTTGATTCAAATTTTGTTATTCGCAACCCGAGCCTTATGCCGCCACTTCTAAGGTATGCCTACATTCTTTATCTCATACTTAGACATAAACCTAGGGTTATATAAATCAGAAAGTCCAAAATAATTTTCTACACGAATTAACTTCCCTCTCTCGAGTAAGCCGACAGACGTTTCGTCTTCCGCCAAGAAGTTGCAGAGCCCGCGTCATCTTTCTCCCCGCCATTGAGTTTTCTCCTCTTTCTGGATCATGGCCTCTTCCTCGAAGATTGGAGTCGGTTCAGAACTAGTTCCCGCCGGTATCGCAGAAATTTCAGATGATTTCCGTAATCTACTAATACTCCTCGACACCGCCGGCCTCACCTTCGTTCTTAAGTATCCATGCAAAATCCTATTTCCAGACGTTGCAGAGTTCTTCTAGAATGTCAAAGTCAAGGGACATGGAGCAGTTCTGAAGTCTAGAGTCAGAGGAATCAAAATCAAACTTACCAAGACCTCTGTTTCACAACTTCTTCGACTGCCGATTGTTGATGAAGAAGATCATCCTGGTCCTGATGAATCTGACAGGAGCTGTATGTTCTGTGGAATTTCTCCAGATGAAGAATACATCAAAAGATCTCAGTTGAATCCTAAAGGAAAATTGCTAATGGATATTATAGGCAAAGTTCTCCTTTGCAAAACTAATTCCATAAGAGATATCTCTCTCTCTTTCTTTGATATCATGCAAGCAATAGTCTGCAAGAAGAAATTTTTGTCTGGGATGATGATCTTGGATAAGATAAAAGACAGTATTAAAGCTCCTTATTATGCCAGGATAATCTCTCTCCTCCTCCATGAAATTAACGCTCAGGTGTTCAACTTTTCAAAAGGGACTATTCTTCACCACATGAAGAAAGTTTCCATCTCTTCCATAAAAAAAAGGAAGTAGAAAATGCAAAACCTAGTCCAAGCTGCCAAAGCTCAAGAGCTTCCAACTATAGAGGACAGGACCCCATCAACCTCTCCAATTTAGGTTGCCAGCTCCTCTGGTGCAACTATTGAAGGGGAGCTTGCTCCTTCAGTTCCAGCAAGGATACCTACACCTCCAGCTGTTACTCCTCCTCCACCTCAGAATCTAGAAGAGATTCCATCTGAAGAACAACTTCAAGAAACCCTACTGTCAACTGAAGCTGCAATCAGTGAGATGATTGAAGAGCTGACTGCAGATGAACCCCTTTCCCCTCTTCCAAAAGTATCAAATACTGAAGTTCCAAAGTCATCCACTCCAGTGAAATCTCCATCACATACTCCATCTCCCCACCAGTCTCCTGCTACACACCAAGAGCAAGATGACACCATCTTCATTTCTGATGAGCAAACTCCTGAACCAGCTGATGAGCAAGATGATATCAATTCAGAGAGTTTATGCGAGTTACTCTCTTGGTGGACAAGATCCATATTTCACCAAGACTATGAGTCAGCTTTGGATTTTCTCTCACAATGTAGTTATTTAGGTTGGCAATGCTTGTCAATTGCATCATCATGCAACTCCTATATGGTTGGTAAATAACTCCTTATTCGCATCCATCATATGGTGCATGCCAATCCTGTGCCTCTGGGCACTCAACCTTTGAGGTCACCCAGTTAAGTTTGACCCGATGTCGACAGTGGAATATCCCAATTATCCGCTCGCACCCTCACCAAGATAGATTAATGTACCTTGCTTTGGCAAGCCCACACTTCATTGATCGAGGCAGGAGGAGTGTCATCCATCGGAAGACATCCGAATACTTAATATTATATAAGGGATTTTTGAGATAATTGATTAATATTTAATCATGGTTAACAATTAACTGATGTGCACATCAACCAAATAAAATTACATCATTCATAATCCAAATGCATCCCAGATGTGCACAATAAAATCAACAACACTTCACGAAGCGGGCTAAATCTGAACATCTAGAACCCTTCTAAATCTTCAGATTTACATGCACTGGACATGAGCAACAAGCTTAGGTTTGATAAGCTAGACTCCAAGCTAGATTCTTGGTTTGTCCAGGTTGGAAAAACTATTGTTCATGCGATGGCCTGGCTCAAAAGTAATCTGGATGTTCTTATGAATGTTTATAAGAATACAATGATCATGATTGATGCTCATAATAGATAAATGGATCATTTTGACGATACGATGGATTCTTATGCCAATGTTATAATTGTTGAAGTCAGAAAGGGGAAGGATGCCCTGAAAGCTAAGGTAGATGCTGTTGAGGCTGCGATGGTTGGAAACTTCAAAGGAGTCAATGAGTATAGTTATGAAAACTTCTCTTGGCTAAATAATGAGATTTTTGGCAGACCAGGTCAAGTTGATGTAAGTTTTCCAGTACCTGTTGGGCCTACACTAGTAGATATTGAAGTTCATCCTGCTTAGGATTACTCGCAATACTGGATAGACACTCAGGATTTTTCACATGACAAACCTGCTGCTGCTGCTGATATTCAAGATGCTCGAGTGGTCGAAGACATTCCTTCACACAAAAGAAGAAAATATGGTGAAGGCTAAAAGTGAGTTGTTAGATCAGAAATACTCTAGAGGGTGGGGGGGGGGGTGAATAGAGTATTCTTAATTCCTAAAAAATCTTTACAGCATTTACTATAATTTAAGAAGTGCAAAAGAAAACTAACTAAATATAAACTGCAGTCCTAATAATCATAGCCATAACAAAAACACAAAAGAAATGGGCATCCAGACAACACGAGAATTTATAATGGTTCCCCAACATGGGTACATCCACTCTTCTACCACCTGGGTAGGAATCCACTAAGATTTTTGATCAGGTGCCTGACACTAATGAGCTTTTGATCAGGTACTCAAAAACCAACCCAAGTATTTTGGAAGGAGACTTGTGAACCAGAATAATTTTGAAGGGAATTAAAACCCTGTACAGAGCTGGGGATGTGAGAGTGATGAAAGTCTTCTTTTCTCAATCACAATGAGAAGACTATGTGGATTCAGTGATGTTGTCAAAGCTCCCCCTGAGATGTAAAAGGGTTCGGGCTGGGAAGCTTTGCACAGGGTGAGTAGGCCTTCAATAGTACAGCCTTGATCAGCAGCTGTTCAGGAACTTCTTTGACAGATAGTGATGTAGTTGTCCTTTGAAGTATCCTGGAGTGTTGAAGACAGAAGTCTCTTGATTTTGATTAGGTGTTCTTCTTATTCAGATAACTGATGATCTTCAGGAATATGGCTTCTTGTTGTATCAGAATTCTATGTTGACAGATAATAATGAATCTCTTGTTTCAGATTGACTATTTTCTGTATATGTTTTCTCTCTATGTTGTGTATCTTGTTCTATCTGTCTGTCTATCTCTTTGCCTGTCTACAGGAAGAAGAGAGAAAATCCCTTTTATATTTCCTGTCAAAAATGGTCTTTTGAAATTTTGAAATCTTCTGCAATCAATGCTGACGGTCTTGAGAATAAACGACATTGAATTATTTCCCCAACTGTACCATGGAAAAGCGGCAGGCAATAATGCTGGAGAAGACCTTAATCAATGCTCTGTCTAACGGTTATATTCTAGAGAATATTTGAGCATTAATTACTCAGGAATTAATGCAGTAAGAAGGGGATAGAAGGATGGAAAATAACTAAGTCTGGATTCGTCGAACTGATAACAGAAATCGTCGAGCTGAGTTCACAGTTCGTCGAGCTGAGTTGCTGAGTTCGTCGACCAGATGATTTTTGTTCGTCGAGCTGAGTTCCAAGATCGTCGAGCTGAGAGCAGAACTATATTCTCTAGAAACTTTGCCTTTTCTGTGTATGGAGTTCGTCGAACTGATATCTGGTTTCGTCGACTGAAGTTCAGCAAAATATTTCTGGACTTAGAATAACTTCAGATGCTTCTGGATGAAGGTGTTGAAGTGAAGTATTCAGAATTCGTCGACCTAAGAATTGGTTTCGTCGAGCTGAGGACCACTTAACTGCTGCTGGATAACTCTAGCTATTGTGGTCACAGTTCGTCGAGCTGAGAATCAAGTTCGTCAACCAAAGTCTGACTCTGGACTTAGAATAAAGAGATGTTTTCTGATCTTGAAGTGTTGAAGTATAGTGTCCAAAGTTCATCGACCTGAGTACCAAGTTCGTCGAGCTCAGCTCAGAGAATTTACTCTGAGATCGTTGAGCTGAGCACGACTATCATTGGCTTGAGTTTGATGAACGTCGAACTCATTTTACTTGGTCTTTAGAAAAACTCTAAGTCTTGAGTCTCTGACAGTCTTGTTGATAGCTAGTCCATGTGATGTTGATTCTAAGAACTTGACCTAGACTCTAGGACACAACCATGACCCTGGCTATGCATTGCGGGTCATAAGATCCTAAGTTAGTGAACCTAGGCCAAATCAAACTAGGGATCCAACAATCTCCCCCTATTTGGGTTGAGGTCACTAATTACAAACTCATACTCAAACTGAAAATAAACAAAGCAGAAAAAGCATATATCTGGCAGAGATCAATAACACATGCAGCAGATATATATATATACATTAGCTTTGTTTAGAATATAGAGCAGTTATAGATAATTGTAGAAAATAAAAGAGTTCAAAATTTACTTCTTCTGTTTCTTTTTCTTTGGCATTTCTTGCTTGCTCTTCTCTTTAGGATTTGTAAACACAATCTCTCTATTTGGATCTGAAGCTTGCACTTTTGTCATGGTCATATCAACAACCCCTATAATCTTCAAAGATGTGGCTCTGGGGACAACTGCTTCTGGGTGCAACTTCATGTAGTCATCAATATTGAAAAACTTATTTGCTTTCTCAAACCTCTTAAGCTCTTCTTTCCTGTACTTAGACATTGTGGAATACCCAAAAGGGTCATTTCCTTCAGCGTTGGCCTTGTTAATCATAGAAAGTCCTACAAGTTCTTGGAACCTGGCCATTCTAGCTGTATTAGCTGTTTCAGGATCTTCAAAAGGAACAGGAGGAGAATTTGGTCTTTTAGGACTTTCAGCTTTCTGATCTGCAGGGGATGATAACTGTTGTTGATGATGTTGCTGTGGTTGATGCTGCTGCTGTGGTTGATGCTGAAATTGATGTTGCTTGCCTAAAGAGTAATGCCTATGCTGGCTGCTTCCAGAAGAAGATCTCCCTTGATGTCTCTGATATGTTTGGAATTCGGTAGATCTTTGGGAAGTTGTGCCTGAAGCACCAGCAGCTGGAGGAGGAGGAGGAGGTGGATCATTTCTGTATTTCTGAGATGAAGGAGGATAGTATCTTCTGCTTCTCTTCCTCTCTTTCTGTTTTTTTTTTGGATAACCACATCCAAGATGGCATCCCTTTGTATGGAGTTGTGTTCTGGAGGATATAATATGGAGTGTCATCGTTTGGATTTGGCTTTGGAGCAGGAGGAGGAGGAGCTTTTCGTTTCTTGGAAACTGGCTTCCTCTTGGGCTCATCATCAG
The DNA here is from genome assembly GCA_039583875.1 of Platanthera guangdongensis. Taxonomy (NCBI): domain Eukaryota; kingdom Viridiplantae; phylum Streptophyta; class Magnoliopsida; order Asparagales; family Orchidaceae; genus Platanthera; species Platanthera guangdongensis. Next base: position 12,703,050 of record CM077149.1, read on the forward strand.
AATCATCATCCTCATCCTCCTCATCGTCATCAGATCTCTGAGGGTTATCATATAAATCATTTTAAGCTTTTAGAGCCTCAACATAAATGATAGGATTTTCAGGTAGAGAGGGAGCTGGAGCAGGAATATCAACAGGAGCTGGAAGAGAAGCCACAAGAGAAGCTGGAGAGCTGATTCTGACAGTGCTTTTAGCAACTGCCTTTTCCTCTTCTTCAATGTCAGCCAAGATCAAGTCATCCAGATCTGGCATTGGAGAGTCATCCATGATAAAAATAGGTGCAAAAGAAATTGATGGAGAAGATGGAATGACTATTAGTTCTGGAACAACAAAGCTGTCACTGAGTTGCTTAGCAACTTTTGGACTAATAGGAGAAGTATAGGGGACAATAGCCAAGGATGGCTTAGTATACTATGCTGGAGGAAATCTCAAATATGCAGTATCAAAAATGCTCAACAAATTAACTATATCTACCGTGGGATTTAAAATGAAATCACCAGTAGTAATAATGTCCTCAGTAACTGACTCTTCTATATCCATGTTTGTATCAAGAAAATTAATGAAATCAAGTAAATTTGTATCATCTGCTGTTGCTGCTGCCTCTGCATCTGCTAGAGCTGGAGGTTTTGCTGCTGGAACTGCTGTTGCTGCTCGAGCTGCTGCAGCTTCTTCATCAAGCATCTCCCCCTGCCTGGTTTCAGTAAAAACTGGAGCCAGGCCCCTGAATGAAAAGGCGGTAGCAGTGAAGGTAGAGAGTTGAGCAGAAAGAGTGGAGATAGAAGTAGCAAGAGGTGTAATGGCCTCTGCTAAAAGTTATTTGAGTAGAGGAGTGATGAGAGTAATTAAAGAGATGGTGGAGGGATCCAGAGGTGGAGTGGCAGATGGTTCAGTAGAATGTTGGGTGGAGATATTTGGAGGGATGGTAGATGTTGGAGATGATAGAGGAGGGACATCTTGCATGTGGACATCCTGAGGAGGAGGAGAATTGGGAGGAGATGTCAGGAGATTGAAGGATGGTATGGAGGATAAGTGTTATGGAAGAGGAGATGAAGGTGGTGTTGGATCTGGTATAACATTGGGGGATAGGGGTGATTGAGGTGGAGTGGGTTGATGGTATTCCTGAATAGGAGATGAGGGGATGTTGGTAAGATACAGGGGTGGAGAGGTTGCAGAAGATGTAACTGTAGTAGGTATATGAACTTGTTGGAGTTGTTGTTGGAGTTATGGATGTGGTTGAAGAGAGGGAGTATGAACTTTGGAGGGTGATTGTTGTTGAGTTGCTGGAAGGGATGGAGGTGTGGGGATGATCTCTATAGCAGGGTGGGGAGTGGCTCTAACAGCCCTTGTGCTTTCAGAAGCTGGGGTGGAAGAGGTTGAAGCCTTGAATGGCTTAGTTATGGTCCTATCCCACCTGCCAAACAAGCCACAGGTGAGCCTTTTGCTGGCATTTATGAATATGGTCTTTGAGACTAGGGATTCAACAACCTTCTCATTCAGGAAGATCCCCAGGATCCTTCCAAAGCAAACTTCTTTCTTATTATTCTTTTTCCTTATTAGATCAAAGATGATCTGTGCCCAATCCACTTTCTTCTTATTGACCACTGCACACATGACCAAGAATTGATGCCTGGTGATGTAGTCATGGGCAGTGTGCTTGCCTAGCAAGACTTTTCCCACTATATCTGCCAGAAACTTATATTCTGCAGATTGTTGCTTCTTCAACAGCTTATTTGGGTTATCTCCAGCATAACCCATCAAACTTAACATCATATCATATTCTACAGTATCTATATCCAGTTCTTCTTCTCCATTTATCAAATCAAAAATTTCAGTCAAAACTACGGGAGTTAAAGAAACGACATTACCCGCGATTGTTCCTGTTATGGTGTTTTCCTCTAATGTAGATGAAGTATAGACCCATTCTCTAATTTCTGTTCCAGCCAGCTTTATTCTTGTTGTCATCAGGTTTTTCAAATTCTGTTCTTCTAGTAGAGTCAGAATGTTCAGAAAAATTGGATCAGAGTGTTGAAATGAGTCGAAGTCGACATCAAATCCGGTGTCAAACTTCACAGCAGCTAGGGCTCCTGCTTGAATCACCATGAAATCACCTGCAAAAGAGAGAAACGACAATCAAGTGAAAAGGGAACAGAAAGCGCGGGACGAAGGTCGAAGAAAACCTAGTTATACGATTTTATTGAATATGAATCGGCAAACTCCGTTCCACGAAAATTAAGAAATTCTTAGACCTGAGATCGATGAAATAATTGATAGTGAAATAATTCGTCGATCTCAGCTGGAAGAGTTGAAGACATTTCGTCGAGCTCCGTTAGATGAAAGTTTTCTAAAGCGGATTCGTCGATCTCCGTTCGACGAAAACAACTTCACTCATAGAGAGTTCGTCGACCTTCGTTCGACGAATATCTCCCGAACTTTCCCTAGTTCGTCGAGCTCTATTAGACAAACTCTGGAAAATTCGTCGAGTGCAGATAGAAACTAAACCAAATCTTCTCCATTAATCATTCCAAGCTCATTTATAAAGAATATGTGATTTCTCTCATCAAGAGGTTTGGTGAATATATTAGCTCTTTGTAAATCAGTGTAAATATAGACAAGATTAATTTTGTTTTTGTCTACACACTCTCTAATGAAGTGATGCCTAATGCCTATATGCTTAGTCCAACTGTGATGGACTGGATTTTGTGTTATTGCTATAGCACTTGTGTTATCCCAAAAGAGAGTTGAATTATTTAAGTTGAGACCATAGTCTAGGAGTTGGTTTTGGATCCACAGCATCTGAGAACAACAACTACATGCTGTAATATATTCTGCTTTAGCAGTTGAGGTGGATACAGAAGACTATTTCTTGCAAAACCAAGATACTAATCTCATACCAAGGAACTGACTAGTCCCTGAGGTGCTTTTTCTATCAACACTGCATCCAACAAAGTCAGCATCTGAAAATCCAGTTAAATCAAATTCTGACTCTGCAGGATACCATAGGCCTAGACTAGGACAACCCTTTATATATCTCAAAATTCTTTTTAAGAAAATTAGATGAATTCTTTTGAGTTCATTTGGAACCTAGCACAAAGGCATGTGGCAAACATAATATCAGGCCTACTTGCTGTAAGATATAGTAGGGACCCAACAATGCCCGTATATAATTTCTAGTCCATAAGTTTCCCATGTGGATCAGAGTCTACTATAACATTTGTACCCATGGGTGTTTTCTTTGCTGAGGCATCAGCCATCCCAAACTTTTTGATAAGCTTTTTTGCATATTTGGCTTGGGAGATGAAGATGCCATCAGGGAGCTTCTTCACTTGAAGACCAAGGAAGTAGGAAAGCTCACCCATGCTACTCATTTCAAATTTTGAATGCATGAGGTCAGAGAACCTCTTACATAATTTGGAATCAGTAGACTCAAATATGATGTCATCCACATATATTTGCACTAACAATATTTGATCCTTATGATGTCTAGTGAAAAGTGTTCTATCTACAATGCCTCTAATGAATTTATGCTCTATCAAAAAACTAGCTAGGGTCTCATACCAAGCTCTTGGAGCTTGCTTGAGAACATAAAGAGCTTTATGCAATTTGAAAACATGATAAGGGTGACTTGGAGAGACAAAACCCGGAGGTTGTTCAACATAAACATCTTATTTAAGTACTCCATTGAGGAATGCACTCTTCACATCCATCTGATACACCTTGAATCTCTTGTAGGCTGCATAGGCCAGGAATATTCTGATTGCCTCTAACCTTGCCACAGGTTCAAAGGTTTGGTCATAATCTATTCCTTCCTCTTGCCTGTATCCTTGAGCAACAAGCCTAGCCTTATTTCTCATAATTACTCCTTGGGCATCCAGCTTATTTCTGAAAACCCATTTGGTTATAATGACTGGATAGTCTTGGGGTCTTGGAATCAAATCCCAAACTCTATATCTCTCAAATTGATTTAATTCCTCCTGCATTGCAATGATCTAGTGGAGATCTTGCTCTGCATCATGGATGGATAGATGTTCAACCTGAGAGAGAAAACATGCATGCATCACATCTTGATTGAGTTGATGCCTTATTTGTACACCTACTGATATGTCTCCAATCACTTGAGATCTGGGGTGATCCCTAAGTGTGACTAAATCAGTGGGTGGAGTTGGTTGTGCAACAGCATCTTGGATTAATTCCTCTTGTGGAATTGTGTTTGCTGTTGGAGGAAGTTCAATTCCTTCAACGCTTTCATCTTCACTCTCTTCATTAACTTGTGGAGAAGGATGTGTTGGAACCATTTGAGTAAGGTTTAGTTCATCCAATCTCTCACACAAGTGAGGTACCTGCAAAGGGCTATTGGTAGAAATATCTTTCTCCTTGCAAGACATGTTAGTTTCATCAAAATAAACATGAATGGACTCTTCAATTTTTAATGATGATTTATTAAAAACCATATAAGCTTTGCTTACTTGGGAATATCCTAAAAAAATTCCCTCTTCAGCCTTAGCCTCAAACTTTCTAATGTATCTTTTGTTGTTGTTGTGAATATAATAAATACATCCAAATACTTTAAAATAATTGATTTTAGGTTTCTTCCCTTTAAGTAATTCATAGGGAGTCCTATTATTTAGTTTATGAATTAAACTCCTGTTCAGGGCATAATTTCTGTGCTCACAGACTCTGCCCAAAAGGTTAGGGGCATGTAAGCATTTGCAAGCAATGTACCTACAGCTTCAATGAGTGTCCTATTTTTTCCTTTCAGCTACCCCATTTTGTTGAGGAGTTCTAGGAGCTGAGAAGCAATGCCTGATACCTTCCTTCTCACAGAACTCATGCATAAGAAGAGACTCAAACTCTGTGCCATGATCACTTCTGATCAATACAACATGAGTAGAGAACTCAATCTGTATGGTCCTGAGAAAATCTGTAAGAACCTTGAATGTATCTGACTTTGTTCTCAAAAAGAATACCCAACTGAACCTAGAGAAGTCATCCACAATAACCAAGGTGTAGGATTTCCCTCCTAGGCTTTGTACTGCAATGGGTCCAAATAGATCCAAGTGTAGCAGGTACAAGATCCTAGGTGAATCACTCTCATTAATTGATTTGAAACTAGTTTTAGTTTGCTTGCCTAGTTGACAAGCCTTGCAGAGACCTTCCTTCTTATAGGGAATTGTGTTTGCTGTTGGAGGAAGTTCAATTCCTTCAATGCTTTCATCTTCACTCTCTTCATTAACTTATGGAGAAGGATGTGTTGGAACCTTTTGGGTAAGGTTTAGTTCATGCAACCTCTCACACAAGTGAGGTGCCTACAAAGGGCTATTGGTAGAAATCTCTTTCTCCTTGCAAGACATGTTAGTTTCGTCAAAAGAAACATGAATGGACTCTTCAATTTTTAGAGATTATTTGTTAAAAACACTATAGGCTTTGCTTACTTGGGAATATCCTAGAAAAATTCCCTCTTCAGCCTTAGCCTCAAACTTTCTAATATATCTTTTGTTGTTATTTTGAATATAACATATACAGCCAAATACTTTAAAATAGTTGATTTTAGATTTCTTCCCTTTAAGTAATTCATAGGGAGTCCTATTTTTTAGTTTGTGAATTAAACTCATGTTCAGGACATAATTTGCTGTGCTCACAGCCTCTGCCCAAAAGGTTAGGGGCATGTAAGCATCTACAAGCAATGTACCTGCAGCTTCAATGAGTGTCCTATTTTTCCTTTTAGCTACCCCATTTTTTGAGGAGTTCTAGGAGCTGAGAAGCAATGCCTGATACCTTCCTTCTCACAGAACTCATGCATAAGAAGAGACTCAAACTCTGTGCCATGATCACTTCTGATCAATGCAACATGAGTAGAGAACTCAATATATATGGTCCTGAGAAAATTTGTAAGAACCTTGAAGGTATCTGACTTAGATCTCAGAAAGGATACCCAAGTGAACCGGGAGAAGTCATCCACAATAATTAAGATGTAGGATTTCCCTCCTAGGCTTTGTACAACAATGGGTCCAAAGAGATCCATATGTAGCAAATACAAAATCTTAGGTGAATCACTTTTATTTACAGATTTAAAACTAGATTTAGTTTGCTTGCCTAGTTGACAAGACCTGCAGAGACCTTCCTTCTTGTAGGGACCAGAAGGTAGACCTCTAACAAGGTTGTCTTTAGATAGCCTAGCAATGTTTTTCATATTAACATGACCTAGTCTTTTATGTCATAAATCATTCTGGTTACTAATTAAGTTAAGTAAGCAGATATCAGAATTGGCAGATAGAAAATCAACTAAGTAAATGTTTCCTTGTCTATTTCCAATTAAAACTGTTTGGTTTTCTTTATTAGCAATAGTATAAGAAGATGAATTGAAATGTACCTGATAACCTTCATCACATAACTGACTTATGGAGATGAGGTTATGCTTGAGTCCTCTGACATATGTTACTTTCTTGAAAGTAACAGCTCCAATCTTCACTTCTCCAAAACCTTCTGACTGGCCACATTTGGAATCCCTAAAGATAACCTTTGGCCCCAACTTGGACTTATAGTTGGATAGATTGTCCTTGCTGCCTGTCATATGTTTGGAGCAACCGCTGTCCATGTACCATGTTTGATTATTTGCTGGACAGCTATTCACCTACAATGAAAACAGTTAAATGTTCTTGACCCAGGTTACCTTGGGTCCTTTGCTTTCCTGGTATGAAAAGCTGGAAATAACAGAATATTCTGGTTGGGATTTCTATCCTAGAGGGTGATATCTCCTAGGTGGTATGACCTAATCAGCTACTGGATTAAAAGCTTTCCTGGAATTATTTAAGTTTTTGTTATAATTAAAGTTTTGGTTAAGTCTTTCTGGGTTCGACGAATTTCTGTGAGTTCGTTGACCAGAGTTCGATGAATTGGGTTGAGATCGTTGATCTCTGCCCAGAGAATGAACATATTCATTTTCTGTGCCCCACGTTTGTCGACCTCTGCTCGACGAACCATACAGAGTTCGTCGATCACAGTTGGACGAATAATTATAACTATAGTTTTCGTTCAGAGTTCGTCTATCTGGGTTCGACGACCTGGCTGCATTTCATCGATCTAAGTTCGACGAATTCTGCTGAACCTTGTTTTTACTTGAGGTTTTCTGACCTATTGATATGGGAATATTTTCCATTGTTTGTTTATTATTTAATTTTTCTTTCCCCTTAGCAGAGACAAATTTTATTGGGGTTGTCAAAATATTTTTCTTGAGAATAGGGGGCAAACTTGATGAAGCACCCAAGCCTAGTTTACCATTAAGTCTGGCATTAACAGTGCTTGTGATGTCCATCAGCTCGAGGCTTCTTGCATTAAGAGTTTTCTCAAGTTGTTTAGACTCACAAAACTCAGTCTGTAACATTATTATTTGTTCATTAGCTAATGTTAATTCATCTTTTAACCTATTGTTTTCAGAGTTGACATTTTCTAAAATTCCTACTTTCTCCCTAAGAGTTTTAATCTCCTTTTCTAAATTAATCAAATCTATACACATTATTTTAAATTCAAATTTAAAGGAAACAGAACTGTAATCAAAAGAAGACAATACCTTGTCAGCTTCAGAATCTGAAACTGCTTCATTGTCTGAGTCCTCTTCTTCTGAATGGCTCCTGGAAGCAAAAATTGCCATGAGGCAAACCTCCTTGGCCCTTGCCTCTTCCTCATGTTCACTGGAGCTGGAAGATGTTGATTCTTTTTTAGTCTCACTCCAGGTTTCAACCATAAAACCTTTCTCATTCTTCTTGTATTTGATGGAAGAAGGTCTGTTGTTGTGCTGTCTCCTGGTATCCTTTTCTCTTCTCTTTTCTTTCTTCTGATTCTCTGGACACTCAGAGATGAAATGTCCAGATTTACTGCATGCAAAACACACCACTTCTTTAGTTAGTGTCTTGTCATACCTTAGTTTGTCATCTTGCCTTGATGACTTCGTCCTAAAATCCTTTCTTACCATCTTATAGAATCTTTTGGCAAAGAGACTCATCAGTTCCTCATTTGTTGAAGGAGTCTCTGTCTCTTCAGCTACCTTGAAAGCAATGCTATGCTCTTTTCTTGCTGGAGGGGGTGTTCTTTGCTCAGCTGCCTCGCTGGATTTAATCAGCTGTTCATAGGAATTTAGTTTGCCTAATAGAGATTCAGTGGATATCTCATTTAGGCTTCTAGACTCCTTGATGGGCCAGATCCTTGAATCTCATAAGCTTGGGAAGCATATAAGGATCTTGTCATTTACTTCAGTCAAGGTGATTTCTTTATCTAAGGTCCTTAGCTCACTGATGATGGAGCTAAGCCTGTTGTACATCACTTCAACTTTTCTACTTCATCCTTTTTGAAGTTTTCATATTGTGTGATGAGGTTTGATCTTCTATCTTTCCTCTCATTTGCTGAGCCAGCAACCATTTGGTTGAGTGAATCCCAGATTACTTTTGCAAGGTGTACTCAGCCACCTTTTGAAAAATGTCATCAGACATTGTTTGTGCCAGTATGTTCATTGCCTTGGCATCATCAATCTTTTCTTTCTTCTGGGCCTCAGTCCACTCAGGTGGTGGAACTGCAATAGTGCTTGAAGATGTTGCTGTAGAGGTAGATGGCTGTGGGGGACCTGTCAAGATGGAGTTGTAGATATCTTCATCAATAGAATTCATGTACAACTTAATTGTTGCCTTCCAGATGGCAAACTTATTCAGATTACACACTGGAGGTCTGGTGCTTGCATAGTCCTTGTTCTGTGACATAACTTTGTATGTAAATCTAAATGGAAATAAAAATAAAATTTAGATCTAACAAAGGATCTTTGGTTCAAGGGTTAGCTTGTACAACCAAAGGAACCTCCTTTGATACCAATTGAAAGTGAGCTGTTAGATCAGAAATACTCTAGGGGGGTGAATAGAGTATTCTTAATTCCTAAAAAATCTTTACAGCATTTGCTGTAATTTAAGCAGTGCAGAATAAAACTAACTAAATATAAAATACAGTCCTAATAATCACAGCCATAGCAAGAACACAAAAGAAATGGGCATCCAGACAACACAAAAATTTATAATGGTTCCCCAACCTGGGTGCATCCACTCTTCTACCATCCTGGTAGGAATCCACTCAGATTTTTGATCAGGTGTCTGGCACCAATGAGCTTTTGATCAGGTGCTCAAAAACCAACCCAAGTATTTTGGAAGGAGACTTGTGAACCAGAATAATTTTAAAGGGAATTAAAACCCTGTACAGAGGTGGGGATGAGAGAGTGATGAAAGTCTTCTTTTCTCAATCACAATGAGAAAACTATGTGGATTCAGTGATGTTGTCAAAGCTCCCCCCTGAGATGTAAAAGGGTTCAGGCTGGGAAGCTTTGCACAGGGTGAGTAGGCCTTCAATAGTACAGCCTTGATCAGCAGCTGTTCAGGAACTTCTTTGACAGATAGTGATGTAGTTTTCCTTTGAAGTATCCTGGAGTATTGAAGACAGAAGACTCTTGATTTTGATTAGGAGTTATTCTTCTTCAGATAGCTGATGATCTTCAGGAATATGTCTTCTTGTTGTATCAGAATTCTATGTTGACAGACAGTAATGAATCTCTTGTTTCATACTGACTATTTTCTGTATATATCGTCTCTCTGTGTTGTGTATCTTGTTCTATCTGTCTGCCTATCTCTTTGCCTGTCTATAGGAAGAAGAGAGAAAATCTCTTTTATATTTCCTATCAAAAATGGTCTTTTGAAATTTTGAAATATTCTGCAATCAATGCTGACGGTCTTGAGAATAAACGACATTGAATTATTTCCCCAACTGTCCCATGGAAAAATGGCAGGCAATAATCCTGGAGAATACCTTAATCAATGCTCTGTCTAACAGTTATATTGCAGAGAATATTTGAGCATTAATTACTCAGGAATTATTGTAGTAAAAAGGGGACAAAAGGATGGAAAATAACTAAGTCTGGATTCGTCGAACTAATAACAGAAATCGTCGAGCTGAGTTCACAGTTCGTCGAGCTAAGTTGCTGAGTTCGTCGACCAGATGACTTTTGTTCGTCGAGTTGAGTTCCAAGATCGTCGAGCTGAAAGCAGAACTATATTCTCTAAAAACTTTGCCTTTTCTGTGTATGGGGTTCGTCGAACTGATATCTGGTTTCGTCGACTGAATTTCAACAAAATATTTCTGGACTTAGAATAACTTCAGATGCTTCTAGATGAAGGTGTTGAAGTGAAGTATCCAGAATTCATCGACCTAAGAATTGGTTTTGTCAAGCTGAGGACCACTTAACTACTGCTGGATAACTCTAGCTATTGTGGTCACAGTTCGTCGAGCTGAGAATCAAGTTCGTCGACCAAAGTCTGACTCTGGACTTAGAATAAAGAGATGTTTTCTGATCTTGAAGTGTTAAAGTATAGTGTCCAAAGTTCGTCGACCTGAGTACCAAGTTCGTCGAGCTCAGCTCAGAGAATTTAATCTGAGATCGTCGGGTTGAGCACGACTATCATCGACCTGAGTTCGACGAATGTTGAACTCATTTTACTTGGTCTTTAGAAAAACTCTAAGTCTTGAGTCTCTGACAGTCTAGTTGATAGCTGGTCCATGTGATGTTGATTCTAAGGACTTGGCCTAGACTCTAGGACACAACCATGACCCTGGCTATACATTGTGGGTCATAAGATCCTAAGTTAGTGAACCTAGCCCAAATCAAACTAGGGATCCAACAAAGGCCTATTTGCTGTGAGATCAGAGCCTGCCAGAGAAATTGCAAACCGAGAAATGGCTGAGGTTTGGAGTCCGATTTCTAGAGGCATCTTCTTAGACTCATTCACAATGGTTGACATTGTAGGTGAAAGCAGGTAGAACCACTATGACCGAGAGGAGTGGCAGAAGTGTGGTGGCTAGTGCAAAGAGAAGAATTCATTTCAGGAACCATAGACATTATGATCCAACGACACCACCAGCTCTACCGAGATATTATCCGAAGCCCAAGACTTATTTTGTAAGATAATGTCAGAAGAGCAAGGGCAGACAGGGCTGATGATCTTATGTTTTGGCTTATATGTGTGGATGTTGGTTTCCCCAACAAAACTCTCATTGATATGTATATATATAATTTAAATGTTTGATTGGGATTGTTTGTTTATTTTTATTTTCAATTTTACATATCTTTTCAGTTTCATGCTTTATTATTATTATGCAATTCACCTTAGCTATAGGGTTCTGGCTTCCTCAAATAGGGGGAGATCGTTGGGTATTGTATACATAATAACCCTGATTTGAAGAAGGGTCCCACTAAGCTAAGATGAATTGAGTTGTACTTGATGTTGCATCATTAGTTATGTACTTGCATGACTACATTGCTAAGTACACACCAATGTCAGATTACAACGGGTCAGTAAACACAAGACTACACAATGTAATCCTTCATTGTGTAGGCCAACGTATTGACTCACGTGTAATCTCTCTATTGGGGAATACTTTCATTCCAAGTACAACAGAAGGATCAAAGAAGGTCAAGCGACTATAATCAGAAGAACAAAAATTTTACCCTAGTAAAATTCGTCGAGTATTGTAAAGGATATTCGTCGAATTCGTCGAGTATAGTCATCGATACTAGTCGATTTCATCGTATATACTTACTGGCACTCGTCAAAGTCATCATATGTACTTGGGGTAAAATCTATGGATGTTGGAAAATTGGTTAAGTAAAATTCGTCGAGTATCCCCGTGTATACACGTCGAATTCGTCGAATGTATCTAACAATACTCGCTGAATTTGTCGAATATACATGTCGATACACGCCGAATTCATCGAGTCATTTTGACTTTACTTATCTGGATTTTTTAACCTCCCTCTGATACCAAAAAGAAAGGAGTTGGAACAAGTTAAATTTCTCCAAGTACTTTTTGTCGAGAATCTTTGCAGTTCGGCAAGTATACTCAACCATACTTGAAGATACTCGACGAAAATGACTTAAGGTATTTTCTTCGGCTTTTTCAAACTCTCGGCTCGGGTTGAACAGAAGCCATGCACGGTGATTTTCGGAGGTCCCGACTTGGAATTTATTTTATAGCCATTGTCAAGGTATATTTACGGTGGATTATTTACTCAACCCTAATCATTCAAATCAGTCTAATTTCAAATCAAGAAATCTTCCAATTGAATAATTTTCGTCGACCTTCTGTACGACTCGCGACTTCCGCTAGGCCGAGGATAGCACTAGACGATTCGATCATTTTCAAGCAAATTGACTGGATCTTTGTTCTCCAAAGTTTCTGATTCTCTCAGATCTACTCAATCCGTGATCAAAGTTTTCAAAGTCTTCAGATTTCTAATGTTCTATAAGATATTCAAGTTTAATCTATTCGAAGAACGACAGAGTGAATACTTAGATCTAAATATGATTACTTATAATCTTTATTTCCTTATGTAAATCTTTATTTACCTTTTCAGGAGTTTTTATCTCCGAGTTGTAGATCCGTATTTGGATCGAGTTGTAGATCCATGTTTGGATCGAGTTGTAGGAGAGGTTGTTCTCCAAGTAGTAGGAGCATTGTCTCCGAGGTGTAAGAGTTGAGGCTCCGAGGTATAAGATGTGTTGAAATTTGAGAAAGGTGAAGTAGCTGAATCTAGCCCTTCGTGGTAGATAGGTGAGGTAGGACAGTGGACGTACCCAACTCGGGGAATCACTATAGATCTCTATGTTATGTGTGTTTTAATTTTTTTAAGTTATTTTTATTCCGTGAGAAGACAGAGACATCACATATTCACCCCCTCTAGGTGATTTAGCTAGACACTAGATACTTTCATTATTTCCTCCACCGAAGGTCCACTAGGAATCTTTGCAATTCTTCTTTGAATATTGAGCATGAATTTGTCCAACTCTGTTTGGATTGAAATTGAGGGATGAATCTTCCCCCTCAGTCCTTACTGGTAGAATTTCTAGGAGACTTACAATCATATTTTTTATAGTTGCAAGCTCAGTAAAACCATTTATATTATCAACAACAACATTGTGTTCTGCGTCATTTAAATTATCAGCAGCTAGCTCATCCTCATCAGCAACATCATCAAAATCAGCAACATCCAATTCACCATCAACAACTATCTCACCTTCAATAGCCTCATCAAATACAACCTCAGCAGCAAAAACCCTACCAATATCAACCATCTCTGTATGAAGATCATTTACCTCTGCAACTGAATCTTGTATCACTGGTTCTGGAACATATGAAACTGCATAAGTGGTAACAACCAAGGGCACTTGTGCATTAGTAACCACTTGGGTTTCAGCTGACTCCCCCTCGATTCCTACACACGAGCTTTTAGGAATTTTGCGGGGGGGGGGGGGGGGGGGGGGTAAGAAAAGTATTCCTATCCTCAGGAACACCCTCCCCCTCCTCAACATCAGGCAACACTCTGACTCCACCTGATCTTGGGATTCTCCTGTCCCACCTGGAGAAGATTGACGAGTTCATTTTCTTCAAGTGATGGATGGGTACACCTTTGGTCATGCCAAAAGTATCGCAGTCCAACTGATTCAAATATAAACTGAGCATTCTAACAAAGTTCAGTGTGCGGAGGCTATCCTTAATCCTGACAAACAACACTGCTCCCCAGTCAATTTTCTTCCAGCATATGATGGCTACCAGAATTTTGAACATGTCTGAGGACAAGTAGTCATGGGATCCAGTCTTACAATACAGAACTTTTTCTGATTATGTCTGATAGAAGTTTTCCTTCCTCGTTCATTCCTTTCCTCTTGACTACTTTCGTTCCTCCAGGCAAACCAAAAATAACAGAGACTTGGAGAAGTCATCCTCTTCAAGATGATCGACCTCTTCACATTTCGAAAGTCACAAATACCTCGTGAGGAGGGAAGATTTCACCTTAACTTTGACCTGTCTGACTTTACTTTTGATAACGGTGTCTTCACTGCATAGCTTTGCATTCTAGAAGAATTCAAGAACATATTTGTCCAAAACTTTGCATGGGTGTTCAAGAATGAAGGTAAGCCCCGCCAATTCCAATATAAGGATGACATTTTAGAAATCATCTGTGGAAAACGCAAACCCTGTTCACACAAGTTCTCCCCCTACAAGAAAGCCAGTCGTACCTCGAGGAGCCATGTAGCAAAGCGGAAAGTTGAGGAACAAATCAAATGGGTTCGGTAAATGCTACTGTTGTGGAAACTTTGATGCGGCGAGGAAGACGAATTAGCCGGAACAAGCTACCAGTCAACTATGAGGAACTGCAATCATGGAATTCGAATCGACGTAGAAGAGCTTGATGGAGTCCTGGGCTTCGCGTTGACGAAATGTCCTGTGTTTTACCACGATAGCCCTATTTATATATATTTAAAGTTTTGAAGAGAGAGAAATAGGCGCATATCTTTAAACCGGGTGACTCTTTGGATCCAATAACAAATGTTCCAAGTACAGTTCATCGAAACCCCATGGAAGGCAAGTCAAATTTGTTGAATATCGTTGAGATTCGTTTAGAAGAATTGATGAATTCATCGAATATAATTGTGTTGTCTTGACGAATTCGTAGAGTTTCCACAAGTGATTCTCGATGAATTTGCCTTAGACAATTTGACTTCTTCGAGATGTACTTCACCGAGAGGATACTGAGACAAGAAGCTTGCGGCAAAAGAGTGTCCTTTAGTGAAGGTACAATGGTATAATCATGGAAAATAAGAGTATACTTGGGAGCCGGTGTACTTGATGCAGAAGCGCTACCCGGAGTTATTTTCCCAAGGTAAACTTAAACACATATTTTGTATTCTAAATACCTTGTTTTACCCCCCACAGACTTAGCCTGATTTCGGGGACAAAATCTTCTTCGGAGTCCTGGATAATTTACCTCTGATACCAATTAAAAGGATCTAGTGTTTTGTCCGGCTATGAGAGTGGATTATTTGCAATCACTATGGCACTGGAGGAGTCGCAAAACATCAGAATCTCCTTGAATTGCAAGTTGTAATCCTCAAGTTGATTCCTGATCCAGAGAAACGTGCGTAATAACTACCAGCAGAGATATACTTTGACTGGGTAATGGAGGTTGCCATAATATTTTTCTTCTTGCTGCTCCATGAAATAAGCCTTCTTCCGAGGAATTGGCAAGTCCCAGAAGTGCTTTTTCTATCATCCCTGCTACCTGCAAAATCGACATCTGAAAATTCAATTAGCTCGACATCATTACTTCTTGGGTATCATAAGAGAAGATTTGGTGTACCCTTAAGGTATCTCAAGATCCTCTTTGCAGCGACATAATGAGATTCCTTAGAGTTAACCTAAAATCTAGTGCACACGCATGTTGAGAACATTATGTCGGGTTTACTGGCAGTAAGATAGAGCAAGGACCCAATTATGCTTCTGTACTTGGTTTTATCAAAAGGTTTCTCTTTCTCATCCTTGTCCAGAGATATAGTTAAAACCATTGGAGTCCACATTGATGTTGCATTATCTATTCCGAATTTCTTAAGCAACTCTTTGGTGAACTTTGTTTGAGAGATGAAAATTCCATCTTCAGATTATTTCATTTGAAGTCCTAAGAAATACTTCAGCTCTCCCATACTGCTCATTTCAAACTTCCCTTGCATAAGTTTAGAAAACTTCTTGCAAAGGTTGTCCTATGTAGAGCCAAAGATAATATCGTATATATAGAATTGCACTAGCAAAATCTTGCCTTTTACTTCCCTAAAAAATAATGTCTTGTCTATCTTTCCTTTTGCGAACTTATTCTCAAGAAGAAAGCTAGAAAAAATGTCATACCAAGCTCGAGTAGCTTGTTTTAAGCTGTATAGAGCTTATTAATAAAATATACATAATCAGGGAAAGTTGAGTTGACAAATCCTCGGGGTTGTGTTACATATACTTCCTCTTTTAGATATCCATTCAAGAATGCTAACTTCACATCCATTTGATAGACCTTGAAGCCTTTGTGATTAGCATACAAAAGAAACAACCTGATTGCTTCGAGTCTGGCCACTGGAGCAAAGGTCTGATCGAAGTTGATCCCTTCTTCTTGTCTGTACCCTTGAGCTACAAACATGGCTTTATACTTTATAATCACTCCATTTTTATCTAGCTTGTTTCTGAATATCCATTTGGTACTGATCACGTTCTATCCTTTGGGCCTGGGCAACAACTCCCAAACCTTGCACCTTTCAAACTAGTTGAGCTCCTCTTATATAGCTATAATCCAAGAGGCATCCTTGTTTGCTTCTTCAAATTTCTTTGGCTCAACCTGATATAGAAAGCTGAGATGTAGAACTTCGTTAGTAGTTCTTCTCCTTGTTCTTACATCGTCGCCTGGCTCTCCAATGATCAGATCAATAGGGTGATCTCTTAGGTGTCTGAATACTAGATTTCTTCCTCTCCCACCAGCAGGTTCTGCCACATATATTGCATCTCCTATAGGTTGAAGTAGTTCTTCATATAGTAGTTCTTCATCCACCACACTTGGATCGACGACCTTAACTAAGCTTGACACATCTTCCTTGCTCGCTTCTTCCAAGCTTTGTTTCTTTAATCTGGTACCTGTATCTGCACCAATAACACTAGACGAGCTATTATGAAGCATGCTTGTCTCATCAAATATAACATTTATAGACTCTTCTACCCCCAAGATTTTATTGTTAAAAATCGTATAAGCCTTACTATGGCTACTATAACCTATAAAATACCTTCAAAACACTTTTCACTAAACTTTGTGCGATAATACTTCCCATTGTTAAGTATGAAGCATTTTCTTCCAAAGATCCTAAAGTAGGACACATCCGGTTTTCTGCCCTTCAACAGTTCATAGGGAGTCTTACGATGGCTATTGTTGATTAATGCCCGATTTTGCACATGACAAGCTGTGTTGACTGCTTTTGCCTAGAAGTTCTCTGGTAGTGAAGCGTCATTCAATATAGTTGTACATGCTTCAATGAGGATTCTATTCCTTCTCTTAGCAACCGCATTCTATTGCGGAGTACGAGGGGAGGAAAACTCATAAAAGATATCTTGACTTCTACATAATTCTGTCATAGCACTAGACTCAAATTCTGTTCCGTTATAACTTCTTATTTTGGCCATGGAGCAATTTAACTCATTCTGAATTTGACTAACAAAATTAGTAAAAGACTCGAAGGTGTCTGACTTGTGTTTTAGAAAGAACACCCAAGTAAAATGAGAGTAGTCATCAATAATGACCAATGTATAGACTTTATCTCCTAAAATATGAACTGACATATGACCAAACAAGTCCATATGAAGTAAGTGCATATATCTAGAAGAATCTTTTTCAGTAATTCCCTTAAAGGTAGCCCTTGTCTGCTTTCCCATTTGGCATGCGTGACATGGACTCTCTTTAAGACACTTAATGCAGAGAGCATCACACACTAAGTTGTCATAAAATAACATATTAATAGTTTTGAAATTTATATGTGCTAATCTCTTGTGTCATTGATCACAGAGAGACTCACTATATTTTGTCAAAAATCACACTGGTGTAGAATTGTCTAAACATAGAAAGTTTAAGTAGAAAATATTTATACTCCGAGTGCCTGTTAAGATTGTCTCCAAATTGGCAGATGATTTTATCAAACACTTGTCCTTGTAGAACTCAACGATATAGCCTTTATCATATAATTGGCTCATGCTGATTAGATTATGTTGTAATCCTTTAACATATACCACTTCTGTGAAGTAAACTATTGCGCTGGTAATCATACTGTAGCCTTTAGTGATTTCCCCGTTAGATCCTCCAAATATGACTTTTGGACCATCTTCGATTGGGGTATATTCTTGCAATAGGCTTCTTGTCCCGGTCATGTGTCGAGAGCATCTGTAACACCCCAGTTTTTGAGAGAGGGTCGATTTGCGTTTCTGGCTAATTTTTGGTTTCTGTCAGGGGGCACACGGCCCGGGACACGGGCGTGTCCCAGGCCGTGTCATGCTGGAGTCGACGACTTGGCCGCGTTGTCGACATTTTTCACTTGACGAAGTGTCGAGACAGAGCACACGGCCTGCGACACGGGCGTGTCGCAGGGCGTGTCGAGCCCGTGTCGACACTCGGCCCGGCGTATCAACATTTTTCGCTCGACAATGTGTCAATACAAGGCACACGACCTAGGATACGGGCGTGTCCAAGGCCGTGTGGGTTTGTCGACGAACTTCAGTCGATGATGTTCACTCGACGAGTGTCGAGTGTCGAGTGTCGAGTGTCGAGACTGGGGCACACGGCCTGTGACACGGGCATGTCACAGGGCGTGCCCCGCTTGGTCGACGATCTTCGCTCGACGTTTTTCCGCGGTGTCGACACAAAGGCTGTCGACGAGTGTCGAGACTTGGCATACGGCGTGGGACACGGGCGTGTCCCAGGCCGTGTCCCTTCTAGAGTTGTTTTGGGGCTGTGTCGCTGGAGGCACACGGCCGAGCACACGGCCGTGTCAGTTGGGACACGGGCGTGTCGGGTCGAACACGGGCATGTCGAATGCCCGTGTGCTGTTCCAGGAGCGTCGATTTGAGACGTCGAATGGGGGACACAGCCTTGGATACGGGCGTGTGCCAGGCCGTGTTCGGGCCAGGTTTTTTTATTTTTCAGACGGTTCGTGGCCATTCCTTCCCATATTTTGGGATCTGATGGTCCAAGACTGTTCTTGGGAAGTTAAGTCCGAGAATAGGGTTGGAAACCCTCATTCTTCTCCAAGCTTTCTCTTACTAATTTCTAGAGAGAAGGGAGAGCAAGGAAGAAGGTGAAGGAGGGTTTGGGCTGCAGGAGAAGCTTCGGTGCTCCAAATCGCGAGCCGAGTCCAGATCCGTGGAGGCTTGATTGTTGCGAAGGTTTCCATCCGACTATTTTGTCATTGCAAGGAAGAGGAGTCGGAAGGTAACGACACTTCTCCTCTCGGTCTTAGGATGCATGTCTTTAGCATCATTTTTCCTTTCTAGTTTTGGGCACCAAACACTCAAATGAGAGGGGTCTTGGGTCGCCAAGGTTCAAGAGGAACCTCCGGGTCGATTGAGTCCGTGCCCGGCATGATTTGCATTAGAGATCCGCTCCGTTAGTGGATTAGGCATGGTGGGTGAAGCCGTAGTCGCGACCGTTAGTCCGACTCGGTGATGTTGCATACGAACTTTAAGGATTCGTAGAGTTTCCGTTGCGGCGAGATGCCGTTTGTGGTGTGGTGATGTTTTTCCCCGTTTTCTCGAGTGAGTATGTGTAGTCGAAACCGGACAAGGTTAGCTCCTCGTGGCGGTAGATGGTTTCCTTGGTGGACAAGGTTAGCTCCGCATGAGTTGTAGATGGTTTCCTTGGTGCGCGGAAAACGCTGCAGTACAAATGAGGGACTAGGGTGGAATTCTCTTGGTTTGTGATGTGCCAAGGCGTGGCTATGTCTCCGTGGTCGGCTGGCTATCCCGTGACGTTCACGTCATGTGTGGAGAGTGTCTCGGTGAGACTAGTCCCCTTCTGTGAGACTGACGAGAATGCCAAGCATGGGGGCAAGCCCGGGCAATGAGGCCATGAGCGGGTGGGGTCCGACAAGGCTTCTTAGAATCGGTCAGTTTTGTGTTTATTGGAATCCTGACATGAGACGTCAGAGCTTGTAGGCAAGCCCAGGTCTAAGACCTTGAGCGGGTGGGGCCTTTGCAAGAGTTCCATGTGGCGGCCTGTGTGCCGTTGGGGGGAATGGTGTTACCCCTTTGTTTGCGGCTTTATGCCAATGGGGAATCAATGAGTACCCATATGATGTGATGATGTGCTAGATGCATACGAGATAGGGTGCCTTGGGTGAAACCCGGGTTGTTGCATACATGATTGCATAAGTAGGCCCTTTTTATTATATGCTCAATCAGTAGAGAACATATATGATGTGTGTGACATCCAAGCCTGTTTCTGTAGTTGCTTTTCTTGCTTATGATTATTGCATACGAAGTGCTAACTTGCAGGTTGGAGGGGTACCCCGGGGTCCGTTAGGGGCGGCCGGGAGGAGATGTGTTGTTACACAGTTTGAGGTCAGCCTTTGCTGACCCACGTTACTAATAAATTTTACAGGGCAAGGATCGCATGGAGGAGCTAGCTCGCCGGCCAGAAAGGCCTAAGCCTCATGAAGTGCTTCTCATCTTTTGTAGTTCCACTTAAATGATGTTGTATGTTTGAGATTCATGTTGTCCGACTTGCATGCTGAGGTAGACTAGGAGTGCTATGCACTTTCTTGACTGTTGTATTATTTGAGTTCGGACACTTATTGTAAGGCCATAAGGCCATTGTTATTACTCTTCTTGTAGTGGATAACTTCTAGTCTTGCTTATGTTTCTGCTGTATTGTGCAAAGTGTTTTGAGTGTGGGTAGCTATATCAACTTATAATACTAAAGCTGTGGCATCCGTATGTTGTGGGGCCCCGGCCGGACCCATATTATACGGTCATTACAGGGGATGTGTTACAATTTGGTATCAGAGCCAGGTTCAATTCAAGGTCAACGCGTAGAGAAGTTATCCGCATAAGAGTAACGCGGGACCATCAGTGTCCTCATGTTTCAGTCTTGAGATTAGAGACTGATTCCTTATTTCTTGTTTTCTTGAAGAGTGCAAGCAATGAGGCGGGTATGTCGAGAGCAAGAGAGGAACTTTCGGCGAGCAGTGCCACTGCTCCAGGTCTTTTGGGCACGGGTGTTAACCCGGCTGACTTCTGTCGAATGCTTGCAGAAGCGATGGTGGCAGCCCAAGTTGCAGCGGCAGCTCAGGTAGCAACCCCTGCTACACCGGATACGGCGACGGCCATGCCAAGAGGAGAAGCCAGACGAGTGGAGCCTTTGGCGGAAAGGGTGGTTGTCTGACATGGAGACCGACACATGAAGTATTTCCTGAGCTTCCATCCCCCGTCATTCAAGGGAGTTGGTACACCAACGGATGCGGAGGACTGGTGGGTTCGAATCCAAGAGCTTTTGAGGGCGGCATAGACACCAGAAGAAAAGAAAGCTGAGTATGCAGCGTTCATGTTGGAAGGAGATGCCAAGTTGTGGTGGGTGAGCCATAGCGGCCGCCAGTTCCCTGGACGCACCCCGTCGGTGGAGGAGTTTGGGGATGCTTTTATTAAGAGGTACATTCCCGTTTCTACACAGTTGGCCCTTCAGAGACAGTTTCTGCATTTAATGCAGCGAGATAAGACGGTGGATGAGTATGTGCAGGAGTTCACCCGTTTGGGTCGGTATGCGGGAACGACAATGACGGATGATGTAGAGATGGATAACCTCTTCTACCAGGGGCTGAGGGAGAATCTGAGGCAATTCCTCATCTCCATGAAGAGAGCGGGATTCAACGAATTAGTGGAGGCTGCCAGGATGTTGGAGAGTGATCTGGAGCGAACCCAGCGTCGTAAGGGTTTCACTCCCAAGCAAGGTGAAGGGAAGCCTTCCCGACCCCATGGAAAGTCTGAAGGGAGTAGGTGGAGGAATAAGCCTAGCACATCCAGGTCCGGTGAGAAGAGCAAGTGGACACCTGGAGGTTCTCACTCTAGGGGACCGCCGACGTGCTACAACTGCTGTAAGGTGGGGCATATAGCTCGTGTTTGTCCCCAAGGAGGAGCGGGGCAAGAGGAAAGGCAGGAGCAGACTGCGCGCTCCGGCCCTAGTGCTGCGGAGAAAGGGAAGATGGCGGAGTCGAGCGCTTCTCGGTTCCAACCGGTGCAACCAAGGGCTTATAACCTTGGACAGCAAGAAGTGATCCGCCAAACCGATGTGGTGACAGGTATGAAGAAAATTTAAGTTGAAATTTTGTGCTTCATACTTTTAGACCCTTTTTGTGTGATGTCGATGTTGTAGGCTTCGTACTAGTTTCCGGATACCCCGCTTGGGTATTGTTCGATATGGGAGCATCGCACTCCTTTCTTGCGGAGAGCTTTATCAGGAGAATAGGAGTTGAGTCTTTCTCGGCGGACGCGGAGTTGAAAGTGCGCATGCCCAATGGGTCATCCATGACCACCGGGGCCAAAGGGCGCATCTGTTGGGAGCTTGACGGAGTTGACTTTGTTTTGGTAGCAGCGATTTTACCATTGGTTGAGTTCAATGTCATTTTGGGAATGGATTGGCTTGCAGAGAAGCGTGCTAGTATTGACTGCCTATCTAAGGTAGTGACCCTAAGGAGCAAAGGGCAGACGGAGGTCAAATTTGAGGGCCTTTGTGGAGTGGCCTGTTCCCTGATTTCGGCCATGCAGCTGATGCGGGCGGTTAACCAGGGTGGTGTAGCGCTTGTGGCGTTATTGGAGGTTCGTCTCTCCCAGCTGTCTATTGAGGATGTGCCCGTAGTGGCAGAGTTCAAGGATGTGTTTCTGGATGAACTTCCTAGAGCGCCTCCTCGGAGGGAGGTCGGTTTCTCGATCGAGTTAGTGCCAGAGGCTAGGCTGGTGTCACGTCCTCCGTTTAGGATGACACCAAAGGAATTGGCTGAACGTAAAGTACAGTTACGGGAACTGTTGGATCAAGGGTATATCAGACCCAGTTCTTCACCGTGGACCGCGCCGGTGTTGTTTGTAAATAAGAAAGACGGTAGTATGCGGCTATGCATAGACTACCGAGAGTTGAATAAATTGACCGTCAAGAATAAGTATCTGATTCCTCGGGTAGACGACTTGTTCGACCAATTGGTGGGGTCAGCGGTGTATTCAAAATTGGACTTGGAGTCAGGCTATTATCAGCTGCGAATTCGGGATGAGGACATACCCAAGACTGCCTTTGGTACAAGGTATGGACACTTTGAGTTTACGGTGATGTCGTTCGGGCTGACAAACGCACCATCTGTGTTCATGGATCTTATGAATCGAGTATTTCGGGAATACTTGGATTCTTTTGTGGTTGTCTTCATTGATGACATCTTGGTGTATTCCAAATTGGAAGTGGAGCATGAGACCCACTTGAGAGTGGTCTTGCAAGTGTTGGGGGAGAATCAGTTGTATGCAAAGTTCTCCAAGTGCGAGTTCTGGTTAGAGAAGGTGGCATTTTTGGGCCACGTGATTAGTGGGGATGGGATGGCAGTGGATCCAATAAAGTGGAGGCCATCAGATATTGGCCAGTCTTGAGGACCGTGGCGGAAGTCCGAAGTTTTCTTGGACTAGCCGGGTACTATAGGAGATTCGTGGAAAATTTCTCGCGGATAGCTCTACCCCTCACCTCACTCACTCGTAAAGATCATAAGTTTGTGTGGACTAAAGAGTGCAGTCAAGCATTTGAGGCACTGAAGGAGAGACTGATGATGACTCCAATCTAAGTCTACCGCAAGGGACCGAGGGATTTTAGATCTTCAGTGACGCATCGGGATGCGGTTTGGGTTGCATTTTGGTGCAACATGGCAAAGTGATAGCTTTTGGGTCTAGACAGCTGAAGCCTCATGAGAGGAATTACCCCGTCCATGACGTGGAGTTGGCGGCGGTAATTTTTGCGTTGAAAATATGGCGGCATTATGTATATGGTGCAAAGGTGGAGATCTTCACGGATCATAAAAGCCTGAAGTATCTCTTGGATTAAAAGGACTTGAACATGCGGCAACACATGTGGGTTGAGTTTCTTGGAGACTACAAGATGGGGATTCAGTATACGCCAGGTAAAGCCAATGTGGTGGCGGATGCCTTGATTAGAAAGTACTCGGGGCAAGGGAATTGGATCGAAGCTCATGATGAGCGGTTGGTACGGGAATGGGAGTCCCTTGGATTGGAATGTGTTGCGAGAGGCGAGTCCAACGTGGCTCGGTTGAACTGGATTGAAGTTCAGAATGACTTGACCGATCGCATTCGGGAAGCGACTCAGTTGGACGTGGAGTTTCAACCATTTGTGTTGGGGGCTCAAACGGGCGAGAGCAGTGCCTGGGAGATGATTGATGGGATTCTGAAGAAGGACGGAAGGGTTTGTATACCGCAGTTCGGCAAACTCCATGAGGAGTTGATGTTTTAGGCTCACTTCACAAAGTACACCATTCACCCGGGCAGTACAAAGATGTACTTGGATATGAAGAAATCCTTTTGGTGGCCGGGGCAGAAGCGGGACGTAGCTTTGTATGTGAATCGTTGCCAGACTTGCGCCTTGGTGAAGGCCAAATGTCAGAAGCCGGGCGGGTTCCTGAAGCCCCTTCCAATCCCTGAGTGGAAATTTGATGACATCTCCATGGATTTTGTGCATGGTCTGCCTAGATCGCAGCAGGGTAATGATGCTATTTGGGTGATCGTGGACCGCTTAACCAAGGTGGCCCACTTCATCCCAAATCAGAAAGAGGAGAGCGTGGAGAAGATGGTGGAGTTGTATGTTCGCAACATTGTGCGACTGCACGGGATTCCAAAGAGTATAGTCAGCGATCGAGATGGACGGTTTACGTCCAAGGACTGGAGATTGGTTCAAAAGAGTTTTGGCACGAAGCTAAAGTTCAGTACGGCGTTCCATCCTCAAACCGATGGGCAAACTGAAAGAACAAACCGTACTATGGAGGATATGTTGAGAATGTGCGTTCTTGACTTCGGCCAGAAGTGGGAGGATCACCTCTTCATGGTGGAATTCGCGTACAACAACAGTTTTCAAGCAAGTATAAAAATGGCGCCATATGAAGCTTTGTATGGGAGACGGTATCGAACACCGATGTCTTGGGCAGAAGCGGGAGACACCAAAATTTTGGGAAAGGAGGCGGTAGTTGATGCTTGTGAGTTGGTGCGGACCGTTCAAGAGCGTATGAAGGTGGCGCAAGACTGGCAAGC
The DNA here is from genome assembly GCA_039583875.1 of Platanthera guangdongensis. Classification (NCBI taxonomy): domain Eukaryota; kingdom Viridiplantae; phylum Streptophyta; class Magnoliopsida; order Asparagales; family Orchidaceae; genus Platanthera; species Platanthera guangdongensis. The sequence goes on from CM077149.1 coordinate 12,727,753, forward strand.
AAAATACTTTAATGCTCGTCACCGGAAGTTGGAGTTTGCGGTAGGTGATTGGGTCTATTTGAAGATCAAACCGTTCAAAGGCGTCTCACGGATTCGCCGACTCAAGAAGTTGAGTCCAAGGTTTTTGGGGCCTTTTGAAGTTGTTGAAGGGGTGGGAGAAGCAGCCTATCGGTTGGCGTTGTCCGCGTAGCTGAGTGGATTGCATGACGTCTTCCATGTCTCCGTCTTGAGGAAAGCCTTGGTGGAGGCTAGTGTGGTGATCGAGCCGGCATCGGTGCCAATAGAGGAAGACTTGAGGACGCGAGTCCGTCCAATCGCTATAGAATATTCGGAGACTCGGCAGTTGAGGAATAAAGAGGTTAAGCTCGTGAGAGTCCGATGGGACAACTGCGGTCGTGAGGAGCAATTTTGGGAACGAGAGCAAGCCATGCTAGAAGAGTATCCAGAACTCTTCATTTCAGGTACCATTTAAGTGTGTTCCCTTTTGTTTTGTAATTTCGGGACGAAATTCTGTTAAGGGGGGGGGGGGGGGGAGTTGTAACACCCTAGTTTTTGAGAGAGGGTCGATTTGCATTTCTGGCCAATTTTTGGTTTCTGGCATGGGGCACACGGCCCGGGACACGGGCGTGTCCCCGGGACACGGGCGTGTCCCCGGGACACGGGCGTGTCCCAGGCCGTGTCAGGCTGGAGTCGACGACTTGGCCGCGTTGTTGACATTTTTCACTCGACGAAGTGTCGAGACAGGGCACACGACCTGCAACACGGGCATGTCGCCGGGCGTGTCGAGCCCGTGTCGACACTCGGCCCGGCGTATCGACATTTTTCGCTCGACAATATGTTGAGACAAGGCACACGGCCTAGGACACGGGCGTGTCCAAGGCCGTGTGGGTCTGTCGACGAACTTCAGTCGACGATGTTCACTCGACGAGTGTCGAGTGTCGAGTGTCGAGTGTCGTGACTGGGGCACACGGCCTGTGACACGGGCGTGTCACAGGGCATGTCCCGCTTGGTCGACGATCTTCGCTCGACGTTTTTCCACGGTGTCGACACAAAGGCTGTCGACGAGTGTCGAGACTTGGCACACGGCATGGGACACGGGCGTGTCCCAGGCCGTGTCCCTTCTCGGGTTATTTTGGGGCTGTGTCGCTTGAGGCACACGGCCGAGCACACGGCCGTGTCAGTTGGGACACGGGCATGTCGGGTCGAACACGGGCGTGTCGAATGCCCGTGTGCTGTTCGAGGCACGTCGATTTGAGATGACGAATGGGGGACACAGCCCTGGACACGGCCGTGTGCCAGGCCGTGTTCGGCCCAGGTTTTTTTATTTTTCAGACGGATCGTGGCCATTCCATCCCATATTTTGGGATCTGATGGTCCAGGACTATTCTTGGGAAGTTAAGTCCGAGAATAGGGTTGGAAACTCTCATTCTTCTCCAAGCTTTCTCTTACTAATTTCTAGAGAGAAGGGAGAGCAAGGAAGAAGGTGAAGGAGAGTTTGGGCTGTAGGAGAAGCTTTGGTGCTCCAAATCGCGACCCGAGTCCAGATCCGTGGAGGCTTGATCGTTGCGAAGGTTTCCATCCAGCTATTTTGTCATGGCAAGCAAGAGGAGTCGGAAGGTAACGAGACTTCTCCTCTCGGTCTTACGATGCATGTCTTTAGCATCATTTTTCCATTCTAGTTTTGGGCACCAAACACTCAAATGAGAGCGGTCTTGGGTCGCCAAGGTTCAAGAGGAACCTCCGGGTCGATTGAGTCCGTCCTCGGCCTGATTTGCATTAGAGATCCGCTCTGTTAGTGGATTATGCATGGTGGGTGAAGCCGTAGTCGCGACCGTTAGTCCGACTCGGTGATGTTGCATACGAACTTTAAGGATTCGTAGAGTTTCCGTTGCGGCGAGATGCCGTTTGTGGTGTGGTGATGTTTTTCCCCTTTTTCTCGAGTGAGTACGTGTAGTCGGAACCGGAAAAGGTTAGCTCCTCGTGGCGGTAGATGGTTTCCTTGGTGGACAAGGTTAGCTCCGCATGAGTTGTAGATGGTTTCCATGGTGCGCGGAAAACGCTGCAGTACAAATGAGGGACTAGGGTAGAATTGTCTTGGTTTATGATGTGACAAGGCGTGGCTATGTCTCCGTGGTCGGCTGGCTACCCCGTGACGTTCACGTCATGTGTGGAGAGTGTCCCGGCGAGACTAGTCCCCTTCTGTGAGACTGACGAGAATGCCAAGCATGGGGGCAAGCCCGGGCAATGAGGCCATGAGCGGGTGGGGTCCGGCAAGTCTTCTTAGAATCAGTCAGTTTTGTGTTTGTTGGAATCCTGACATGAGACGTCAGAGCTTGTTGGCAAGCCCGGGTCTAAGACCTTGAGCGGGTGGGGCCTTTGCAAGAGTTCCATGTGGTGGCTTGTGTGCCGTTGGGGGGAATGGTGTTACCCCTTTGTTTGTGGCTTTATGCCAATGGGGAATCGATGAGTACCCATATGATGTGATGATGTGCTAGATGCATACGAGATAGGGTGACTCGGGTGAAACCCGGGTTGTTGCATACATGATTGCATAAGTAGGCCCTTTTTATTATATGCTCAACCAGTAGAGAACATGTATGGTGTGTGCGACATCCAAGCCTGTTTCTGTAGTTGCTTTTCTTGCTTATGATTATTGCATACGAAGTGCTAACTTGCAGGTTGGAGGGGTACCCCGGGGTCCGTTAGGGGCGGTCGGGAGGAGATGTGTTGGTACACAGTTTGAGGTCAGTCTTTACTGACCCACGTTACTAATAAATTTTACAGGGCAAGGATCGCATGCAGGAGCTAGCTCGCCGGCCAAAAAAGCCTAAGCCTCATGAAGTGCTTCTCATCTTTTGTAGTTCCACTTAAATGATGTTGTATGTTTGAGATTCATGTTGTCCGGCTTGCATGCCGAGGTAGACTAAGAGTGTTATGCACTTTCTTGACTGTTGTATTATTTGAGTTCGGACACTTATTGTAAGGCCATGAGGCCATTGTTATTACTCTTCTTGTAGTGGATAACTTCTAGTCTTGCTTATGTTTCCGCTGTGTTGTGCAAAGTGTTTTGAGTGTGGGTAGCTATATCAACTTATAATACTAAAGCTGTGGCGTTCGTATGTTGTGGGGCCCCGGCCGGACCCATATTATACGGTCATTATAGGGGAGGTGTTACAGCATCCACTGTCCAAATACCGGTTTGGAGTTTTGTTGGCCTTTGGACATACCTACAATCATGTATCATTTTCCCTTAACAGCCCAAACTGATTTGGGTCCTTGGTTCCTTATTTGTTTAACACCACTAGGAATATTAACATTACGAGTGGTCGGTCTCGCACTGTTAATGCATGGAGTTTCAATATTTACAGGATGAAACCAACAAGCTACGACAAAGTGACAAATCTTGTCACAACACCAATAGTCAAACATGTTTTACCTTCTCTTGTACTCATGCTTTACCTTTTGAACGGGAGGTCTATCAGGGGCAACCGACTTGGAGGTGGAAGCCTCATAATTGTAGCAAAAACAAGACTTCACTTTCTCATTATCCTAGGAAGCAACAGTTTTGGCTTTTGGTGCTTTCTTGAAATTTTTTCCATAAACATAGGGACCATACTCTTTAAGAGTTACTTCTTCATACAGTTCCTTGAATGCACTAGCACCAAAGTCTCGAGGATAGGTCCATCCTTGGTAGTGCTTTTTAGGCTCCACGAAATTTGGCCTAGCAAAGTGACCATAGGACGTCTCAAAGTCGTATTTATTTGAGGGGAAGATTATCTTATTAAAAGAGGTTTGACTTTGAGTTGCCATTCCTTTACCTTTGGTATCGACTTTCTTAGTAGTATTACCTTTCTCAGCTTCATGGCCAAGACCACTACACTTATTGGGAGCAGAGTATTCATTGATGAGAGGAAGAATGATCTTTGACTTGGAGTATCTTTCCACAAGTTTCCTTACCACCAAGAGCTTTTCTTCTAGCTTATCTAAGTATTTATCCTTCTGACTTACTAGTTCAGCAATTTCCTCTTTCAGTCGCGATTCCACTGCCTTGAGAGAAACAATCTCTTTTGATTGTTTTTTGACTAACTTGCGACATTTGAAAAGGCTCTCAAAAGTTCTTGATGCTGAGCCATCAAGTCAGAATCATCTTCCTCAGAAGAATAGTCTTCATGACCATTAGTAGAAGTTTCAGATGCAGAGAGTATTGTGTGAGAGTTTACCTTCCCATGGAATTGGGAGTCACCTACTTCCTCATCTGATTGAGCCATGAGCCTGAAGTAAGCTTCTTCATTTTCAGAGCTTGACTCACTTGAGTCACTGCCGCTAAGAGTCTTTGACTTCTTTGCAACGAAGCTCTTCTCTTCCTTGCTCTTACCTTTGAAGGATCTCTTCTCTTCTTTTTGTACGGACACTCCGCAATCACGTGTCCTGACTTATTGCAACAATAACAAACTATGTCAGAAGAAGAATGTTTGTTCGGTTTAGACTTGTACCTGTCATGTCTGTTGTAGCTTTTCTTGGACCAATCACCATCACAATGTGATCTTCTGAAGTCCAAGGAGGAGGATTGATTTTTCATTTGCCACCTCTTGCTGAGCAGTCTTTTGAATTGCTTGGAGATTAGCAAGAATTCTCCATTAGACAACTCAGAGCCTGACGTGCTTGGCTCAGAATCTTCTTGGGCATCAGAAGCTCATGTCCTCATTAGTGACACAACTTTGGATTTTCTTGTCCCTTCGGCCTTAAGAGCTACCGACTTCTCTTTGCTTGAAGTCCTGATGCTTTGCTCCTCTTTCTTTTGAGTATTCATTTTTAGTTCATATGAGAGGAGCTTTCCAAATAGATTCTGGAGATCAATCTCTGGCAGCTTTCTGAATTCCCTAATGGCCACAACTTTAGTGTCCCAGTCTTTTGTCAGGGATCTTAGGAATTTGTCGTTGAGCTCCAAATTAGTAAACGTACGACCATAGTTTCTGAGGCCTTTGACGATTATTAAGAATTTTTCAAAACTGTCAGCGATAGTATCATTAACACCTTGCTTGAATGCCTCGTATTCTTGATTCAGTAGAGATCTACGATCATGTCTAACTTCTTCAGTTCCTTCCATGAGAACTACGAGACAGTCCCACATATCCTTAGCAGATTTGTAGTGGAATAAATTTTGCAGCATTGAATCGTCCACTGCACTGGCTATGATATTCTTTGCCGTTTTTATCCAAGGAGAAAAGATAAATTTCATTCTTGGTCAAGTCCATCATTTTCTTCGCAATGATAGCAGTAGGATTCAGAGCAGATGGATGTTTAGGAATGTGAGGTCCTTCTTCAACAATCTAAAAAATACGTGGTAAGCAGCTTCCATGTAGAATCTGACTCTTTCCTTCCACATGGGAAAGTTCTCCTTAGTGCACACAGACAACTTCATCAAAGACATATCCTTGCTTCTATCTATTGCAACTGAGCGATATCTCTTGACAACTGGATAAGAGATCTTGTTCAAGGTGTTAACCTTATATCAAACAATGCCCCTCTGATACCAATTGAAAGTATCTAGTGTCAACCTAAATCACATAGAGGGGGATGAATATATGAGGTCTGCTTCTTTTTGCAGAATAAAAAGTAACTGGAAAATAAACACACAGAAACACAAATTTATAGTGGTTCCCCAAGTTGGGTACGTCCACTGTCCTGCCTCGCCTATTTACCACGAAGGGCTACATTTAACTACTTCACCTTTATCTCAAATTCTTCAAATCATACACCTCAGAGCATCAACTCCTATAACTTGGAGACAACGCTCCTACAACTCGGAGAATAACCTCTCCTACAATTCGGAGAACAACCTCTTTGTTGGGTACATTGACCACAATGTCCCAGATTTGAAGAAGTCAAACATGTCAATGATATACACAGTGTTGTATTTGATGTATGTTAAAGTTCATGCATACAGGATTGTCCTTGAAACATGGATATGACATGTATTGCAAGTGATGTTACATGTGGTCACAAAGTAAAGATTTGGAGAGACAGAAATATGTTTAAGTCCACAGGCGTTGAGTGATGACAGTTCACTCAATGTCAGATGCCATGTAATGTTAGTGGAGAGGCTGAAAATCTGTCTAAGTCCATAGACATTGAGTGAAGCTAGTTCACTCAACGTCAGATGTCATAAAGCATTGAGTTAGTTGTGGACAGTCAAAGCCATGTAGTCTACAAAGCAATTCCACAGCCAAGTCCACAAGCATTGAGTGATGACAGTTCAATCAATGCCATCATCGAGTATAGCTGAATCTGTCAACTCCTAAATATTAGCGGGCTAAATATTTGACAAAGTCCAGAAGCGTCGAGTGAACACAACTCACTCGATGCCAAAGTAGGAGGCGTCGTGTTATGATAAAGCCTAAGATAACAGAAGGCAGCCAAGTACAAGAGCGTTGAGTGATGAATCTTCACTCAACGCCCTCAACGCCAGACATCAAAAGCATTGAGTCTTGTTGTTGCTGTCAAAGACTAAGAAGAAGACAAAAATCGACTAAGTCTAGAAGCGTTGGGTGAAGCCAGTTCACTCAATGCCCAATAAATAAGACATGCAAAAGAAAAAAAATGTTGAGTGAGGCCAACTCACTCAATGTCATCAGACAGGTGAAGAAATGACTAAGTGTAAAAGCATTGAGTGAAGCCAGTTCACTCAACGCCCTCAACACCTGGAGTGAATTTAAGAAATTAGCTAAGTCCATAATCTGATGACGTCAGCCAAAGTTGACAAAGTCAACAAAGTTCAAATTAAGTGTGGGAAAGCTACATAATACGACAAATACTGCTGGAGGTCGTCTATACGTCTTCTTCTGTTAAAGCAAGTTGTAGCTGTCAAACTGCAGGTGGTCCCCATTGCTTCTTAGAGCCGTTAATCGAAGAAAGATAAAAGGGACAGCTTCTCAAGGAAGAACTTAACTTTTAGGGTTTCACTTTTGGTGGGTGGACTTCATCTTCCTCGCCATTGCTGTCGAGCCAAAAACTTGAAGTCATTCAAACTGAACCAAAAGTTCATTCCAGATAGTGTAGCATTTTCTTTTGATACAATAAGTTCAGACTTGTTTTTGAGAAAGTGAAGAAGCAGAGCCTTCAGTCTTCTGCAGGTTCAGGTTAGTTATTTGAAGAACTCAAGACCTAGCAGATCTTCAGTCTTCTACAATAAGTTCAGAAATAGTTTTCTGAGATACTTCAAGCAGAGTCAGTCATTTATTGAAGAATATTTTTCTACTGCTGTGAAGATAGTTAGAGCTGAGATGACTCAGCTCTAGTAGCAAACACAGAGAAATTTCTCTGTGTCAAATCAACTAAAACCAATGTACTCCTGCAGGATCCTCTTGGATCTGTGTTGTAGGGCTTTTGAGCTTGAGGTAGGGCAGTTTTTACTGAGGTGTAGGAGAGTTATACTCTCTGAGAGTTGGATCTAGTTTGGATCTGAGGTAGGGCTCTTGAGCCTGAGGTAGGAGAGTCATTATCTCTGAGTTGTAGGGAACTTGTGTCTGAGTTGTAGGATACTTTGGATCTGAGTTAGGTCTTTTGTGCCTGAGCTGTAGGAGAGTCATTCTCTCTGAGGTAGGGTTGTCCTCCTAGCCTGAGTTGTAGGGCCTTTGGGCCTGAGGTAAGTGATCAGTTGATCACTGAGTATTAGGAGCAAGTTTGCTCTAAGGTAGGGCTTTGGCCTGAGATGTAATTCTTAGAGGAGATTGAGAGATCTTGTAGGAACTACTATATAAGCTATTGGAGCTAAGTTTTGGAGAAGTGCCTTGTCTAACTAGAAGTTTGAAAGGTTGGAGGAGAGTGGACGTACTCATAATCTGGGAAACCACTATATATTCTGTGTGTGCTTCTTGTGTTGTTTCTTTGTTGCAGGTTGTGTGTTTCTTGAAAGCAAAATACTACTAAAACACTAAGAACTTAAAGAAGAAAATAAAAGAAAGTCACAAGAGACTAAGAAAACTATTCACCCCCCTCTAGGTTACTAGCTACCTTAAAAATAAAGACTTTCAAGTGGTATTAGAGGGAGGTTACTCAAATAGCATTTAACAGTTTGAGTGATCTCCAAGGGTAGCCACAGTTCTGTACTTTTGGGTTCTGGAGAGAGCCATAAGGAGCTAGGTTCTATGAAACTCCCCATCCACAGAAAGGAGAATTTTGGAATCTGGAAAGAGAGGGTCAGGCTATTTATGGAAGCCTATGACCCTAGGATCTTTGTGATAGTCAAGGAGGGACCTTTCATCCCTATAATGGTCTCAATTCTAGATGCCAATATCCAAACACCTAAGACATACTCAGAGATGACAAAGGATGAAATCAACTTAGCTACATTGGACAAGAGGGCACAAAACATTATTGTTAGTGCCATAGATGATTCAACCTTTCAGAACTTAGTACACTACCAGACCTCCAAAGAGATGTGGGACACTCTTGTGGTCTACATGGAGGGTACTGAATAGGTAAGATATGATAGAAAGTCCATGGTCAACCCGGAGTATGAGGCTTTCAGGCAATACCTGAAAGAGAACATAGTTACTTACTATAAAAGATTTTTCGGGATCATAAATGAATTGAGGAACTATGAGAGCGTGTTTAGTCATTACGAGATTAATGACAAGTTCTTAAGGTCTCTCACTAGAGACTGAAATACTAAGATTTGTGTTATAAGAGAAGTGACCAAGCTTGCTGAGACTCCTCCCAAATATTGTTTAGAAAGCTGCTCTCTTATGAGATGTAGTTGGCTGCCAGGAAAGAGGTGGAGACCACCAACAGATCACAAGCCAAGGGAAAGTCCTTGGCCTTCAGAGTAAACAATACAAGGAAGAGTAAGGAGAGGATTCCATCTCCTCGAAGAAGACCAGCTGATTCAGACATCTCAGAGTCAGATGCATTAGAATGCAGCATGTCAGATGAGGACTTTGTTGCCTTCTCCAGGCACTTTCAGAAGCTGATGAAGAAGAAACAGTGTAAGAGCAGACCTTCCACCTCTTCTCATCACAGGAAGAATCACTCCAATGCTGACAACTATGATTCAAAATCTAGTAAATATAATTCCTCTAAAGTTGTTCGTTATTATTGCAGCAAACCAGACCATGTGATAGCTGACTGCCCAGTGAAGAGGAAGGAGGCTGGTTAGAAGAAACATCACCAACACAAGGGCAAGAAGGAGAAGTCCTTCATTGCTAAGAAAGATAAGAGTTGGACAGACTCATCTTCATTAGAGTCTGAATAATAAGAAGCCTATATTGGGTTGGTTGCTGCTGCTAAAAAAGAAGCTGGAGTAGCAGATGAAGACTATCCTTTTGCCAGGATAGGTATGAGGGTCCCTCTATCACACTCAGACAGTGATTCAGAGGTGGATGATGAGGATGAAGATGATGCCTACAATTGTTATGGGCTGATGACAATGATTGACGAGGAATCCAGCTAGGATCAGCCTGGTCAAAGCAAGGTAAATTCTCTATCAAACTCTTCTTCTGAGTCTGGATATGAGACTAGTCCCTGTAGAAAAGCTTCTTCATCCAGTAGTGAAGATAATTCTGAATCAGAAGGAGATGTCAATCAACTGATTAACAGATATGGTGAACTTCTGAATGCATTTAATAAGTGCAAGAAGTTGACAAAAAAGCAAGCTGAGGATATTGTCTCTCTTCCTCTAGCTGCTGCCCACCTGATTGAAACAACAACTCTGCTAGATCAGAAAGCAAGGAAAGTTAGCCAACTAAAAACATCACTCTCATTCAAATTAGCACCATAAAGTTTAAGAATAATCTCATAAGAGACCTTGAAGAGAAGCTTCAGAGGGAGAAGAGAATTATGGCTAGTTTTTCTAAGCTCAGTATAGTGTTGCCCTTGATAGACTCCTTCTCCTCTCAGACGGGTAAGAAGGGGCTGGGGTATAAGGGAAATACAAGGGTTGCTCCTTTTAAAGTGAAGGGCAAAGCTCCTATTGAGCTTCTGTCTTCCATGCCTCCTAATCCTTTTAGTAAAGTTTAGTTGCCTTCAAACAGGTATGACCAAGAAAGCATCTTCGGTCATTGGATGAATGGCAGATCCACTAGTGTGAACAAAAATGTTCACAGCCATGGTGGAAGGTATAGCAGGGTGAGTGCCTTTAAGGCTTCCCATGAAGAAATTCAAATGGACCATCCTGGATAATTTGTCTTTGGTGCTCCAGCCCCCACTCCCAAGAATGTGACTGCAGCCAAGTTTCAGAACCATACGGTTAAGACTCAAACTGAGGGTCAGTCTATCAGCATGCCTGATTTGGGAATTTATGATGTTATTAAAAGCATGTTTTTTGCAAAGAAAATTACTGATCATGGCACTCAGAATAGGCCAAATAAACCAGTTGGAAGACTTTCCTTCAGTCAGATCCTTGCTGAAAGGAATTTGAAGAAGATTGCTGCTCCTCTTCCTACTATTCAGTCTGCAGCTAACCAAAATACAAGGCCTACACAGAAAAGAAGATATAACATTCATGAATGTTGGTGTTGTGGCAAAGTGGGCCACTTTGCTGTAGACTGCTGGCATACTCCAGTGTGCCAAGTGCAGCTGTTAGTCCACCAGTCAGAAAAGCTACTGGTAGACAAGTTCATTTTCAGACTAACATGCACCTAGGACTCAATAGATATTGGGGTCCTAAGGTAAAGTGAATTGTGTGATGCAGGTTAGTTTAAGTGCCCATACACCTATATGGTACTTGGACAGTGGTTGTTCCAGGCACATGATGTAACAACCCCATCCATTTACATAATAAATACTTGAAGGTCCGACCGGGGCCCCACAATATATACCACAAAACAGGCGATGAAGTCACGCAGTGATAGCAGAGTAGCACATCCTAATACATATGCATTCTAGCGGAAGCCTAAAACACTACACTGAACTCCACACATGAATGCCCACCATATAAAAGCTCCACATTTATATATAAACATGAATAGTAGCAAATACAAAGTCAACTGGCCTTATGGCCTTACAAGTCCTTTACAACCATGGCTTTAAACATTGGCGTGCAGGCCAACCACATAGAAATAAACATAGTATTTTAAATTTAGCCTTCGAGGGCTAGCAGCAGCAACAACAACAGCAGGGAATTCAACCTTTATGAGTCCCGCCGTGTTCTCCAGCACCTGCACAGGGACAACCCACCCAACGGTGACAAATAGGCAACAATCAACATTCAGCTGACCAAATTATAACGACCATACCCCTTTTCCCGGGGTAGTGGTATTCCTTCCCTACAGGCATAGCATTTCACAGGTAGATATATATATCATACAATATGCTCTCACGCACATACATTCCAACACAACCATCAGCCACGCGGCCGATGATCCGTGCACTCAGGGCACATTCTTGGTGTACCGGCGAACCAGGGTCCCATCACCGTATCAGGGTCGCAACCTAACGGTAAAATTGAGCATTTTGCTCCATGGCGTGCAGCCGGAGACTTTAGTCTTAATGCACCGGGATTGGCCCGTAGCCCCCCATTGTGTCATAGGCGCGCAGGCCTAAGACTCTTGCTATGCGCTCCAACAGACCGCACTTTCAGGTCTTACGTCAGACGGACATTGCGCAGGTCTGATCATCCACCCCCCGTTGCTCAAATCGCCTTACCATCACCCAGTACGGCGTACTCGCGGCTAAATCAAAGGCGCGGGTCAGTTTCACCTTTCCTGTTTGGCATAAAGACTGGGTGTTTTCCTGGGCACACTAGCACTTACTATTATACCCATTACGTATCACAACATCAGAGGGTGTTTTCTGGGTACACCAGTACTTCCTGTTACTCCCCTTCACAGGTACAACCCCGCAAATATCATAAATATCAAGGGTATTTTCCTGGCTTACCATGCCAGTACTTCCTGCTACTCCCCTTCACAGGTACCACCCATGAACCTCACGCATTACAAAGGGTATTTCCTGGACTTCCAATCCAGTACTTCCTGCTACTGCCCTTCATTGGTATAACCCAATAGAACAAGCATCATACGGGTATTTTCCTGGACTACCACTCCAGTACTTCCTGCTACTTCCCTTCGCAGGTGCAACCCATCAACTCCTAAACTACACGTTTATCATGGAGTCTTCTCCGGTGCGTATATGCAACATCACCAATCCAGACCAACCTATCCAGATGGGCTTCACACAGCATACCTATTCCGTACTCCATTACCGGATCTATATTCCAAATGATTGGCGATTCCATGAATCAACCCAAGGGACTCCCACAACGAGCCACCCTCTGGTGGTGGAATCTTATGCACATGCCAAAAGGAAGCCTTCACATGGCTAGGAAGAAAAGTCGTTACCCTCGAAGATTGCTTCGGCTCCATGAGCTCCTAGATGGCTGGAAAGAACCGCAATGACTTTTCCTCCACAATGCTGGCCTCGGATCTCTCGTAGGAACTCCGCAGCACCACTGGTGACCAGCTCTCCTTCCCCCTCCTCCTTCTTCCTCTCTCTAGGTATGTAGATAGAGAAGGCCAAAACTCAAATGAGTTGTTCCAACTCATTTCCCGGCATTAAGGACATAAGGAGGAAGCTCAGCCATTGGATCCCAGTTGAAGGAAATGAACGACCACGATTTTGCCACAAAATCTCATTTTTTGCCTGACACGGACTGTGATACGCCCGTGTCACAGGCCGTATTCCCTAAGAGGTACTCAACCGACTTATCTAGTCTAGTATATGCCCATGTGACACGCCCGTGTTACGGGCCATGTCACCTGACACGCCTTCAGACACGCCCGTGTCTATGGCCGTGTACTTCAGGCTATGCAAAATCAAAATCTGCCCGATCGGCACACGGCCAGTGACATGCCTGTGTCACAGGCCGTGTACCCTACTACACACCCATGTCCTGCCCGTATTCACCAGGCTTCAACGCCTTGGGCACATCCCGCAACGGACACGGCCTGTGACACGCCCGTGTCCCAGGCCGTGTGCCCATACATGACAACTGACACGCCCCGGCTCAATTTTTTCGATCGACGTTCGTCGACCCATAGAGGACACGACCTCTGACACACCCGTGTTAGGGGGCGTGTTCCCTCAAATTTTCGTCGAACGAATTTTCATCGACCTCTCGCCAACTGCTCACCCGAGCAGGATATGCCCTGGGACACACCCGTGTCCCAGGCCATGTCATCCAACCTTTTCCCAATTCTGGGATTTAGGTTGTTACACATGACTGGGACAAGAAGCAACTTAAAGGAGTACACACCAGTGAGTAGTCACCATCACAAAAGTGGCTTATATTGATAGAGAGGTGATAAGAGGCTATGATAAAATTACCAATGGATAGTCACCATCACAAAAGCGGCTTATGTTGATAGAGAGGTGATAAGAGGCTATGATAAGATTACCAATGGATAGTCACCATCACAAAAGTGGCTTATGTTGAAGGGTTGCAACACGACCTCATAAGCATAAGCCAACTTTCTGATCGTGGCTATGTTATTGTCTTCCACAAGGATGAGTGCTAGATTAAGAGGCTAAGTGACCAAGAGGTCATCTTGACAGGCACTAGGAGTGGAAATGTTTATTATTTAAACTTTCTTTGTCTAGATAAATACTCTCCTATTTATCTAGTAATAAATAAGAAAGTCTCATATTGTGTCCAATGGCACAAGATACTAGCTCATTTGAATTACAAGAGTATTGGCAAGCTCTTTAGTTAAGAGCTAGTTAGGAATGGTCCTAATGTGAAGTGCACCAAGGAGGGAATTTCCCCAGCATGCCAAAACTGTAAACAGACCAAAACCTCCTTCAAGGGCATTGGGACCAAAGACTCTGTGAGGTGTTTGTACCTATTGCATATGAACTTATTTGGTCCTATGCCAGTTCATAGTCTTGGTAGGAAAGTCTACACCCTTATGGTGGTTGATGACTACTCCAGGTATGCTTGGGTGTTCTTTCTTAAGAAAAAGAATGAAACCCTTGATGTCTTCATGAAGTTTGTCAAGCAAATTTAGAATGAGTTTAATAGTACTATGATCAAAATCAGAAGTGACCAGGAGACTGAATTCCAGTCTGATAGTATGACAAAGTTTTGTGAAGAGTTAGGGATTCATCAAGAATTTTATTCTCTAAGAACACCCCGGCAAAATGGGATTGTTGAGAGGAAAAATAGGACTCTCATAGAGGCTGGAAGGATATTGTTGAGTGACACATCTCTCTCAAAATATTTTTAGGCTGAGGCAGTAAATACTGCATGTCATGTCCTCAACAGAGCCTCTATCACCAAGAGCCACAAGAAGACTCCCTATGAGATCTTGAAGGACAGAAAACCAAACCTGGGCTATCTCAGAATCATTGGTAGTAAGTACTATGTACTTAATAATGGGAAGTCCTATGTGACTAAGTTTGCTGCCAAGTCCTTTGGTGAGATTTTTGTTGGGTACAACAAACATAGTAAAGCCTATATGATCTACAACTTGAAAAGCCAAGTTGTAGAAGAATCTATACACATAGTATTTGATGAGTATACTATGATTAACAATGAGATGCCAAACTCCTCTTCTAGTATTGCAGGTACACAACAAATGATGGACCAGCTAACTAGCAAAGAAGCTTCTCCATTAGTCCAAGATAAAGCTGATAGAATAGACATACCAGTAGAAGGACTGCAAGACACAAGTGAGGTGGATGAAGATCAGCAAGAAGCTGCCCCTATTACTAATTCTGAAGCAAGATTGCCTCCAGCAGTCAAACATCTAAGGGATCATCCAAGACATAAGATCATTAGTGATGCCAGCCAAGGAGTAGTGACCAAGAGCAGAAGTATCAACACAGCACTATACTCAAGCTTCCTATCACAGGTTGAGCCAAAGAAATTTGAAGAGGCTAACATAGATCAGTTCTGTATTGTTGATATGCAAGAATAACTGTAATAGTTTAAGAGATGTAAGGTCTGAAAGTTAGTTCCCATACCATAAGGACATAATGTCATTGGAGTCAAGTGGATTTATAGGAATAAACTTGATGAAAATGACATTATAATCAACAACAAGGCCATGCTAGTAGTTAAGGTGTACAAATAAGAAGAAGGTATTGATTTTGATCAAAACTCACTTTCAATTGGTATCAGGCAAGAATCAAGTTATATATAAAATTTTCTAACTACTTCAATCTAGTCCTAGTGCTGTAGGAATAAAATTAAAGCACAAACACAGTTATCCTAACTAGCACAGCCACAACAAGAACAAAAAGAAAAAGGCAACCAGACAACACAAGAAATTTATAGTGGTTCCCCAACCTGGGTACATCCACTCTTCTACCACCCTGGTAGGAATCCACTCAGATTTTTGAGTTACTTGGCAACTTTGGGGCTTATTGGTTTGGTGTATGGGATGATAGCCAAGGATGGCTTATTACTATCTTCTGGAGGAAGGCTCAAATAAGCTGTATCAAAAAATCTTAACAGACTTAACAAATCAACTGTAGGATTAATAATATAATCACCACCAGTAATTATTTCTTCTATTACTGACTCAGCTATGTCCATGTCAGTTTCAATAAAATGAATAAAATCAAATAAATCTTCATCATCTGCTGGAAATAAATCTGCATCATCTACTGCTGCTGCTACTGCATCTGCTGGAACTGTTACTGCTGCAGCTTCTTCATCAAATATCTTCCCCTGCCTGGTTTCAGTGCTAACTGGAGCCAGGCACCTAACTGAAGAGGGGGCAGCAGAGAGGGCATTTATTTGAGCAGCAAGGGAAGATATAGAAGTAGCAAGAGATGAAATAGCCTCTACTATAAGATTCTTGAGGAGAGGAGTAAGCAATGCAATAAGAGATGAAATGGTGGAGGGTTCCAAGGGTTGATTTGCAGATGGTGGAATGGAAGGTGTTTGAGGGGAAACAGATGGAGGAAGGGAAGTTGATGGTGGAGTAAGAGTGATAACATCTTGCATGTTTGTATCTTGTGCAGAAGGAGTGTTGAGAGGGGAGGAGATTAGATTGAATGTTGGGATGTTGGATAGATGGGGAGGTAAGAGAGATGAAGGTTGTGAGGGAATGTGGGTATCATCGGGGGACTGAGGTGGGGTTGGTTGTGGTGATTGAGATGAAGAGAGTTGTTGAGATTCCTGAGGAGGGGAAGAGGGGATGTCAGTGATATCTATTGATGGAGAAGTGGTAGGAGATGTAAATAGAGTAGGAACATGAATAGGTTGCTGAGGTTGTTGTTGTGGTTATTGGTTTGTTTGTTGGAGAGGAGGTATGGTGGAAGATGATGGAGGTGTAGGGGGGATCTCTTCAGAAGGGTGGGAAGTGTCTGGATCAGAATGGTGGCAGAGGAGGAAACCTTAGATGGCTTTGTGATGGTCCTCTCCCACCTGCCAAACAAGGCACAAGTAAGCCTTTTGCTGGCATAAATGAATATGGTCGGGGAGACCAGGGATTCAGCAGCTTTTTCTTTCAAGAAGATCCCCAGGATCCTTCCAAAACTGACTTCCTTTTTATTATTCTTTTTCTTAATAAGATCAAATATGATCTGTGCCCAGTTCACCCTTTTCTTGTTCACCACTGCACACGTAACCAGAAATTGGTGCCTGGTTATATAGTCATGTGTAGTGTGCTTTCCCAACAAGACTTTTCCTACTATATCTGCTAAGAATTTAAACTCTGCAGACAAATGTTTCTTCAACAACTTGTTTGGGGTTTGTCCAGAATAACCCATTTGACTAAGCATCTCATCATACTCATTAGTATCCACGTCTAAATCCTCTTCACCATTACTTAAGTCAAATATTTCTGTTAAAATGGCGGGAGTAAGAGAAACAACATTACCCGCGATTGTGCCAGTCATGGTGTTATCATATGTTGTAGAAGACGTATATACCCATTCCCTAATTTCTGTGCCAGAGAACTTTATCCTGGTGGAGAGTAGAGTTTCAATTTCTGATCTTCAAGAAGTTGTAGGATGTCCAGGAAGATGGGGTCAGAATGTTGGAAGGAGTCGAAATCCACATCGAATCCAGTATCAAATTTCATCGCTGCAAGGGTTCCCGCTGGAATCGCCATTTGAGTACCTGCAAGAGAAAAACGATGATCAAGTGCAAAGTAACTGAAGGCGCGGGACGGAGGTCGAAGAAAACCTAGATATATGGTTTTCCAGAATATGAATCAACAAACTCTGTTCCACGAAAATTAAAAAATCTTTGATTTGAGGTCGATGAAATAATTTAGATTTAAACAATTCGTCGAGCTCAGTCTGAAGATTTGAAGACATTTCATCGAGCTCCGTTCGATGAAAGTTTTCTGAATCAGATTCGTCGATCTCCGGTCGACGAAAATTGGTTCATTCATAGAGAGTTTGTCGATCCCCGTTCGACGAATGTCTCAAGAACTTTTCCCAGTTCGTCGAACTCCATTCGACGAACTTTGGCAAATTTGTCGAGTGCAGACAGAAACTAAACTAAGTCTTCTCCATTGATCATGCCAAGCTAATTTATAAAGAACAAGTGATTTCTCTCATCCAGAGGTTTGGTGAATATATCAGCTCTTTGTAAATCAGTGTAGATATAGACAAGATTAACTTTGTTTTTGTCTACACACTCTCTAATGAAATGATGCCTAATATCTATATGTTTGGTCCTACTGTGATGAACTGGATTTTGTGCTATGGCTATAACACTTGTGTTATCACAAAACAGAGTTGAATTATTTAAGTTGAGACCATAGTTTAGGAGTTGATTTTGTATCCACAACATGTGGGAAGAGCAACTGCTAGCAGCTATATATTCTGCTTCAGCTGTTGATGTAGACACAGATGATTGTTTCTTACAAAACCAAGACACTAATCTCTTACCTAGGAACTGGCATGTTCCTGAAGTATTTTTTCTGTCTACCCTGCATCCAGCAAAGTCAGCATCTGAATATCTAGTTAAATCAAATTCTGACTCAGTGGGATACCATAGGCCTAGACTAGGACAACTCTTTATATATCTCAAAATTCTTTTTAAGAAAATTAGGTGAGATTCTTTAGGGTTCACCTGGAACCTAGAACAAAGGCATGTGACAAACATAATGTCATGTCTGCTTGCTGTAAGGTATAGAAGGGACCCAACAATACCCCTATATAGTTTCTGATCCATAGGTTTCCCATGTGCATTAGAGTCTATTATAGTATTTATAGCCATGGGTGTTTTATTTGCTGAGGCATCGGCCATCCCAAACTTCCTTATAAGCTCTTTAGCATATTTAGCTTGGGAGATGAAGATGCCATCAGGGAGCTGCTTCACTTGGAGACCAAGGAATTTGGAGAGCTCAACCATGCTACTCATCTCAAATTTAGAATGCACGAGGTCAGAAAACCTCTTGCATAATTTGGAGTTAGTAGACCCAAATATGATGTCATCCACATATATTTGTACTAACAAGATTTATCCCTATGATGTCTAATGAAAAGTGTTTTATCTACTACGCCTCTAATGAATTTATGCTCTATCAAAAAGCTAGCTAGGGTCTCACACCAAGCTCTTGGAGCTTGCTATAGACCATAAAGAACTTTATGCAATTTAAAAACATGATAAGGATGAGTTGGAGAGACAAAACTTGGAGGTTGCTCAACATAAACCTCTTCTTTAAGTACTCCATTCAGAAATGCACTCTTCATATCCATCTGATACACCTTGAATTTCTTGTAGGCAGCATAGGCTAGAAAACTTCTGATGGCCTCTAACCTTGCAACTGGTGCAAAGGTTTGATCATAATCTATGCCTCTTCTTGTCTGTATCCTTGAGTAACAAGCCTAGCCTTGTTCCTCACAATTATACCATGGGCATCTAGTTTATTTCTGTACACCCATTTTGTTCTAATGACTGGGTAGTCTTGGGGTCTTGGAACCAAATCCCAAACTCTATATCTCTCAAATTGGTTAAGTTCCTCTTACATTGCAATGATCCAGTGGGGATCCTGCTCAGCATCTTTTATGGATTGAGGTTCAACCTGAGAGAGAAAACTGGCATGCATCAAGTCTTGATTGAGTTTATGCCTTGTCTGTACACCTGCTGACATGTCTCTAATTACTTGGGATCTGGGGTGATCCCTGAGTGTGACAAAGTCAGTTGGTGGAGTTGGTTCAGCAACATCATTTTGAATTAATTCCTCTTGTAGAATTGAGTTTGCTGTTGGATGAGGTTCAACTTCCTCAGTGCTTTCTTCTTCACTTTCTTCATTAACTTGTGGAGAAGGATGCGTTGGAACCTCTTGGGTGAGGCTTAATCCATCCAAATTCTCACAAAAGTGAGGTACCTGCAAAGTATTATTGGTAGAAATCTCTCTCTCCTTACAAGACATGTTAGCCTCATCAAAAGTAACATGAATTGATTCTTCAATTTTCAAGGAGGATTTGTTAAATACCCTATAAGCTTTGCTTACTTGGGAATATTCTAGAAAAATTCCCACTTCAGCCCTTGCTTCAAACTTTCTAATGTATTTCTTGTTATTGTTATGTATATAACATATACATCCAAATACTTTAAAATAGTTGATTTTAGGTTTTTTCCCTTTAAGTAATTCATAGGGAGTCCTATTCTTCAGTTTATGTATCAAGCTCCTGTTCAGGACATAGTTTGTTGTGCTTACAGCCTCTACCCAAAAGGTTAGTGGCATGTAAGCATCTGCAAGTAATGTACCTGCTGCTTCAATTAGGGTCATATTTTTCCTTTCAGCTACCCCATTTTGTTGTGGAGTTCTAGGAGGTGAGAAGGAGTTCCTGATACCTTCCTTCTCACAGAACGTATGCATAAGAAGAGACTCAAACTCTGTACCATGATCACTTCTGATCAATGCAACATGAGTAGAGTACTCAATCTATATGGTCCTGAGAAAATCTGTAAGAACTTTAAAGGTATCTGACTTAGATCTCAGAAAGGATACCCAAGTGGACCTTGAGAAGTCATCTACAATAACTAAAGTGTAGGATTTCCCTCCTAGGCTTTGTACAATAATGAGTCCAAAGAGATCCATGTGTAGCAAGTACAAAATCTTAGGTGAATCACTTTTATTTACTGATTTAAACCTAGATTTAGTTTGCTTGCCTAGTTGACAAGCCCTGTAGAGACCTTCCTTCTTATCGGGTCCAGAAGGTAAGCCTCTCACAAGGTTGCCTTTTGATAGCCTAGCAATATTTTTCATATTAACATGACCTAGCCTTTGATGTCATAATTCATTCTGAGTACTAATTATGTTGAGTAGGCAGATATCTGAATTGACAGAGTAGAAATTAACTAAGTAGATGTTGCCTTGTCTATTTACCATTAAAACAATTTGTTTTTCTTTATTAGATATAGTGCAGGAGGTTGAGTTAAAGTGTACCTGATAACCTTCATCACATAATTGACTTATGAAGATGAGGTTATGTTTGAGTCCTCTGACATATGTCACTTTCTTGAAGGTGACAGCTCCAATTTTCACTTCTCCATAACCTTCTGACTGTCCACATTTTGAATCACCAAAGATTACCTTGGGCCCCAGCTTGGGCTTGTAGTTGATTAAATTGTCCTTGATGCCAGTCATGTGTTTGGAGCATCCACTGTCCAGGTACCAGGTTTGATTAATCACTGGACAGCCATTTTCCTGCAGTAAAAACAGTTAGTTGTTCTTGACCCAAGTTACCCTGGGTCCTTTATATTACTGGTAAGAAAAACTGGATATCACGGAAAACTCTGGTTAAGATTTGTATCCTAGTGGGTGATATCTTCTAGGTGGAATTATCCAATCATCTAATGGATTAAATGGTTTCCTAGGTTTATTAGAGTTGCTGTTATAGTTATAATTCTTGTTAAGTCTTTCTGGGTTCGACGAATTGTTGTGAGTTTGTCAACCAGAGTTCGACGAATTGGGATGAGATCGTCAATCTCTGCCCAGAGAATGAACATAGTCATTTTCTGTGCCCCAAGTTCATGGATCTCTGCTCGACAAACCATACAGAGTTCGTCGATCACAGTTAGACGAATAATTTTAACTTAAGTTTGCGTTCAGAGTTCGTCGAGTAGAGTTCGACAAACTGTTCATGTTTCATCGATCTGAGTTCGACGAAATCTGCTGAACTTTGTTTTTACTTGTTTTCTAGTTTCTGTTATTTTGATTTTTAAGGTTTGGCATTTCTTCTGTGATTTGTTTATTAGTTATTATCTCTTTGCATTTAGCAGAACAAACTTAATGGGAGTTGTCAAAATATTCTTCTTAAGAATGGGGGGGGAACTTGATGAAGCACCCAAGCCGAGCTTGCCATTCATTTTGGCATTTACAGTGTTTGTAATGTCCATCAGCTTGAGGCTTCTCCCATTGAGAGATTCCTCAAGTTGTTTAGCCTCACATAGTTCAGTTTTTAAAGAGTTAATCTGTTTATTTGCTAGGTTTAATTCTTCCTTTAACTTAAGCTCCGTTTGGGGGGACTTATTTTCACCGGTCAAGCGGTCATGACCGCATGAACCGGGACTTATTTAAGTCCCGGTTCATGCGGTCATGACCGCTTGACCGGTGAAAATAAGTCCCCCCAAACGGAGCCTTAGTGTTTTCAGATGTTAGTATCTCTTGACTAGCTAGTTTCTCCCTAAGTGCTTTAATTTCTTTTTCAGAGTTTATTAGGTCAAGGCACATGGTTTTAAATTCAGATTTGAATGATTTAGAATTATAGTCAAATGAAGAAAATACCTGGTTAGCCTCAGATTCTGAAGATTCTTCACTGTCTGACTCTTCTTCATCTGAATGGCTCCTAGAGGCATCAATTGCTATGAGGCATACTTCTTTGGCCCTTGCCTCCACTTATTCTTCACTGGAGCTGGAAGATGAGGATTCATCTTCTGTTTCACTCCAGCTTTCAGCTACAAAGCCTTTCTCCTTCCTATGTCTGCTGGAGGAAGGCCTGCTGTTTTGCTGTCTTCTTGTATCCTTCTCTCTTCTCTTTTCCTTCTTCTGAGTTTCTGGACACTCTGAGATGAAGTGTCCAGGTTTCCTGTAACTAAAGTAAACCACTTCTTTAGTAGGGGTTTTATCATACCTTAGTTTGTCATCCACCCTGGATGAATTTCTTCTGAAGTCTTTCCTTGCCATCTTGTAGAATCTCTTGGCAAAGAGAGACTCAGTTCTTCATTTATTGTTGGAGTCTCTGTCTCCTCAGCAGCTTTGAATGCAATACTGTGCTCCTTCCTTGCTGGTGGAGGTGTTCTTTGCTCAGCTGCTTCTCTAGATTTGATAAGATGCTCATAGGACTTTAGCTTTCCCAAAAGAGATTCAGTGGAAATCTCATTCAAGCTCCTGGCCTCCTTGATGGGCCTGATCCTTGAATCCCATGAGCTTGGGAAGCACATAAGGATTTTATCATTCATCTCTGTGAGGGTGATGCCCTTGTCAAAGGTTTTCATCTCATTGATGATTGAGCTCAACCTATTGTACATGTCTGCTACTGATTCAACTTCCTCCTTCTTGAAATTCTTATATTGGGATATGAGATTGGATCTCCTATCCTTTCTTTTATCAGCAGATCCAGCCACCATTTGATTGAGGGAATCCCAGATGGCTTTGGCTGATGTGCATTCAGTTGCTTTTTGAAAATGTCATCTGATATTATTTGGGCCAGAATATTCATGGCCTTGGCATAAGCAATTTTAGCCTTCTTCTGGGACACAGTCCACTCAGGTGGTGGAACTGCATTATTGTTGGATGTTTCTGTAGAGGTGGAGGCAGATGGTTGAGGAGGACCTATCACAATGGAATTAAAAATATCCTCATCAATAGGGTTCATATATAACTTGATTCTTGCCTTCCAGATGACAAACCTATTTAGGTTGCAGACTGGAGGTCTGGTGCTTGCATAGTCTTTGTTCTGTGTCATGCTGTGAGTGAATATCTAATAGAAATGAAAAGACAGATCTAACTCAGGATCTTTGGTTCAAGGGTTAGCCTGTATAATCAAGGGAATCCTGCTCTGATACCAATTGAAAGTGAGGGGTTAGATCTGGAATACTCTAGAGGGGGGGGAGTTGAATAGAGTATTTAGAGTTTTTATAAAATTTTCTAACTACTTCAATCTAGTCCTAGTATTGCAGGAATAAAATAAAGCACAAACAAAGTTATCCTAACTAGCACATCCACAGCAAGAACAAAAAGAAAAGGGCAATCAGACAACACAAGAAATTTATAGTGGTTCCCTAACCTGGGTACATCCACTCTTCTACCACCATGGTAGGAATCCACTCAGATTTTTGATCAGGTGCCTAACACCAATGAGATTTTGATCAGGTGCTCAAAAACCAAACCTCATGTCTTTTGGTCAGGTGACTTGCAATTAGGAATAACTTTTGAAGGGAGTTAAGAACCCTTTTTACAGTGGGGGATGATAGATGATTTTGTCTTCTCTTTCTCAAGTTATAACTGAGAAGACTTAAGTGGATATGATGTTAGCAAAAGGCTCCCCCTGAGATGTTGAATGGTTCAGGGAGATGGAGCTTTGCTTCAGGGTGATAGGCCTTCAGTCTTTCAGCTTTGACCTGACAAAGTACAGGAACTTCTTGACAGATAGAGGGTTTGTTGTCCTTTGAAGTATCCTGGAGTGTAGAAGGAAGAAGACTCTTGATTTTGATTGATGTTCTTCTTCTTCAGATTGCTGATATTCTTCTGGTCTAGATTTTCTATTTCTGTATCATCTTTCTATCTCTTTTTGTCTCAGAGTGTTGTCGAGAGAGAGAGAGCAGCAGAAGATTCTTGATTCTTGATTCACAAAACTGACTGTCTGTCTCTTATAGAGAAGAAGATGGAAAATCCCTTTTTTATATTCCATATTATCTTCCTTTTCAAATTTGAAATTCTTCTGCATTCATTGTTGACAGCCTAGAGAATATTTTGCATTGAATGATTTTCCCCAACTATCCCATGGAAAAATGGCAAGCAATAATCCCGGAGAAGATCATAATTAATGCTCCATCTAACGGTAATATTCAGAAAATATTTTGGCATTAATTACTCAGTAATTATTACAGTAGGAAAGGGATAGCAGGATGGAAATAACCAAGTCTGGATTTGTCGAACGGAGAACAAAAATCGTCGAGCTGAGTCCACAGTTCGTCGAGCTGAGGAGTTGTATTCATCGACGAGATGGATTCATTTCGTCGAGCTGAGTTCCAAGATCGCCGAGCTGAGAACAGATAAATGCATTCTCTAGAACCTTGCCTTTTCTACACATCAAGATCGTTGAGCTGAGAATTTGACTTCGTCGACCAGAGTTCAGTGAAGTGTTTTTGGACTTAGATATTTTTGGAATGAAATGCTGAAGTAGAGTATCCAGAAATTGTCGACCTGAGGACTGGGTTCGTCGAACTGAGAACTAGTTTCGTTGGGCTGAGAACTTCTAACTGCTGCAAGATTACTCTTGCCAATGTGGTCTAAGTTCACCGAGCTGAGTCCACAGTTCTTCTTTAACTTCTTGACACAGCGTCTGTGGAATGTGTCGACACAAGTCCTGTATGTCAACACAATTGCTTCTTGTCTCGACATAGTTGTTGTTTTGACAGAAATCTGGAGTGTGTCGACACAAGTCCTGTGTGCCGACAGAATTGCTGTCGATAGATGTTCTGTGTGTCGACACAATTCCTGTGTGTCGACACAATCTGGCTTCTGGTGTCGACACAGTTGATATTGACAGATGTTCTGTGTGTCGACACAAGTCCTGTGTGCCGACACAATCTGGCTTCTGGTGTCGACACAGTTGATGTCGGCAGATGTTCTGTATGTAGACAAAGATCCTGTGTGTCGACACAATTTGGCTTCTAGTGTCGACACAGTTGATGTCGACAGATGTTCTGCGTGTCGACATAAGTCCTGTATGTCGACACAATCTGGTTTCTGGTGTCGACACAGTTGATGTCGACAGATGTTCTGTGTGTCGACACAAGTCCTGTGTGTTGATACAATCTAGCTTCTGGTGTCGACACAGTTGATGTCGATAGATGTTATGTGTGTCGACACAAGTCCTGTGTGTCGACACAATCTAGCTTCTGGTGTCGACACAACCTTTCCGAAGTGTCGACACAATTGCTTGAGTCTCTGGCAGTCTGTTGAAGGCTGGTCCATGTGATGTTGATTCTAAGGACTTGGCCTACACTCTAGGACACAACTATGACCCTGGATATACATGATGGGTCATATGATCCTAACTTAGTGAATCTAGCCCAAGTCCAACTAGGGATCCAACACAAGGCCAGGCTAGTAGTTAAGGTGTACAAATAAGAAGATGGTATTGATTTTGATCAAACCTTTGCCCCTGTAGCAAGATTGGAAGCCATCAGACTATTCCTTATAGATGCTGCACACAAGGGATTCAAGGTCTACAAGATTGATGGGAAGTCAGCCTTCCTGAATGGTGACTTAAAGGAAGAAGTCTAAGATAAGGTAGGGAAACCTGTTGATGAAAGTTTGTATAGAGGGATAATTGGCTCTCTTCTATATCTCACTGTAAGTAGGCCAGACGTCATGTATGCTACATGTGTCTGTGCTAGTTTTCAGGCTTGCCCTAAAGAATCTCACTACTCGGCTATAAAGAGAATTTTGAGGTATCTTAAGGGCATACCAGGTCTTGCCCTATGGAACCCTAGAAATGGGGAGTTTGAACTAACAAGTTATTCATATGCAGATTTTATAGGCTATAAATAGGACAGGAAGAGCACTTCTGACACCTGCCAGTTCTTGGGAGGAAGACTAGTGTCTTAGAGCAGCAACAAGCAAACAAGTGTTGCAATCTCAACTGCAGAGTCAGAGTATATCTCAGCAGGTAGCTGATGAACTCAGTTGTTGTGGATCCAACATCAAATCCATCATTATAACCTCCAGATAAGTAGAGGTCCCTTATATTGTGATTTTACTAGTGCCATCTTAATTGCTAGAAATCCCGTCTCACACAACAGGACTAAGCATACTGAGATAATATATCATTTCATTAGGGAGCATGTGGAATGTGAAGATATCAACCTTGAGTTTGTTCCTACATACAAGCAAGTGGCTGACATCTTCACTAATCCACTGGATGAAGCAAAGTTCAATACCTTCAAGTTTGAGTTGGGTATGTTGAACTTGGTATAGCTTTAGTTGCTCCTCAAATTGTTGCAGGTTGTACTATTTCTTGCAGGTGGAATTATTCTTCTGTGGAATAAAGACTTTTCAAGTGGTATATCTTTAGTGGTATCATGTTCAAGTACTATCCAGACTAGTATAGACTTGAAAGTCTACTAGGAAGTATGATAGAAGATGACGACGACCCTGCTGATGCAGCCGTGGATCCACGACATCCAGAGTTTGTGGATTGGGACGGTCGTTGCCACAAGCTCGAGGATGGGAGTCTACCACGACATCCAGAGTTTGTGGATTGGGACGGTCGTTGCCACAAGCTCGAGGATGGGAGTCTACCACGACGTTTCTTCGCCAACGCCAATGCCGCTACATGTTTTTGCTCGTCGTCCGCCACCGCCAATAAATGAAATATATAATTATAAATTACATAATTATAGTTATATATTTTATCATTTATATTTTAGAATTTTTTATTTCCATGCATTTTATTATTATTTTAATTTCATGTAATGATGGGTGCCTATAACCATCAAGAGTATTTTAATTTCATGCATTTAAATTTTGCATTGTTTTTTATTTCATGATGGGTGCATATAACCATCATAGTATCATTTTGAATTTTGAATTTTTTATTTTGAATTTTGAATTGGAGGAGATGGAGTGGTGTAAGCCTATATATAGGCCATGATATTTGTCATATTTCTTAGAGAATGAAAAAAGAAATCCTAAGAATTCAAGTTTTGAATTTTCCCCCTCCTTTCTCCTTCCTCTTTGAGAACTCTCCCCCTGTCCCTTCTCTCTTGGCTGCCGGCCACTCCCCTCTCCCTCTCAAATTTCGGCCACCTTCTCCTCCTCTCCATTCCCCTCAAAGGAGAAGCCGACCACTCCATATCTCTTGGAGGTTAGGCCAAGGTGATTTGCAATAAAGCTTCATGGATTCTCGGCCAAGGCGTGAAGCGACGAAGGAGGATAAGTTTCCTCTCCTTCCGACGTGTCTCCGGCAGAGCCGTTGAAGGGCGATCCAAGCAAAGAAATCGGAATCATCCATTCCGGTTGGGTAACGAAAAATTTCTACTCTCGTGTGTTTCTTTTCCTAGATATTCTTGTGGTGGAAATTCTTGGCGTTGCATCTTGAAGTGTTGAATAATCGTGGTTTTTCTTTGACTGGTTTATGTTTATCTTAATTGATTTTATTTTCGAAAAGGCTTGGCGAACCTTCATTTTCTTTTGTTGGGAGAGATCTACCTTTTTCTGAATCGTTATTTTTGGTAGATCTCTTTTGGTACAACACCGCTCGTTCAGACCAGGTGGGTCCTTTTAGCTGGAAAGAACATTGGCTTTCTAGCCCTTGTTCGATCCTAATCGGTTTGGCTACCCGTACGCTAGCATATAATTGATAGAATTAATTAAAGTGGTGCTGCGTAGAATGATTGTGAGAGTATAGGGTTGGATCGTAGAGAGGTATACATGCTAGTCCGTAGATCAATTCATTGTCAACGTGCAAGCCTGCATTAGAAGATGCTTCAGTTGAGACGGAGCAAGTCTAATACTTGTAGAGGTAAATTCAAGTGGCATCCAAAATGGGGGGAAGGAGGAACACACCTTCAGCACTCTCAAGTGGTTCAACTGCTGTAAGAGTGCTTATCTATACTCAAAAAGGGAGAAAAGATAATCAGAGCCTCCCTGACTATTTACAGAAGTCAAAAAGGGTGAGAGAAGGAAAGAAGTATATAAGTGGTATCAGATCAAGTCCAGGTAGTAATAATTCAGGGGAAGCAGGATGATGTTCACCCTGCAGACAAGGAAAGCGTGGTAACTATAACTTGTTCTCTTATTATAAGTTCTCCAAGTCATGTTTTATTGTTGGATATGTTAGTGTATGTCATTGACTTGGGATTTTGATTGAGGGTTTTGACTTCTTCAAATAGGGGGAGATTGTTGGGTCCATTGCCCACAATGTTCCGGATTTGAAGAAGATTTGAAGAAGTCAAACATGTCAATGATATACATAGTGTTGTATTTGATGTATATTCAAGTTCATGCATCCAGATTTGTCCTTGAAACATTGATAGGACAGGTATTGCAAGTGATGTGACATGTGTTCACAAAGTAAAGATGTGGAGAGATAGAAATCTGTCTAAGTCCATAGACATTGAGTGATGATAGTTCACTCAACACTAGATGCCATGAAATGTTAGTGGAGAGGCTGAAAATCTTCCTTAAGTCCACAGGCATTGAGTGAAGCCAGTTCACTCAATGCCAGATGCCATAAAGCGCTGAGTTAGTTATGGATAGTCAAAGCCATGAAGTCTGCAAAGCAATTCTGCGGACAAGTCCACAGGCGTTGAGTGATGACAGTTCACTCAACACCATCGTCGAGTATAATTGAATCTGTCAATGCCTAAATATTATTGGGCTGAATATTCGATAAAGTCTAGATGCATCGAGTGAACACAATGCACTCGATGCCAAAGCAGGAGGCTTCGTGTTATGATAAAGCCTAAGATAGCAGAAGGAGGCCATGTATCAGAGCGTTGAGTGATGAATCTTCACTCAACACCCTTAATGCCAGACAGTAAAAGCGTCGATTCTTACTGCTATAGTAAAAGCCTAAGAAGAAGACAAAAATCAACTATGTTCAGAAGCATTGAGTGAAGCCAGTTCACTCAATACCAAATAAAGAAGACATGCAAAAATAGAAAGCGTTGAGTGAGGCCAGCTCTCTCAACGCCTTCAGACAGGTGAAGAAATGACTAAGTGTAAAAGCATTGAGTGAATCCAGTTCACTCAATGCTCTCAACGCCGGGAGTGAATTTGAGAAATTGGCTAAGTACATAATCTGATAAAGCCAACCAAAGTTTACAAAGTCAACAGAGTTTAAATTAAGTGCGAGAAAGCTACAAAACATGACAAATACTGCCGGAGGTCTACTGTACGTCTTCTTCCGTTAAAGCAAGTTGCTTCTGTCAAACTACAGGTGATCCCCACTGCTTCTTGGAGCCGTTAATTGGCAGAAGATAAAAGGGACAACTTCTTAAGGAAGAACTTAACTTTTAGGGTTTCACTTTTTGCGGCTGGACTTCATCTTCCTCGTCATTGCTGCCGAGCCAAAATCTTGAAGTCATTCCAACTGAACCAAAAGTTAATTCCAGATAGCTGTAGCATTTTCTTCTACTACAATAAGTTTAGACTTGTTTCTGAGAAAAAGAAGAAACAGAGCCTTCAGTCTTCTGTAGCTTCAGGTTAGCTGTTTGAAGAACTCAAGACCTAGCAGATCTTCAGTCTTATACAACAAGTTCAAAAACAATTTTTTGAGATACTTCCAGTAAAGGTAGCCATTTATTGAAGAACATTTTTCTACTGTTTTGAAGATAGTTAGAGCTGTGATAACTTATCTCTAGTTGCAGACATAGAGAAATTTCTCTCTATCAAATTAACTAAAACCATCGTACTCCTATAGGATCCTATTAGATATGTTTTGTTGGGCTATTGAGCCTGAGGTAGGGCAGTTTTTCCAGAGCTGTAGGAGAGTTATACTCTCTGAGAGTAGGATCTAGTTTGGATCTGAGATAGGGCTCTTGAGCCTGAGGTAGGAGAGTCATTATCTCAGAGTTGTAGGGCACTTATGCCTGAGTTGTAGGATCCTTTGGATCTGAGGTATGTCCTTTATGCCTGAGCTGTAGGAGAGTCATTCTCTCTGAGGTAGGGCTATCCTCCCAGCCTGAGTTGTAGGGCCTTTGGGCCTGAGGTAAGTGATCAGTTGATCACTGAGTTGTAGGAGCAAGTTTGCTCTGAGGTAGGGCTTTGGCCTGAGTTGTAAGTCTTGGAGGAGACTGAGAGATCCTGTGGGATCTGTGGTGTAAGCTCTTAGAGCTGAGTTTTGGATAAGTTCCTTATCTAACTAGAAGTTAGAAAGGTGGGATGAGAGTGGACGTACCCATAATCTGGGGAACCACTATATATTCTGTGTGTGCTTCTTGTGTTGTTTATTTGTTGTAGGCTATGTGTTTCTTGAAAGAAAAAAACTACTAACACACTAAGCACTAAAAGAAGAAAGTAAAAGAAATTCACAAAATACTAAGAAACATATTCATCCCCCCCCTCTATATTGCTAGCTACCTTAAAAACAAAGACTTTAACTCTCCTATAACTCGATCCTAAAATAAAGATCTACAACTCGGAAGGAAAACCTCCCGCAATATCATAAAATGATTCACAACAATATATTAAAACTAATCTTCTTCAGATCTGAAATCATTGGTCTTCCTTTCCTCCGAAAAGTGAAACTTGAAAATCTTGAGGAGAAAAGAAATCTAAAATCGTTGAAGGCTTGATCTGAACAAAGGATCCACTAGATCTAAAAGGAACTTGAACCTCTTAAAAATAGAGATCTAGTTGAGACTTCTTGAAGAAGAACGAATCGAGCGTCACGTTGATGTTGTCAAAGAGAATCGTGAAGATCGTGAACGATAGTCGACAGGTTCTTTCTTGGAATGTTTCGATTTGAGCGTATATGCGTGATTAGGGTTGAAAGAAATCCACCCTAAGTATTTATAGGAATCCTTCTTCTTCAATGGCTAGAAATCCCTTCCAAATAAAGTAATCACGGAACACTGTACATGGCGGTCGGGATTGAGCCGTGACAGAAATTGAAAATGGAAGAAATAATCTAAGTATAATTCATCGAGTAACGTCAAGTATATAAGGATATACATGTTGAACTACTTCGAAACTCGACGAAAAATACTTAGATAATTCCAGCCAGATAGAACAGACAACAAACATCTTCATGTAGAGATACTCGACGAATTCAACGAGTATCGACTAGCTTACTCGACGAATTCGATGCCGAGGCCAAGCGATATTCGACGAATATAACTTAGAGAAATCCAGAGAAGTAAATTCGTGAAGTCTCGAAATATTTGATGTGTATCGAGTTATATATTCGACGGATTCGACGAGTATCGATAGATACACTCGACGAATTCGATGAGTATACATGAAAATACTCGGTGATTTTTACTTAACTGATTTCAAAAAGTCCAGAGATTATTCCCTATGTAAATGTGACTGATTTGATGAGTTCTAGTAAGAATTTACGACGAATTCGACGAGTATGCATGAGTATACTCGACGAATTCGACGAGTATTCACTACTATACTCGATGAATTTTACTTGGAGAAAATCTGTTCTTCTGAAAGCAGCAACTTGTCATTCTTGATTTCTTCTAATGTACTTGAAGTAGTACCCCCCAATAGAGGGATTACATGTGAGTTTAAACATTGGCCTACACAATGAAGGATTATATTGTATAGTACTGTGTTTCAAGACCTACTGTAACCTGACATATATTGGGTTGTACTTGACAATATATTCCTGCATGCACATAACTAAAAAAATAGCATCAAATACAATCTCAATTCATCTTAGTTCAAGGGACACTTCTTCAAATTAGGGTTATTGTGGATACAATACCCAACATCCTTCCATACTACCATTAGCTAGAATTCTTTGAGGTCTAAATAAGTCATGATAGAAAAAAATAACTCCACTACTTATCTTACTTGTATGCATTTATTTTAATTGAGTTTTTATTTGTCTATTCTGTTTTGTCGGAGCTCACCCCCAGCAGGTACATCTTCTAGGAGGCGGTGGTTGTGATTTTTTGTATGGCAACCTTGTCATGGACTTTCATGCATCTTCGGGTATACACATTTTTGAGCATTGGGTAATCTCTCCCTTAGTATCCTTTTTAATCATACGTGTATATCTTGTTTAGTATTGCATGCTTAAGTCTGAGGGAGTGTCATTGTTTGTTACCCACTGCATGTACACATTTTAGTAGCATGCTAGAAGCTTTTAAATTCAGTTTATATTTTTTGTTCATTTTCATCGCACACTACAGAACCCACATAAGTGCACACTTATTTGTTGATGCATCGCGAGTTGATTTTGTCGCTTTTGCGTGATTAAGTAACTCACTATACCGGCATAGGATTAAGTTACAAAGTAAAATATTGACTCATGTAGTGCTCCTAGTCGAGTGCTCGCATCTCGTGTAGAAATTTGTGAAGAATTAGATTTTTGTATGCAATTAGTTTTATATTTTTCTATTTCGGTAGACAGTTTATTTTACTTATAATCGATGAATCCAATACAAATTAACGGTAGCATAGGTGATGTGTATAAACGATTGTTAGCCTCATATTGCTCGATTCAAGAGGAAGATAGTCTTTCTCGGTGGCTAAGAACTTGCCCCAAGCTATTCTCGAAGCATGAGTATACGGTAGTTCAAGAACGTGAGTGTGATGTAAGCCATAATTTTGGATAGGTTGAGCTTATGACCCATTCCTATAGTCTTATCCTCGCTAGCCCCTCATGCCTACCCATCCATTGATTCAGCTCCACTAATATCTCACCAAAGCCTAAAATCCAATCCTAGTCGCACACCCAAATTTGTGCTCTAGTTTGTATTTTTATTTTCATAATTGGGGTGTTTATGTAGTGATTCAATTTTTGACATTGTGGATGTGCTCTCTTAACATGTGCTGAAGAAAAAATTGTGAAAAGAAAAGTTTTGAAATGGAAATGAAAAAAAAGTGAAATGAAAAGAGCTAAATTGAAAATCTTTATGAGATAATTTATTTGGGAGTAGGCGATACACACTTACATTTAAAGTCCAAATCTAGGGGTGTGGTGCACCTGCATGTATTTTATGACACGTGTTGGAGCTTGAGGAGACCTGGCTGTCTTATGTCTAAACACAACGGTTTGTCTCTCTCAGCGGCCTGGTTGTTTAGCTCAGCGGTTTGTTAGTGAACCTCAGCTGGCGGTCTAGGGATAGCCGCAGCAGTGGTCTGGCAGGAAGCCGCAATAGCGATCTGGCAGGAAGCCGCAACAGCAGTTTGGCAGGAAGTCACAACAATGGTCTGGAGTTAAGCCACAACGGTCTGGAGTTAAGCCACAATAGTAGAGTTGATGCTAGCCGCATCAGTCTGGTTGAAGCCACAGTGGTCTGGAAGAAGCTGCAACCGTGGACAGATGGTTAATCCGCAATTACAGTCTGATAGCCTACATCAGCTGCGGTTTGATGGTTAGCAATAATTGCAGTCTGGTGGCAACTTGTAGTTACGGTCTCGCGGCCTGAACCAACGGTCTTCCCTGGCTTTGTGGCGGTTTTCCTTAGTAGTGGCTGTGTGCTCTGTTATTCATTGTATAGTGTGCGTTTTGACCATGTCAAACCACACAAGCTGCCCGACTTGTATTTAATCCCACATTGATTGTTGTATTCTCTCATCTCCTCCATTTTTTGTAAATAAGGGGGCATACCTATGTAATAATTATCATTTTGGAGTAATAAAATTTGCGGTTTATTTACCTCTTGACTGTTTACTCGCTCATTTTTCATATGGTATCAGAGCCAATTGATCCTTTGCTCCAATTAGATTGCGGTTTGTTTGTCTAACCGCACCGGCCTCTTCCGGTTTACTTCTCGTGCGGCTTCTTCCAGTTTGCTTCCCACGCGGCTTCTTCCTGTTTTCTTCCCGATCTGGCTTCTTCCTATTCGCTTCCCGCCCTTCCCTCCCTCCCTTGCTTGTCGCTCTCCAGCGATTTCTTCTTTGTGTGCGTTCTGTTCGTGCAGCCTTTGTTACTACCCGCTCTGCCTTTCTCTTTCTTCCTTGCGGCTGCTTATTTGTGCGTCCTTTGTGGGTTTCTTGCCGCGAATCTTCTTAGCCAATAGCTGGTTTTTGTGGCTTGGTTTGCTTGTTTGCGGTTTGTTGTGTGGCTTGTTTTGTTCTAGCCGCCTTCTTTGTTAGTCACACTTCTTTGCGACTTGCTCAGTTTGCGATTTCTTCTCTCCTTTCTTACAGCGGGTTGTTTCTTCCCGCGGGCACCGTATTTTGGTCACGACATCTTCCTTGCTACTGGTTTGTTGTCATCATGACCGTGCGGTCTATTCTTGCTTTGCTCATGTTTGGTGGCAGATTCTCTCTGTGTTGTCTTTTTTTTGCTTGTCTCTTAAACCGTGCTGTATGTAGTTGTTTTCTATGGCCATCCCATCTCCCTCTTCTTCTCTCACTACTTCTACTGCTGCTCAGTTGTCCACTGCTAGCAAATGACTCATTGATTCTAGTGCCACTAATCATTTGACGAGAAATTCTTGTATTTTCTTGACAAGAGTAATCGTTTGCCTCTGGTTCTTATTGCGGATGGTTCCCCATCTTTGGTTAGTGGGTCTAGCACGATGCATGTTACTCCCTCTATTATGCTTTAGGACACTCTTTATGTCCCGAGTTTTCCATGCAATCTTCTTTCTGTCACTACTCTCTGCAAATAGATGAACTTTTAAGCTGTTTTTACTGCTTCTACCTGTTTGTTTCGGGTCCCTCACTCCCAAGAGAAGATTGTTATTGGGACCGCAAGCGGTGGGTTGTTCTACCTTGATACCACTTCGATTTTTTCATCTTCCTCTATACTTCTGTGGCGTCTTTACCTTGGGCATCCTCCTCCTCAGATTCTTTATCATCTTCTACCGGATTTACCTCAGGAGGATTCCTCCCTTAATTGTGAGGTGTGTCAATTTGGCAAACATCACTGTTGTATTTTTCCCGCTAAAAATGGTCGCAGTTCTTCTCGTTCTTTTGATCTTGTTCATTCAGATGTTTGTGGTCCTGCTCCACTTCCGACTGTTGGAAGAGGTAGCATGTATTTTTTTACCTTTATTGATGATTTCTCTCGGTGTACGTGGTTGTACTTGTTACATGACCACACTGAAATGTTTTCTATTTTCTCTGCATTCTATAACGAGACTCATACACAATTTGATATTCCCATTAAAATTATTCGCACTGATAATGCTAAGGAGTATCTTAGTCATTAATTCTCGTCATTCTGTTTGAATCAAGGCATTGTCCATCAAACAACTTGTCCTTATACTTCTCAATAGAATGACATTGTTAAACGTAAAAACCGCCATCTTTTGGATGTGGCTCGTAGCCTTCTCACTCATATGCATGTTCCCTGATCTTATTGGGGTAATGCTGTTCTTCTCTCTTATTTTCTCATTAATCGAGTTCTGTCTTCGGTTCTCGGTGGCAAGTCTTAATTTTCTATCTTGTATCATGATAGGACTCCATTTCTTTTATCTCCTCATGTATTTGGATGCACAACGTTTGTTCGCTCACCCTCTTCTGATCGTGATAAACTTTATCCTCGTTCTGTTAAGTGCATCTTTCTGGATTATTGACCGACACAAAAAGGATACCGATGTTTTGATCCTATTCTCAGGAAACAATATGTTTCAACAGATGTTACTTTCTTTGAAGATCTTCCATTCTTTTCTTCTCCCTCTATTCTCCCTTCTTCTACTGATTCTCCTTCTTCTCCTCTTGTGTCAGCACCTCTTCCAGAGCTTGCACCTATTCATTCTCCTTCTATTTCTGATTCTCCTACTTTCTCTGATTCGTCTCCTAAGCTGCTGCCACCATCTCCTAGGCCAACAATCCCTTCTTCGGATGGTACTGATACTATAGACCGAACAAACCTTGATCTTCTGATTACTTTTCAGGAATGTGTTTGGTCATGCACTCACCATCCTCTTCTTGATGTGGTTTCTTATGCACGGTTATCTCCTTCATCTCAGAGATTTGCTCTAACTATATCGGCAAATGTTGTACCAGCTTCCTATAAGGATGCTCTTGTTATTCCTCATTAGAAAGCTACTATGGATGACAATATGAACGCTCTCTCTGAACGAGGTACTTGGACTCTTATTCCAATCGCTCCAGGAGCTGATGTGGTTGGCGGTCACAGGGTATTTGTCATCAAATTTCTTCTTGATGGTACTATTGATCATTACAAAGCCCGGCTTGTTGCCAAAGGGTTTACGCAAACCTACGATATGGATTTCTTTGATACTTTCTCTCCAGTTGCTCGGATTACTACAATCCGTGTTCTCTTTTCAATGGCCATGAACAGGGACTGGGAGATGTCTTAGTTGGATGTGAAGAATGCCTTTCTTTATGGTGATTTACAGGAAACTGTTTATATGGAGCAACCTACTGGGTATGTTGCTCAGGGGGGAGTCTCAGGTCTATAAACTGTGAAAGGCGATCTATGGTCTTAAGCAAAGTTTCAGGGATTGGTTTGACAAGTTTAATGAAGTTAGTTCTATGATTGGGTATTCTGGAAGTGTTGCAAATAATTCTTTGTGTTGGGTACATTGGACGCAATGTACCTGATTTGAAGAAGTCATTTCAACTCAATGATATATGCATAGTTGTATTTGATGCATATTTAAGTTTATATTTGTAGGTTGTCTATTCATATTGATTAAATAGGTGGAAACAAGAAGCTGATTAGATTTTGAAGGAAAATTGTCTAAGTAACAATAATGTCGAGTGGAGTCAGCAAAGTGCGGAGTGAAGTTAGCACAGTCTATAATCAGCAACTTGCAGTACAGAAAATTGTCTAAGTACAAATGTGTCAACACACTTTAACTATGTCGACACCTTTACAGAAGCTGTGTTTAGACAAGTCAGTAAACTCGACACATAGAAGATTCAAGACAGCTGTGTCAAGACAAGTTAGATGTCTCGACACCTTGAAGACTAAGCCAGCTTACTTGACACTATAAAGCTTAAAGTCGTTGTGTCGAGACAATACAACTGTCTTGACATAAAGAAGATAGGAAATTTGACAAAGTAAAATTATGTCAAGACAAATCAATAGTTTCGACACAATGAAGAATTAAAGGATAAACTTTCCGACATCACGCAGATAGTTGTGTCGAGACAATTCAACTGTCTCGAAACAAGGCAGAATTAAAAAATGCCGACACAGACAATGCTTGTGTTGAGACAAGTCAACTGTCTTGACACTCTCAAGTTTCAGATGAAAATTCTTTCAAATAGAATTGTGTCGAGACTACTAAGATGTCTCGACACAAGTATCGAGACAAGTCAACTATCTCAACACTCTCAAGTTTCAGATAAAAATTCTTTCAAGTAGAATTGTTTCGAGACTGCTAAGATGTCTCGACACAGTATCGAGACACTTTGGATATCTCGACACTTATGTTTCAGCAAATGTGCAGAGTCAACACATTAGTGTCAAGACAAGTCAGTACCGTCACATCAGCTACGAGAATAAGATTTTTTAACAGAAACAGTCTGAAGAAGATATGGTGTATGATGTCAGATGCTGATGTAATCATTTAGTAACCAGCCAATCATGAAGGCTATAAATAGAGGAGTTATCTACACTAACAGAAGAGAGATAAAATCGATCAAGCTAACAAAAATTCTCATTCTTACAATCCCGAGGAGGAGGAATAAGACGAAGGTCTTCAAGAAAATCTCCAGATCCTTTCACCAGGTTGATCTAAAGATTAAGGTGGATCTGATCTAAAATTTCTTCAAGGAAATCAAGCCGATCTACATTAAGGAGATTGCAGATCCAGAGTAATAACTTTTCAGCAAGTCAATTTATCAAGAAAAAATCCATTGCTGCTGATTTGAAGAATCTGTGCTAACAAATCAGTCAGATTGCAGAAATTTTATTTTCTGAAGAATATTGTTTATACTTTTACCTCTTTATTTTGTAAGATCTTCTTGAGATCTTATCTCTGAGTTGTAATTCTAATTTATAGAGGCTGAGGTAGGGTTCTTGAGGGACCTGAGGTAGGTGGTTTTGGGTGAATCACTGAGGTTTAAGCCTAATTTATAAAGGCTGAGGCTTTGTTCTTGAAGGACCCGAGGTAGGAGATTGGGAGAATCTCTGAGGTAGGACCTATTGGTCTGAGTGTAAGTTTCTTAATAGAAACTGAGACTATAGGATCTTTGGATCTGAGTTAAAGAGGATGACCTATAACCTTATCTAGCACATTGCTAGTGAGGAAGAAGGGGGAAAGTGGATGTACCCTAGATAGGGGAACCACTATAAATTCTATATGCATTATGCTGAGAATTGCTTTTGTTTATGCTGTGATCTGAGTTTTGAAACTACTGAAATTGTGTAGTGATAAAGATTTGCTAAAATAATTTTTATAGTCACCTATTCACCCCCCTTAGGTGATTATCTACCCATAGGATTATCTTTCAAGTGGTATCAGATGGAGGTTCTTCAAAAAAGATTTAACAGTCTGAAAAAGGTCCAAAGGGTATTAAGAAAATTTCAGATCTATGGCTTTGGAATCTCGCAGAGAACTCAGTTATATAAAACTGGCTATATGTACTAAGGATAACTTTGCTATATGTAAACAAAGAGTGAGATTGTTCATGGAAGTCTCAGATCTAAGAATCTTTGTCACTATACAAGAAGGACCATATGTATCAATGAAGACATCTGTATAAGATGCAAATGTTCAAACCCCTAAGAAACTGTCAGAAATGACAAAGGATGAGGTGGTACTTGCCACCATGGACAAAAGAGCACAAAATATAATAGTCAATGCAATAGAAAATTCAACCTTTTAGAATCTTGTGCACTGTAATACATCCAAGGAGATGTGAGATACTCTCATAGTATATATGGAACGTACAAAAGAAGTAAGAGATGACAAAAAATCTCTCCTCAACCAGTAGAATGAGGCATTCAGATAAGGAAAGACTGACTCTATAGAACAATGTTATGAAAAGTTCTTTAGAATAGTAAATGACTTAAGAAAATATGACAGAATTTTCTCAAATTATGAGACTGGAGATGAGCTATACTTATGTGATTTAAACTTTGATTCACATAAGACTGACTCTATGACTGAACTACAACAACTTACTGTCAAATTTGGAAAATTGTTTGAAGCCCTATTAAATAGCAAGAAGCTAGTCAAAGAACAAGCTATAGAGATAGCACCACTAAAAGGTTTTGAGTATCATCATAAGATGGATACTCAGAAAATTGGTATTCAAAGTTCTAAGTTGGCAAGACTGACTAAGATCATTGATGATCAAATCTTGTTGCTGAAGCATAAGGATACAACTATTCAGGAGTTGGAACTCAAACTTCTGAATGTAAAAAAATTAGTACAATAATTTTCTAAACCCAAAACTGTATTGCCCATTATAGATACCTTCTCAGGAACACCTAGAAGTAGTCTTGGGTATATTAAACCCAAGAGGAAAAGAGGCAGAAAACACGCAGGATAAAAGGATCCAGTATTTTCACAACCTGTGTTTCAGATTAAGGGAAAAGAAACCTAAAAGTCTTGACTAGTTGGACCACATTCATATGTGAATAGGAAAGCTATTCCTAATGTGCATGTTCCAAGGAGGATAGTTGTTACTGAGAGACAAAACAACTTGTTTGCTCCCAGTCAAAATACAACTGTCATGTATGCTGATTCTTGTCCTAAGGAATGTCAGCACAAAGTTCCTTCTATTTCTCCAAAGAGGAGGTACAACATGTATGAATGCTAGTGTTGTGGAAAGGTAGGACACTTTGTCTTGGATTGTTGGTTCAATTACATTGTGTATCATATTAAGAAAAGTTATCCAGTTAAGAAGCACACTGGTGGTTTCAATAGAGCCACAACTAATAAGAACCTAGGACCAAAAATAACTTGGGTTCCTAAGGAAAAAATAAATTCTTATTTTGCAGGAATGCCAAGAACCAGAGATAGCCCATTCTAGTACTTGGATAGTTGTTGTTCCAGACATATGACTAGAATAAGAGGCAACTTGAGGGAATTTATCCCCATGAAGAATGGACCAAAGGTGATCTTTGGTGGGGCTGATAAAGGAATAGCCAAAGGTTATGGTAAGATCACAAATGGCTTAGTCACTCTCACCAAAGTAGCTTATATGGAAGGGTTGCAACACAACCTTATAAGCATAAGCAACTTTGTGATGTTGGCTATGATATTTCATTCCATAAAGATGAGTGCCTAATAAAGAAGTCAAGTGACCAAGAGGTCATCTTGATAGGTACTAGGTGTGGGAATGTGTATTATTTGAATTTTCTATGTTTAAAGTCAGACTCACCCTTATGTCTAGTTGTAAATGAGAAAGCCTCACATTGTGTCAAATGGCACAAGAGGCTAGCTCATTTGAACTACAAGGCCATAGATAAACTTTTCAGTAAAGAGCTTATTAGGAATGACCCTAACATTAAATGCTCTAAGGAGAGCATATGCTCAACAATTTAAAATGTCAAGCAAACCAAAGCTTCATTCAAAAGTATTGAATGCAAAGAATTAGTGTGGTGTTTATACCTCTTATATATGGACTTGTTTGGTCCTATGAGAATTCATAGTTTAAGAAGGAGAATCTACACCTATGTAATGGTTGATGACTATTCCAGATTCACTTGGGTTTACTTCTTAAGGAAAAAATTCTGAAACCCCTGAAGTCTTCAAGACTTTTGTCAAACAAATAAAGAATGAATT
Organism: Platanthera guangdongensis; assembly: GCA_039583875.1. NCBI lineage: Eukaryota > Viridiplantae > Streptophyta > Magnoliopsida > Asparagales > Orchidaceae > Platanthera > Platanthera guangdongensis. The sequence continues at coordinate 12,768,242 of CM077149.1, forward strand.
GAACAGCTCTATGGTCAGAATTAGAAGTCATCATGGAACTGAGCTTCAATCTGATTATATGACAAAGTTTTGTGAAGAACTTGAGATTTAGCAAGAGTTTTCCTCACCAAGAACACCCCAGCAGAATGAGATTGCTGAGAGGAAGAATAGGACTCTCATTGAAGCTGGAAGAACCATTTTAAGTGATTCTTCACTCCCAGAATACTTCTGGGCTGAAGCTATTAACACAGCATCTCATGTTCTTAATAGAGCTTCAATCAACAAATGATTGAATAAAATTCCTTATGAACTTATGAAGGGCAGAAAACCAATCTTAGCCTATTTTAGAATCTTTGGATGTAGATGTTATGTCTTAAATAATGAGAGAACATACATATCAAAGTTTGCTGAGAAGTCCTATGATGGCATATTTGTTGGTTATAGTGACCACAGTAAGGCCTATAGGGTTTACAACTTGAGGGATCATGTTGTGGAGGAGTCTATTCATGTTGTATTTGATGAATGTTCTATATTTTACAATGATAAGTTAGGTTCATCAAGCATAATAGGTGAAGACTTGAAACTAAAGTAGCTGACTATAAAAGATATTTCTCCAGCAAGTCAGAATATGCAAGATGGAGTCAACATAGTTGAGGAAGTGCCTGCACAGGAACATCGGGGAGAAGAAACTCAGCATGATGTAGGTGGTTCAGGAGAAGAGGTCACATTACATGTTGCTATCAGACATCTAAGGGATCATCCAAGGGAATTGATTATAGGAGATGCTACACAGGGTGTGACCATAAGAAGCAAACATCACAACACTGTGATGTACTCAAGTTTCCTATCCCAAATAGAGCCAAAGAAATTTGAAGAAGCTAATATGGATTCATTTTGGATAAGTGCAATGTAGGAAGAATTGAACCAGTTCAAGAGATGCAATGTCTGGAAGCTATTTCCCAGACCAGATGATTGTTACATCACAGGAACCAAATGGATATATAGAAATAAACTGTATGAGAATGGTGTTATAGTCAGAAATAAAGCTAGACTAGTTACAAAAGAATATAGACAAGAAGAGGGGATAGACTTTGATCAAAACTTTGCACTAGTGACTAGATTGGAGGTTATAAGACTCTTCCTACCATTTGCAGCCTATAAAAGTTTCAAAGTTTACCAAATGGATGTGAAGTCAGCCTTACTAAATGGTAACCTTAAAGAAAAAAGTCTATGTTGAGCAACCCTCAGGTTTTATTGATTCTACTAAACCCACTCATGTCTATTTACTATTAAGAGCTCTCTATGGTTTAAAACAAGCCCCAATGGATTGGTATGAGGCTCTGTCTAAGTTCCTTTTGGAGAATAAATTCTTAAGAGGGAAAACAGATAAAATACTATTCGTAAGAGAAGTCAAAGGCAAGACCATCTTAGTACAAATATATATTGATGACATTATATTTGGTTCTACCGATGTGTCACTTTGCACTAAGTTTGCCAAGTTAATGCAAGGAAAGTTTGAAATGAGTAGCATGAGTGAACTTAAGTTTTTATTGGGTCTCCAAGTTAAGCAAACCTTAGATGGACTTTTCATTACTCAGTCTAAGTTCACCAAGGAGTTAATCAAGAAGTATGACATAGAAACAACCACTTCAATGAGAACTCATGTAGTATGTCTCTAGACAAGGATGGTGTTGGAAAGCCAGTTGATATCACCTTGTATTGGAGCATAGTTGGATCACTGCTCTATCTAATAGTCAGTAGACCAGACATAATGTATGTCACATGTGTCTGTGCCAGGTATCAAGCATGCCCTGAGGAATCGCACTATACATCAGTTAAAAGAATATTAAGATATCTAAAAGGCATACCTAATCTTAGCCTATGGTATCCTAGGAATAGTGATTTTGAATTGACATGCTTTTCAGATGTAGATTATGCATGATGTAAAGAAGACAGGAAAAACATATCAGACTCATGTCAATTTCTTAGAAGGAGGCTGGTGTCATGGAGCAGCAAAATGCAAACATGTGTAGTAATATCCACAGCTGAATCTGAGTACATTTCAGCTGGTGGTTGTTGTGCACAATCGCTTTGGATTAAACATCAATTACAAGATTACAACTTACAACTAAGTAAAATTCCTTTATTCTGTGATTCTACTAGTGTTATTTTTATTGCAAACAATCCTGTGTCATATAGTAGAACAAAGCACATTGAAATTAGATATCATTTCATTAGAGAACATGTAGAAAATGAAAATATTAGCTTAGAATTTGTTCCAACAAGTAAACAAATTGCTGATATTTTTACTAAGCCATTAGAAGAAGAGAAATTTAATTTCTTTAAATTTGAAATTTTTATGTTGAATCTTGAGTAAAACCATTATAACATAAGTATAAAACTGATTGGTCAATAATTAAGTCTACTCATTTAGATTTAAAGGGTAAACTTCATAAGTGTCAAGAAACTACATTTAAGAAAATCAAAATTTTGACAAGTCAGCGTCAAGACACTAGAAAGTGTGTCGACATTATAGGTAGTAATTTGTCGAGACACATGAAAGTGTGTCGACACAAGATAATTTTAAGTGCCAAACACTAAAGTAGGTGTCGAGACATACAGGTGTCGACACCATAAGGTATATGTATAGAGATACATAAAACTTGTGTCGACTTGAGTCGACACATTTCGAAAAACTTGTGTCGATACTCAAGACTGGTGTCAGCACATGGTCATTTCCTAAAATGAGGAACAGATTTAGCAGAGCGTGTTGAAATTTGTGAAGTGGAAGTGGTTGACGGGACAGGCCGGGCGGCCTGGGCGGACAGCGTTGGCGGACTAGGCGGACTGGGCGGACTGTTGTGTGCGGCCTGGTGGAAAGTTTAGTGGAAGCCGGCTGTTCTTCTGAGCGGGTTGCACGGGTGAAGTCCGCGGACTATGCGTCCTAGTATCTGCGGATAGGGCGTTGGCTGGTTGATTTAGCCAAGGAGCGGCCTGAGCGGATAGAGAGGCTTGCGGACTGGTGCTTTGCTCAGTGGCCGTGGTGCAAGCTTGTGTTGTTTGGCGATCTGGCTCATGTCCGCGGGAAGCTTGCGGACTAGTGTGTCCGCGGTGTGGGCTGCTGCAGACTGGGCTTAGAGCTTGGCTGAGGCCTTGTCGAGCTCTGGTGTTACAGCAGGTGTTTGCTGTGGAGGTCGTTGGCGGACTGGTGTGTGGAGCCCGGGAGGTGGCTGCTATGTTGGGCAGGTGTGCGAGTAGCTCGCACACTGTTGGCGATCTGTGCTAGGGTGTTTGGCGGACGGGAGTTTATGTCCGCCATGCTCGCATTGGCCTTTGATGGTTTTGGACTTGGTCACACTCTGTGCCAAGGCCATGGTGTCTGCCGTATCCGCCAAGTCCGCTGTTGACCGGGCGGACTTGCTTTCTGCCTTTGGTCGTGGACTTATGGCGGATTGAGGCCTGTATCTTGCCGACTGCCTCGGGGTTGTGCGAACAGCCATTGAAGGGGGTTGCTGTCCTGCAGTGGTTGAAAGCTTTGTGGGCTGATGCCTTGTCCGCATAGCTTAGGCGGACTGAAGTGGGTTCGCCAATGTTGCTTTGCTCCTGGCGATTTTCCTTGGTATCCGGCTAAGTCCTTGCGGACTCAGCGGACGGTGTTTTGCTATCGCGCGGGCTGGGGCGGTGTATCTATCTCTAGTGTGGTGACCACACTCCTCACCTCGCCTATAAATAGGACCCCCCTGGCAGGTCTACAGTAACTTGAGTGAATAGTAAGTTGGGTTCGGCAAGGAGCTGCGGTCTCAGTTTGTCTGTCCGCGCGGATTGATTCAGGGCTGACGGTTTGCTGTGTGTAGGTCGCGCGGGTAGCTTCAAGGAGCCAGGAGTTTGGTTTTGACTTCGGTCAAGTACTTGGAAGTTGCGCGGTCTCTGCGGATTCAGTAGGAGGTCGCTCTGCGGCTTGTCAACTCTGTTTCAACTTTGCCAGCTTCAATAACCTATTCGTCGGCTTCAGGCGGGTAGGTGGTGTGTTCCTCAGTTCAGCTTCAGCAGAAGACGAATAATGGTTTGTCCGTGCGGCCTCGCCGCTTTGGCGGACTCCGTGGCTATTCGCCGGATTGCAGCTAAGCTCGGGCGACTTCGGCGACCTCGGTGACCTCGGCGGTCTCGGCGGACTCCGGTGCTGTCCGCCCGGCTTGTTTTTTGGTGCTTTCTGTTTACAGCTGTTTATACTAGCGAAATCATGTCTCGCTATGTATACCTCGTATTGTAAAGAAGTGAATGTATAAAAGATCTGATTGTGCTTCCATTATTTGTTGGAATTAGCCTTGTTCCTTGGTTTTCCGCTGGTTCAACGTGCGAAATGGGTAGTGCCGAAGATATTAATTTGGCGTTTGGGCTACCTTGCTGCCCACGCTGAGAAAATTTAAGATGGTATCAGAGGGAGGTTCAGTTGCGTGAGCGGTAGTCAACCAGTGTTGTTACTCAGTGCTTGAGTGGTGATCAACATTTGTTGTTGCTCGGAGCTTCTGAAAGGTTGCCAACAGGTGTTGCAATGGAAGGGAGCTTTGCAAAGGGTCTTGGCATTGAACTCTTAATGCCGACTAACTTCAAGAAGTGGAAGTCGTGCATGAAGAGTTATCTTCTTGGTGAGGAGCTGTGGGAAGTCATCGGTGGTGACGACAGACAGGAAGTGACTACTGCATTCGGTACTGCTGAGCAGGTTAGGCTCTGGAGAAGAACAAATGCTAAGACGGAGTTCATTATGAAGAGGGTCATGTCTCCAGAACTATTTGATCACATCGTTGGATGTGAGTCGGCTGCTGATATTTGGACAACCATCGATGAGTTATTCAATAGGAAGAATGTGGCGCGGCTTCAGTTTCTGGAGAATGAGTTGGGCAGGGCAACTCAGGGAGACCTTTCCATCTCGAAGTACTTCTTAAAGATGAAGAGCTTGTGTGCTGAGCTGTCGGCACTGGATCCTGATGAGCCTATCTCTGAGGCTAAGATGAAAAGGCACATTATCCGCGGCTTGTGGAAGGATTATGTGGCCTTTGTGACATCTGTTCAAGGGTGGGCCACTCAGCCGTCTTTGATGGAGCTGGAGAATCTGCTTGCGACATAGGAGAGCTTGGCAAGGAAGATGGATGGAGTGAATCTGAATCAGGAAGGAAGCGAAGCTCTCTTCTCAGGCAAGAAGAAAGGATGGTAAGGGAAGAAGAAGAAGGTGCAGGTCGCTGATGAGAAGGAGACTTCAACTTCTTATCAGCCAGAGAGGAGCAATGCTCCTAAGGACTGGAAGAAGAATTTGAAGTGCTACCGGTGTCATCAGCGAGGGCACTTCAAGCGGGACTGCAAGGTCAAACTACAGTCTGGGCATGCTGCGGGAAAGGAGGAAGCTTGCTCGAGAAGTGAAGAAGCAGAATGGGGCGGAGCTTTTATGACGGGCACTTGTGTCCGGGCCTTGTCTGCTGAGGACTTCAATGGCGAGTGGATCGTGGACTCCGGGTGTGGTCATCACCTCACCGGACACAAGTCGAAGTTCACCTCCATGCAAGCATACTCAGGTAATGAAGCTATTATCACTGCTGATAATAATGTTTATGCAGTAGAGAAGGAGGGGGTCGTGTCTTTGGGTAGTGATCAGGGGCCACTCACGTTAAGGAGTGTGTATCACGTGCCGGGCATGAAGAAGAACCTCTTCTCGGTGACCAATGCGGTGGATGCTGGTTATCACGTTTTGTTTGGGCCAATAGATGTGAGGTTCCTTCGCAACATATCAGCGGTTAAGGCTGATGTTGCTCATGTTTGGAGGAGGTTGAAGAACTTGTTTGTTCTTTCCACCAGTGCTTATGTTGATAGAATGAGGGCCAATGATAGTGCTGCTATCTAGCGTGAGAGGCTGGGGCTTGTTGTCATGGACAAGCTGAAGGCGATGGCTAGTAGAAGTTTGGTGAAGGGGTTGCCTAAGTTGTCCTCCTTTGGTGATGGGCATGTTTACGCGGGATGTCAATACGGTAAGGCACATCGCCTTCCGTTTGATAAATCACAAACAAGGAGCAAGAAACCATTGGAGTGTATTCATGGAGACCTGATGGGACCAACGGTTACTGCCAGCCTTGGTGGAAGCAGATACATGCTTGTCTTGGTTGATGACTACTCAAGGTATACTTGGGTGTACTTCTTAAAGGAGAAGTCGGAAGCCTTCCATTTGTTTGTGGAGTTCAAGGAGTTGGTAGAAGGCCGGCTTGGCTTGCGGATTAAGAAGCTTAGAACGGATAACGGGGGTGAGTTTGTTTCCTCCGAGTTTTCTAACTTCTGCAGGAAGCACGGGATCCAACGAGAGCTTACTTGTGCTCACACTCCATAACAAAATGGGGTAGCGGAGCGGAAGATCCGTCATCTGACAGAGACCTGCAAATTCTGGCTTCATGCGAAAGATATCCCAAGGTCCTTTTGGGCGAAGGGGATGTCTTGTGCTGCTTATGTCATCAACCGGATGCCGCTTAGCCCTATCAACATGAAGACTCCTGTTGAGCTGTTGCTGAAGGAGAAGCTGAGTGTTGGACACCTTAGGGTGTTCGGTTCAACTTGCTACGTGCATGTCCCGGATGCTTCACGGACTAAGCTAGATGCGAAGGCAAGGAAGCTTGTCTTTGTTGGCTACGATGAGCGAAAGAAGGGATGGAAATGCATGGACCCTGTGACGAAGAAGTTCGTGGTGTCAAGAGACGTTGTCTTTGACGAGCTGACGTCATATGGAGGTGGCTCGGTTGAGCTAACCGGAAGTAGCAAGGTTGATGAAGCACCGGTGGTGGCAGCTGAAGGCTTGGAAGAGGAGCTTGTTGTTTCACCAGTAGCTCCTGTTGCTTCTAACTCCGAGGCTGAGCCTTCTGGCTCAGGAAGTAGGGGGAGCACTGCTCAATGCTTTCCCCAAGTAGGATTTGAGCCCAAAGAAGCAACGGAAGCAGTGAGCAAGGATCTGACCCTTCGGAGATCGAAGAGGGTTGTTAAGCCACCGGCTCGGTACTGTGATGGGAATGCAGTGAGTTTTGTCTCCTGCTTCTTTGCAGGTCCTCTGGATGAGAGAGAGCCTACAACCTTCAATGAGGCCACTGGAGTGAAGGAGTGGGAAGGTGCCATGAAGGAAGAGATTGATGCTCTAAAGAAGAATGAAACCTGGGACCTTGTGCCCAAGGTTGATGGCATTACTCTGGTTACTTGCAAGTGGGTGTATAAGTTGAAGAAGAAGGCTGATGGGAGCATTGATCGGTTCAAAGCTCGCCTGGTCGCTAGAGGATTTTCACAACAGTATGGAGAATACTATGAGGAGACATTCAGTCCAGTTGCGAAGATGACTTCAGTTAGAGTGGTGATCGCCTTGGCTGCTAGCAAGGTATGGAGGTTGTGGCAACTCGATGTGAAGAATGCCTTTCTTTACGGAGAGATTGACAAGGACATCTTCATGGATCAGCCGCTTGGTTTTGTCTCTGAAAAGCATCCGGACTATGTCTGCAAACTCAGGAAGGCTCTCTACAGGTTGAAGCAAGCTCCTAGAGCGTGGTATGGGAAGATTGTAGAGTACTTGCAATTCTGTGGATACCTTGCTTCCAACTCGGATTCAAGCTTGTTCGTCAAGAAGAAGGGGGAGCTACAAGTCTTGGTTCTGCTGTATGTGGATGACATGATCATCACAGGGAATTCGGAGGGGGAAGTAGCAAGACTCAGAGCTGATCTTGCTGTACGTTTCGAGATGAAAGACTTGGGAGAGCTGCATCACTTTCTCGGTCTTGAAGTGGAGAGGAAGGAGTGCGGGATTCTCATTTGCCAGAAAGGGTATTCAGATCGCATTGTGAAGCGGTTCGGCATGGGCGAAGGGAAGAAGTGCTCTACTCCACTGGAACCTGTGCTGAAACTTCGACGAGATGAGGGAAGGGTTCTTCATGATCCCTTGGTGGTCAGGGCTCTTGTTGGGAGCTTGATTTACCTGACGATTACAAGGCCAGACATTACTTATGCTGTTGGCCGAGTAAGTAGGTATATGGCTGAACCAAGACATTCTCATCTAGTGGCGGCAAAGAGTATTCTGAAGTATGTCAAGGTGACTTCTGACATGGGACTCCTCTATGGAAAGGACTCGGAGTTTGCATTGCTTGGGTACACGGATGCTGACTATGGCGGTGATTCGGATGATCGGAGGTCTACTTCAGGTTATGTGTTCACTTGCGGTTCAGCTAGCATCTCGTGGTGTAGCAAGAAGCAGGACTCGGTCTCCGTCTCAACTACAGAGTCAGAGTATAAGGCTTTGGCCTTGGCTGCTCGGGAAGCCATCTGGTTGAGGAGGCTTATAGAGGATGTTCATGAAGAAGTGAAAGGGCCGACTTTACTCCGGGGTGACAATGAGAGTGCTCTCAATCTAGTTAACAATCTAGTGTGTCACGCCAGGACCAATCATATAAAGATTGATCACCATTTCATCAGGGAGAAGGTGTTGGAAGGGTCTCTGCTGGTCGGGCATGTTCGGAGTGAAGATAATCTTGCTGACATCTTCACTAAGCCACTGTCGAAGGGGCCCTTTGAGCGCTTGCGCAACTTGCTGGGCTTGGTCACCACTTTCCACTTCAAGGGGGAGTGTTGAAATATGTGAAGTGGAAGTGGTTGACGGGACAGGCCGGGCGGCCTGGGCGGACAGCGTTGGCGGACTAGGCGGACTGGGCGGACTGTTGTGTGCGGCCTGGTGGAAATTCTAGTGGAAGCCGGCTGTTCTTCTGAGCGGGTTGCACGGGTGAAGTCTGCGGACTATGCGGCCTAGTATCTGCGGATAGGGCGTTGGCTGGTTGATTTAGCCAAGGAGCGGCCTGAGCGGATAGAGAGGCTTGCGGACTGGTGCTTTGCTCAGTGGCCGTGGTGCAAGCTTGTACTATTTGGCGGTCTGGCTCATGTCCGCGGGAAGCTTGCGGACTAGTGTGTCCGCGGTGTAGGCTGTTGCGGACTGGGATTAGAGCTTGGCTGAGGCCTTGTCGAGCTCTGGTGTTGCAGCAGGTGTTTGCTGTGGAGGTCGTTGGCGGACTGGTGTGTGGAGCCCGGGAGGTGGCTGTTGTGCTGGGCAGGTGTGCGAGTAGCTCGCGGACTGCTGGCGATCTGTGCTAGGGTGTTTGGCGGACGGGAGTTTATGTCCGCCATGCTTGCATTGGCCTTTGATGGTTTTGGACTTGGTCACACTCTGTGCCAAGACCATGGTGTCCGCCGTATCCGCCAAGTCCGCTGTTGATCGGGCAGACTTGCTTTCTGTCTTTGGTCGTGGACTTGTGGCAGATTGAGGCTTGTGTCTTGCAGACTGCCTCGGGGTTGTGCGGACAGCCATTGAAGGCGGTTGCTGTCCTGCAGTGGTTGTAAGATTTGTGGGCTGTTGCCTTGTCCGCATAGCTTAGGCGGACTGAAGTGGGTTCGCCAATGTTGCTTGCTCCTGGAGGTTTTCCTTGGTATCCGGCTAGGTCCTTGCGGACTCAGCGGACGGTGTTTTGCTATCGCGCGAGCTGGGGCGGTGTCTCTATATTTAGGGTGGTGACCACACTTCTCACCTCGCCTATAAATAGGACCCCCCTGGCAGGTCTACAGTAACTTGAGTGAACAGTAAGTTGGGTTCGGCAAGGAGCTACGGTCTCAGTTTGTCTGTCCGCGCGGATTGATTCAGGGCTGACGGTTTGCTGTGTGCAGGTCGCGCGGGTAGCTTCAAGGAGCCAGGAGTTTGGCTTTGACTTCGGTCAAGTACTTCGAAGTTGTGCAGTCTCTACGGATTCAGCAGGAGGTCGCTCTGCGGCTTGTCAACTCTGTTTCAACTTTGCCAGCTTCAATAACCTGTCTGCCGGCTTCAGGCGGGTAGGGGGTGTGTTCCTTAGTTCAGCTTCAGCAGAAGACGAATAACGGTTTGTCCGTGCGGCCTCGCGGCTTCGGCGGACTCCGTGGCTATTCGCCGGATTGCAGCTAAGCTCGGGCGACTTCGGCGACCTCGGTGACCTCGACGGTCTCGGCGGACTCCGGTGCTGTCCGCCCGACTTATTTTTTGGTGCTTTCTGTTTACAGCTATTTATACTAGCGAAATCATGTCTCACTATGTATACCTTGCATTGTAAAGAAGTGAATGTATAAAAGATCTGATTGTGCTTCCATTGTTTGTTGGAATTAGCCTTGTTGCTTGGTTTTGCGCTGGTTCAACGTGCGAACTAGGTAGTGCCGAAGATATTAATTTGGCGTTTGGGCTACCTGGCTGCTCACGCTGAGAAAATTTAACAGAGCGGGCCTTTTCAACTTCCGCGACAACTACTATAAATAGGGTGAGAAAGAAGTTGTCGTCTACACTTACCTAAAATCTTGAGAGATAGATCCCTGAGTGCCGAGACCTAAAACTCCTTTAGTCGACACATCTTCTTCATCAATTTCTCTCAATACTAATGGCTTCCAATATCGACGACAACATCAATGAAAGTTATGAACTCGTGCGCCAAGGATTCGACTCTGCGCTAGAATAAATCAGGAACGTCATTAACCTAATTAAAGATGCATGACTAGATTATCTGCTTTCTGAACCAACAAAAAATTGGAAAAGAGAAGTATCAGAATTCTTCTAATGCAACACTGGATTCCAGTTCAACAAAGATTAAGTGTACAGTGAATGGATCCAAAGTTAAACTCACAAGCAGGAGATTGGCAAAGGCTTTACAGATACCAAGAATCAAGCAGGAAGATGAAGTAGACACCACCAATACTGCTGAAGGATTGGTGTGGTGTGGATTGGTTTCAGTCACTAAGGTTGTAGACACCATGAATAAGAAGGGTATGAATTCCCAAGGAAAATTCCTATCAGAAATTATTGCGAAAGTGCTGCTGTGTAAAACAAGAGCACATGACAGGATTACCTTTCAAGTGATATCAGCTCAAGTGTTTGAGCTTATAATAAGAATAATATTCAAACTCAAGACTGACTGGAGTAGAGTGGTTTTTGATAAGATAGCAGAGAGTATCAAGAAGCCTAACATGGACAGAATTCTAAGTCTATACCTAGTGCAGGTCATACCAGACAATCTAAATCTTAAGCTTGGATCAAAAATCAACCACATGAGAAGGATGGATATGAGGATACTGTCTAGATGGGATAGATTTCTATCCAAAGAGACACTTGTAGAGGTAGAGAAGAAAAAAGAGAAAGGAGAAGGCTATAGTGATGGATGAAGTTGCTTCCAGTGAATCTGGAGAGAAAGAAGACAATACAATAGCTGAGAATTCTCCAAGGACCTCACCTAGAATTGGTGATCAGGTGCAGGGGGAGAATATTCAAGAGAAGGATCAAATTGAGGGGCAGAACCTCAATGATCTGCCTGAAACTAAAAGGGATGTAGTATATATCATAATTATGGACGTTGTACAAGAGCTGGAATAATCAAAGGTTCCTGAAAATGAAATGCCAGACAGAGAAATGGAGGTTGAAATCTCCAAAGAGACTAAGAAAGAAATACTTCTGAATATAATTGGGGGAGAAGCTGAGAATCTGGAACAAGATGTACAGATTTCTTAGGAAGAGTCTGAGAATACAATCTTAAAGGAGACTGAGGAAGAAATTCCTATGATTCAGGAATCTGGTTTCTAGGGGGAGTTACAAGATATACTCCCAGAGAATCTTATTTTTGTTGACTTAGCACGACAAGAGGATGAACCCAGAATGGAGCTCAACCTAGATGTAGAAGATGCTGAAATTGAGAGGGAGTTGGCCTCAAATACTGATAAAGCCAAAGAAACAAAATCAGTTTAAGTGGTAAGTACTTCTAACTCTGAGAAAGAAGAAGCCACTCTTTTGAAGAAAAGAAAACTATCAGAATTGAAACAGAAAAGTAAAAGCTATAAGAAGATAATCCAATCTGGTCCAGCATCTGCTCCTCCAGTGGACTCAAGCTCCCTGCTAGTTCAAATGCAGATTATGTTAGACCACCAGAGAAATAAACTTGAGCAATGTGTTGATGAAAGGAATAAGGAGTTGCAGTTTCAACTGGCTCAAGATATAAAGTCTATAAGAATTGAAGTAAATCTTCTTAAGAAAGACATGACATATGTTTTTGAGAAGGGAGCCAATGATGTAGTTTATATTGATAAATAACAACAAGAAGCAAAGAAGACTGAAGATGAAATGATTGTCAAACAAGGCTATGTCCTTGAAAATCAAAGAATCTTAGATGAAAACATGACTGCTATGCATACAAAAACATTGGTCAAGTTGACTAAGCAGACTATTGATTTAGAAAACAAAATAGCTGTTGCTACAAAAGATATGGAAACTCAGCTGACAATCCATTTAGCCTCATTGCTTAAAGATATCAAGGCTTCTGATAAAGATTTGGATAATAATTTACTGAAGGTAAAAAACACTGTAAGCTCAGGAATCAATTATCTAGATGGACAAGTGAGGTTTCACAAGAATGATTTAAGAGATCATGTGGAGAGAGAAGTCATAAATGGGGAGAGGGTAATGATAAGGTCCAGTTTTGAGTATGCTACCTGGATATCAAACAACATCAGAGATGCTTTAGGCCATCCTCCCTTATTGTATGATGGAGATCAAACTGCTGAGTCTGGTTGTCAACCAACTAAATTTGAAGCTACTCATGCTGCTGAGCAATCTTTGTGTAATCCTCCTGCACAACTTCATTTTGAGGACATTCAAGCTGCTATCCAAACCATGTACAGTCCTCCACCACCAATTCAAAATGTTATATGTGAAGAGGTGGAGATGTCTGCATCTCCTATGCTTAAAGAAAAAGAAGCTCAGCTGTCAAAGAAAAGGTTTAGGGAACAAGCTGAAGCTAGTCTTGACTTTGAATAATGGAGCCCAACCTTTAGATCATTTATCATCACTGCATGGAAAGCAGTTAATGCTAATGCTACTGATAGGGGAAAATGGTACCAAGAGCAAGAATGGGCTAAGCACTTAAAGCAACAGGAAGTCATCCAAAAGTTCAGAAATGATCTGAAGACAGGGAAAATTCCTGCAAATTCATTTGACCCCAGCAAATATTTCCCCAAGCCTTATCACTATTTTGAAAGATAAAGGCTCAAGGCAGAACAAATATCAAAATCTAAGATTGACAAAGGCAAAAGGATAGCTGATGACAAGGTGCCTGAAGTAAAAAAAAACAAAGATACAATCTGGAAAATGCATAGTCATCAAAGAACTAGAGGATTCTTAGAATATGTTTTCTAGGCAATATGTAACATTACTTTTAGAATCAGTATAACAAATCAAACAAATGTAATCCTTGAACAAAATTATAATGAAAATTTTGGTTGCACTATGTACTATATATGTGTTATTAGTTGTGTCACTTCATATGTAGTTTAGTACTGTTGAATTTATAACTTTATCATCATATTTTGGTATCATGTTGTATATCTTTGAATTGGGGTTATGACTTCTCCAAATAGGGGGAGATTGTTGGGTACATTGGACAGAATATAGCTGATTTGAATAATTCCTTTCAACTCAATGATATACATATAGTTGTATTTGATGTATATTTAAGTTTGTGTTTGCAAGTTGTCTATTTCATATTGATTGAACAGGTGGACACAAGAAGTTGACTAGATTTTGAAGGAAAATTGTCTAAGTTACAATAACATCGAGTGGAGTTAGCAAAGTGCCGAGTGAAGTTAGCACAGTCTACATTCAATAACTTGCAATGCAGAAAATTGTCTAAGTACAAATATGTCGACACACTTTAAATGTGTCAAAACCTTTGCAGAAGCTATGTCGAGACAAGTTAGTAAACTCGACACATAGAAGATTCATGATAGTTGTGTCGAGACAAGTCATATGTCTCGACAAATTGAAGAATAAGTCAGCTTACTTGACACTATAAAGATTAAAGTAGTTATGTCAAGACAATATAACTGTTTCGACACAAAGAAGACAGGAAATTCGACTAAGTAAAATTATGTCGAGACAAATCAACAGTCTCGACACAATGAAGAATTAAAGGATAGACTTTCATACATCAGGCAGACAGTTGTGTCGAGACAATTCAACTGTCTCGACACAAGGCAGAATTAAAAGATGTCGACACAGACAATGCTTGTGTCTAGACAAGTCAACTGTCTCGACACTCTCAAGTTTCAGATGAAAATTCTTTCAAATAGAATTGTTTCGAGACTGCTAAGATGTCTCGACACAAGTGTAGAGACAATTCAGCTGTCTCGACACTCTCAAGTTTCAGATGAAAATTCTTTCAAGTAGAATTGTTTCGAGACTGCTAAGATGTCTCGATACAAGTGTCGAGACACTTTGGATATCTTGACACTTATGTTTCAGCAAATGTGCAGAGTCAACACAGAAGTGTCAAGACAAGTCAGTACCATCACATCAGTTACAAGAATATGATATTTCAATAGAAACAGTTGGAAGAAGATATGGTGTATGATGTCAAATACTGATGTCATCATGCAGTAAGTAGCTAATCATGAAGATATGGTGTATGATGTCAACACTAACAGAAGAGAGATATAATCGATCAAGCTAACGAAAATTCTCATTCTTACAATCCCGAGGAGAAGAAGAAGACGAAGGTCTTCAAGAAAATCTCCAGATCCTTTCACCAGGTTGATCTGAAGATTAAGGTGGATCTGATCTATAATTTATTTAAGGAAATCAAGCCGATCTACATCAAGAAGATTGCGGATCTAGAGAAACAACTTTTTAGCAAGTCAATTTATCAAGAAGAAATCCATTGTTGTTGATTTGAATAATCTGTGTGAACAGATAAGTCAGATTACAAAAATTCTGTTTTCTGAAGATTATTGTTTATACTTTTACCTCTTTATTTTGTAAGATCTCCTTGAGATCTGAGTGGCTTGGAGATCTTATCTCTGAGTTGTAAGCCAAATTTATTAAGGCTGAGGAAGGGTTCTTGAGGGACCTGAGGTAGGTGATTTTGGGTGAATCACTGATTTGTAAGCCTAATTTATAAATACTGAGGATGGGTTCTTGAGGGACCTGATATAAGAGATTGAGAGAATCTCTGAGGTAGGACCTATTGGTCTGAGTGTAGGTTCTTAACAGAAATTGAGACTATAGGATCTTTGGATCTGAGCTAAAGAGGAGGAGCTATAACCTTATCTAGCACATTGCTAGTGAGGAAGAAGGGGGAAAGTGGATGTGCCCTAGATATGGGGAACCACTATAAATTCTTTGTGTGCATTATGCTGAGAATTGCTTTTGTTTATGCTATGATCTGAGTTTTGAAACTGATGAAATTGTTTAGTGATAAAGACTTGCTAAAGAAATTTTTATAGTCACCTATTCACCCCACTTTAGGTGATTATCTACCCATAAGATTATCTTTCACTTTGTTCATCTACAAAATCTCGGCTGGTCTTGTTATTCTTACGGTTTATGTGGATGGCATTTTTCTTACCAGGGATGATTGAAATGGTATTGACATGACAAAGAAGCATCTGCTTCAGCATTTTGTTACCAAGGATATAAGGTATCCTAAGTACTTTCTGGGGATTGCGATATCTCAAAAATCTGGTTCTATTATTCTTTCATAGCGGAAGTATGCGTTAGTGAAAGTCCACCTAGTGTCAACTACCTTCACCTATGGGGGGGGAATAGGTGACGTGTAGCGTTTTTGCGGAATTAAAATTGTACCTGCACAAATAAACAAACCAGCACAGCAAAGAAGGTACACAAGCTATTTATAGTGGTTCCCCGAGTTGGGTACATCCACTTTCCCTCTTCGACCTATCTCCCAACAAGGGACGACTCGGTCACTTCACCAACAGGATTGAAATCCAATCCTTGCACTATCGGAAGGAACCCTTCCACACATAGGAGACAACACTCCCACAACACGGGTTGCACCCAACCCTTACAACTCGGAACCAACGTTCCTTTACAACAAAAATGAACTAGAATGTACAAGAAATACAAACTACTTTCGGAGACTAAGGTGTCCCTCTTCGTTTGATGACGTGTTCTAGAAGTCACGAAGAGTCCACAACCCTAGATCTCACTTGGAGAGAATCTCCCCGAAACCGGCGGCGGCAAGAAGGGCGGCGGCTTGGTTCTCGGGATCGGCGGCGACAACGGTGTGCGGCTGCTGTACTTTGGAGATTCAAACTTCGTAGCGAATCCAGCTAGGTCTTCCAACGGTCACACTAGGATCGATCGTCTCGATCGATTCGGACGAGGAAGGTTTTCCCGATCAACAAATCAAGAGACAAGGGATCTCTGGTTAGACGCGTGAGACGCTACGCTTGGCTAAACTTCTGTCGCCGGAATATCTGGAAGAAATCACAATCAAGGTCGGCGAGCAACTTGCACGAGCGGTGATGGCGGAGGAGCAGGTATCGCGATCTAGGTCACGGTCGGCGGCTCGTGTATTTCTTTCTTTGTTTGTCCACTGCTCAAAAATACACGTGTATTTATACATAAGTATACTCCTTAATGACCGTTATGGGTCCCACCTGAAGATGCCCTAAAAGCGGTTCAAGACAGTGCCAGCGGCAGAGTCCGGTCCAGCGGTTTCCAGAAATTTGTCCAAGTCAGATTCGGTGAGAATCGAAGCTGATTCTCGTCGAGTCGGCGAGAATCAGCCGGTGATTCTCGACGATTCGGCGAGAATCAGCCGGTGATTCTCGACGATTCGGCGAGAATCACTAGTGATTCTCGCCGAGTCACTTGATGATTCTCGCCGAATCACATGATGATTCTCGACGAATATGACTTAGCGCCAGATTTGCACGCTTTAATGTAGCCGGAAAGAAACGGCGAGAATCAGCCAGTGATTCTCGACGATTCGGCGAGAATCACTAGTGATTCTCGCCGAATCGGCGAAAATCACTTGGTGATTCTCGTCGATTATCACTTAGACGATTTTTCGTCTTTTCCGCCCAAAAGCTGCTCTTTGACCCATCCTTGCTCCTTGTCTGCTCTTGCATAATCACAGCCCTGTACTTGAAAGTAAGTACACTCCAATAGAGAGAGTACATATAGTCCAACACACTGATCTGCTTAAAGAGGGATTACGTCGTGCAGACTCGTGTATATTGACCTACTGCACCCTGACATTGGTGTGCACTTAGCATGGAATAACTGCAAGCACAACTTGAAATATTTTGTCAAATACATTATCTATTTACCTTAGCTTGTTCAGGGGCTTCTTCAAATCAGGTACATTGTGGATACAATACCCAACAATCTCCCCCTATTTGAAGAAGCCTAAACCCTACAAGCTAAGGTGAATAAAGCGTATGGGAATGAAAATCATAACCTTGAAATTGAGTTTTGAGAGAGATATTCATTACCAATACCAATTTTGGGAGAGCAAACTTGGAGCCACCTTAGCCTTAGCCGAGAGGGTAATCTCCCCGTTTTCGGCTTCTGCAAATCTGGGTCTGTTGCATTTGACCCCTTGCTCCCCCTCAGTACTTGCACCTGTGCTCACACTTGAGTTCCTGGTAGAGGCTCCCCCTAGATGCACTAGCCTGGAGCGTCTGTAGTCTTCATTCCTCATAGTTTAGCATCCCCAATTCAGTTTTGAAAAGTCTGAACTTGGCTTCGTCTAAGGGCTTTGTGAAAATATCTGCAATCTGCTTGTCCGTGGGGACATAACAAAGATAGATGTCCTTGTTCTCCACGTGCTCCCGAATGAAGTGGTAGCGCACTTCAATATGCTTCGTTCTGCTGTGCGATACCAGATTGTTGGCAATTGCAATTGCACTGGAGGAGTCGCAGTACATTGGTACTTCCTTGAACTGAAGGTCGTAGTCGGCTAACTGGTTTCTGATCCATAGGAGTTGTGCGCAACAGCTGCCTGCCGAGATGTACTCAGACTCTGCTATGGAGGTAGCTACACAATTCTGCTTCTTGCTGTTCCAAGAGATAAGCCTTCTTCCGAGGAATTGACACGTCCCGGAAGTGCTTTTCCTGTCATCCATACTCCCTGCAAAATCAGCATCTGAAAAACCTATTAGCTCGACATCATTGTTTCTCGGGTATCACAAGCCATGATTGGGAGTACCTTTAAGGTATCTTAGAATTCGCTTTGCAGCAACATAGTGAGATTCCTTAGTGTTCACCTGATATCTGGCACAGACACATGTGGAGAACATGATATCCGGTCTACTGGCAGTAAGGTAGAGCAGGGATCCAATGATGCTTCTGTATTTGGTTTCATCGAAAGGTTTACCTTTCTCATCCTTATCCAGAGACATAGTGGATCCCATTGGAGTCCTCATAGAGGTTGCATTCTCCATACCGAATTTCTTGAGGAGTTCATTTGTGAACTTCGTCTGAGAGATGAAGATTCCATCCTCAGACTGTTTCACTTGAAGTCCCAAGAAATACTTTAGCTCTCCTATACTGCTCATTTCAAACTTTCCTTGCATAAGTTTGGAAAACTTTTTGCAAAGATTGTTGTCCGTTGAGCCGAATATTATGTCATCGACATAGATTTGCACCAGCAAAATCTTGCCTTTGACTTCCCTGAGAAACAATGTCTTATCTATTTTACCTCTAGAGAACTTGTTCTCAAGAAGAAAACTAGATAAAGTCTCATACCAAGCTCGTGGAGCTTGTTTTAAATCATATAAAGCTTTATTAAGAAAATATACATGATTGGGATAAGTAGGATTGACAAAACCTGGGGTTGAGCGACGTATACTTCCTCTTTTAGGTCTCCGTTCAAGAATGCTGATTTCACATCCATTTGATAGACTGTGAATCCTTTGTGCGAAGCATACGCCAGGAACAATCTGATTGCCTCGAGCCTTGCCACTGGTGCGAAGGTCTGGTCGAAGTCAATCCCCTCCTCCTGTCTGTAACCTTGA
This sequence comes from Platanthera guangdongensis, assembly GCA_039583875.1. Classification (NCBI taxonomy): domain Eukaryota; kingdom Viridiplantae; phylum Streptophyta; class Magnoliopsida; order Asparagales; family Orchidaceae; genus Platanthera; species Platanthera guangdongensis. Next base: position 12,787,094 of record CM077149.1, read on the forward strand.
GCCACCAGCCTTGCCTTGTTCTTTATGATGACACCATGTTCATCCAGTTTGTTTCTGAAGATCCACTTGGTGCCAATCACATTCTGCTTGTGTGGTCTGGGAACCAGCGTCCAAACGTTGCATCGTTCGAATTGATGTAGTTCATCTTGCATGGCCAAAATCCATGCCGCATCTTTGTTTGCCTCGTCGAACTTCTTTGGCTCAACATGTGACAGGAAACTAAGATGCAAAATCTCGTTAATGGTACCTCTTCGAGTTCTGACACCGTCACGAGGATCTCCGATGATCTGATCTCTAGGATGATCCCTCACGTGCCGGAGCTCAAGAAGTCTGGCGTCCGGAGCTTCGACTACTTCTTGGGCTTCTCCTTCTTCTAAGAGATTTGTTCCATTTTGATCTTCAACATTCCCAGTTGACGTTGAGGTGGAAACTTTGACGTACTTAGGAGTTTCATCTTTAGCGGTCTCATCGAGACTCAGCTGTTCAAGTCGTGCACCTGCATCTTCAAGAATACCACTGGAAGAATTGCAGTTAAGCAAACTTCCTTCATCAAATACAACATTAATTGATTCTTCTACCACTAGGGTTTTCTTATTGAAGACCCTATATGCCCGACTGTGGGAACTATAGCCCATGAATATGCCTTCAAAGCATTTTTCACCAAATTTAGTACGCGGGTACTTCCCATTATTCAGTACATAGCATCTGCAACCAAAGATCCTCAAGTCGGACATGGTTGGTTTCCTGCCTCTCAGTAGCTCATAAGGCATCTTACGATGATGCTTGTTGATCAATGCTCGGTTTTGTACATGACAAGCTGTATTGACCGCCTCTGCCCAGAAGTATTCTGGGAGAGAAGCGTCTTTCAACATTGTCGTGCAGGCGTCAATGAGATTTCTATTTCTCCTCTCCGCAACTCCATTTTGCTGAGGAGTGCGCGGGGAGTAAAACTCATGAAAGATACCTTGTTCTTCACAAAACTCTATTATAGCACCAGATTCGAATTCTGTTCCATGGTCACTTCTGATTTTGACCACTGGGCAGTTAAATTCGTTCTGAACCTGCTTGACAAAACTAGTGAAGATGTCAAACGTATCCGACTTTCGTTTTAAGAAGAACACCCATGTAAACCGAGAATGATCATCAACTATCACTAGCGTATATGACTTGCCTCCCAAGCTATGAACTTGCATTGGACCAAACAAGTCCATATGTAGAAGGTAAAGACATCGGGAAGAGTCTTTGTCTGCAATGCTTTTAAAGGTAGCCCGAGTCTGTTTGCCCATCTGGCATGCAGGACAGGGGCTATCTTTGATGCACTTGATAACGGGAGCATCCCTTACTAAGTTTTTAGAAAACAGCATACTAATTGTTTTGAAATTAATATGTACCAATCTCTTGTGCCATTGTTCACAAAGAGATGCACTGCCTGTTGCCACAAGGCATACGGGGGTAGATGAATCTAAACTGAGAAAATTTAAGCAGAAGATATTTCTGCTCCTAATGCCTGTTAATATCGTCTCAGAAGAGGCACATGATATTATCAGACATTTATCCTTGCAGAACTTAACGTCATAACCTTTGTCACATAACTGACTTACACTGATCAGGTTATGGTTTAACACTTCAACATAAGCTACGTCGGTGATAGAGATTATACCGTTGGAAATCATACCGTAACCACTGGTGACTCCTCGATCTGACCCTCCAAAGATGACTTTGGGTCCATTCTCGACAGGAGTGTAATCACGTAGCAGGCTTCTTGTCCCAGTCATATGCCGGGAGCATCCACTGTCCAAGTACCAGATCGGCGTTTTGGTGGCCTTTGAACATTCCTGCAAAACAAAATTAATTTCTCTTAGGAACCCAATCGAACTTGGGTCCTAGATTCTTGGTTAGCATACTCCCCCTCAGGTGGTTAACCCTACGAGTGGTCGGCCTCGCATTGCTAACATAGGGAGTCTCGTCATACCTCGGATTAAACCAGCAATCCACGGAAAAGTGACCGACTTTTCCACAACACCAACAGTCAAATCTGTTGTACCTCTTCCTAGACTCCTGCTTTACCCTGGGAACAGTGGGTACAGCCGGGGCTTTGGATCTGGAGGTGGAGGCCTCATAGTGATTGCAGTCACATGACTTCTTCACCTTCTGTTTCGTCAGTATAACAGGCTTGACTCTTGGTGCCTGCTTTCCATTATGGCCGCTAGAGAATTGACCATAATTTCCCATGTGGATTTCCTCATAAGTTGCCTTGAAGGCACTCTCACCGAAGTTCCGGGGAAAGGTCCAACCATCATATCGGCTCTTTGGCTTTGCAACCGAGGGCCGGAAATGATGACCAAAGGTTGATTCAAAGTCATGTTGGTTGCAAGGAAAGCTAGGCTTTCTGAACGCAACAGGACTGAGCGGAGCCTTTCCCTTTTCATCAGCAGAGGCCTTCTTGGCGGCCTTATTCTTCCTCTGGTTCCTATTTCTCCTGGATGAGGAACCAGATACCCCTACATGCCCCAAGCCAGCTCCTTTGGCCTGAGCAGAGAAGGTATCAACTACTGGAAGAACTGTTTTTGGCATAGAGAAGCTCTTGACGATCTTCCTTTCTGCCGCAAGTTGTTCTTCCAACTTGTCGACTTACTCCTGCTTAAGATCAAGGAGCTTAAGAGACTCTGAATTCTTTGAAGTCAGGTCAAGGTGCTCCTGTCAGAGAGAAATCAAACTGGTGACCTCTTCCCTTTGGGAGACACACTCACCCTTAAGGAATTTCACTTCCTTTTTCTCAGCCTTCAATCTCTTACGGCACTCCTCGAAAGTGTTGAGCAGAAGCTCATACTTCTCGAGGAGCTCCGCTTCACGGGCCGAAAGGCTATCCTTAGGGTCATCATCCTGAGACTCAGGATCAGATTCAGAGTCGGAGAGAGGGGTGTGAGCTTTTACCTTCCCAGTAAATGGGGGGCATTCTCCTTCTGAGTCGGAGCGACCCAGCAGCCCGAAGTAGGCTTCCTCATCATCACTGGAGTCTGAGGAATCAGACTCACTCAGTGTCTTTGGCCTTTTGGTGATGTAGCTCCGCTCTTTCTTCTTATCTCTAGAGGATTTGAGCTCCTCTCCTTTCCCTTTTTCTCTCTTGCCTTGGTAGCAGTCGGCCACGACGTGTCCTGGCTTATTGCATCCAAAACAAATGATGTCAAAGGAGCGATGTTTGTTCGGTTTAGAAGCATACCTGTCAGAAGAATAATTTTTCTTCTGATGCCTGGAGGAGGAGCCGTCTTTCTTTCTTTGATTCCTCATCTTGAGTAACTTCTTGAATTCTCGGGTGATGAGGGAGAAATCCTCCTCAGACAGCTCTGAGCTGGAGGAGTATGGCTCGGAGTCCTCCTCCTCATCCTTTTTCCTGGCACGGTATGAAACCGCACCCTTGCCTTTTCTGGAGTGAATGGCTTTTAGAGCCACAGTCTTTTCTTTGGCTGCAGCCTTCTCTGCTTCTTCTTCTGCTTTCCTGGTGTTCAGTTGAAGCTCATAGGACATCTGCTTCCCAAACAGAATTTGCGGGTCTGTTTCAGCTAGTCTGCCAAACTCTGGGATGGCGCAGATCTTTGTGTCCCATTTCTTAGTAAGGGACCTAAGGAATTTATCATTAAGTTCACCATCACTGAACAATCTTCCATATCCTTTGAGGGCATTGACAATCTTGAGGAAGTTCTCGAAGGTGACTCCGATCTCTTCCTTAGGCCCTTGTCTAAAGGCCTCATATTTCTGGTTCAGAAGGGATCTCCGATCATCCCTCACGTCATCAGTGCCCTCCATTAGGATAATCAGGCAGTGCCAGATCTCCTTTGCTGTCCAGTAATTGCAGAAGTTCTGCATCATTGAGTCATCGACCGCGCTGACCAGAATGTTCTGCGCCTTCTTGTCAAGTCCCACCAGCACCATCTTGTCCTTGTCCATTTCAGAAATTTTCTTTGGCACTTTCTTGGTAGGATCTATGGTGGAGACCTTAGTAGGGACATAAGGTCCCTCCTCCACGATCATGAAGTGTCGAGGATCAACTGCTTCCATGTAGAACCTGATCCTTTCCTTCCAGATAGGAAAGTTGAGCCTGGTGCACACTGGGATCTTGCCTGTGAACTTGAGCCCGTCCATAGTAGATGTTTGCCTTCTTCTTGACACTGGCGACAGGATTCAACTCAAGGTGTTAACCTTTTTGATGAGAAACCTGGCTCTGATACCACTTGAAAGTCCACCTAGTGTCAACTACCTTCACCTATAGGGGGGGGGGGGGGGGGAATAGGTGACGTGTAGCGTTTTTGCGGAATTAAAAATGTACCTGCACAAATAAACAAACCAGCACAACAAAGAAGGTACACAAGCTATTTATAGTGGTTCCCCGAGTTGGGTACATCCACTTTCCCTCTTCGACCTATCTCCCAACAAGGGACGACTCGATCACTTCACCAACAGGATTGAAATCCTGTCCTTGCACTATCGGAAGGAACCCTTCCACACGTAGGAGACAACACTCCCACAACACGGGTTGCACCCAACCCTTACAACTCGGAACCAACGTTCCTTTACAACAAAAATGAACTAGAATGTACAAGAACTACAAACTACTTTCGGAGACTAAGGTGTCCCTCTTTGTTTGATGACGTGTTCTAGAAGTCACGAAGAGTCCACAACCCTAGATCTCACTTGGAGAGAATCTCCCCGAAACCGGCGGCGGCAAGAAGGGCGGCGGCTTGGTTCTCGGGATCGGCGGCGACAACGGTGTGCGGCTGCTGTACTTTGGAGATTCAAACTTCGTAGCGAATCCAGCTAGGTCTTCCAATGGTCACACTAGGATCGATCGTCTCGATCGATTCGGATGGGGAAGGTTTTCCCAATCAACAAATCAAGAGATAAGGGATCTCTGGTTAGACGCGTGAGACGCTACGCTTGGCTAAGCTTCTGTCGCCGGAAGATCTGGAAGAAATCACGATCAAGGTCGGCGAACAACTTGCACGAGCGGCGACGGCGACGGAGCAGGTATCGCGATCTAGGTCACGGTCAGCGGCTCGTGTATTTCTTTCTGTGTTTGTCCACTGTTCAAAAATACGCGTGTATTTATACACAAGTATACTCCTTAATAACCGTTATGGTTCCCACCTGAAGAAGCCCTAAAAGTGGTTCAAGACAGTGCCAGCAGCAGAGTCCGGTCCAGCGGTTTCCAGAAATTTGTCCAAGTCAGATTCGGTGAGAATCGAAGCTGATTCTCGTCGAGTCGGCGAGAATCAGCCGGTGATTCTCGACGATTCGGCGAGAATCCCTAGTGATTCTCGCCGAGTCACTTGATGATTCTCGCCGAATTACTTGATGATTCTCGACGAATATGACTTAGCGCCAGATTTGCACGCTTTAATGTAGCCGGAAAGAAATGGCGAGAATCAGCCAGTGATTCTCGACGATTCGGTGAGAATCACTTGGTGATTCTCGCCGAATTGGCGAGAATCACTTGGTGATTCTCGTCGATTATCACTTAGACGATTTTTCGTCTTTTCCGCCCAAAAGCTGCTCTTTGACCCATCCTTGCTCCTTGTCTGCTCTTGTATAATCACAACCCTGTACTTGAAAGTAAGTACACTCCAATAGAGAGAGTACACGTATGCCAACACACTGATCTGCTTAACGAGGGATTACGTCGTGCAGACCCGTGTATATTGACCTACTGCACCCTGACATTGGTGTGCACTTATCATGGAATAACTGCATGCACAACTTGAAATATTTTGTCAAATACATTGTCTATTTACCTTAGCTTGTTCAGGGGCTTCTTCAAATCAGGTACGTTGTGGATACAATACCCAACAGTTAGATCTCTTGAAAGTGACATGCCTTCTTGGGGCTAAACTCGCTCAGACTCATATGGCTGGTGGAGATGACAAATGTTGGAATGAAAATTCTCCTATTCTTGAAGATATTACCAGATACATGCATCTTGTTGGTAAACTCATTTATCTAACAGTCACAAGACCAAATATTTATTATGTAGTAGGGAAAGTGAGCCAGTTTATGTAAGCCCCCAGAGAATGTCACTTGCAGTTAGCTCTAAAGAATTTAGTATGTAAAAGGTGCACTGGGAAAAGGGTTCTTATTTCAAAAAAGGGACATTTGAAGGTTGAAGCTTATTCTAATGCTAGCTACGCAGATGATAAGGAAGATATGAGGCCTACATCTGGTTTCTGCACTTTTGTTGGAGGTAATCTAGTCAGTAAGAAGAGCAAGAAATAGGTTGTAGTTACCAGGTCAAGTCCAGAAGCTGAATATAAAAGCATGGCTCAGAATGCTTGCGAGTTTAAGTGGCTACGGACACTCTTACTTAATATGCGAGAGTTTAATGATCATCCCCTACCTATATTCTTTGACAATAAGGCAGCTATATATATTTCGAGAAATCCAGTCATTCCTGAGAGAACAAAGCATATCGAGGTGGATTATCAGAGGTGAGATTCTGAAGAATCAGATCTGCACACCGTTTATTACCTCAAAGAGAGAACTAGCTGATTTATTCACTAAACTGATTACTTCTTTTGAGGAGGTTTGTAGTAAGCTGGACATGGTGGATTTATATGCTCTAGCTTGAGGGGGAGTGTTGGAGTTTGAGGTGACCGGGTGGTCTTATGTCTAACCACAACAATCTCTCTTTCTCAGCATCCTGGCGGTTTAGCTCACCGGCCTGTTGGTGAACCTTAGCTGGCGGTCTGAGTGATAGCAGCAACAACAGTCTAGTAGGAAGCCGCATCAGCGGTTTGGCAGGAATCCGCAACAAAGGTCTGGTATGAAGTCGCAGCAATGGTCTGTAGTTAAGCCGTAGTAGTCTGGAGTTAAGCCGCATCAATAGAGTTGATTCTAGCCGCAACGGTCTGGATGAAGCCGTATCAGTCTGCAATAAGACACAACAGTGGACAATTGGTTAACACGTGATTGCAGTCTGATAACTTACAACAACTGTGGTCTGATGGTTAGCCGCAATTGCGGTCTGGTGGCAACCCGCAGTTGCGGTCTGGCGGACTGAACCAGCGGTCTTCCCTGGCTTTGTGGTTGTTTTCCTTAGTAGTCGTTGGGTGTTCTATTATTCATTGTATAGTGTGTGGTTTGACCATATCAAACCGCACAAGCCACTCGAATTGTATTTAGTTCCAGATCGATTGTTGTATTCTCTCATCTCCCCGTTTTCTATAAATAAGGGGGCATACCTATGTAATAATTATCTTTTTGGAGTAATAAAATTTGTAGTTTATTTACCTCTTGACTGTTTCCTCACTCATTTTTCACAGTGCGAGGTTTATATTTTGTGCTAGCTCATTTGGGTTAGGTGCGTGAGCCGTCAGGTTTATCTTTTTATACCTTACCTAAACCTAAGCCACATTCTAAATCTAAAGTCCTACTGACTCGGGTGCCGAACAAAACTATTACCGTGGTGAGAGTGTGAACGTGTGAGCTTATGGTCACCGATATTGATGGATTTCTTTGGAGGTTGTCCAGAGCCCCGATCTTTGGCAGTACTCACCTTAGCAATCTGTCTATTTTCTCCTTACATGTGAACAAAGGATTCACTGTGATTCTAATTATAAGTAAAAATAATGTCTATACGCAGTTTAGAAAGTTATAATCTAGTTTGCATAATTAGAAGCTCTTTCTATTAGATTCCTACATGCACGAGTACACGACTTTGCATGGTACTTCACATTCTTAATTGTTATGCCAGCTTGTCTTTTTCTAGTCAGCATGAGAGATGATTTGCTCGAGACGAGTAAATAGTTAAGCCTAGGGGTGTGACGAGCCTGATATTTATAGGTTTTTTTAGACTTATCTGGGCTAGTCTTCACTCACTCGAACTTCACTTTTAGATCGTTATTGCTCATATTTTTCTTGTTCACATTTTCTCACGAACTGCACATTTTAGGCCAGTTGTGGTGTGCAATTATGCACTTGTTGTTGGGGGTAAGCACATGGTGCTCCAAAACTTGTTTTTATGTTGTTTTTCTATTGTTTATGTGTGTTGGAGGTGTGCACAAGGCTGTGTTGTTGCTGTGCAGGGGGCAGATCCCCATTGCTGTAATTTTCTTTCCTGTAGGAATTGTATGGTCGTGTATTTTCTTCAGACATGATCGACTCAACCATGCGATGTCTACAACGCCCTAATGTGGTGATCTAGCCCGGGCCAAGCGATTTGTTCCCTCACGGGCTATTTTTCTCGTGCGTAAACAAAATCGCACGATCTCGTACTTTTGTCTAAACTTTTTTTGTATTTTTGTCTGTGGGTTTTCTTCACGTATGGTTGGATTCAATAGTGCGTGAACAAAACACATGATCCATTCAGTTTAGCCCAAATTTTGAGTGATATGTCACTAACCGTGCGATTTGTTCTTGTATGGGCTATTTCGCTCGTGCATGCTCAAAATCAGACGGTCTGTTGCTGTTCCTGGCTTGGTGACTTTTGTGCGTTAATTATCATATGATGCACGTATGGTCATGCATTCAATAATACATGCCCTTTTTCTGACGCGTTTTTCTATTTAAGTCGCAACTTCCGCCCTTTGAAAGGATTTTATTTCTTTGTGAATCGTTTCGCAGCAAACCCTATGGGAGAGCTATGGCTCCTCCTCCCTCCTCCATCTATTAGGGCTTTGTCCCTAGGCCGCCTCCATCTTCCAAGATCTTCCAAGGAGAGGATTCTAGCATTACTTTAATCATTGAGCAAGGAAAGCTCTGCACTGAATAAGATCGGATCATGAGACGAAGAAGACGAGTTAGCTGGGAGGAAGTGACAACCCTTTTCTACTTTGAACATAGTCGTGGACCGAGTTACGATGCAGATTGATAACCTGGCAATTCCTATCGTGAATCTTAACTAGTCTTCGGATGTGGTTGATTCCCTTGCCTCTAGCTCAACTTATTTTGATGAACGTATCTAAATCTTCATTTTATTGATGATGTGCACTATAAACTCTTGCTTTTAACTTTTATTTCATTTTATATGAATGTTTTTGGTTTATATGTGTGTATGTGGTGCGCCAGCATTCCACCACCCTCACCCTCATTCCACTTGGCTTAACTTCTCCACCATTCTGCTTGACTAATCTGCTTCGCAAGCCTACTCTTCCATCTGAAAGCCTTCTCATCCATCCATTGAGCAAAGCAGTGCATAGCGACCTGCATATTCCCCAATCATGGCAAAGTAGTGTCGGCGACGTGCATTATTAATTTAGGTTTTCTTTTAATCGCAAATCAAACCTCTCGCATTTCTTCCACCCTAAGGACTTCAATCTCCAACCTTGAAAGCGAGAAACTACAAGCAGACCCAATGGAGACCCTGATTCCTACGAATCTGCATCGCCTTGTTCTCTATCATCACAAATGAGCTATACAAACATTCTATCTTCGGGTCGTTCCTAAAGTGTCTGCATCCATCCGAGGTAGACTATGCTCTAAGGGAAGTATACAATGACATATACCGGGAGTATCTGGAAGGAAAGGCTTTGGCATTAAAGGTCCTACGATAAGGGCTCTATTAGCCCTCGCTAAAAAGTATGCTCTTGACTTCACTTGGGAATGCAAAAGTTGTCAGCTCTACTCCAATGTACCACATCAACCACTGGTCAAGCTCACCCCGCTCAAAAGCGCATGGAACTTTGCTTAGTGGGGGATCAATTTACTCGACTCGTTTACACTAGCCTCCGGGCAAAAATATTTCATCATCCTGATCGTTAACTACTTCACTAAAAGGGTCAAAGAAGTGCCGCTGGCCAAAATCATCAAGGAGAATGCCAAACGATTCGTCTTAAAAACATCGTCTGTCGCTTTGGAATCCGAGATACCATCATCTCCTATAATGGGATGCAATTCATAGGAAAGGCCTTCACCAAAATATGCGCGGAACTAAAAATAGAACTCTTTCACGTGGCTGTGGTGCATCCTGAAGCTAACGGACAGACCGAAATCACCAACCGCACCATCCTGAAGGCCTAAAGACCCACCTTCAAGTGGCCAGGTTGCAGTGGGTAGATTCTCTTCCCAACATTTTATGGGCATACAAGACAACAATAAGATCTCCTGCCAAGGAGACACCCTTCAACCTTTACTACAGATAAGAAGAGGTCATACCAGGGGACATTGGAATCCCAAGCCCCCACGTCTAATCTTTCGACCAAACAAAAAATGAATCCCTCCTACATGAAACCTGGACTTAGTCCAGGAAGTTAGGGATGAAGAAGCTCAAAGGATCGATGTATATCATGGTTGTATAGCTCACTTCTACAATCGGAGGGTGAAGGTAAGACCCATCAACATCAGGAACCTTGTCCCCAGAAACCTCAAAGAAGTAGGGAAGGTCCCTCAGAAGGACATGCTCTATCTGACTTGGGAAGGGCCTTTTGTCTTTACCGTGGTTATAAAACTCGGGAACTACAAACTAGTGGCTTCAGATGAGAAGACACTATGTTGGGAAATTGCCCTCAATATTCTAAGATTTGAAGAAGAACTTCTTGCAATGATAAGTACATCTTATATTTGATGTCAATATATTAAGATATATGTAGGTTCAATATTTCATATTCGTAGTCAATCTAAGTAGGGCAGGAGATTTATTTAGACAAAAAGTGAACTTTCTTATAAAACTAATATGGTCTATGTTCAGTATTATTGTAGTCAAAACTATAACATTTTGATGTGTAGGGATCACTTAATGTTAATGTTTTGATATAAAGGCCTCACACCACGTTAACATTTTGTTAGTAATAGAGAAACAGTTTCTTGCACCAAGTACAATACCATTTTGTGAGAAGTATTCACAAAATTATGTCGTCTTTATTGGAAGATTACCGTTTTGTTCTTCAAAGAGATGAGATTTCAAATGACCGAGATGCCAAAAGTAGGTGTCACATCAATACTTTCTGAAAGGTGATTTGACATAATATTTCTAATGTTTTCAACCATTAGAATAGTCAGAAATATAAAAAGATAAGAGAGGGGTTCTTCAAACCCTAAGAATTTTACAACAGCTAATAAGTAATAAGAAGCGGCAAGAGGCCGACAAGCAAACAGAGAAGAACTTTATGAACATTGATAGTGCTGCAGGTTAGCTCTCACAATAATACAACACGAAGTTAATCTTCCTCATATAGAAGAATAATAAATCAAGTCATTTATTCATACAAACATAACAACACTGAACCTGCTATTAAGTTAAAGTCAACTCTATTCAGCTGCTAACTAAGAAGAAGGCTTTCTTCCTAAAAAGCATAAGAAGACTTAAATCATCAAAGTAACATATTTCATTAAGTGTATCATTGTAATCATTCTTATAAACCATTGTTGTGTAGGATCAGTTTGTGATTTGAGTGTAGGGCATAATTTTAAGCTTGAGTAGGATCTTGTATAGATATAAGGTAGTATCTTGTATAGATCTGAAGTAGGATTCAAGAGGTAAATCAGAGGTAGGAGACCAGCTGGGTCTTTGAGTTATAAAAGTGCTTGCACTCTGATGTAGGGTTGTGGACAACCTAAGGAAGGGCTTTACTGAAGCTTGCGGTAGGGTCTTGTTGAAGACCTAAGGTAGGATTCTAAGGAATCTGAGATATAAGATCTTTAATCTAAGAAGTTAAAGGAGTTTACCGAGTCTAGAATACTATTAGATAGGTGGTAAGGGACAGTGGATGTACCCATGCTGTAGGGAACCACTATAAATTTATATGTGCTTGTTTGTACTGTGTTTGATATTTTATTTTTTGTGATTGATTAGATTAAATTTAAAAAGGGACAAATTCAGCTTAACACCTATTCACCCCCTCCTCTAAGTGGTTTAGACCACCCTAATTATTCTTTCAAGTGGTATCATAGGTAGGTTGGTCGAAAAAGGCTTAACATTCTGACCATGTTCCTAAAATGGATAGTTAGTCTATACACCATGAATTCCAGTGAAGGTTATAAAGAGATGAGTTCCATGAAGCTTTCCATATACAGATAATAGAATTTTGGCATCTGGAAGCAGGGGGTAAAACTCTTTATAGAAGCTCCAGACATAAGGATATACATCACAGTTGAGGAGGGGCCATTCATCCCCATGATGCCTCCTATATAAATACAAATCTCTAAGTACCCAAGCTAAATTCTGAAATGACTAGGTATTAAGTTATTTTGGCCAACATGAATAAGAGGACCAAGAACATTATGGTAACTGTCATAGATGACTCCACCTTCTAGAACCTTATCCACTGCCAAACTGCCAAGGAAATGTAGGATACACTATTTAGGTATATCGGGGGCACTAAAGAGTTTAGGGATGATAGGAAATCCCCTGGACCAAGAATATGAGGCATTCAGGCAAAGGAAGAAAGATTCCATTCCTGAATGTTATGAGAAATTTTTCAAAGTTGTCAATAAGTAGAAGACCTATAACATAGCCTTTACAAACTCTGAGCTTAATGATAAATTCTTGAGGTTCCTAACTAAAGAATGGTACAACAAGATTTGTGTCATTGGGGAGATGAGAAATCTGGCCAACATTCCTCACCATACTCTTTTTGGGAAGCTATTGTCATATGAAATGCAACTTAATTTAAGAAAGAAGGAAGATGTAGCTATCATGTCACATTACAAATAGAAGTCTGTGGCTTCTAAGGCTGAAGGCACAAGAAGAAGTAAGAAGAGAATTCCCTCTCCGCCAAAAAGGGTTACTGGCTTAGAGAACTGTAAGACCAACACCTCAAAAGTGAGCTGACTGGTGGGGAATTTACAACATTCTCCAAATAGTTCAAGAGGATGCTGAACAAGAGAAAGCAATAAAAGAACAAAACTTCTTCCTCATCCAACTACAATGACTACAATAACTCTGATAGATTCAAGAAGAAACCCAAGGGGGGACAAGTATGCTTCAAAACAAAACAAATATATTTATGACATCATCTCTTATTACTGTAATAGGTCTGGGCATTTCATTGTTGACTTCCCAGTCAAGAGAAAAGAGAGAAAAACTGCAGGTGAAAAGAAGCACCATAACTGAAAGAAGTCTGAGAAGTCCTTCTTAGCAAGGAAGGAAAGGAGCTGGATTGAAAGTGATTTTGACTCAATAGAGTCAGAAGAAGAAGAAGCCTAGACTGGGCTTATTGCTATCACTGATGAGGAGGAAATTCCTAATGCAAGGATTGACATAAGGGCTCCTTTGTCACATTCTAATAGTGACAATAAAGAAGAAGAAAGTTGTGGTCTCAAAGTCAAGACAAAAGAGGATGATCAGGATGTCCTCCATCATGATGAGGTAATTCTTCTAGCTCCTTCATCCTCATCAGATTTATATTATGAAACTGGTGTAGAATCTGATGCACTCTCATCATCTAATGAGGAGGGTGACTAAGATTCTGAGGATGAATTTAGCCATTTAATTGATATGTATGGTGCTCTTCTAGAAACCCTGAATAAAAGTAAGAAACAAGCTGAGGAGATTGCATCTCTTAAACATGCAAAGTCTGAATGTCTTGAGAGTGCTACCCAGCTAACTCAAATAATCAAGGAGATTAGCATGTTGAGAGGTATTCCAATCATTCTTCTTAGCACCATCTGTCATAACATCTAGACCATTAGGAATCTTGAAAGAAGCTCCACAAGGAAAGGATGATAGTGACCCAGTTTTCTAAACTACAAACATTGTTGCCTATTATTGATAGGTTCTCTGCTCTATTCAGAAGTGGAGTAGGATTCAATAAGAAGGCAGCATCTAAGAATAGAGGAAAAGGAAAATTTGTAGTGCATCAAACCACCTGTCAAAGGGTGTTGCTTCCATCCAACAACGATTACCATGACAACATATATGGTCACTAGAAAAATGGATGTTCCTCTAGTAAGGTTAACAATGCTCCTCACTGGGGTGGAGGAAAGGGTATGGGGATAAGTGTACTGAAAGCTCCCCATGAAGAAATTCAAATGGGTCATTATGAACCGTTTGTATTTGGTACCCCAACTCCAACACTCAAGGGTAAAGAAATGGCCACTCACCAAGGGTATTTTCCTAAGAAGCAGCGTGTAGATAACAAAATGACATAGGTGATTAAAAAAATAATACTATCTTATAAGGCCACCTTCCAACAAGCTCATAACCATTGTTGTAGCTAGTGGAGACCGAGTGGTATTGTCTCTAACCGCAACAGTCTACTGGTCTTAGCGGCCTGGAAGTTTGGTCCTGCGGTCTATTATTTGACATTAGATGGTGGCCTGGATGGTAGCCACATTAACGGTCTTTCAGGGGGATGAAACAGCTATTAGAAGTCAAGCCGCAATGGTCTGGGTTAAGACGAAGGAGTTTGTGGTATGCCACAGCAGAAGCATCGATGCTAGCTATAGTGGTCCGCAGCGGTCTGTGGTTAAGCCGTAGCAGTCTGGTTGGGTCCACAACAACAGATAGATGGTTAACCACAACTGCAGTCTGATGGCTATCCGTGGTTTCAGTCCGATAACATGTATGAGCTGCAGTTATGTGTATAGCCGCAACTGCGGATAGGTGTCAACCAGCAGTTGCGGTCTGGAGGCCTGTTTCAATGGTCTACCTTGATTGTTTGGCAGCTTTGTAGAAGCTGGTTGTTGTTCTATTGTTGGTTGTATAGTGGGCGGTTTGACAAAATCAAACTGCATAGTCCGCCCGACTTGTATTTAGTCCCACATCATGTGTTGTATTCTCTGACCTCCCCCGATTTATATAAATACAGGGGCATACCTATGTAATCTTTATCTTTTTGAAGTAATAAAGTTTGTGGTTTATTTATCTCTTTGTCTATTTTTCACATGGTATCAGAGTGAACCGATCCTTTGGTTCAAGGAGATTGCGGTTTATTTCTTTAACCGCGCGGCCTCTTCTTCCAGCTTCATCCGATTTCTTCCGGCTTGTCCGATATCTTTCCATTCCCTTCCCTCCCTTGCTTCTTGTTGTGCCTGCGCCTTGCTTCCTTTCAGGCTTTTCTATTTACCTGGCTTACTCTTCTCATCAGCTTCTTTGCGGCTTGTTTGCGCAGTTTCTCTTCTCTGTTGTGCGTTTCTCCTTTTGGTCCCGGCTTCTTCTTCTTGGCCGCTGGTAGCTAGTCACCTTGACCGGGCGGGCTCTTCTTCTCTTCTTTATTCTGCTCATGCGGCTTCGTTGGTAGTCGCTTTCTCCGCGACATATCGTGTTTGTAAGTGTACATGTGCGACTTCTTTTGGCCTTGTCGCCTTTGTTAATCGCCCTTTCTTGTTGTTTGTTCTCGCGGCTTCGTTCTTCTCTTCTTTCTCCCCGCTGCTTGTTTCTTCTTTTCTACGAGTGACGCATTATGGTCGCAGTTTGTTCCTTACCGCTGGTGTGTTGACACCATGACTGTGTTGTTTCTTCTTTTCTGTGACCTTTCCTGTGGTCGGTTTCTTCTGCGCCTTCTTTGCCGACTTGTTCACGTGCGAATTATTTCTAACCGTGCGGTTAGTGTTTCTGCTTTCTAGTCTCTTCTTATGGATGGCTTCCCTTCTCTCTTCTACTAATTGTGCTTTTCTGGCCTCCTCGGACAAGTGGCTTATTGACTCTCGTGCCACTTGTTACATGACGGGTAACTCTTGTTTGTTTTCCTCTTTGCTTGAAAAGGACAGGTTGTCTCCTGTTGTTATTGCTGATGAGACTTCTGCTCCTGTGTGTAGTGTTGGCACTGTCCATCTCTCTCCGTCTTTGCTGCTCGAGGACACTCTCTATGTCCCTAATTTCCCGTGCAATTTAATTTCTGTTCATGCTCTTTGTACTAAGTTCAATTGCATGGTTACTTTTATTGACACCACCTGTCTTTTCTCTGATTCTGTCTCGAAGGCTACAATTGCTACTGGTACTACTAGTGGTGGCCTTTTTTATCTTGACCAAGATGTGGGTCTTTCGGCTTCTTCCTCTGTTCAGTTGTGGCATCGTCGTCTTCTTCATCCTCCTTCTCGCCCCATTCATCAACTTTTTTCGGATCTTCCTTCAGAATATTTGCCTTTAAACTGTGAAGCTTATGAGTTGGGTAAACATCATCGCTCTTCTTTCCCAGCTCAAAAGGGTTGTTGTTCTTCGTGACCTTTTGAACTAGTTCACTCTGACATCTAGAGTCCTTCTCCTGTTGCAACTGTTGGTCAAGGAAGTTTGTACTTTGTCACATTCATTGATGATTTCTCCAGATGCACTTGGTTTTATCTTTTGAAGGATCATTCTGAACTATTCTCTGTATTCGCTGCCTTTTATAATGAGATCTTCACATAGTTTCATGTGCCCATTCAGGTTATTTGGACCGATAATGTCAAAGAATATGTCAGTCATCAATTCTCTGCCTTCTATGCGAGCAAGGGTTTGGTTCATCAAACTAGTTGCCCATATATGTCTCAACAGAATAATGTTATTGAGCGTAAGAATCGTCATCTTCTGGATGTTGCACGCAGTCTTTCTTTGCAGATGAATGTCCCTCAATATTATTGGGGACATGTTGTTCTCCTCTCTTGATATCTCATTAACCGTATTCTCTCATCTATTCTTCAGGGAGAGACTCCTTTTTCTATTTTGAATCCCGAGGCCAACCCATTTCCATTACCGCTTAAAATTTTTGGTTGTACGACATTTGTTCACATACCTTCTCCAGGACGTGACAAGCTTTCTCCTCGCTATGTTAAATGCATATTTCTTGTTACTGTTCTACTCAAAAGGGCTATCGTTGTACTGATCCTCTTCTGTGCAAACAATACGTTTCCGCCGATGTCACTTTTTTTGAGGATACACCATATTTCTCTCCTACTTCCCCTCTTTTGTCCTCAGATATTTCTTCTTGCCTGCCTATTATCTCGGCACCTCTGGCAGAGCCAGTTCCTTTCACCTCTGCTCCCGTTGCACCGTCTCTTTCTCTGGGGCCTGATGTGTTGCCCTTAGATCCCTTGGTGCCTGCTCCAGGATCTCCTCTTTCTTCTAACAGTTCTTTGCCTCCTCTGGTCAACACTAATCTTGATCTTCTGATTGCTCTTCAGAAAGGTGTTCGCTCCTGCACCCAACATTCTGTTCAGGCTATGGTCTCTTATGCTCGGCTTTATCCTTTATCTTGGAGTTTTGCTCTGTCCCTCTTTACTAATGTTGTTCCTGCTTCATATCAAGAGGCTCTTATGATTCCTCATTGTAAATCTGCTATGGATGAAGAGATGCATACTCTTACTGAATGGGGGTACTTGGACCCTTATTCCTACGCCTCCCGGTGCTGACGTGGTTGGTTGTCGCTGGGTCGATTGATCGTTACAAGGTCCGGCTTGTTGCCAAAGGTTTTACACAGACTTATGGTGTGGATTTCTTTGATACTTTCTCTCCTGTGGCAAGGATTACTACGATTTGTGTGCTCTTTTCTATGGCAGTCAACTGAGA
Source organism: Platanthera guangdongensis (assembly GCA_039583875.1). Taxonomy (NCBI): domain Eukaryota; kingdom Viridiplantae; phylum Streptophyta; class Magnoliopsida; order Asparagales; family Orchidaceae; genus Platanthera; species Platanthera guangdongensis. The sequence continues at coordinate 12,804,501 of CM077149.1, forward strand.
CAGGGAAATGACTCAGTTAGGTGTGAAGAATGCCTTTCTTTATGGTGATTTACACGAAACTATCAATATGGAGCAACCTCGTGGGTATGTTTCTCCGGGGGAGTCTCAGGTCTCTAAGTTGTGAAAGGCAATCTACGGTCTTAAGCAGAGTCCCAGGGCCTGGTTTGACAAGTTTAATGAAGTTATTTCTGTGATTGGGTTCTCTCGTATTGTTGTAGATGATTCTTTGTTCATTCGCAAATCTTCAGTTGGTCTAGTTATTCTTGCAATTTATGTGGTTGATATTCTTCTTACATAGGATGATAAAAGTGGTATTGATACCATAAAAAAGCATCCGCTTCAGTATTTTGTTACTAAGGATATGAGGCCTTATAAGTATTTTCCGGGGATTGAGATATCTAGGAAATATGGTTCTATTGTTCTTTCACAGCGGAAGTATGCATTAGATCTCTTGAAAGAGACATGCCTTCTTCGGGCTAAACCCGCTCGGACTCCTATGGCTGTTGGAGATGATAAATGTTGGAGTGAAAATTCTCCTATTCTTGAAGATATTACTAGATATAGGCATCTTATGGGGAAACTCATTTATCTCACTGTTACAAGACCAGATATTTACTATGCAGTAGGGAAAGTGAGCCAGTTTATGCAAGCCCCCAGAGAATGTCATCTGCAATCCGCTCTAAAGATTTTAGAGTATGTAAATGGTGCTCCAGGAAAAGGGATCTTGTTTCAGAAAAGAGGGCATCTGAAGGTTGAGGCTTATTATGATACTAGCTACACAGATGATAACGAAGATAAGAGGTCTACATTTGGATTATATACTTTCATTGGAGATAATCTTGTCAGCTGGAAGAGCAAGAAACAGGTTGTAGTTGCCCGTTCAAGTGCAGAAGCTGAATATAGAAGCATAGATAAGACTGCGTGTGAGTTGAAGTGGCTACGGACACTCTTACTTGATTTGGGAGAATTTTATGATCATCTCCTACCCATGTTCTGTGATAATAAAGTAGCTATATATATTTCGAGAAATCCAGTTTTTCATGAGAGAACAAAGCATATCGAGGTGTATTATCATTTCGTCAGAGATGAGATTTTGAAAAATTAGATCTGCACACCATTTGTTACCTTAGAGAAAGAACTAGCTGATTTCTTCACCAAATTAGTTACTTATTTTGAGGAGGTTTGTAGCAAGCTGGGCATGGTAGATATATATGCTCCAGCTTAAGGGGGAGTGTTGGAGCTAGTGGAGACCGTGTGATCTTGTCTGTTACCACAGCGGTCTACTAGTCTTAGCGGCCTGGCAGTTTGGTCCTGTGGTCTGTTGTTTGACCTTAGATGGCGGCTTGGATGGTAGCCCCACTAGCGGTCTGGTAGGGGGATGCAACAGCTGTTTGAAGTCAAGCCGCAACGGTCTGTGTTAAGACACAACAGTCTGTGGTATACTGCAGTAGAAGCATTGATGCTAGCCGCAGTGGTCCACAACGGTCTGTAGTTAAGCTGCAGCGGTCTAGTTGGGGCCATAATAATAGACAGATGGTTAACCGCAACTGCTGTATGATGGATACTCGTGGTTGCAGTCTGATAGCATGCATGAGCTGCGGTTATGTATATAGCCGCAATTGCGTATAGGTGTCAACCAACAGTTGCGATCTGACGGCCTGCTTCAACGGTCTACCTTGGTTGTTTGGTGGCTTTGCTAGAAGTTGGTTGTTATTTTATCGTTGGTTGTATAGTGGGCGGTTTGACAATATCAAACCACGTAGTCTGCCCAACTTGTACTTAGTCCCACATCGTGTGTTGTATTCTCTCACCTCCTCTGATTTCTATAAATAAGGGGGCATACCTATATAATCTTTATCATTTTGAAGCAATAAAGTTTGTGGTTTATTTAGCTCTTTGTCCATTTTTCACAGCCACATATTTGTAGAGAGAAATCTAAAGAATTCTAAGGCCTTTAAATCTGAACTAGATCAGTCACATACACATTCTACTTCTAAGATAGTTCAGAACAGGAGGTACAATATTTATGAGTGCTGGTGTTGTGGTAAGCTGAGCCACTTTGTTGTGGACTATTGTTATAGTCCAATTATGTCTTGTGCAAAGAAAGGCTTTTCAGTAAATGTTTATATTTTTAAAAGATCTGTTTCAAATGCTGACAAGAACCAAGAACCCAAGGTTGGTTGGGTTACCAAGGTAAACTAATTTATCTTATAGGTTAGATCAAGTACCAATCATAAGAAAATATGGTACTTGGATAGTGGGTTTTCCAGACATATGACTGGAACAAGAAGCCTTCTAAAAGAGTTTTCCACAGTAAAGAATGGACCTAAGGTCATCTTTGGAGGTTCAGATAGATGAGTCACAAAAGGCTATGGTATGATTACAAATGATATGATCTCTATCATAAAAGTAGCTTATGTGGAGAGGTTGCAACACAACCTTATAAGCATAAGTCAACTGTATGACTTATGCTATGTGATGACTAGTTTTAGTCATCGGTTTTTGGGTTAGTTTAGCATAAAAATTCCTAGGTTTAATTTTTTTTTTATGTATTTTATGTTTGTTATGTTTTAATTTCTACTTTTTTGATGTTATGTTTTAATTTCTTATTTTATGTTTGGTATGCATCATAATGTTTGTTTGTTGTTTTTTATGTTTGTTATGTCATATTACATAACTAATATTGTGTCCTTTTTTGTAGGTTGGAGCCCACATGATGCATGCCCGACCCTCTTCGAGTGTAGCCCAAGCATCCTCATGATGCAACTCGAGCCCCTCCCACATGGTGCACCCCGAGCCCTCCAAGTGCGGTAGCTCACTTCAAGTCGAGCCACCTTTGCATGGCTCTCTCCATATTTTGGCCCATTTTAGGCCCATGCATGGTCGGCTCTCTCTCTCCCCCCTTTCTTTTTATATTTTTTTTTCACATACATGCATGGTCGCCCCCCTCATTCATTCCCCCTCTTCCCCTCTCTCTTCCCTTTATTATTTTCTCCTCTCTTTATTCCTAATTCATCCCCCTTCTATTTTCTATTTTTCTTATTTTTATTCCCTTAAATATAATACATTGAACCTCTCCTTCTCTCTCCCCCTCATTAAATTCCATTAATGCTTCTTCATTCACGCATGGCCGGCCACACCCTTTTCCCCCTTCACCTCGACTTCCCTCTAGAACCTTCCCCCTCATCTATAAAAGGAGCCCTTGCCTCAAACTTTGGAAGAGTTGGATTTCGGGAGAGCAAGTGAGAGTGCTAGTTCAAGAGAGAGTTCTTTTCTTACTTGTTGTTGTTAAGTCCTTTTTACTAGTGTAACCATTTTCTTGTTAGTGTAATCCCTTTTTTTGGTAGCATAATTTTGTCTCTTTTATTATTTTGTACTCCTCTTTCTTTCATCAATGAAAAATTATTCTCTTCCTCTTATTTTTGTGGTTTTTTTCTTAACTATGCGTAGCTAATTTGCCGTTAGTATTCGATCATGAGGATCCATGAAATGAAATGAGATTTCCTTTTACTTCTTAGTTTTAGTTTTGTCAAACTTATTCTCGATCCTTCTTTGGTTTTTCTCGTGTCGACTCCGTATTTACGGTATATGGTAGTAGGCAATTTGATCTCATTTCATAGTAGTCGAGAGACTCATTGATTTGAAAGATCACTCAAAGAAGGAAGGAGTTGCACGCAATCCTAGAGATAGGACGACGTAAATCCTCCGGATTGTAGTCAAATCCAATAGTTCGGATCACTTCGATAATGCAACTTTAGGCCTTTTTTATTTGCAAAGAGATTTCGATCAAAACGTCTATAAGTTAGGAGATTTAATGCACTATCGAGATTATTTCTTATTTTTGGATCCGTCACGGTTGAGTTTGGTTTGCAATTTTAAAACTTAATGTTTTATCCTTCTCATCTATTTTCATGGTGAATAATTGATTGAATGCTATTTTTTATCTGAAGTTTTCATATTATCTTTAGTTTAATTTAAAATTCCTCAAACAACCAACAATCGTACGGTAGCATAATAGTAGAAGCGTGAGTAATAGTAATTGACAACCCCAAGTTTTAATACGACCTTGGTACTACAATTCGATAGGTACACTTGCCTTTTAGGGTTGATAGTCATTCAACACACCAAGTTTTTGGCGTCGTTGCCGGGGAGGCTTTTTCGTAAATGTTAGGAAAACGCTTACGCTATTACTTCTGAAAAAATCAAAATATTATTACCTTTCTCTTTATTTTCTTCTTCAAGTTTCTATTTCTATTCTTCTCTTTTTCTTTCCTCCATTCTCCTTTTATTTTTTTAGTGCATGACCAGCACGAATCTGTCGCTACTTGTTAACTTGGACCCAGAAATCGAAAGCTCCTTTCGGAGAAACTTGCGATTCAGGGGTTCCACTTCTCAAACAGCGATTGAGGATTCCGACGGTGATTGTAACTTCAACTCCGAAATGGGAGACCCCAACCCAGCATTTACCCAGCAAAGGACGATGTCCGATTATGCTCGGCCCAACCTGGAGGGTATAAAAACAAGTATTATTCGACCTGCAATTGCGAACAATAACTTTGAGCTTAAGCCTAGCATCATACAAATGGTGCAGCAATATGTACAATTCGACAGATTACAAGATGAAGATCCGAACTTGCATATTGCTAGTTTTCTCGAGATCTGTGACCCCTTCAAAATTAATGGTGTCTCAGACGACACAATTAGGCTAAGACTCTTCCCCTTTTCCTTAAGAACAAAAGCCAAGTAGTGGTTGAGTTCTCTTCCAAGATGATCAATCACCACTTGGAATATTTTAATAGATAAATTTCTCGCTAGATATCCCCCCCGCTAAAACAAACTTCGTAATGATATTATGTCTTTTTTCTCAAATTGCTTCCGAGACCCTTTATGACACTTAGGAGAGGTTCAAGGAACTTTTGAGACGCTTCCCTCATCATGCTCTGCCTTTATGGTTACGGGTCCAGACATTCTACAATGAGCTAAATCAAGAAACCAAGTAGATGATAGATGCCGCTTCTGGTGGGTCTTTGGACCGTAAAACTCCGGAGGTCACTCTTGAGCTTATCGAGGATATAACGATGAACACCTATTAGTGGAAGACGTCTAGGACTCGCCCAAATAAACTTGCAGGTATCTACGAAGTGGATTCTGTGTCCCAACTGGCGCTTCAAGTGGAGATGCTGAACAAGAAAATATTGGAGATGACTGCTGCCTCTGCCCCTCAGGTATATGAAAATGCAAATGCCGCTGTCGAGTAGGTGGTTTATCTGGGGAACATACCCAGGCCTGCTCAAAACAAATTTTCTATTTTTTTCTACTTTTTCTGCTCCTCTTGGTTTTAATAATGCTTCTAATTCGTATCACCCTGGATGGCGTAACCATCCAAATTTTTCGTGGTGTAATCCTGCAAATGCCGCACGTCCACCATACGATTTTACTCCACCACCACCACCACCAACAGAAAATCAAAACCAAAATTTTCAAAAACCTCCATCTTTGGAGGAAATGTTTTCTAGATATATAAGCGCAAACGAGGCGACCATTAGGAATTTAACAGGGTCAATGAAAAATTTAGAAAACACGGTCGGGCAACTTGCTAAGGTTATCTCCGAGAGGCCACCTGGGACTCTTCCCTCAAATACTGAACCCAACCCAAGGGAGCACGCGAAAGAGATTTCCCTTCGGAGCGGTAAAGTAATCCACGAGCCAACCACCAGGGAAGAGCTAGAGGTGATTGCCTCTCCTGCTGCTAAACAAACCATCGTTACAGAATTAAATGATAATAATTTCGAAAAAGAAAAAGAAAAATCTATTTTTGAAAAAGAAAGCGCTAATTTTCAAAATGATGCTCCGGTGATTATAAAAGAATTTCTGCCACCTCCCTACCTCGCTAAGCTTAGGAAAGATAAGTTAGATGATCAGTACCAACGCTTTCTCGAGATGTTCAAACAAATCCACATCAATTTACCATTTCACGAAGCTATTAGCCAAATGCCTAAGTACGTCAAATATCTTAAGGATTTGTTGACTAACAAAAAGAAACTAGAAACTTTATCTCATGTAACGTTGAACGAAGAGTGCTCGGCGGTCATTAAAAATTCTAATCTTCCTAAAAAGATATACGATCCGGGTAGCTTTTCTATTCCTTGCATTTTTGGTGATCTTTTCGTAAAGCATGCGTTAGCAGATCTCGGTGCGATCATCAACTTGATGACGTTTTCATTATTTAAGAAGCTAGGATTGGGCACTCTCAGCCCTATGCTTATGAGTTTCCAGTTAGCCGATCGATCAATTAAGTATCCGTTAGGTATTGTAGAGGACGTGAAAGAAAACGGTTGTCAACCTAAATCACCTAGAGGGGGGGGGGGGGTGAATAGGTGAGTTGTGCATCTTTTGCGGAATAAAAAATAATTAGAGCAGAGCACAGAACTATCTATCAATATCACAGACGACACAAGATTTATAGTGGTTCCCCGACCTTGGGTACATCCACTTTCCCTCACCGATCTAGCAATCAACTAGACTCGGCTACTCCACTATCTCGGATCAAAAACCGATCCTACCCTCGGAACAAAGTTCCTACAAACTCGATCGAAACAACGGGATCTACACCTCGGAAGATAACACTTTCTACAAACTCGATCCAAACAACGGGATCTACACCTCGGAAGATAAGACTTCCTACAAACTCGGAGTTAAAAACTCCTACACTCGGAGAAACTTTCTCCTACAAGATTAATAAAGTTTTGGAAAAATTATATAGACAGTAAATCCAATCAGATCTGATGAAACGGCCAGAAAACTTCTTCTTATGGACTTTGCAGCACTATCAAAAATTGGTGAAGAGAATCTCGTCCCAGATCTGGATCTTCTTTGCCTTTACAGAATCAGAGAGATAAGATGAACAGTGATGTCGATCTCGATCTATAACTTCTTCAGAATGAGTCCTCTGAAATTAGAAGCAGTGGCCGGAGAAGATGGTGTCGGTGGCGGCTTTCGTTCCGTGAAAGACAGACAGAGGAGTCGGCTAAAAACTTTCTCAAAATGAAATGACAAGAAGGCTTGGAGAATGCTTAGGGTTTGTCATTTTCTGATAAAACTTTATATAGGAGAGAATAACAGTCATAATCGGTCATACTGATGTACACGTTGACCAATCATGTCGCGTGATTTGAAAATTTCGTCAGAAAAGGACTTAGACGAAATTTCAGGAAAGTTCAGCCATATACACGAGTAAGAGAAGATCTACACGAGTAGTTGAATAACTACTCGAGTACATGAAGGAGAACATACTTGGGTATATAAAGATAGGCTACTCGAGTAGGTAGAAATCAACTACTCGAGTAAGCAGATAGAACTACTCGAGTATGTATATTGACTTACTCGAGTACATGAAGGATCTACTCGAGTATAAGAAAGACTACTCGAGTATATTACATAAACTACTCGAGTACCTGAAGAATCTACTCGAGTGGAATACTTAGAATAAATTCTGAAGACGTCAGCAAGCAGCTACTCGAGTAGTCGAACTACACTACTCGAGAGGAAGTGATCTACTCGAGTAAGTGAAAGTCCTACTCGAGTAAAAGACTTAGAAAATTCTGGAGTTAGGAAAATTTCAAAGTACACGAGTGAAACACGATCTACTCGAGTAGGTATAATGAACTACTCGAGTATGATTCTATCTACTCGAGTATGTTAGTATACTTACTCGAGTATATGAGTGTTTATACTTGAGTCCATGACTTAGAAGAATTTTGATGAGTGAAGCCTTTAATACTCGGGTATAATGAGTGATCTACTCGAGTATATAAACATGCTACTCGAGTATATGACTAAGTCTACTCGAGTACATAACTTAGCTACACGAGAGATACATTTAAGCACTCGAGTACAAAGTTTCTTTACTCGAGTAAAATATAACCAATCTACTCGAGTAGTTATAGACCTACTCGAGTAAAAGACTTGGAGAATTTTTGTTGTTGGAAAACTCTTTCTTCTAATGTAGTCAACTTCCAATTCTTTTCCCAAGGTCCAATAGCTTGAATATGAAGTGTATCCCAACAGAGAGACCACACATGAGTCAACACCTTGGAACATGCAATGAGGGATTACATAGCACAGTTCCTGTGTTTGGTGACCCACTGTGGACTGACATTGGTCTACACTTCCTAGTGAAATTCCTGCAAACATATAACTCAACCTAAGCATCAAATACAACTTAATTCATCTTATTTCAAGGGTGACTTCATCAAATCTGGGTTAGTGCGGATGTAAAACCCAACAATCTCCCCCTATTTGTTGAAGTCAGAACCCTTTACACTAAGGTGAATTAGAGACATAAAAGAAACTAAGTAGAAAAACATGAGCAGGAAAGCAATAGACAATGAAAAAGATAATTAGACAGAAATTTAGAATTGTTTATATGTAAATTTCCAAAAACATCAAGTCTACAACTTGTCATTTCAATCTCTCAACATCTTCTAAGTTTAGTCTTGGGTTTGCTTCTTATCCATCTTTTCTTACTGTCTTCTTAGATAGCCGAAAGGCTTAGGGAAATATTTAGGAGGCCTTGGAGGAGCAGCAGGATTGTTTCTCACAAACTCTCTGTCATGGATCTTCCTTTTTAGCATAGATTTCTCATATAACTCCCATTCCTGGGAACTGTAGTGAATGCTCCTGTTCTCATTGAGATCCATAACTAGCCTGAGTGTGTCCAAAATTAGAGACTTGGAAGTTGGAGACCAAGCTTCAACATGGTCAGGAGCTCTAGTAGGAGCAGTCCTGCTAGCAGAGGGACCTTCACCATACTTCCTTTTCTTATTGAAGGTTCTGATCTCTGGAGGAGCTTGAAGGAAGATATTGTTAAATTTTCTCAACGTGGTCAGCAAGGTAGCCCAAACTCCAAATTAATATCTTCGGCACTACCCAGTTCTCACGTTGAACCAGCGGAAAACCAAGGAACAAAGGTTAATCCCAACAAACAATGGAAGCACAAGCAGATCTTTTATTCATTCACTTCTTTACAACACGAGGCATACATAGCGAGACATGATTTCGCTAGTATAACAGCTGTAAACAAAAAGCACCAAACACCAAGCCGGGCGGACAGCACCGGAGTCCGCCGAGACCGCCGAGGTCGCCGAGTCCACTGAGATCGCCCTACTTAAGCTGCAATCCGTCGAATAGCCACAGAGTCTGTCGAAGCCGCGAGGCCGCGCGGACACACTGTTATTCGTCTCCTGCTGAAGCTGAACTGAGGAACACCCCCTACCCGCCTGAAGCCGGCGGACAGGTTATTGAAGCTGGCAAAGATGAAACAGAGCTGACAAGCCGCAGAGCGACCTCCTGCTGAATCCGCAGAGACCGCACACTTCCAAGTACTTGACCGAAGTCACAGCCAAACTCCTGGCTCCTTGAAGCTACCCGCGCGACCTGCACACATCAAACGTCAGCACTGAAACAATCCGCGCGGACAGACAAACTGAGACCGCAGCTCCTTTCCCAACCCAACTTACTGTTCACTCAAGTTACTGTAGATGTGCCAGGGGGGTCCTATTTATAGGCGAGGTGAGGAGTGTGGTCACCGCCCTATAGAAAGGGACACCGCCCCAACCCGCGCGATAGCAAAACACTGTCCGCCGAGTCCGTAAGGACTTAGCCGGATACCAAGGAAAACCGCCAGGAGCAAGACAACGTTGGCGAACCCTTATCAGTCCACCTAAGCTATGCGGACAAGGCATCAACCCGCAAAGCCTACCACTGCAGGACAGCAACCCCCTTCAACGGCTGTCCGCACAACCCCGAGGCAGTCCGCAAGACTCAAGCCTCAATCCACCACAAGTCCACGACCAAAGGAAGAAAGCAAGTCCGCCCGGTCAACAGCGGACTTGGGGATACTGCAGACACCATGGTCTTGGCACAGAGTGTGACCAAGTCCAAAACCATCAAAGGCCAATGCGAGCATGGCGGACACAAACTCCCGTCCGCCAAACACCGTAGCACAGACCGCTAGTAGTCCGCAAGCTCCTCGCACTCCTGCCCAACACAGCAACCATCTCTCGGACTCCAAAACCAGTCCGCCAACGACCTTCATAGCAAAGCACCTGCTGTATCACCAGAGCTTGACAAGGCCTCAGCCAAGCTCTAAGCTCAGTCCGCAACAGCCCATACCGCGGACACACCAGTCCGCAAGCTCCCCGCGGACATGAGTCAAACTGCCTATCAGCACAAGCTTGCACCACGACCACTGAGCAATGCACCAGTCCGCAGGCCTCTCTATCTGCAGATACCAGGCCGCATAGTCTGCAGACTTCAGTCGTGCAACCCGCTCAGAAGAACAACAGGCTTCCACTAGACTTTCCACCAGGCTGCACACAACAGTCCGCCCAGTCCGCCAATGCTGTCCGCCCAGGCCGCCCGGCCTGTCTCGTCAGGCACTTCCACTTCACAAATTTCAACACTCCCCTTGAAGTGGGAAGTGGTGACCAAGCCCAGCAAGCTGCGCAAGCGTTCAAAGGGCCCCTTCAACAGTGGCTTTGTGAAGATGTCAGCAAGATTATCTTCACTCCGAACATGCCCGACCAGCAGAGATCCTTCCAACACCTTCTCCATGATGAAATGGTGATCAATATCTATATGCTTGGTCCTGGCGTGACACACTGGATTGTTAACCAATTTGAGAGCACTCTCATTGTCACCCCGGAGTAAAGTAGGCCCTTGCACTTCTTCATGAACATCCTCTATACGCCTCCTCAACCAAACGGCTTCCCGAGCAGCCAAGGTCTAAGCCTTATACTCTGCCTCCGTGGTTGAAATCGACACCGAGTCCTGCTTCTTGCTACACCACGATATGCTAGCTGAACCGCAAGTGAACACATAACCTGAAGTAGACCTTCGATCATCCGAATCACCGCCATAGTCAGCATCTGTGTACCTGAGCAACGCAAACTCCGAGTCCCTTCTATAGAGGAGTCCCATGTCAGAAGAAGCGTTAATATACTTCAGAATACTCTTTGCCGCCACTAGATGAGATTGCCTTGGTTCAGCCATATACCGACTTACTCGGCCAACAACATAAGCAATGTCCGGCCTTGTAATCTTCAGGTAAATGAAGCTCCCAACAAGAGCCCTGAACACCAAGGGATCATGAAGAACCCTTCCCTCATCTCGCCGAAGTTTTAGCCCAGGTTCCAGTGGAGTAGAGCACTTCTTCCCTTCGCCCATGCCGAACCGCTTCACAATGCGATCTGCATACCCTTTCTGGCAAATGAGAACTCCGCACTCCTTCCTCTCCACTTCAAGACCGAGAAATTGATGCAACTCTCCCAAGTATTTCATCTCGAAGCGTATAGCAAGCTCTGCCCAGAGCCTTGCTACTTCCCCCTCTGAATTCCCTGTGATGATCAAGTCATCCACATACAGCAGGACCAAGACTTGTAGCTCCCCCTTCTTCTTGACGAACAAGCTTGAATCTGAGTTGGAAGCAAGGTATCCACAGAATTGCAAGTACTCTGCAATCTTCCCATACCACGCTCTAGGAGCTTGCTTCAACCCGTAGAGAGCCTTCCTGAGTTTACAGACATAGTCCGGATGCTTTTTAGAGACAAAACCAAGTGGCTGATCCATGAAGATGTCCTTATCAATCTCTCCGTAAAGAAAGACATTCTTCACATCGAGTTGCCACAACCTCCATCCCTTGCTAGCAGCCAAGGCGATCACCACTCTTACTGAAGTCATCTTCGCAACTGGACTGAATGTCTCCTCATAGTCTTCTCCATACTACTGTGAGAATCCTCTATCGACCAGGCGAGCTTTGAACCAATCAATGCTCCCATCAGCCTTCTTCTTCAACTTATACACACACTTGCAAGTAACCGGAGTAATGCCATCAACCTTGGGCACAAGGTCCCAGGTTTCATTCTTCTTCAGAGCATCAATCTCTTCTTTCATGGCACCTTCCCACTCCTTTACTCCAGTGGCCTCGTTGAAGTTTGCAGGCTCTCGCTCATCTAGAGGACCTGCAAAGAAGCAGGAGACAAAGCTCACTGCATTCCCATCACAGTACCGAGCCGGTGGCTTAACCACCCTCTTCGATCTCCGAAGGGTTGGCTCCTTGCTTACTGCTTCCGTTGCTTCTTCGGGCTCAACTCCTACCTGGGTCAAGCATTGAGCAGTGCTCCCCCTGCTTCCTGAGCCAGAAGGCTCAGCCTCGGAGTTAGAAGCAACAGGAGCTGCTGGTGAAACAACAAGCTCCTCTTCCAAGCCTTCAGCAGCCACCACCGGTGCTTCATCAACATTGCTACTTCCGGTTAGCTCAACCGAGCCACCTCCATATGACGTCAGCTCGTCAAAGACAACGTCTCTTGACACCACAAACTTCTTCGTCACATGGTTCATGCATTTCCATCCCTTCTTCCGCTCATCGTAACCAACAAAGACAAGCTTCCTTGCCTTCGCATCCAGCTTTGTCCGTGAAGCATCCGGGACATGCATGTAGCAAGTTGAACCGAACAACCTAAGGTGTCCCAAACTCAGATTCTCCTTCAGCAACAGCTCAACAGGAGTCTTCATGTTGATAGGGCTGAGTGGCATCCGGTTGATAACATAAGCAGCACAAGACATCCCTTCCACCCAAAAGGACCTTGGGATATCTTTCGCATGAAGCCAGCATTTGCAGGTCTCCATCAGATGACGGATCTTCCGCTCCGCTACCCCATTTTGTTGTGGAGTGTGAGCACAAGTAAGCTCTCGTTGGATCCCGTGCTTCCTGCAGAAGTTAGAAAACTCGAAGGAAACAAACTCACCCCCGTTATCAGTTCTAAGCTTCTTAACCCGCAAGCCAAGCCGGCCTTCTACCAACTCCTTGAACTCCACAAACAAATGGAAGGCTTCCGACTTCTCCTTTAAGAAGTACACCCAAGTATACCTTGAGTAGTCATCAACCAAGACAAGCATGTATCTGCTTCCACCAAGGCTGGCAGTAACCGTCGGTCCCATCGGGTCGCCATGAATACACTCCAATGGTTTCTTGCTTCTTGTTTGTGATTTATCAAACGGAAGGCGATGTGCCTTACCGTATTGACAGCCCGCGCAAATATGCCCGTCACCAAAGGAGGACAACTTAGGCAACCCCCTCACCAAACTTCTACTAGCCATTGCCTTCAGCTTGTCCATGCCAACATGCCCCAGCCTCTCATGCCAGATAGCAGCACTATCATTGGCCCTCATTCTATCAACATAAGCACTGGTGGAAAGAACAAACAAGTTCTTCACCCTCCTCCCAACATGAGCAACATCAGCCTTAACTGCTGATACATTGCGAAGGAACCTCACGTCTGTTGGCCCAAACAGACGTGATAACCAGCATCCACCGCATTGGTCACCGAGAAGAGGTTCTTCTTCATGCCCGGCATGTGATACACACTCCTTAACGTAAGTGGCCCCTGATCACTACCCAAAGACACGACCCCCTCTTTCTCTACTGCATAAACAGTATTATCAGCAGTGATAATAGCTTCATTACCTGAGTATGCTTGCATGGAGGTGAACTTCGACTTGTCTCCGGTGAGGTGATGACCACACCCGGAGTCCACGATCCACTCGCTGTTGAAGTCCTCAGCAGACAAGGCCCGGACACAAGTGCCCGTTATAAAGCTCCGCCCCATTCTGCTTCTTCACTTCTCGAGCAAGCTTCCTGCTTTCCCGCAGCATGCCCAGGCTGTAGTTTGATCTTGCAGTCCCGCTTGAAGTGCCCTCGCTGATGACACCGATAGCACTTCAAATTCTTCTTCCAGTCCTTAGGAGCATTGCTCCTCTCCGGCTGATATGAAGTTGAAGTCTCCTTCTCACCAATGACCTGCACCTTCTTCTTCTTCTTCCCTTCCCATCCTTTCTTCTTTCCTGAGAAGAGAGCTTCGCTGCCTTCTTGATTCATATTCACTCCAGCCATCTGCCTTGCCAAGCTCTCCTGCGAAGCAAGCAGATTCTCCAGCTCCTGCAGAGACGGCTGAGTAGCCCACCCTTGAACAGATGTCACAAAGGCCACATACTCCTTCCGCAAACCACGGATAATGTGCCTTTTCATCTTCGCCTCAGAGATAGGCTCATCAGGATCCAATGCCGACAGCTCAGCACATAAGCTCTTCATCTTTAAGAAGTACCTCGAGATGGAAAGGTCTCCCTGAGTTGCCCTAGCCAACTCATTCTCCAGGAACTTAAGCTGCGCCACATTCTTCCTATTGAACAGCTCATCAATGGTTGTCCAAATATCAGCAGCCGACTCACATCCAACGATGTGATCAGACAGTTCCGGAGACACGGCCCTCTTCAGAATGAACTCCGCCTTAGCATTTGTTCTTCTCCAGAGCCTCACCTGCTCAGCAGTACCGAACGCAGCAGTCACTTCCTGTCTGTCGTCACCACCGACGACTTCCCACAGCTCCTCGCCAAGAAGATAACTCTTCATGCACGACTTCCACTTCTTGAAGTTAGTCAGTGTTAAGAGTTCAATGCCAAGACCCCTTGAAAAACTCCCTTCCATTGCAACACCTGTTGGCAACCTTTCAGCAGCTCCGAGCAACAACACAGGTTGATCACCACTAAAGCCCTGAGTAACAACACTAGTTGACTACCGCTCACGCAACTGAACCTCCCTCTGATACCATGTTAAATTTTCTCAACGTGGTCAGCAAGGTAACCCAAACGCCAAATTAATATCTTCGGCACTACCCAGTTCTCACGTTGAACCAGCGAAAAACCAAGGAACAAAGGTTAATCCCAACAAACAATGGAAGCACATGCAGATCTTTTATTCATTCACTTCTTTACAACACGAGGCATACATAGCGAGACATGATTTCGCTAGTATAACAGCTGTAAACAAAAAGCACCAAACACCAAGCCGGGCGGACAACACCGGAGTCCGCCGAGACCGTCGAGGTCGCCGAGGTCGCCGAGTCCACTGAGATCGCCCTACTTAAGCTGCAATCCGCTGAATAGCCACGGAGTTCGCCGAAGCCGCGAGGCCGCGCGGACACACCGTCATTCGTCTCCTGCTGAAGCTGAACTGAGGAACACCCCCTACCAACCTGAAGCCGGCGGACAGGTTATTGAAGCTTGTAAAGATGAAACAGAGCTGACAAGCCGCAGAGCGACCTCCTGCTGAATCCGCAGAGACCGCACACTTCCAAGTACTTGACCGAAGTCACAGCCAAACTCCTGGCTCCTTGAAGCTACCTGCGCGACCTGCACATAGCAAACGTCAGCACTGAAACAATCCGCGCGGACAGACAAACTGAGACCGCAGCTCCATGCCCAACCCAACTTACTGTTCACTCAAGTTACTGTAGATGTGTCAGGGGGGGTCCAATTTATAGGCGAGGTGAGGAGTGTCGTCACCGCCCTAGAGATAGAGACACCGCCCCAACCCGCGCGATAGCAAAACACCGTCTGCCGAGTCCGCAAGGACTTAGCCGGATACCAAGGAAAACCGCCAGGAGCAAGACAATGTTGGCGAACCCTCATCAGTCCGCCTAAGCTCTGCGGACAAGGCATCAGCCCGCAAAGCCTACCACTACAGGATAGCAACCCCCTTCAATGGTTGTTTGCACAACCCCGAGGCAGTCTGTAAGACTCAAGCCTCAATCCGCCACAAGTCCACGACCAAAGGCAGAAAGCAAGTCCGCCCGGTCAACAGAGGACTTGGCGGATACTGCGGACACCATGGTCTTGGCACAGAGTGTGACCAAGTCCAAAACCATCAAAGGCCAATGCGAGCATGGTGGACACAAACTCCCGTCCGCCAAACAACGTAGCACAGACCGCTAGCAGTCCGCAAGCTCCTCGCACTCCTGCACAACACAGCAACCATCTCTCGGACTCCAAAACCAGTCTGCCAACGACCTTCACAGCAAAGCACCTGCTGTATCACCAGAGCTTGACAAGGCCTCAGCCAAGCTCTAAGCTCAGTCCACAACAGCCCATACCGCGGACACACCAGTCCGCAAGCTCCCCGCGGACATAAGTCAAACCGCCTATCAGCACAAGCTTGCACCACGACCACTGAGCAATGCACCAGTCCGCAGGTCTCTCTATCCGTAGATACCAGGCCGCACAGTCCGCAGACTTCACCCGTGCAACCCGCTCAGAAGAACAGCATGCTTCCACTAGACTTTCCACCAGGCCGCACACAACAGTCCGCCCAGTCCGCCAATGCTGTCCGCCCAGGCCGCCCGGCCTGTCCCGTCAGCCACTTCCACTTCACAAATTTCAACAGATATCAGCAGGGTCTTCTAGAGCATAGGAGTCTGGAGGATCAACTGTGTCTCCAGGCCTGGGAGAGAAAGAGGGTTGCAGAGGAACAGCTGGGGCAGTGACATCTATAGCTAGAGGGTTGAGATGATGGGGAATGATGTTGGGATCAACTGCAAGGTCTGGCAAAATCTGATTGTGCATCCAGACAGTAGTGTCATAGGTATGAAATTTGACACTCTGTATCTGGGCTAGCACATCATCATGAATGGTCTTCACATGAGCTTCCCATACATCTGTCTTATGAGCAGCAGATTTTTCTACCTGTTCTTTGAGTTCTTTTATCAAACCCTCCCCCTTTCTGATTTCAACAGATAGTTTCTCTATGGTGTCATCTTTGAAAATGCCGACTTCTTCACAGATTTTCATTTTGTTAGCCTCATTTCTCTTGTCTAGCTCTATCTGATTGTTTACCAGGGTGACACCTTGTTCCATAACATTTCCAACACTAGTGATAGTGCGGTCAAGGGTTTTGCCACCAAGTTGAAATAAATACTTGAGCTTGTCAGTGTTATGCTGAATTTCAGCAAAGCCTCTGCTCATCTCAGTCTCAAGAACAGTTACCTTATTAGTGACTACCTTTAGAGAGGTGTCAAAATAATTTCTCTGTTCTTGAAGAAGAAGTGCAATATTTTGCAGCAAATCTGAGGAGGAAGAGACTGTAGCAGCAGAGGGAGCAGCAGTAGGGATAGGAGGAGTTACCCAAGGAGCTATTTCTTCAATGATGACAGAGCTGAGAGCTCTGGTGGTATGAATTACAACATACCTTTCTTCTGTATCATGGGGAATGGAGAAATCTAGGTTTCTGAGAGGGGCCTCAGCTGGCTCTAGAGAGGTCTCATCAGAAATAAGAATGGTGTCTTGCTTGTCTTTTGGGGGATCTGGAGATGGTGTTGGAGTCCTGGCTGGAGAATGGGCAGGAGACTGTGCTGGAGTGGAGTCCTTGTGATATTCAGAGGGTGGAGCTGGAGGAGATAGAGGAGGAATGGGCATCACTTCTTCAGAAAGCTCTGCAATCATAGCATCTATGACAGCAGGTGTGGACAGAAGAGAATCTTGATGTATCTGATCTGAAGGAGTGGCTGGACTCCCTGGAGTATGAGGGAGGGAAGAAAGTGCTGGCTGAGGATAGGGCTGCCTGACTGGGATAGAAGTAGCAGGCTCCCCCTCACTTAGTGCACCAGAGGAGCTGGCCACATGATGAGGAGAGGGAGATGGAGTCCTGTCCTCTATAGTTGGAACCTCTGGAACTTTTGAGAACTTGACAGCTTGGGCAGAATTCTGTAGCTTGAGATCCCATCTCTGAATGGAAGAGATGGAGACCTTCTTCATGTGGTGAAGAGGGGTCCCTTTGGAGAAGTTGAAGACTTGGGGATTTGTTTCACGGAGGAGCAGAGAGATAATTCTAGCATAGTTAGAGGATTTTAAACTGTCCTTAATTTTATCCAGAATCAGTATCCCAAACTGATATTTCTTGCAGCAGACAATGACTTGCATTATGTCGAAGAAATATAGAGGAATGTCTCGTATGTAGTTTGTCTTGCACAGTAAAATTTTCCCAATTAGATCAACTAGAAATTTTCCTTCAGCGTTCATGTCTGACCTTTTAATATACTGAGCTTCAGGAGAAATGACACAGAAAAGGGCTGTCCTGTTAGAGTCTTCATCATCTAATTCATCTTCTTCATCGACAAGCGGCAATCGGAGAAGCTGAGAGACAGAGGTCTTGGTGAGCTTGATTTTCACACCTTTCACCATTGATTTTAGGACAAGTCCATGACGCTTGACCTTCAGGTCTGAGAAGAATTCAGCGACTTCTGGGAATAAAATTCGGCAGGGTTCCTGGAGGATGAAGGAGAGGCCGGCGGTGTAGAGAAGGATGAGAAGGTTGTGGATGTCATCTGAGAGCTCTGCAATACCTGTGGCTACGAGTTCTGATCCGACGCCTATCTTAGAAGAGGCGGCCATGGCTACGGTTGACTGGAGGTGGTGAGGAAGGAAGCGGCTCTGCAACAGCGGCAGTGGCGATTAGGCGAAAAGGCAGAGTAGGCGTAGCGGCAGAGGGTACTCGAGAGAACGAAATGATTTCGTGTAGGTTGGGGTTTTCGGAAATTCATATATATAACCCTAGATTACATCTAATTAATTTGAAGGAAATTAACTAAATCGAGTGAAGAGGCGACATTTAGCCTTGGGTGGCGAATAGAACAAATTTCAAAATCTGGAAGCACTACACGAGAAAGATATAGACTACACGAGTAGGTAAGAGGTTACTCGAGTAGATCTTCAGAAATTACTCGAGTCGGTCTGCAGAAGGTTCTCGAGTGGGTGGAGAAAAATACTCGAGTAGGTGAGGACTTACTCGAGTTGGTAAGTGACTTACTCGAGTAGGTAAGTGACTTACTCGAGTAGGTAAGTGACTTACTGGAGTAGGTAAGTGACTTACTCGAGTAGGTAAGTGACTTACTCGAGTAGGTAAGTAGGTACTCGAGTAGGCACACTCTTATATCCGAGTAAGTAGAGAAGAGTACTCAAGTAGGTAAATTAACATACTCGAGTATGTCAGTAGTTACTCGAGTAGGTCTGCAGTGACTCGAGTATGTGAATTAACATACTCGAGTATGTCTTATGCTTCTCGAGTCAATCTTAAAAAGTGTAGATTTTGACTAACCCCTTGAAATTACTTGCTTCTTAGTCATCCAGCCTTCTTTAGTCCTCTTTGTTGAGCATCCCAAGCTCAGTCTTGAAGAACGAGAACTTGGTCTCGTCTAGCGGCTTTGTGAAGATATCTGCAACTTGCCTATCTGTAGGCACATATTGGAGATCTATGTCTCCATGCTCCACATGTTCCCGGATGAAGTGATACCTTAGCTCGATGTGCTTTTTCCGGCTGTGGGAGACTGGATTGTTGGCTATTGCAATTGCTCTGGAAGAGTCGCAAAATAGTGGGATATTCTTGAACGTCATGTTGTAGTCTTCGAAATAATTCTTTATCCAAAGTAATTGTGCGCAACAACTGCTTGCAGAGATGTACTCTGACTCGGCTGTCGAGATTGCGACACAGTTCTGCTTATTGCTGCTCCAGGAGATTAGCCTTCTTCCGAAAAATTGGCAAGTCCCTGAAGTGCTTTTCCGGTCGTATTTGCTGCCTACAAAATCTGCATCTGAAAACCCAATTAGTTCGCTATCATTACTTCTTGGGTACCATAAGCCAAGATTTGGTGCGCCTTTAAGGTATCTCATGATCCGCTTTGCAGCAGCGTAATGAGATTCCTTAGAGTTCACCTGAAATCTAGCACAAACACATGTTGAAAACATTATGTCAGGCCTACTGGCAGTAAGGTAGAGCAAGGATCCAATTATGCTTTTGTACTTGGTTTCATCAAAAGGTTTCCCTTTTTCATCCTTGTCCAGAGACATAGTTGACCCCATTGGAGTCCTCATAGAGGTTGCGTTCTCCATTCCGAATTTCTTAATTAGCTCTTTGGTGAACTTGGTCTGTGAGATGAAAATTCCATCTTCAGATTGTTTCACCTGAAGCCCTAAGAAATACTTCAGCTCGCCCATACTGCTCATTTCGAACTTCCCTTGCATAAGTTTTGAGAACTTTTTGCAGAGGTTGTCGTCTGTAGAGCCAAAAATAATGTCGTCAACATAGATTTGCACTAGCAAAATCTTGCATTTTATTTCACTAAGAAATAATGCCTTGTCTATCCTTTCCCTTATGAACTTGTTCTCAAGTAGAAAGGTAGACATCGTTTCATACCAAGCTCTAGGAGCTTGTTTCAGACCATATAGGGCCCTGTGCAGAAAATAGACATAATCAGGAAAGTTAGGATCAACGAAACCTGGAGGTTGTTCCACATACACTTCCTCCTTTATGCTACCATTTAGGAAGGCCGACTTCACGTCCATCTGATAGACGGTGAAGCCCTTGAAAGCAGCATATGCTAGGAACAACCTTATTGCCTCCAGCCTCGCCACTGGAGCATATGTCTGGTCGAAGTCGATTCCTTCTTCTTGACGATAGCCTTTAGCGACGAGTCTGGCCTTGTTCTTTATGATAGTTCTGTCTTCGTCCATCTTGTTCCTGTAGACCCATTTTGTTCCGATGATGTTCTTTCCTTTGGGTCTTGGAACAAGCATCCACACATTGCAGCGCTTGAACTGATTTAGCTCTTCTTCCATTGCCATGATCCATGATGCGTCTGAGTTTGCTTCCTCAAATTTCTTTGGTTCAACCTGGGAGAGAAAACTCAAATGAAGATTCTCATTAGTTGTACCTCTTCGAGTTCTGACACCATCCCGGGAAACTCCTATGATCTGGTCCATGGGGTGATCATTCAGATGTCTGAGCCCTAGAGTTCTTGTATCTGGATTATCTTCATTCACTGGAGTGATTTCTTCATCCTGGATGACTTGTTCATTTTGATCATCAGCCTCTCCAATAGGAGTTGGAGTGGTGATCTTAATGAACTTCTCGCCTTTGTCTTCGGACGGATCATCCAAGCTAGTTTCTTTCAGCTTTTTACCTGCATCTTCAATGAGCACACTAGACGGACTGCTTTGTAGCAAGCTCGTCTCGTCAAATACAACGTGTATTGATTCTTCTACCACCAGGGTTTTTCTATTAAATATCCTATATGCCTTACTATGGCTACTATAGCCTACAAAAATACCTTCAAAGCTCTTTTCGCTGAACTTGGTGGTATGATACTTACCATTGTTAAGTACGAAGCATTTACAACCAAAGATTCTAAAGTATGAGACTGTTGGTTTCCTGCCTTTCAGAAGTTCGTAAGGTGTCTTATTGTAGTCTTTGTTTATGAGTGCTCGATTTTGCATGTGCCATGCAGTGTTGACGTCTTCAGCCCAGAAGTACTCCGGTAGTGAAGCATCACTCAACATGGTCCTGTAGGCCTATATGAGTATTTTGTTCCTTCTCTCAGCCACTCCATTCTGTTGTGGAGTACGAGGAGAGGAAAACTCATGAAAGATACCTAAGCTTTCACAGAATTCTGTCATGACCCCAGATTTGAACTCTGTTCCGTTGTCACTTCTGATTTTGACTATGGAGCAGTTGTATTCATTCTGGGCTTGCCTGACAAAATTAGTAAAGATGTCGAAGGTATCTGACTTGTGTTTTAGAAAGAACACCCACGCAAAGCGCGAGTAGTCATCAACAATTACCAATGTATAGTTCTTACCTCCCAAACTTCTAATTTTCAGTGGACCAAACAAGTCCATGTGTAGTAGATGCAGACATCTGTTAGAGTCTTTGCCAATAACGCTTTTAAAGGTAGCGCTTGTTTGCTTGCCTTTTACGCATGCATGACAAGGCCTGTCTTTGACGCATTTGACATTTGGGGCATCACGTACTAAGTTTATTGAAAATAGTTTATTAATGGTTTTGAAATTAATATGTGCTAGTCTCTTGTGTCATTGGTCACCAAGAGATGCACTATCCTTTGCTAAAAGACACACTGGAGTAGAGGAATCAATACAAATGAAATTTAAACAGAAAATATTCCTGCTTCGAGTGCCGGATAGAATCGTTTCCATATTGTCAACGGATTTTATCAAGCACTTATCAGCATGGAATTCAACTATGTATCCTTTATCGCAGAGTTGTCTTATGCTTATGAGATTGTGTTCCAATCCTTCGACATAAGCCACATCCGAGAAGGATACATTGCCGTTAGTAATCAAACCGTAGCCTCTTGTAATTCCTCGGTCTGAACCTCCAAAGATGACCTTTGGTCCGTTCACGACTGGAGTAAAGTTCTGAATGAGGCTTCTAGTCCCAGTCATATGCCGAGAGCATCCGCTGTTCAAGTACCAGATCAGCGTTTTGTTGGCCTTTGGACATACCTGCGATCATGATCAATTTGCCTTAGGAACCCAAACACGTTTGGGTCCTTGGTCTCGGGTTAGAGTGCTCCCCCTACGAGTGTTAGCATTATGAGCGGTCTTTCTCATATTGCTGACATGAGGGGTTGCAACATTTCTGGAATTGAACCAGCAATCTATGACAAAGTGACCAACCTTGCCACAGCACCAACAGTCAAATCTGTTGTACCTTTGCCTCAACATCTCCTGCTTGACCTTTTGGAATTGGGGTCTAGCAGGGGCAGCATTCTTGGAGGAAGATGCCTCATGATGATGGCAATCACATGGCTTCTTCTCCTTTATGGGCTTCTCTACGACAGGCTTTGTCTTTGGTGCCTTCTTGAAGTTGTGCCCATGATTGAAGGGGCCATAGCTCTGAAGAATAACTTCTTCATAAGGTGCCTTAAATACACTCTCGCCAAAGTTTTGGGGTCGAGCCCATCCTTGATAGCGAGACTTTGGCTCTACATAGGTAGGTCTAGCACAGTGCCCATAGGATGAGTCAAAATCAAACTCATTTGTTGGAAAGATGACCTTTTTGAATGTAGTTTGATTTTGAGGGGCTTTCCCCTTTTCTTTGGCTGAGGCCTTTTTGGCGGCCTTATTTTTCCGTTGATTCTTGTTTCTCCTAGAGGATTTACTAGGAGCTTCTTCATGGCCTAGTCCAGCTCCCTTGGCCTTTGCTGAGAATTCAGCAACGAATGGAAGTACTGTTTTGGGCTTCGAGAAACTCTCAACAAGTTTCATTTCAGCCGCAAGTTGGGCTTCCAATTCTTTGATGATCTTCTCCTTAAGGTCAAGATGCTTAAGAGCCTTGTTATATTCTTCAATAGCATTATTGAAGTTTTCTTCGAGGGAGTCAGTCTTTTCGACTTTCTTTCTCAAGATGCTCTCTTCGGCTTTTAGAGATTTGATCTCTTTAGCCTGGGTCTTCACGACTCAACGACATTTGTCGTAAGCCATGATTAACTCCTTCTACTGGGCCATTAATTCTGACTCATCGTCAGAGGAGCTACCCTCGCAATCATGTTCAGAGACTTCAGAATCTGAAAGAGGGGTATGAGAGTTTACCTTCCTAGTGATCTGGGGCTCTTGTTCATCATCTGTTTGAGCCATTAGCCCAAAATAAGCTTCTTCTTCTTCACTTGACTCAGATGAGTCGGAGTCGCTAAGAGTCTTGCTCTTTTTGGCTATGAGGCTCTTCTCTTTCCTCTTATTGCTGTGTGAGGATTTCTTCTCTTCTCTTCTACCACCCTCCTTCTTCTTATGAGGGCAGTCGGCAATGACCTGACCTGGCTTATTACAACAATAGCAAATGATGTCATTTGAAACGTATTTGTTCTGCTTAGTATTGTACCTTTCGTGGCTGCTTGAGCCTTTTCTTTGTCGATCTCCATCGCGCTGCACGATCTTCTGTATGAGGTATCCTTGCCTTTCCATTGTTTCTTTTTATTAAGAAACTTCTTGAATTGCCTCGAGAGTAAGGAGAACTCTCCTTCAGACAGTTCAGAGCCTGAGGTGCTAGGCTCTGATGTTTCTTCTTCTTCATCAACTTCTTGGAGCTGGAGCGGGGGAGGCAGCCTTAGTCTTTCTGGAGGTGTCTGCCTTCAGAGCGACAGATTTCTCCTTTAGTGCAGACCTTGCCTTTCTCTTCTTCAGCTTTTCTTGTATTGATTTGGAGTTCATAAGACATAAGCTTTCCAAAGAGATTTTGCGGGTCCATTTCAGCTAGCTTCCCGAACTCCCTGATGGCGCATACCTTGTTATCTCATTCCTTGGTTAGGTATCTCAAGAATTTGTCGTTCAGTTCTCCGTTGGTGAAGACACGGTCATACACCCTTAGGCCATTCACAATTTTGAAGAAGTTTTCAAAGGTGTCGACAATTGTTTTCTTGTTCCCTTGTCGGAATGCTTCATATTTCTGGTTGAGAAGGGATCTCCGATCATCCCTTACTTCTTCAGTTCCTTCCATCAGAGTGACTAAGGAATGCCACATCTCCTTAGCCGATTGGCAGTGAATCAAATTCTGCAGCATCGAGTCATCGACTGCACTTGCTATAATGTTCTTAGCTTTCTTGTCAAGGGAGACAAGTGCAATCTTGTCTTTGTCGAGATGCATTAGATTTTTGGGAACTTTCTTGGTAGGGTTGATAGTGGATGTAGTCATGGGAACGTAAGGACCTTCTTCAACAATCATGAAGATCCTTGGATCCACAGCTTCCGTAAAAAATTTTATCCTTTCTTTCCACATGGGAAAGTTATTTTTGTTGCACAGTGGAAGCTTGGCGAAATCTTTGCCCTTGTCCATTTTATGATACCATTTTTCAGACAACAGATTTGGATCTGATCAAGGTGTTAACCTTCTGATGATCAACCTCGCTCTGATACCAATTGAAAGAAAACGGTTGTCAACTTAATTCACCTAGAGGGGGTGGGGGGGGGGGGTGAATAGGTGAGTTGTGAGACTTTTGCGTAATAAAAAATAATTAGAGCAGAGCACAGAACTATCTACCAATATCACAGATGACACAAGATTTATAGTGGTTCCCCGACCTTGGGTACATCCACTTTACCTCACCGATATAGCAATCAACTAGACTCGGCTACTCCACTATCTCGGATTAAAAACGATCCTACCCTCGGAACAAAGTTCCTACAAACTCAATCCAAACAACGGGATCTACACCTCGGAAGATAATACTTCCTACAAACTCGGAGTGAAAAACTCCTACACTCGGAGAAACTTTCTCCTACAAGATTAATAAAGTTTTGGAAAAATTATACAGACAGTAAATTCAATCAGATCTGATGAAACGACCAGAAAACTTCTTCTTATGGACTTTGCAGCACTATCAGAAATTGGTGAAGAGAATCTCGGCCCAGATCTGGATCTTCTTCGCTTTTACAGAATCAGAGAGAGAAGATGAACAGTGATGTCGATCTCGATCTGTAACTTCTTCAGAATGAGTCCTCTGAAATTAGAAGTAGTGGCCGGAGAAGATGGTGTCGGCGGCGGCTTCCGTTCCGTGAAAGACAGACAGAGGAGTCGGCTGAAAACTTTCTCAAAATGAAATGACAAGAAGGCTTGGAGAATGCTTAGGGTTTGTCATTTTCTGATAAGACTTTATATAGGAGAGAATAACGGTCATAATGGGTCATAATGATGTACACGTGGACCAATCATATCGCGTGATTTGAAAATTCCGTCAGAAAAGGACTTAGACGAAATTTCAGGAAAGTTCAGCCATATACACGAGTAAGAGAAGATCTACTCGAGTAGTTGAATAACTACTCGAGTACATGAAGGAGAACATACTCGGGTATATAAAGATAGGCTACTCTAGTAGGTAGAAATCAACTACTCGAGTAAGCAGATAGAACTACTCGAGTATGTATAGTGACTTACTCGAGTACATGAAGGATCTACTCGAGTATAAGAAAGACTACTCGAGTATATTACATAAACTACTCGAGTACCTGAAGAATCTACTCGAGTGGAATACTTCGAATAAATTATGAAGATGTCAGCAAGCAGGTACTCGAGTATTCGAACTACACTACTCGAGAGGAAGTGATCTACTCGAGTAAGTGAAAGTTCTACTCGAGTAAAAGACTTAGAAAATTCTGGAGTTAGGAAAATTTCAAAGTACACGAGTGAAACACGATCTGCTCGAGTAGGTATAATGAACTACTCGAGTATAATTCTATCTACTCGAGTATGTGAGTATACTTACTCGAGTATATGAGTGTTTATACTACGAGTCCATGACTTAGAAGATTTTTGATGAGTGAAGCCTTTAATACTCGGGTATAATGAGTGATCAACTCGAGTATATAAACATGCTACTCGAGTATATGACTAAGTCTACTCGAGTACATGACTTAGTTACATGAGAGATACATTTAAGCACTCGAGTACAAAGTTTCTTTACTCGAGTAAAATATAACCAATCTACTCGAGTAGTTATGGACCTACTCGAGTAAAAGACTTGGAGAATTTTTGTTGTTGGAAAACTCTTTTTTCTAATGTAGTCAACTTCCAATTCTTTTCCCAAGGTCCAATAGCTTGAATATGAAGTGTATCCCAATAGAGAGACCACACATGAGTCAACACCTTGGAACATGCAATGAGGGATTACATAGCACAGTTCCTGTGTTTGGTGACCCAATGTGGACTGACATTGGTCTACACTTCCTAGTGAAATTCCTGCAAACATATAACTCAACCCAAGCATCAAATACAACTTAATTCATCTTAGTTCTAGGGTGACTTCATCAAATCTTGGTTAGTGCGGATGGTAAAACCCAACAGGACGTGCTAGTGAAGGTCGACAAATTCATCTTCCCGGTGGATTTTGTTATTCTTGATATTAAGGAGGACGTCGAGGTCCCTCTTATCCTTGGTCGTCCCTTCCTAACCACCTCTCGAGCAGTCATTGATGTGAGTAACGGGAAGCTCTTCCTTCATGTAGGAGATGATGAGGTCACTTTTTCGATAAATCAATCTATGAAAATTCTTTAAAAAATGATGATTCTTGTTTTTTCTTGATGTGTTAAATGAAGATTCCTCTCTTTCTCTTTACAATGTTTCTTCAAATGATTTTTTATCTTCTTTTTCTGAAATTACTACAAATGTTTTTGAAGACACGGTTATGATCGTGCAAGCCACTTTTGAAAATGAACCTATTTTTAGACAAAAAAATATTGAAGATTTTACTTTTGTGAAAGAAAAATTTTTGAAAAACTCTTATGATGAACCACCCAACCTGGAATTTAAAACCTCTCCCTGAACATCTTAAATATGCTTTTCTTGAAAAAAATTCTAAATTGCCCGTTATAATCTCGGCCTTTCTTTCTCAATCCGAGAACGATCAATTGATCGAAGTACTAACAAAAGCATCTCCGAGCTATAGCGTGGCAAATTTCTGATATTTCCAGCATAAGCCCCTCTTTTTGCACCCACAAATTTTTTTTGAAAATAATTCTAAGGGTGTAGTCCAACATCAATGTCGTCTTAATCCGAATATGAAAGAGGTTGTGAAAGGAGAGGTGCTTAAATTATTAGATGCGGGGATAATCTACCCAATTTGTGATAGTAAGTGGGTAAGTCCGGTCCAGGTTGTACCTAAGAAGGGTGGGAACACAGGTAGTGACGAACGAAAATAATGATTTAATTCCAACTAGGATGGTAACGGGATGGAGGATGTGCATCGACTACCGTAAGCTAAACGATGTCACTCGTAAAGATCACTTTCCCCTCCCCTTTATCGATCAGATTTTAGAACGTTTATCCGGGCAAAGTTTTTATTTTTTCTCGATGGTCTCTTGGGGTATTTCCAAATCCCTATCATGCCCGAGGACTAAGAGAAGACAACATTCACTTTCCCCTTCGGAACTTTTGCCTATCGTAGGATGCCTTTCGGTCTCTACAACACACCAGCTACCTTCCAGCGGTGCATGTTAGCAATTTTTGATAAATATGTAGAAAATATTATGGAAGTATTTATGGACGATTTTTCTGTTTTTGGCGACTCTTTCGATGTATGTTTAAAACATTTGGGAAACGTTTTACAACGCTGCGAAGAAACGAACTTAGTTTTAAATTGGGAAAAGTGCCACTTTATGGTGCGTGAAGGCTTAGTCCTTGGCCATAAGATTTCCGCTAAGGGAATTGAAGTGGACAAGGCAAAAATTGAAGTAATTGAAAAGCTACCGCCGCCTACAAATATCAAAGCGATCAGAAGGTTTCTAGGCCATGCAGGGTTTTATAGGCGCTTCATTAAAGATTTTTCAAAAATTACTAAGCCTCTCACCCACCTTCTCGAAGAAGAAGCTCCTTTTGTTTTTGATGATTCTTGTCTAGCTGCGTTCGAATTAATAAAATCTAAACTTATTAATGCCCCTATTATGATCGCCCCAGTTTGGGATTTGCCTTTCGAAATAATGTGCGATGCGAGTAGTTTTGCGGTCGGTGCGATGCTAGGACAACAAATAGCTACGAATTTCAACCCAATTTATTACGCGAGCAAAACTCTAACTTCCGCTCAAGAAAACTACACCACAACTGAGAAGAAACTCTTAGCTGTTATTTTCGCATTCGATAAATTCTAACCGTACATTACTCTTTCTAAGGTTATAATTTTTACGGATCATTCCGTTTTGAGGTACCTCCTTTCTAAACCGGATGCCAAGCTGCGTCTTATTCGTTGGATCCTCTTACTCCAAGAATTCGACTTGGAGATTCAGGATAAGAAAGGAGCGGAAAACCTAGTGCCTGATCATCTTTCTCACCTTGAAAATCCTGAAATCATTATTTTAAATGAAAATTCTCTTAATGATTCTTTTCTGGATGAACAAATTTTAAACGTTTCTTCTTCTATCCCATGGTTTGCCGATTTGGCCAATTATCACGTGGCCCGGGTCCTGCTAAAAGAGTACTCTTCTCAGCAAAAGAAGAAATTCTTTTCTGAGTTGAAGTATTATTTTTGGGAGGACCCCTTTCTATTCCGCATTTGTGCGGACCAGGTGGTAAGAAAATGTGTTTCCCGGGAAAAAGGTCAACAGATTTTGAAGCATGTTCATGAAGGTCCGATTGGCGGGCACTTTCAAGTGAACCGCACCGCCCATAAAGTGCTTAGTGCTGACTTTTATTGGCCAAGCATATTTAAAGATGCACAAATCTTTGTGGGCTGGTGTGATCGGTGCCAGCGGACTGGAAACATATCTAATAAAAATGAAATGGAACAAAATTATTTTCTTGAATGCAAAATTTTTGATTTGTGGGGCATTGACTTTGTAGGCCCGTTCCCCTCAAGCTTAGGAAATAAATATATTCTAGTTGTCGTAAATTATGTTTCTAGGTGGGCGGAAGCCCAACTTTTACCCAGTAACGACGCTCGAGTCGTAGTTTTTTTTTAAAACTTTATTTTCTCATTTTGGTTTTCCTCGAGCGATCGTTAGTGATAGGGGAAGTCATTTTTGCAACGTTCAGCTCGATAAAGCTTTAGCTAAATACAGCGTTACGCATAAACTATCCACTGCTTATCATCCCCGAACAAACGATCAGGTCGAGGTAGTCAATCGAGAACTCAAAAGAATTTTGGAAAAACAGTCTATACTTCTCGTAAAGATTGGTCTTTAAAGTTAGACGATGCTCTTTGGGCATACCAGACGGCGTACAAAACCATTATTGGCTATACTCCTTTCCGATTAGTCTATGGAAAATCATGTCATCTCCCGGTAGAAGTAGAACACCGTACGTACTGGGCGCTAAAGTTTTTTAATTTCGATCCACACTCGGTCGGGGAGAACAGAAAAAATCAATTAAATGAACTCGACGAGTGGCGAGCGCACGCTTATGAGAACAACAAAATTTATAAAGAACGCACAAAATTTTATCACGATAAGAACTTGCGCCACCCTAAAACGTTTAAATCATGCGATCAGGTTCTTCTTTTTAATTCGCATTTACGACTTTTCCCTGGCAAGCTTAAGTCTCAATGGTCTGGACCGTTTACGGTCAAGGAAGTTTTTTCTTATGGAACTGTGTTGCTCTCGCACCCGGACAAGGGTGACTTTAAAGTGAATGGTCATAGACTGAAATTATATTTTTCAAATGATTTCGTATCTCCTGCAAAGGAGCATCTTATTTTTGTCTCATAAACTATTTATTTCCTTGTGGAACTCTTTTTCTTCTTTTGGACTTCTTATTTTTATCGAACTTTTTTTTATTATTATTCAAAATTTGTATTATTACATAAAGAACAGTCTTGGGAGCATGTCCAAGGATTTGTCTGCTTTTATTTTTGTATTTTGCTCTTCCTCCCGGTGATCATACAAGTACAAGTTCGTGTTTGTCGCTCCAACGTTGTTGATTTCAAGAAGGATCAAGTCAAGCCTGTTGGTGATCAAGTGAATTAAAGCCCAAGCATGGGGGAGCGACATCCGCTTTCGGCCTGACAAACCTGGGGAAGTCCTGTTCTTTTTCTTGCTTTTTTTTATTGCATTTTCTACCCCCTCTTCTTCTTCTCTTTCTTGTTTCTTTTTATTTCATTGAGGGCAATGAAAAATCTAAGCATGGGGGAGGGTTTCATTATTTTCTTTCTTTTTTGTTCCTTTCTACAAAAACTAACAAAATCAAAAAAATTATTATAGTTATATTAAGCCTCTTAGAAGTACTACTTTTTTTTGTTTTTCTTTAACTTTATCAAAAATCCAAAAAACTAGAAAATACAAAAACCCCAAAAAATCAAAAATCCAAAAATTTCTAAACTCTATTTGAAAATCAGAATCAAAAATTATTTTCTATTATTATTTTTATGTTTCTTCCAGTGTTGTGTATGCCCATGCGGTTCTTTAGTTCTAAGTAGAATTTTTTTGAATCGATTTTCTAAATCTATTATTTTAACATAGCTTAGTTTTACTATTTTCTAGTTCTTAAATATAGGCATCCATTTTTTACGTTGTAAGTTAGCAATTTGTAGTTTTTTTTTCTTTTTATTCGGTTAAATTGCGTATGAATGGTTGCTAGATAACGTTGTCACTTTTTCATTTTGGGGGAATTCTTTCTTGGTGTCTAGAACTTGTCTCTCGCGACTCTCGAAGCATTTGCGCCATTTTTCACGTACTTTAGAAATGATTTAGGCCACCAGTTGATCTGTTTGAGCCTTTTTGCCCACCAAAATATTTCACCTTTGTTAAAACAATTTTGGGCCTTTTTCTAATTTGTTTTCTTTGTTTAGCTCCACCTTTCATTATTTTTCACCAAAGCCAAAATGCCCATCCTATATCACATTGAATTTGAGCTTTACTTAAACATTCTTTTTGTGATGGGTTATCATTTTGAAAAATGAAAAGAAAGTCTTAAGCTTACATTTGGAGCTCTCCTATGAAAAGAAAAAAAAATATTATCAAAATGTGAAATCAATCAAAAAAAAGAAGAAGTTTATTTTTGGCCAATAATGAAAAAAAAAGAAAAAATGCATGGCCTTGTTTTTTGTTAAGTTTGATTTGAGAAAATGATGTACTTGTTGTGTTTTTATGTTTATTTAAAGCTCAACCTTGGTTTAGTGTGTTTTATCCGTCGTTTTTTATCTTTGATTTTCTATTCCCAATCATTTACCTAAGTCAAGTCTTTACGCCTATAAAAGCCCTTTTGATCTTTAGAACGTGAACCTGCGTAGTGGAGAGAGTGTGAATGGACAAGCCTATGGCCACCATCAATTATGGATTTCTTTGGAGGTTATCTTGAGGTGATTTAGGGGTAATTTTTATTCTAGCAACCTAGTAGTTCGTTCAATGCGCCGTTTATTTAGAATCTCTACTTTTGTTTTTCCTATTTTCCTAAATTTAGGATGCCTTGTTTTATGGATTTAGAAATGTGTAATTCTTCTTTATGTTCTAATAATATTTTTAGGTCTCCATTTTCTAGTTTTCTATTATGCACT
Source organism: Platanthera guangdongensis (assembly GCA_039583875.1). Classification (NCBI taxonomy): domain Eukaryota; kingdom Viridiplantae; phylum Streptophyta; class Magnoliopsida; order Asparagales; family Orchidaceae; genus Platanthera; species Platanthera guangdongensis. The sequence goes on from CM077149.1 coordinate 12,836,147, forward strand.
TCTCACCCCACTAGTTGTTAACATAAAAATTAGGATATTCTAATTTTTCATATTTTGGTTTTCTTAATTATGAAACTTAAATTTGCTTCCTCTTCCCTACTTTTTAAATTTCATTTGCTTGAGGGCAAGCAAATACTTAAGCATGAGGGAATTTGATGACTAGTTTTAGTCATCGGTTTTTGGGTTAGTTTAGCATAAAAATTCCTAGGTTTAATTTTATTTTTATGTATTTTATGTTTGTTATGTTTTAAATTCTACTTTTTTTGATGTTATGTTTTAATTTCTTATTTTATGTTTGGTATACATCATATTGTTAGTTTGTTGTTTTTTTATGTTTGTTATGTTATATTACATAACTAATATTGTTTCTTATTTTATTTTATTTTGTAGGTTGGAGCCCACATGATGCATGCCCGTCCCTCTTCGAGTGTAGCCCAAGCCTCCTCATGATGCAACCCGAGCCCTTCCCACATGGTGCAGCCCGAGCCCTCCAAGTGCAGCAGCCCACTTCAAGTCCAGCCACCGTTGCATGGTTCTCTCCATATTTTATCCCATTTGAGGCCCATGCATGGCCGGCTCTCTCTCTCCCCCTTTCTTTTTCTATTTTGTTTTCACATACATGCATGGCCGGCCCCCCTCATTCATTCTCCCTCTTCCCCTCTCTCTTCCCTTTATTATTTTCTCCTCTCTTTATTCCTCATTCACCCCCCTTCTATTTTCTATTTTTATTATTTTTATTCCCTTAAATATAATACATTGAACCTCTCCTTCTCTCTCCCCCTCATTAAATTCCATTCATGCATCTTCATTCATGCATGGCCGGCCACACCCTTTTCCCCCTTCACCTCCACTTCCCTCTAGAACCTTCCCCCTCATCTATAAAAGGAGCCCTTGCCTCAAGCTTTGGACGAGTTGGATTTTGGGAGAGCAAGTGAGAGTGTTAGTTCAAGAGAGAGTTCTTTTCTTACTTGTTGATGTTAAGTCTTTTTTATTTGTGTAACCATTTTCTTGTTAGTGTAATCCTTTTTTTGGTAGCATAATTTTGTCTCTTTTATTATTTTGTACTCCTCTTTCTTTCATCAATTAAAAATTATTCTCTTCCTCTTATTTTTGTGGTTTCTTTCTTAACTATACGTAGCTAATTTGTCGTTAGTATTCGATCATGAGGATCCATGAAATGAGATGAGATTTCCTTTTACTTCTTTGTTTTATTTTTGTAAAACTTATTCTCGATCCTTCTTTGATTTTTCTCGTGTCAACTCCGTATTTTCGATGTACGATAGTAGGCAATTTGATCTCATTTCATAGTAGTCGAGAGACTCGTTGATTTGAAAGATCACTCAAAAAAGGAAGGAGTTGCACGCAATCCTAGAGATAGGATGACGTAAATCCTCCGGATTGGATTCAAACGTAATAGTGCGAATCACTTCGATAATGCAACTTTAGGCCTTTTTGATTTGCAAAGACATTTCGGTCAAAACGTCTATAAGTTAGGAGATTTAATGCTCTAGCGAGATTATTCTTATTTTCGGATCCGTCACGGTCGAGTTTGGTTTGCAATTTTAAAACTTACTTTTTTATCCTTCCCATCTCTTTTCATGGTGAATCATTGATCGAATGCTATTTTTTTTATCCGAAGTTTTCATATTATCTTTAGTTTAATTTAAAATTCCTCAAACAACCAACAATCGTACGGTACTATAATAGTAGAAGTGTGAGTAATAGTAATTGACAACCTCGAGTTTTAATACGAAGTTGGTACTACAATTCGATAGGTACACTTGCCTTTTCGGGTTGATAGTCATTCAACACACCACTATGTCATTGAATTCCCCAAGGACGAATGTCTGATCAAAAAGTCAATTGACTTAGAGACAATTCTCTTAGGTATTAGGAGTAAAAATATCTATTGCTTGGATTTTATTTATTAGATTCTTCTATTTCCATATATCTTGTTTCTAATGAGGAGGATTCTTTTTATGTATAGTGACACAAGAAATTAGCTCACATTAATTACAAAATTATATATAAGTTATTCTTTGAAAATCTTGTTAATGCTGATCCTAATTTAAAATGTATTAAAAAGGTCCATGTCATGCATGCCAAATAGGTAAGCAAACTTGGGCGACTTCTAAGGGCATTGCACATAAAGACTATATCAGATGTCTTTGTCTATTGTACATGGATCTTTTTAGTCTTATGTCTTTTCAAAATTTAGGAGGGAAGTTGTATACACTTATGATAGTTGATGATCACTCTAGATATACATGAGTCTTCTTCTTTATAAAAATTCAGATACACTTAACATCCTCATTACATTTGTCAAGTCTATTTAAAATGAAACAGACTATTTTGTGGTCAAAGTAAGAAGTGACCATGAAATAGAATTTCAATCGGGTGTTATGACATATTTCTATCAAGAATTTAGTATCTCCCAAGAGTTCTCTTCTCCCAGAACTCTATAATCGAATGGAGTGGCTGAGAGAAAGAACAGGACCCCGATTGAGGCTACAAGAACCATGTCGAGTGACTCCTCACAGCTAGAATATTTTGGGTTGGGGCAGTCAACACAGGTTGCTATGTATTGAATAAAGCCTTTATCACCAACGTTCACCAGAAGACCCCATATGAACTGTTAAAAGGCAGATAATTAATATTATCCTACTTTAAAATCTTTAGATGCAAATGTTTCATTTTAAATAATGGAAAATCCCATCTAACAAAGTTTGTAGATAAATGTAGTGAGGTATTCTTATTATATACTACTCACATAGTAAAGCCTATAGTGTATTCAACAAGAAAACTCATATGTGCTAAATATTAATCAATATTTTATTTGATAAGATTAGCCTGATATACAAGGGCTGGTATAGTTCCCATATTATTTCAGGTACAGAACTAAACATTGAAGAGTTGTCCATAAATGACATGCCTAGTTCAAGTAAGATCACCTCACCTAATGAAATTACAAGTGAAGAAGATTAGCCATCAGGTGAAGCTTAGGAAGCTACAAAAGTGACTCAGTAGGCTAAAGCTATTACAGGAACACAACATGATGCAAAAAAGGATTCTTGTAATAACCAGGCATATGAAGGATCATCCCAACAATTTGATCATTGGGGATGTTAACTAGGGGGTCACAACAAGAAGTAGAATTCGTAATGAAGCCATGTTTCTGAGCTTCATATCATGGGTGGTACCAAGAAAGTTTGAAGAAGCAAATAAAAACCCATTCTAGATAATGACAATGCAGGAGGAACTACATCAGTTCAAAAGATGCAAAGTGTAGAAGTTGGTTCCAAAATCTCAAGCACATAATATTATTGGCACCAAGTAGATCTTCAGGAACAAGTTGGAAGAGAATGGTGTGATTGTAAAAAACAAGGCAAGACTTATTGCAAAAGGGTAACTTTGACCAGATCTTTTCTCATGTAGCAAGACAAGAAGTAATTAGACTATTCCTTACATATTCTGCCTACAAGGGATTCAAGGTCTATTAGATGGATGTGAAGTCATCCTTCCTAAATGGTGACCTAAAAGAGGAAGTATATGTAGAGCAGCCATCTGATTTTATTAATCCTACTCATCCAGAATATATTTATTTTTGTAGGAAAGCACTTTATGGTTAAAGCAAGCCCCAAGAGCTTGGTATAAAACCCTATCTACCTTCCTATTAAGAATAAATTCTCATAGGGGAAGATAAATAGTACATTATTCCTTAGGGAAGTAAAGGGCAAGAGTCTCCTATTCCAAATATATATTGATCGCATCATATTTGAGTCTACAGATGACAACCTCTGAAAGAGGTTTGCTAACTTGATGTAAGGGGAGTTTGAGATGAGCAGTATGAAGGAGCTTAAGTACTTCTTATGTCTCCATGTGAAATAGTCTGAAGATGGAATATTAATCTCCCAGACTAAGTACACTAGGGAGTTAATCAAGAAGTTTGGTATTGAGAGTGCCACCTCCATTAAAACTCTCATGAGGTCAAATATATCCCTATACAAGGATGTGAAAGGGAAAAATTTCAATGATTCCAAGTAATGGTGTACAATTGACTCCTTGCTTTACTTGACTGCTAGTAGACCAGATATCATGTATGTAATATGTATATGTGATAGGTACAAACAAGCCCCAAGGTATCTCATTACTCAGCTATAAAGAGGATTTTGAGATACCATAAGGGCACACACCATCTTAACCTTTGGTACCCTAGAAATAATGACTTTGAGCTAACTGGTTATTCAAATGTAGATTTTGCAATATGCAAAGAAGATAGTAAAAGCACCTCTAGAACATACCAGTTCCTAGGGAAAAGATTAGTATCTTGGAGTACCAAGAAGATAACCAGTGTTGCTATCTCTACAATACATTTAGAGTGCATAACAGCTGGTAGTTGTTATGCTCAATTACAATGGATTCAACATCAACTGCAGGACTATAACTAATAGATAAGTAGAACTCTCATGTTCTATGATTCTTCTAGTGCCATCTTAATTACTAAGAACCATGTATCACACAGCAAGACTAAGCATATTGAGATAAGGTACCACTTCTTTAGAGAGCATGTAGAGAAGACAGAGATCTACCTTGAGTTTTTCGTCACTAACAAATAAGTGACAGATATCTTCACTAAGCCTCTGGATGGAGCTAAGTTCAATTTATTTAAGATTGAGTTGGGTATTCTTAACTTAGAATAGTTTTACCTGTGTAATTAGTCTTTTTTGTTTCTCATGATAGTATACTATTATTACATGTCATCTAGTAAATGTTAGGTCTCTAACCATATATGCAGGGACAACTAAGAATGAGTCTAATGACTTTCACTCAAATAATGTGCTTGTCATTTTGATCTAAAGAGAGGTTAAATGTGATAATCACAAATGTTGGATCAATATCGTTTATATTATAGTGATCGCCTTGACAGGACAAACATTATTTGTCTGACGGTCTGTTAAGTTCAAATTTTCTCAAAATTAAATCTCAGTCATTGGATCAGAATTTCATCATATTTCCAGCACATCAAATTCTAAATTATATATATATATATATTCATATATATAAGTGTCAAAGGGTTTGGTTTAAAATACAAACACACTTTCCCTAAATCCCATCTCATGCTCTATCTCTCGCGACTCCATCAAGCGACAAAGCTCTCACTGTAATGGCTACCAAGGTCGAAAACTACATGTATGAAGGAAGTGAAGGAGTTAGGCATGGATTTAAGGATGCTATAGAAGAGATCTAGTCTATATTGAGACATCCTAACATCGTCGGACCAGAGTATGTAATATTAGAACCTTCAATAATATTGAAAAAGGAGGTATTGGAATTTTATTCGAATGCCAAGCTCAAGTCATCAGGGAATCCATCAGAAGTAGGGAAAATGAAATTAAGATTAAGATTAGCTCTTCGATTCTTGAAAGGAAGTTGAAGCTTCCTCCTTTCACTGATGGTGAGGATAATGAATAAATAAGTCAAGAAGATCTCACAGATTCCCTATAATGGTATGGCCACTCTTAGAAGATTTATGGGTCCCTAGAGAGAGAATTTCAATCAGCAAGGAGAACTCCTAGCTAACATTGTTAGAAAAGAACTAATGTGCAAAGTTGGTTCATATGATAGGATTTCCAAGTTCATGTGACCTAATGTCGAGGATAATCCTATCCAAGAAGACAAACTAGGCTCAAGTTGTATTTCAAAGGATTCAGGATAACATACATATCCCTAATCTAGGAAGAATTCTATCACTGAGAAGGACTTACCAGTACAAAGTCATACAAAAGAAATGTAATTGGGTGATAAGGAGCCCGAGTGCTCCCTAGACAAGTTCATAGATGATGATGTTGAAGTATGCTTGGGAGGTGGTGTTGATGTTGAGGGGGAGACTCACTCTGAGCTCCCTGCTCAAGAAGATCTCATTATAGTGTCTAAAGAGGATGAGGATGTAACTCACACTAAGTTAGCAGTCCAAGAGGACCTATGTGAGCTTAGGGATAGGTCCCAACTAATTACTAAAGAAGCCCCCACGCCCCTTTGGGCCCTCCACATCTTCAGGCACAACAAATTCAAACAACTCCATCATATCTGCACTAAAGGTTATGTTAGATGAGCAGACCTTATCTTTGAAGGCTTATATCAATGAATCTATGAAAGGAGTAAGAGATGAAGTTATGCAAGAGATAAAAATCATCAAGGATAGCATTGCCCATGTCATTGCAAAAAATTCAAAATGGTTTGACAAAGCTACAAGTGTAGTGCACCATAATGCCGAAATAATGAAAACATTGGATGCCAATCTGCAGCAATGCACTCAAGACATCACAAATGTCAAGCATTATGTTAGCAAAACTAATGAGACTATTAAAAGTGGCGTGAATCACATAAAATAATATTTGTATTACACTCAGATTGATGTAATAAAACAGGTTAAAGAGGTCAAAGATAAAATTCTTGAGGATAATGAGAATACATTTCAGACTCTATCTGGCAGATTTGTGGCTTCCACAATTGACCTTGAGCATAAAATATTTGAAGAAGCCAGAAAGGAAGAGAGTGTCAATGTTGATCATGTCCCATGGATCCTTCAATGCACAAGGCTGTCTATCGACCTTACCTTACTAGATGTCAACAAGCCTACTGATTTTGATTTTGTTGCAATGGAAAGGGAAGCTCGGGATGTACAACAAGCCAAGAGGAGAAAAAGGGAAGACACTGAAAGTGAAGGGATAGATCACACTAACTCTAGAGGGGGGCGGGGGGTGAATAGAGTATTAAAAAATTTTTGATTAATTTTTATAGCGAATTAAAATAAGTGATATCTATATGTATATGGGCAGAAATAAAATATAGAAATCACAATACACAAAATAACAAATAGAGCAACCAGACGACACAAAGATTTTATAGTGGTTCCCCTAAAACTTGGGTACATCCACTCTTTTACCACCATAGTAGGAATCCGCTACAGGTTTTTGATCAGGTGCCCTGCCACCATAGGTTTTTGCTCAGGTGCCCTGTTACCATAAGATCTATTTTCAAGGGAGATCTAGAAACTCTTTGAGCTTTTAATCAGGTACCCAAAAACCAAACTAAGTCTTTTGATCAGGAGACTTACCAACCAAGGAATTAACTTTTGAAGGGAGTTAGAACCCTTTTATAGTGAGGTAAAAGAAATTGATATTATCTTCTCTTTCTCAAAGTTCTGAGAAGACTAGTGGATTGTTGTTGTTGTCAAAGCTCCCCTTGAGATGTAGAATAGTTCAGGAGAATGGAAGCTTTGCTCAGGGTGTAGGCCTTCAAGATGAGCACTTCTTCTTCCAGTAAATATCTTTGAGTAATTGAGCTTTTGGTCTCAGATTATATGTTGTGTTGCTGGAAGAAAACTTGAAGAAGAAGAATAAAGATGAACAAGATGTTCTGTGTCTCTGTTTCTTGTTCTCAAAATACAGATATTTTCTTCCTTCTTTTTCCTGACTCAGTAAATTCTAACTATTAGACTCTGCATGGAAATCTTCTGAAAATCTTTTATATCTGATTGTTGATTTTGAAATTCAAATCCTTGAAGTCCTCTGCATATTTTCTTGGAATTGGAACGACTGAATATTGTCTTCAATGCATTTCCCTAACTATCCCAGTAAATATGTTAAGTAATAACTCTGTGAAAATCCTTAATTAATGCTGCCATGAATAGCTATATTCTTAAGAATATGAGCATTAATTATCAGAGTATTACTATCTGAATATTTGAAATAATCTGAAATCAAATTGCCTTAGACTGTCTGAGAAACTGAGAGAAGATAGTCAAACAGAACCTGGATGGAGTTAGTCGAACTAAGGAAAGTTTTCGTCAACCTAAGTCCAAGTTTGTCGAGCTGATAATTCTCCTTCGTCGAGCTGAGCTTCAAGATCGTCGAATAGAAAAAGCACTTGCCAAACTGAGCTCCAAGTTCGTCGAGCTGAGAAGGCACTTCATCGTGCTGAGATCCTGAGATAAGCTCACAATTCGTCGAGCTGAGCTAGACTTTTATCGAGCTCAACTCAGAGAAGGAACTCTGATTCTGTCGATCTGAGATTGACGATCATTGAGCTGAGTTCATCTATCGTCGAGCTGAGTTCAGCTATCGTCGAACTCCTTTTTCTGCTATCTTCAAAACTGCCTTGTCTCTTAAGTCTTGATTCTCTGAAGTCTTCTGAGGCCTTCTAAAGATAGGTCTCAGTAAACTAACCTAATGTAATTGACCTTAACCATGTAACTAACAAATGACCCTAGATTATACATGTTGGGTCATCAATCCTAATAGTGAACCTAGCCCAAATCACAAGTAGGGTTCTAATAATCTTCCCCTATTTGGGTTTGATCACTATAAAAAATAGAACAAATAAAGTCACAAAGCAATAAAATAATATCTGGCAGAACCATAAACCATTCAACAGAAATGAATGTGCCTTGTGAGTTTACTTATAGCAAAAATAAAAATCAAAATGCATAATCAAGAGATTAAGAATGTTTCTTTGAATCATCTGAAGAAGAAACAGGTTTTGTGAAAATCATCTGTCTTTTTGGGTCAGAAGCCTGCTATTGAGTCATCTTCATATCTTGAGCACCAAGAATTTTTATAGATGCAGCTCTGGGCACTATAGCTTCTGGATGTAAATTCATATATGTATCAACATTGAAAAGCTTTTGTTTTATGTGATACTTGTTCAGCTCCTTCTTATTGTATGATGACATGGTTTAAAATTGTGATGTATCTTTTCCTTCTTCCTTTTCCTTTCTTATCAGAGATTGTCCTACAAGCTCTTAAAATCTGGACATTCTAAAATTAGGATCCATTTCTGGATCATATGTTGGAGAGAGTGACCTTTCTGAACTAGCTTGGTCTTGCTGCTTTCTTTCAGATGCTTGCTGTTGACTGCTGCTTTGAGAGCTGTGTTGCTGTCTGCTGTAAGATGGTCTAGAAGAATGAGAAGATGATGTAGACCTTTATCCTTGAGTGATGTTGCTAGCTAATCCAGCGGTAGGAGGAGGACGAGAAGCAGGACCTCTCCTATGTTGTGGAGGAGGAGAGTATCTCCTACTCTTCTTCCTAGCTTTCATTTCATTTTTAGAATATCTCATCTAGTTAGGAGTATCTGTAGTGAGAGTGATGTTACACAAAATGTAGTAAGGAGTGTCTGCTGTAGGATTTGGTTTTGGTGTAGCCTTTGGTGGTACTTTCTTCTTGAGTTTTCTCTTTTTGGAATTTGAATCTTCAGAGTCATCTGACTCATCATAATCATCATTAGAATCATCAGCAGGATTATCATATAAAGCATGAATCTGTTTAAGCAATGCATCAGACACTATTGGATGAGCCTGTGGTTGTATGGCTTCAGCCTGAGGCTATTCTGCTGCATACTCTTCTTCAGCCCGAGGCTATACATCTGGCTCTATTATTCCTGTAGCTATATCCTAAAACATGAAATCATCTAAATTAGGCATGTGGGATTCAGCCCAGCCAAATGTAGGAGGAGAAATAACCTTTGGCTCTGGAGTTGGCTCTGGAATAGTTATAGACTCTATAATATCTTTTGTAACTACAAAACTTGTCCTAAGTTGTTCCAAGACTTGAGGACTAATAGGTGAAATGTAGCTGACTATTGCTTTAGAGTAAATGCCAAAAACTAGAAAAGTGTTACTGGAAAGTGTATCAAAAGAATATAATAATGAGGAATGTAACGCCCCCGATTTTTCGATGATTTTATTCAAATGGACATCGTCATTGTTATGACGTCGTGGCGTTACTTTTAACGTCAAGTTGATGGCGCAATACCGTTAAGGCATTTTCGCGACCGTGCAGTTGAGTCGGCCGAATTCTTGTTGTAATGAGAAAATTTTGCATTTGGAATTTAAGTTAAGTAATTTTGGACTTGTTCGTCAAGTTTCGTCGCAATCTGAGCGATATTTGGGCCTCGGCGATTTTCCGAAGTTTTGTGGAATTTATGTTTGTCGTAAACTTTGAAAATTTATATCTCCAGAATGGCTTGACGGATTTTGGTTTTGACTTCGCCGTTGCGTTCATAGCGTCAGTGTTTGCCTACGGTGCGAATTTCGTTTGATTCGGCTTATGTTCGGTCCTCCGTTTTGAACTCGTGTTTTCGTATTCAAAAATATATAAATATGATTATTTTAATATTACACTATTTAAAAATGAATTTTACTATTCATTTATATTGTTTAATGTTTTTGGATATATTTGCAAAAAGGTATTGTTCATGCAAAAACATTGTCTGATTCTCGAGTAAATTTTTTTAGGTACTCGAGTGATTATTCCTTATACTCGAGTGAATTTTTTTGTTTACTCGAGTGATAATTCCTTATACTCGAGTGAATTATTTTTAGGACTCGAGTTATTATTTCTTATACTCGAGTGAATTATTTGTAGTACTCGAGTGATTATTTCTTATACTAGAGTGAATTTTTTTTAGTACTCGAGTGATTATTTCTTATACTCGAGTTAATTTTTTTAGTACTCGAGTGATCTTTTCTTGTACTCGAGTGATCTTTTTAGTACTCAAGTGAATTTTCTACCTCTCGAGTACCTGTAAACTTGTTCTCGGGTAGTCCGTTGCAGTTTGTGTTCGGGAGCTTTTTTGAGTGTAAAAACTATGTCTTATGGAAAACTGGTTAACATGAAATTTGTTCGTCTCGATGAGATGTACAATTTTCATGTTGGACACTTTTCGATTTGAAGCAATCCTAAGCCTCTATTTTTATTTTCCGCACACCCACTCGTAAATAGTCTATTTTTAGACAAAACGTTTTATAATTACATATATATATACTCGTATAACTTAGGGTAATTAGAGAAAAAAAACTTCAACTTCTCCAAAATTCTGAACCGAACCAGAGAGACGTTGGCGAGAGAGAGGAAGCCGTTCATGAATCTTCCGGTGGCCGCCGACGGTGCTCCTGTGCTCGAAATCTTCAACCGAGTATAGATATGAATAGCTCTCGTCGAGAGCTACGCCATCGTGGTAAAACTTATCCCGTTTCTTGAGTTTTCTCGTTAATGTTTTTCGGCCCTAACCTCTATTTTGGCATTTTTGTCCAGATTTCAACTTCCCCCATCTTCTTTTGCCCCGATCTGCGGCGTGAACTGATTTGGAGAACTTTTCTGGTAAAACCAAGGCAAGTGGTTGTTTACCCTCGTTTTCTTTTCTTCGGCTAATGGTAACTGTTAAGTTCTTCATGCTTGTTAGATTTCTACACTTTTGTCGGACTGATTCAGAGTTCTTTATGTTTTCAGTATTTAATCTTCCTTAATAATCTCTTTGCGTGGTAAGATCTTGTTATGGTAATCTAAAATTTGTCAGGGTATGTTTAATCATTCTTGAAGTGTTTTATTGGTGGCTCTAATCGCATTATCCATCGCTGTTGATCGTGTTAGAAGTGTTCTAGGACTTGTAACACTTCCTAGAGGTCGATCAAACATGTATTGAATTTAGACATGTCAAGTAGAATCTGACGTGTCAAATCTTGAGATATATGTGGCGGTTTTCTTGTGGGTTTTCTTGATTGCGGGAGTTAGTGGACGATACCACCTCCGCAGTGTTTGTTTCCTTTATTAGTACCCTATGGAAGTCTACCATGTTTTTGGGCTTCTGCGGTGTATGGTGGAGAGTATGACACTCCTTCGCAGTTAGACGAGTTTATATTAGTGAGGGTGTGTCCAGTTGAGTGACCACCTCGCCCGTTTTTTTGGGTAGTGTCGACCACAGGTGCCTAATAAAGGTTTGTTTTTCTTCTTTAAAATTTATTCATGTTGTTGCCTTGTAGCCTCGTGCGTCTAGTGTACTCTTGTTGTACGTGACGAATCACGTAAGAGTTCTTTTTCCTGTTGATGCCTTTTTTTCTTTTTATACTTTACTTAAGTACTTTTGGGTCTTGTGTTGGTACCCCTTTTGACCTTTGTTTTCTCTGGCTTATTTTTCTGCCACCATTTGTACCTTCTTGTTGAGGTGTTCTGTCTTTAAAATGCCTCAGGTTCAGAGCAGTAACAGATATCCTAGCTGGTTTCAGAGTTTCTGGGCGGCAATGTTGGCCGTGGTTGTTGCCTCGTCTTAGCGAGGTAGTTTGTTGCTTATTTTCTTTTACTGGTTCAGACATACTTTGCTGTAGGTGGGTTCATGTCAGTTTGTTGACGCCCACAGAATTGGTATTTTTAGATACTTGCTAGCTGCTTAGTTTTATATATGTGGATGTGGATTACCTGCTCTCTGGGAGGATTTATGCTAGGAATGCATGTTAGGTATTTTCAAGTATAAAATCTACTACTATTACTTCATGCATTGCATAATTTAAAACTCTAACTTGTTATATTTAGCGACCGTAAAAGTTATCTTTACTACTATTATAAATTTTGGGTCTTGCATAGCATGAGTTCTTCTTTAGGGACTTTTATACTCATGTAGGATGTTGGAGTCAATCTAAATAATTATCTTCCGCAGCGTATAATTATATTTTGATTCGTGGACTAGATGAGCCACTAAGTCGAGTGATACGTCTAACTACTGCACTTAAACTGATTTTTACCTTAAAATAACTTGAAGAATCTTTCTTCATGATTAATTAGGTGTTTGCCTGAGCGTCCGCAGTTATCCCATGATGACGTGGCATCATGATGTGCATTTTCCCTTACTCTGATATGTTATTATATGCAGTGAAAATATGGGTTGTGACAGTTGGTATCAGAGCCAGATTGCTTGACAATTGGTCGGGTAACCTTCCCTTATTAGTGTTAGTTGTTTAGTGATATTTCATACACATACCCATGTGTCATCAGTACGTCTTAACTGAAGCATAGTCACTACACTCATAGAATGATAAGAAGTATACAGGGCATATTATGTAGTATGGAATGCATAATATGTGTCTATATATGGATCCACCATAGGTGGCAACATATGACGGTTATGTAGTATGGGGTGCATAACCACCATTACATGGGTGCCCATTAGCACATTTTCTTTTTTCATTACATTCGATGTTATGTAGTATGGGATGCATAACATTTCATGTGTGCGCCGCTCATGCATGTATTAAGGCCTTTTTAGAATGCATAGCAATACATACATTGCATATCATCGCATAAGCACGTGTGCTAAGTTAAGGTTTACATGATGATACATATACACACATGATTTTAAATAAGAATAAAGAATACACGCATTCATGTCATAAGTACAAGAGTCAATGGGATGAGAGGATATTATCCTAAGTAGTACATAACATCATTATAAAATCCCAGAGCAAGTTGCAGCGTGAGGAAGTATCTTTTAAGTATGGTCGGAACTAGTCATGTGGCTTTGTTGTAAGATAGATTTTGATTAGTTGTCTGTTTGCTTTTAGAATTGTTGTCAAAGCATCCTGCGACGAAGTCGACTCCCCAGTTGGAGGGTGAGCCATCAGGTGCGCAAAGTGATGTGATTATCGAGAGTCTGCGTCAGAGCAATGAGGCTCTATCGAGGCAATTAGTTGCGATGCAATCACAAATTTAGTCTTTGTTGTCTGCCGCTCCCGCGCAGCAACCTTTAGTGCAAGAGCCTGCCTTGGGCCAAGCCGTGCCTGATACCCCTGCTCCTCTGGTGCCCCCGATGGCGATACCACCAGAAATGAATTTCATATCGCACTTCCAACGGTTGGGACCTCCCACCTACGATGGGTGTGCCGACGTTATGGATTTAGATAATTAGATCATCTCCATCGAGGAGATGTTTTCGTATTCCAGATTTCTAGAAGCCCAGAAGGTGATGATTGCAGCCTATCAGTTAAAAGGCCTCGCAAAGAGTTATTGGATTCGGGAAAGGGAGAGTCTGAAGGAAGGCTGTTCTTGGGAATCTTTTAAGAAGATGCTGCTGAAGAAGTTTCTACCCTCGGTCGAGCAGGACCGCATGATGAATAACTTCTTGCATCTAAATTAGAGATAGCTCACCGTGAGCGAGTACGAGATTGAGTTTAGCAAATTGAGTAGGTTTGCTCCTGATTTGGTAACTTCTGAGGAGGGTAGAGTGAAACGTTTCCTGGGAGGACTAAGAAGCGATGTCCAGCAATGGACATGCGCTTATCGAGCTGAACGTTATACTGAAGTAGTGGAAGACGCTTTGAAGGTCGAGGCGATCGAGAATGCCAAGAATCGAGGTGCTGCGGCGAGGAAAGGGAAAAGGAAAGGCGTTGAGGATGGTAGCTCCAGGGCATCTGGCCCTTCTTCGAAGAAGAAAAGTAAGGAAGTGTGTAGCTTCTGTGGTCGTCCTGACCACCCTGTCAAAAGGTGTTTCAAGAGGAATGCTACCATGAAGCAGCAACAGGTGCACGCTATCCAAGGTGCACCCAAGGGAGAACTAGTGTGCTCGTTCCGTGCAAGGAAGGGTCATGATATGAGTCGTTGCTGGATGAAAGAAAGGACTTGATTCTAGTGCGGGCAGAAGGGACACCAGAAATCTTCATGCCCCCAGGCTCAGTCCCCACTGCAGCTTGCCCCGCTTCGAGCTCTACCGCCCCCACAATACCTAGATAAAGGAAAAGGAAAGCTGAACGTGATGACCAGCGAGGAAGCTCAAACCTCTACGCAAGTGATATCAGGTTAGCCCCAGTTTAATTTATCTTTATTATTTATCGTTGTCGCCCTAGTTATCATTCTTTTAGTTATGTATGCTACAGTTTTAGGGGAGTTTAAGGTGCGGAATAGGTGGGCACGCATTCTTTTCGATTCGGGTGCCACCCATTCCTTTGTCGCCCGGAGGTTTGTTGATAAACATTGCCTGAATATGGATCAATTAGGAGAATCCTTCAATGTCAAGCTTCCCTCCGGTGATTCGGTGATGTCTAATCAAGGAGTTCTGAGATGCCCTATTTATCTTGGCAATTTTCTGGCCTTTGCGGATCTGTTGATTTTGGATCTGGCTGATTTTAATGTGATTCTGGGCATGGACTGGCTGTCCAAGTATGATGCGGTCATCAAGTGTAAGGCTAAGCGACTGGATTTCAGGATGGACAACAGCCAACCTATGAGCGTCTATGGATTTCAGGACAAAGTTTCCCCTGTAATTTCTTTGGTACGTGCTTGTTGTGCTATAGAGTCTGGTTGCGAGGCGTTTTTAGTTTCTATTTATGCTCTGGAAATAGCTTTTGTTACGCCATGTCTTGAGGATCTCTCGGTGGTGCGAGAGTTTCCAGATGTTTTTCCTAGTAGTCTTCCAGGACTTCCTCCTGAAAGGGAGATAAAGTTTGTGATAGACCTCGAGCCAAGTACTCGTCCTATTGCCAAAGCACCGTATTGTATGGCTCTGCATGAGTTGGATGAGTTGCGTACTCAGCTCGATGAGTTGTTGAGGTGTGGTTTTATTAGACCAGGTTCTTCTCTGTGGGGTGCTCCGATTTTGTTCGTAAAGAAGAAAGATGGATCGATGAGGCTTTGCATCTTTTATAGGGAATTGAACAAGGTAACCATTAAGAATAGATACCCCCTGCCAAGGATTGATGATCTGTTCGATCAGTTGCATGGTAGCTCGGTATTTTCAAAGATCGATCTTCGCTCAGGCTACCACCATTTGAGAATTCGTGAGGCAGACATTCCACGAACCGCTTTCCGTTCGCGGCATGGATATTATGAGTTTTTGGTGATGTCTTTTGTTTTAACCAATGCACCATCTGCTTTCATGGATTTGATGAATAGGGTGTTTAAGGATTTCTTGTATTGATTTGTTATTTTGTTCATAGATGATGTCTTGGTGTATTCCCACAATGTTGAGGAGCATACTTAGCATTTGTGTTTGGTTTTGTCGACCCTGAGGGAGCATAAGTTATATGCGAAGTTGAGCAAGTGTGAGTTCTGGCTACCTCAGGTGTCCTTTCTGGGTCATGTTGTGAGTAAGGACAATATTTTTGTAGACCCGACCAAGATTTCTGCTGTGATGAAATGGGAGAGACCTTCTACACCTAAGGAGATTAGGAGCTTCTTAGGCCTGGCTGGTTATTATAGAAGATTCGTGGAAGAGTTTTCGGTGTTGTCTGCTCCTCTAACTAGACTTACTCAGAAGAATACTACATTCATTTGGAGTGATAAGTGTGAAGAAGCCTTCCAAGAGTTGAAGAAGAGAGTATGTACTACTCCAATTTTAACCTTACCTACTGAAGGAGTTGAGTATGATGTGTATGTTGATGCATCACACATCGGACTTTGTTGTGTTTTAATGCAAGATGGTAAGGTCATCACATATGGATCGAGGCAACAAAAGTTTCACGAGAGAAACTATCCTAAGAATGATTTGGAGTTTGCTACTGTAATTTATGCACTGAAACTTTGACGACACTTATTGTATGGCGTGTTGTGCAAGATCTATACGGATTATAAGAGTTTGAAGTACGTCTTCACTCAGAAGGAACTAAATCTGCACCACCGTCGGTGGTTAGAATATTTGGCTGATTATGAAGTGGAAATTCTTTATCATCCAGGAAAGGCTAATGTAGTAACCGATGCTTTGAGTAGAAAAACCGCTAAAATTTTTAATCTGTCGGTACAGTCCTTAGTAGAAGAATTCTTATTGATGGATATGAGGTTGGGAGTCGTACTGTGCCTGCTAGTTTGGAAGCCGAAGAACCCTCTTGTATTTCCCTTACTCGAGTACATCAGAAGGATGATCCTGATTTGTTGCACCTCCGGAATAGAGCTGTGAAGGGAGAGCTACCAGATTTCTCCTTGGATGAGTCAGATACCTTGAAGTACCGGGGTATATTTTGCATCCCTGCCTTTGGAGACATTCAGGCTAAGATCTATGCTAAAGCTCATAGTTCCAGTGTAGCCTACCACCCTGGTTCTACTAAGATGTATAAAGATCTAAAACAAATTGTTTGCTGGTCGGGGATGAAGAATGATATCACGAAGTTTGTATCGAAATGTTATACATGTCAGCGTGTTAAGGCTGATCATAGAAGGCCTTGTGGTAAATTAACACCGCTTGATATTCTAAGTTGGAAATGGGAGAATATTTCAATAGATTTCATCACCGGTCTACAAAAATCTCCCCGTGGGCACGAATCTGTTTGGGTGATAGTCGATAGATTGACAAAGTGTGCCCACTTGGTTTTGTTTAAGGTTGGGTATTCGATGAAGAAGATAGCTGAGCTGTATATTGAAGAGGTCATCAGATTACATGGAGTGCCTGTTAGCATTGTATCAGATTGGGACTCCATATTTACGTCTCGCTTGTAAGACCCCCCCTCCCCCTTACTAAGGATGGCTCCCGGGTCTTATGCCCAGAACCGCCGTCTTATGGTGGCACTAACGCACGGGTTAATCGACACCGCAACACGCCGATTCTGTCGGCTAATACGATCATATAACCTGTAGGCCAATATGAGAAATAGAAGTATATCAGTATATCAAATCCACTAGTCCACAAGTCACAGAGTACATATCATATATATAAATGAAGAGTACAGAAATATAGTCCACAGTGAGTACAAAATGAGAGAGTAATAAGGGCTTATGCCCAGTACATCATATCAACTCTCTATCTCAAATCAAAGCAGAAGCTAATCTAATACATCAAAACTCGTCCCACCTGAGGACGTACAGTAGTAGTAGTAGTTTGCGGTAGCGGTATCTGCTCCTCAAGTCTTGCCTCATCGTCGTGCTGGTGCTCCATCTCCACGAGCTCCTAAAATAGTATGGTCACCGACCATTAGTCAAAAAGACTAAATCGTTTCCTCCGCACCTCGCCCCGCAGCTCCTAGGTACCGAGCGGAAGGACGAAGCGAAGGACAACAAGGGGTAGCAAAAGTGGAAGCAGGTGACAAGAACTAACTAGCAATTGTAATAGATATTATTATCCTACTCTAGCAGTTCTAAGTATATAGTACAAGTAAGTAAAGTGCAGTACTAGTAAAGTAAGTAAAGAACAGAAAGTAATAGCAGGGAAATAAAACTAGGCTACCACTATACAACCATCACAAAAGTACCTTAACTTATAAAAATGCCCATACAAATTTATAAGTTAAGGTTTCCAGGAAATTTAACTTATCATATAAAAGAGCCCATACTAATTTATATGATAAGGATCTATGAAGCGTATGACCTAATATGAATGAAAGTTATGATGCAATTTATGCACAGGAAATTGCAACTCACACACAATGACTCTGTGATCACAGACCTTTAGTTCCCACTTTTTGAGAGCTAGCATCACTCTCGGGTACCACCGCTGTGGCTACGGCAGCAGCGGAGCGGGCGTCTCCACTTCTTGGCCGGTATGCACACTACCAAACCTTAGACACCTCTCATACGCCTCTGTACACGTCCAAGGTGCACTCTAGAGTCTCTACATACGTACTTTGCTGACAACCCATCAATCTTGTTAGGTCAGATGTGCGTTATCGGGGATCGTCCTCCAGACCGCAGTGTAAAACAACCCACTGGCCCCTCTAACCCTCACAACCGCCTGGTGCACCGTACTGCCATCGGTGTGACGAATGGCCAGTACCGCATTCCCCGCCACTAAATTTATGCACATGCAAGTATTTCATCCCGAGCCTTCAGCTCGCAGGACCAACCCATCCTGAATCCCTCAAACCCTACACGAGTGAGCATTTATCACAATCCCTCCAACCCTACACAGGTGAGAACGCACAATAGTGCCTTTATTATAAATCCCGCAAACCCTACACAGGTGAGCATGTTACACAAGTCTCCCTCCAACCCAACATGGGTGAGAATGAACCACAATATCTTAACCTATTAGACTACTCTTGTCTACGGGTTATTATACTTAGTGATTTAAGGTTAATCCCAAGACTGCCCAGGGTATACCCGGTGAAGGGCTCTCGGGGGCACTAAGAACTACGATGGGATTATGCCCAAAGTTCCCTTTCTTAAGGATAATTACTTTTATTGCTGTCTACCCAGGATTTTTACCCCAACTCTCGTATTACTTTAGAACGACCCTAAGGACTTAAGGTGTTATTAGGAGCGCGGCGGTCTTCCGCCGGTCCCCATTATTGTTGGTATTACGAGACTTGCACTCTTCCACACATGGTTAGGGAATCCTCTAGGAGACCAACCAGGGTTAATTCTTCCACTAAGATCCTCACTTTACTAGTTATTCAGATTCCTCCCCTGGTGGCCCTTCTTGTACGAACATCGGTGCTAGACCCTTACCCATGTCCCGATACCACCCACAAATGTGACCTTCTAATTTCTCTGGCCATATGCCTCAAATTATTTATCCTAGGATGGTATGGACCTATATGATGAACATGATGAATTCCATAATTTTCCAAATTACTTACACCCTTAAATTAATTTCTTTAAATGTATTCCCTAGTCATTTTGCACATGAAGTATTGTCAATATTAAACCTACTGTCCTAGGGATTCTTCCAGGTATATAATATGACAATTAATGGGGCCTACCAAAATTTCATTCTTTTTCAATTCAGATTTATAATTAATTCTTATTTAATATTATATCCACAAATCTGGCATTTTCCAAATGAAGTACATAAACTATTATCTCAAGAATTCTAATTAAATTACAGAGCCTTGATAATAATGAAATAATGCTATGTCTAGATTTCCATTTACATCTAGGTTGAAATGACCTATCCATGATTAATTTGAGTTAGTTATCAAAATGACATTATGGGGTTTAAGTACATTATTTGGCACTCCAAAATTCTGAAATAATTGTACAAGGTATAAAACATATAATTACAGCAATATGAATTTTCTCAGATTTTTCAAAGGATTATACCCATCATTTCTACACAAAATTCCATAGGGGTAAAATGGTCATTTTGCTCCTTAAACTAGTTAACTTCATCCAAAAGAGATATAATTTATTTCTAGTGCTTATTATGTCACTCCTTAGTCCTCAACAGAAATTGAACCTTTTATGATAAGGGTAAACCTATTTTAAAGTTATTTCCTAAAAAGGACCAAATTTTCAGAAATTGAAAATAATGGGATTTTTGTTCCCACAAATCCCACCATTGCAATGAGAGGTGTATTACACCCTCATGTGTCTTCATAATGAAAATCATGATTTTTGAATGCTCCAAGTTGGTTGAATACACATTATTTTATTTTAGGCTAAATGCACACCAAGCCTATAACAAGCCAACACATGCAAGCGGGTTTACCCAACATGCATTGGTCCAAATTGGATGGAATTTCAAACATACACTTATAATGTCCCTAAGGACATGCCACCAAAATTTGGGGCCATTTGGAGTCCCACAACTCCAAATATTTTATTTATTTCATTTTGGGTATTTTATTAAAAACTATAGAAAACGTTTTGCCAAAAATTATCATATTTGTATAGGTCTTAACCAAGCCCTAAGCATGCATGCACCAAAAAATATGGGCCATTTGGATGACTGGTTTGGATTGGGCATCATTTTGAAGTTCTTCCCTAGCTAAGGACCAACCTTAGCAAAATAGTCCTACAGGTCAGACCACTGGACCAAATCTCAAGTTAAGGGTGGCAAATTAAAGTTAACACAAAGGGTACATTTTTCATGTTCATGTCATCCTCTGGAAATGGATGAAAGAGACCTATATTTGACATGCAAGATCACGGAATTAATGTGACAGAAATGAAATTTCATTTCATTAAAATAATAACAGAATTAAATTGATTTTAATAAAAATACAGCACGAATCTTAAAGCTATATTGGTCGGCATCCTTTCATCTTCCCCAAGTGTTCAACGGCTGAGATCGAGCCGACCTTGGGGATATTGCGGGGCCATTTTCGGCCACCTGAGGGGACGCCACCCCCGGCCAACGGTGCCATCACCTTCATGGTGGTGGTGGCTATCCTTTGCCGGTGATGAGGCGGCGGGAGACGGCGGCGACGACGATCCCGAGCGGTAAGAAAAAGCTTGAAAATTCTCCCATTTATCCCATAGCATTGGGCTCAATTGAGCCCGATATCTCCCCTAGTTGATCTAAGATTCTAGTACGGGTAGAGGGACGGTGAAACGAACCCGAATGGCGGCACGACGGCGAGGTTGGCGGCGATTGGCCATGGATGAGCTGCTCCGGCGATCTCCTGCTCAAAATCCCGATCCTTTACCAAAAGCTTTGCTCCAGGACTTGTTCTCCACTCTTTTCCACTCACTGAAGCTGATGGTGGGGTTGATTTGAGCTGGGAGTGGTTGTATAGGGAGATACAACCAAGGTGAGCTCGGTTTGGGGATTTGGAGGCTTCACCCTTGGTACCAAGTGGCCACCATGCTGCCAAAGTCTGCGGGATTTTACTGAGGAGGCCGGCCAGTACCTTTTTGGGTAGAAGAAACCAAGGCCAAGTGGCCTCTGCCTCTTTAATTCACGTGTGTACATTAAGCCAAAATTTGCCCGAGAAGGACACGGCTGGTGACACGCCCTTGACACGCCTGTGTTACAGGCCTTCTACCTCTTACTTGACATTCGACGATCGTCGAACGCAGGATTTCACAATCGTCGAACGAGCAAATTTCATCGGTCGTCGATCGCGGGGTCACTCGACGATCGTCGAGCAGCTTTCGTTGATCGTCAAACTTAGGGGATACACGACAATCGTCCAGCAGCTTTCGTCGATCGTCGAACACAGAGGGAACACGCTACAATCGTTGAGCAGCTTTCATCGATCGTCGAACACAGAGGGACATTCGATAGTCGTCGAGCACCTTTCACCCATCGTCGAATGCAGGGGGACACGCCCTCCAGACACGCCCCTGTCGTCTGGCGTGTTCTTCCCGAACACTTTTCGTCGATCGCATTTCGTCGAATGCATGACGACTTTGTACTTGAGCAGGACACGCCATGGGACACGCCCGTGTCCCAGGCCGTGTCACCCAAAAGTTTGCCAACTGAAATTGGGCTGATTGGGCCTATAGGTATAGGTTTGACCAACTTAGGGCCATGATTGACTTTGGTCAACTCGGGTCAAAAGGTTGACCTAGTGACATGCCCTAGGGTCCACTTAGATTATTTTAGGGTTAGGGCAATGTGGTGGTGTTATGGTGTGGCTAGGGTTCCTATTTATGCTAGTTTGACCTAGTTTGACTTAGGCCCTTATGGTGGGCCCCACCTGGCTACAACCCACTACTTAGGGTCAAACCTAGCTAATTTCCCTAACACCCACCCCATGTCCAACCAAATTTGAGTTAAGGGATCTAGAAGTAATATGGGATGTCACAAATCCCAATAAACAAAAGAATAATTTCGTCCCCAAAATTCAAGTTTGGGTCTACGGGGTTTTCAAGTATACTTCAAACATTAATTAAAGAGTTACCTGAAGTGAACAACTCTGGGTGTTGTTCTTGCATCAGATCCATCGACTCCCAGGTGTGCTTCTCCCATCCGTGGTTGAACCACATTACCTTCACTAGGTGAACCTTCTTCTCCCGCAACACTCGGACCGTTGTATCGTTGATCCAGATCGGTTCTAAATGAGCTGATCTATCAGGAGCTATTGGGCCTGCTGTAGCGGTAATATGTTGCTCTGGCCGATAGAGAGCTCTTTGTAGCGAAGAGATGTGGAAGACGTCGTGTAGGATACTCAACTCCGGTGGCAGCTACAGTCGGTAATCTAAGGGGCCGATCCGCTCCAGGATAAAGTATGGCCCCATGTATCGAGGACTGAGTTTTTTGTGCCTTCGTATCCTTCACATAATCAGAACCAAGAGTCCTCGTGTCTACATCCTGAACCTAAGATAGCGGCATCCGACACATCTTCTCATACAAAGCTCTATAAGGACTCATTTCAATACTTGTCTCGCGCATGTTCTTTATAAGAAAACTCTATCAGCGGTAACCGTCCCTTCCAAGTGTATTTTCGTTATACTTCGTGATATTCATAATCAAGGTTACGTGAGCATATTTCCAAGTCTTCTGACACATTATCATTAAATAAGCCTTAATCATAGGTTGGTTCAATGTCCCTTACGAACAAGGATCACCAAGTACGTGAGAATTAGTAATCTTATATGTAGAATTGAGCACATAAATCTCATATTTCTCTTCCAAAATCGCATCATACCTTATGTCTTATACCATATAGATTCTTCCAATACAAGTTATCATGATATCATTTATGACGAAGATCCAACTTATGCATAGTAATTAACCAACTTCCAAGATTATGATGTGATGAAGAGATCATCATCTTGTTTCTTCCAGATTCATGACTTATTACACCTCTATATAAATAGTAATACATGATTTATAGAGTGTTCACCTTTCAAGCGTACATCAAGCGATCAGTATTGATATTGATGTTGATACAGATGACTCCCAATCGCTTTTCACATATAATCTAAATCATAAATTTATAAGCGTATCTTTTCAGAAATGGTGAGGTCTGACACAAATCATTTCCATCATAACGAGAATCTTATAAACACTCATTACTTCTCATGTAATTTCACCATATTCACCTTAGCAAACAAAAATTGGTCTCTTCATAGTCATGAATTTCCTAAAATGATCATGATGTTATCAATGTATGTGTCCCAGTTCTCGATGTTATCATAATCAAGGGATCATACCTATGCGTATGTTTCAACTAATCATCCACCTCATTTGAATTTTTTGTTGAGTCGTTACATTTTTAATGTCATGCCATAGGAGATTAATCTTATCTATCATAAAGTTACCTCATTTCAATTCTTAAGTTCCAATATAATGGCTTTTGCTTAATTGAGTCATTCAAGGTTATAGTTCACCATTATGATCAAGTGACTGGTTATATCATGTACGTGTGAATAGTAATGATATTTCATCATTGTGTTTAATTCTCCAAATCCCAGCCCCTTTTAGAATCAAACAAGGTAGTACTAAATCATACATAACCATAGCAAACTTAATCATTATATTCTTAAATGCAAGACGTTATCCTATCAAGATTTCTAATTATAACTTAACTATCTCCCAAGGTATAAGGGTGAGTAAACCATTTAAATTTGGAAAGGATTGATTCTTTGAGAGAATACACCACCTGTAAATCATCATCGAACACTTTTATTTTGATTATTATGATCATCAGAGTCACATCCAAAGGATCATACCTATAATATATGTCTTCCAATTTTGATTTTTCACTTGACTTTAAGTTTCTCTAGGATTCTTATACCCCTAGTGTTATAGACATAATTACTCAAATATTTCAATCCATACTTGATGGGCTCCAATCAAGTCATAGTTAAGACCCGTAATCACTCCTTCACGTTACCATGATGTTATTTTATTTCGATCCGTATATTTCTAACATTGTGACCTGAGCATGTCAGGTAGGTGCGGATTGCAGTGTTCCATCATCATTTCCACTTCCCCCAATTCTACACATTTAATATGTGAAAGTCATAGTCACTTTCCTAAGAGCCACAGCTATGCAGAATTTCCAACTATCATTCTGACTTATACTGAATTCTCTATTCACATTGATTTTCTCTTACAATATATCTGAGTTCATTAATCAAATCCTTAACCGATGATATAAATATTAATCGCGTGTCACGTCAATTAGGTTAAGGTGTTAGGGCATCTAGGAACGTGATTTGCTGAGGTAACACATTCCTTTAATTATACATAAACCTTTTGTGTCATCATTACTGTTTGATTTTAGTTTATCGAAAGGCCACTTGTTCGATTTCTTGTGGATTATACGCAACTTGTTTCGATCTTTGGGATACATCATGTCATAATGCAATGACGAAATTATAATCTCTCTTAAAGTTGTGCCAAGTATGATCTAATTCACGAGTCCGCGGAAGTTTCTAACGTCTCATGGGGACTTTCCTTATTCTAGGGTTATAATATATCTAAGCGGGCAACCCTCTATGTATATCCCAAACTTCTAGGGAGGGTTGATTATCTTGCCGATTATGCGAATGCAAAACCTCATCTTTACTTGAGCAACATTTGAATTAATCAAGTCTTCTAGATTACTATGTTTGTGACACATGTTTTATAAAACAGGTCTAGAGAAATTCAAGTCGTTGCCAATTTAGCCCAATAAACAAAAGGATGAGCCCCCAAATCTTAACCAATCTATCTCTGAAGTCGATTTAAAACTCGGATACACTACGAAATACTCTTGGTAAGTGAAGCTAAGGTGGTGTCCTAATGTGATTGGCCTAACTCATTGTACTTAATGGACTGTTTTATGTGACTTTTTACACATGGGCACACCACAACTTCCGCTGCATAATTTGTCCTCAAACTAATGCTCGTGCGGGGTGGTCCAGTATTGTGGACTTCTTTCTCATATGATCGTTTGTTCAAGTGATACCAGTTTGTAAGACCCCCCTCCCCCTTACCAAGGAGGGCACTCGGGTCTTATGCCCAGAACCGCCGTCTTACGGTGGCACTAACGCACGGGTTAGTCGACACCGCAACACGCCGATTTTGCCGGCTAATACGATCATTTAACCTGTAGGCCAATATGAGAAATAGAAGTATAGCAGTATATCAAATCCACTAGTCCACAAGTCACAGAGTACATATCATATATATAAATGAAGAGCACAGAAATATAGTCCACAATGAGTACAAAATTAGAAAGTAATAAGGGCTTATGCCCAGTACATCATATCAACTCACTCTCTCTCTCTCAAATCAAAGCGGAAGCTAATATAATACATCAAAACTCGTCCCACCTTAGGACACGCAGTAGTAGTAGTCTGCGGTAGCGGTATCTGATCCTCAAGTCCTATCTCATCGTCGTGCTGGTGCACCATCTCCACGAGCTCCTAAAATAGTATGGTCACCGACGATTAGTCAAAAAGACTAAGTCGTTTCCTCCGCACCTCGCCCCGCAGCTCCTAGGCACCGAGCGGAAGGATGAAGCGGAGGACAACAAGGGGTAGCAAAAGTGGAAGCAGGTGACAAGAACTAACTAGCAATTGTAATAGATATTATTATCCTACTCTAGCAGTTCTAAGTATATAGTACAAGTAAATAAAGTGCAGTACTAGTAAAGAAAGTAATGAAGAGAAAGTAAGAGCAGGGAAATAAAACTAGGCTACCACTATACTACCATCACAAAAACACCTTAACTTATAAAAATGCCCATAAAAAATTATAAGTTAAGGTTTCCAAGAAATTTAACTTATCATATAAAAGAGCCCATACTAATTTATATGATAAGGATCTATGAAGCGTATGACCTAATATGAATCAATGTTATGATGCAATTTATGCACAGGCAATTACAACTCTCACACAACGACTCTGTGATCACAGACCTTTAGTTCCCACTTTTTGAGAGCTAGCATCACTCTCGGGTACCACCGCTGTGGCTACGGCAACAGCGGAGCGGGCGTCTCCACTTCTAGGCCGATATGCACACTACCAAACCATAGACCCCTCTCATATGCCTGTATACACGTCCAAGGTGCACTCTAGAGTCTCTGCGTACGAACTTTGCTGACAACCCGTCAGTCTTATTGGGTTGGATGTGTGTTATCGGGGATCGTCCTCCAGACCGCAGTGTAAAACAACCCACTGGCCCCTCTAACCCTCACAACCGCCTGGTGCACCGTACTACCATCGGTGTGACTAACGGCCGGTACCGCATGACCCGCCACTAAATTTATGCACATGCAAGTATTTCATCCCGAGCCTTCAGCTCGCAGGACCAACCCGTCCTGAATCCCTCAAACCCTACATGGGTGAGCATTTATCACAATCCCTCCAACCCTAGACGGGTGAGAACGCACAATAGTGCCTTTATTCCAAATCCCTCAAACCCTACACGGGTGAGCATGTTACACAAGTCTCCCTCCAACCCAATACGGGTGAGAATGAACCACAATGTCTTAACCTATTAGACTACTCTTATCTACGGGTTATTATACTTAGTGATTTAAGGTTAATCCCAGGACTGCCCAGGGTATACCCAGTGAAGGGCTCTCGGGGCACTAGGAATTACGATGGGATTACGCCCAAAGTTCCCTTTCTCAAGGATAATTACTTTTATTGGTCTCTACCCAGGATTTTTACCCCAACTCTCGTATTACTTTAGAACAACCCTAAGGACTTAAGGTGTTATTAGGAGCGCGGCGGTCTTCCGCCGGTCCCCGTTATTATTGCTATTACGGGACTTCCACTCTTCCACGCATGGTTAAGGAATCCTCTAGGAGACCAACCAGGGTTAATTCCTCCACTAAGATCCTCACTTTACTAGTTATTCAGATTCCTCCCCTGGTGGCCCTACTAGTACAAACATCGGGGCTAGACCCTTACCCATGTCCCGATACCACCCACAAATGTGACCTTCTAATTTCTCTGGCCATATGCCTCAAATTATTTATCCTGGGATGGTATGGACCTATATGATGAACAGGATGAATTCCATAATTTTTCAAATTACTTACACCATTAAATTAATTTTTTTAAATGTCGTCCATAGTCATTTTGCACATGAAGTATTGTCAATATTAAACCTACTGTCCTAGGGATTCTTCCAGGTATATAATATGACAATTAATGGGGCATACCAAAATTTCATGCTTTTTCAATTCAGATTTATAATTAATTCCTATTTAATACTATATCTACAAATTTGGCATTTTCCAAATGAAGTACATAAAATATTATCTCAAAAATTCTAATTAAATTACAGAGCCTTGATAATAATGAAATAATGCTATGTCCAGATTTCCATTTACATCTAGGTTGAAATGACCTATCCATGATCAATTTGAGTTATTTACCAAAATGACATTATGAGGTTTAAGTACATTATTTGGCACTCCAAAATTCTGAAATAATTGTACAAGGTATAAAACATACAATTACAGCAATATGAATTTTCTCAGATTTTGTAAAGGAATATACCCATCATTTCTACACAAAATTACATAAGGGTAAAATGGTCATTTTGCTCCTTAAACTACTTAAACTTCATCCAACAGAGATATAATTTATTTCTAGTGCTTACTATGTCACTCCTTAGTGCTCAACAGAAATTGAACCTTTTATGATAAGGGTAAACCTATTTTAAATTTATTTCCTAAAAAGGACCAAATTTTCAGAAATTCAAAATAATGGGATTTTTGTTCCCAAAAATCCCACCATTGCTATGAGAGGTGTATTACACCCTCATGTCCAAGTTGGCTGAATACACATTATTTCATTTTACGCTAAATGCACACCAAGCCTATAACAAGCCAACACATGCTAGCGGGTTTACCCAACATGCATTGTGTCACAACCCGTATTTCCTCAACGAGTACATCGTATCAGAGCAAGAGGAGCTACGGGTTATGATGCCACGTCGTGCAGGGGATAACTGCACACGCTCAGGCAACTCTTGACGCTTACTTTATGAGTTGAAATTCAACAGTGAAATGTAAGAAAACCTTTAGATTGAATGGCCGTATCCCTCGGCCTTAAGTATCAAAAACTGATTTGTACGCAGCGGAAATACTTTGTTTATTTATGACAATCTCCTATATGCAGTCTATAGTGATACTACTATAAGAAATCCTCTTTGTTTACGTCATTTGGAAAATATGTTTTAGTTGATCAAAACATGTATGCATGATATACAATAATAGGTTTTTTGTAGCTTAAAAATACCTAATGCAACCTACCATAAATTCGTCCCAAGAGCAAGAAGACATCATCCAAATGAGTCATATTCGCAGTCTAGTATTCATACATCACAAGTAAAGAAAACCACCAATGGGCGCCAACAAACTGACACGAATCCATTGGGGCACATGTATGTCTGTACAACAAAGAAAAGAACTACCTTGCTACGTAAGCTCGGCTAGCTCCAAAGAAACTCTGTCCACCAAACCTAGCCGCTCAACCGGCTACAACCTGCACCTGAGGCATTCAAGAAAGAATACCTCAGCAATCCTTGAAGATACAATAAAAAGAAGAGCAGTATCTTGAAGGGGCTTACCGACCCCGTAGCAATTCTTCATATAGGTAAAATGAGTGAATAAAACAAGTGGAAAACGCACCAAAACACATGCCAAACGCACCAAGTGCGTACAAGTGCAACAAGTCCTGCTCCACCCGCAGGAGAAAAAACGCAATACACATGCCCAAATTCAGCATCTTATGAACAAGAAACAACCAAACTAGTGAAACATAGGCAGCGGTTAAGTTCAATTCCGCAAGAGTCTTTCGGTGGCGGCCCTAAAGTGGAACGCACCAATTCAAACCAGCCCAAATCGGGGCTAAAATGGTCTCTCATACCATAAAACAAAACCCGGTGGCCACCAAGGCTGAAACCACACCACCCCTTGCAGAATTCTCACACAAACGCTCCTGCCATGGTTCACAATTCGCCTCGCAAAACGCCCCATAACCCAAGCTAAACACGTTCCTTTCATCGTTCTCACGCATGACGACAAGTTGCTAGAAAAGTAATTAAGCTATAATCTACATGAATTACATGATGAGGAACAAGAACAACTCACATGATTAGGCAAGAAAAAGGCTACATGAACATGAATAAATAGAGCTACATGAGTCACATGAACAAGACAAACGACATGAAGCAACCTATCATAGACTTGATAACCAAAGAAAACTAAGCATGGAAATCATATTCATGGAGTATAGGAAATTCAAAAGCATAATCATAAAGCTAGTGAGGAAGAACTCAACACAAGAAGAACAAGCTAGGGAATTTGAAAGGTAAACACTAGCTATGTTGGCACAATCAAAATCAAGAAAGAGGATTGGCAAGGGTGAAGAACACCGCTTGCCTGAACCGAGACGATGCCGCGACAGCTGCTCCTCTCTTTCCTTGCCTTGCTTGAGCCTTTCTCCCTTGCTTTCTCTTTGAGAATGAAGAAGAAGATGAAGAGAAGGTGAAGTGAGGAGAAGAAACTCTGTTTAGGCCTTATTTCCTCCAGAACAGAGCTGGACCGTTAGATGCAGAATCAAGGAAATCAACGGCACAAAAAAACTGGAAAAAAATCGATTTTTCGGGCCGGTCACGCCCTGTGTCACGCCCGTGACACAGGGCGTGTACCATAAGCGGCGCAAAAAGTCGGCAAATCCAAGTTTATCCACACGGTAGACGGCCGGGTACACGCCCGTGACGGGTCGGTCACGCCCGTGACCTAGGGCGTGTAGCCCGTGTCTCGACACCTTGTCGACCCAAAGTGTCGACACTCGACACAGCTGGACACGCCCTGTGACACGCCCGTGTCACAGGCCGTGTCCCCTCTCTCGACACCCAACACTCGACACTCGACACTCGATACTCGACACTCGACACTCGACATTGCGGGACACGGCCCGTGACACGCCCGTGTCACGGGGCGTGTACCCCATTCGTCGAGCTCAACTCGACACCAGAAATCGTCGAGTCAAGGAGGTCACGCCCTGGGTCACGCCCTGACACGCCCGTGTCGGGGGGCGTGTCACGCACAAAAACGACTATTTTTCCCTGTTTTGAAAAATGTTTCTGTGTCGCCCTAGACCATTTTTGCCTTAAGAACTTTTTACCATTTTTTGTTTCCTGTACCAGCAACTCACTTTCAGCAACATTTCTCGGGCGCGAAAAAGTGCAAGCATTCCCTAAGAGGCCTCACCGAGTCCCCATCTGGACTTCGGTTTGTTGGGGAATCGTGCAACTCGGCAACCAAAACAGCCACTCGCAAGCCCGCGGGAAAAACCATGCTCGAACAATGTTCAAAGCCAACGTAACGCCCATCATGCGTACGCAATCCCAAATCCGAGGTGTTACAGTCACTCCCCCTAACAAAAAGTTTCGCCTCGAAACTTTTCACTTATTTTGATCGCCATCCAAAATAAGATAGCAAACCAAAAACACCAATGCAACAAAAACACCAATGCACATACCAGCTTATTTACGGGAACAAATGAGGGTGAGCTGCCCGCATCGTTGACTCGAGCTCCCACGTCGCGCTTTCCACATTTTGATTGTTCCATAGCACCTTGACCATAGGAATTTTCTTTCTCCGCAACACGCGATCTTGGGAGTCCAATATCCGGATTGGCATCTCCACATAAGAAAGGTTTGGCGCCAATTGCGGCACCACATCCAACACTTGCGTGTCATGTTGCACACACTTGAGAAGTTGGCTAACATGAAACACGTCGTGAACACCAGGAAAGTTCACGGGTAATTCTACCTTGTAAGCGGATGCACCAACTCGCGCAAGAATCTTGAAGGGACCCACAAATCTTGGGTCTAATTTGCGCTCTTTTCCAAACCTTTTAATCCCAACCATTGGGGAGACTTTCAAGAAAACGGAATCTCCCACCGCAAACTCTAATTCTGACCGTCGTCGATTGGCATACTTTTCATATCGCTCTTGGGCAATTCGGAGCTTCTCTCGGATACATCGTACGACAACTTCCATGTCCTCGAGCGCCTCTGGGCCCAACAAAAGCCGCTTGTCAACCTCAGTCCAAAAGAGAGGAGTCCGACATCGATGCCCATATAAAGCTTCGAACGGAGCCATTTGCAAGCTTTCTTGATAGCTGTTATTATATGCGAATTCCATAAGCCGCAAACATTCATCCCATGCTCCGCCATACTCAAGAATTAAGCATCGAATCATATCTTCTACAATTTGATTTACTCGTTCTGTTTGGCCATTCGTCTGAGGGTGATACGCAGTGGAATACCGCAAATCCGTGCCCAAACCCTCTTATAGACTCTTCCAGAAACGAGAAGTAAATCGGGAATCCCTGTCTGATATGATATTGACTGGCACACCATGCAGTCGGATGATCTCGTTCAAATATAGCTCCGCTATTGTCTTCATCGGGTAGTTGACCTTAAACGGTATGAAATGAGCACACTTGGTCAATCTATCCACGATCACCCACACGGAGTCATGTCCTCGTGGAGATCTTGGTAGGCCTGTAATAAAATCCATGGAGATGCTTTCCCACTTCCATGTTGGAATCTCCAATGGTGTCAACTTGCCACCAGGCCTCCCATGATCAGCTTTCACATGCTTGCAGGTATGACACTCAGATACAAATCGTGCTATATCTCTTTTAATTCCATACCACCAGACAATTTGTTTCAAATCACGGTACATTTTAGTTGAGCCTGGATGGTAGGCCATACTTGAGCCATGTGCTTCTTGACACACCTTCTCGCAAAAGTCTCCAACTGCGGGAATACAAAACCGTCCACTATACTTTAACGTGCCCTCCTCATCAATAGAAAAATCCGGTAATTCACCCTTTTCAGTCCGAAGCAATAGATGTAAAAGATCAGGATCATCCTTTTGATGTCGTCTTGCAAGCACCAGCCATGAAGGTTCTTCTACCATCGAATGACTTTGCGGGTCATATTTGCCCACGGAAATATCCATCAATAGAAATTCCTCCACAAGACGGTCGACTGAAAGATGAAATAATTTCCCCGTCTTCCGACTCAATGCATCGTCCATAACATTCGCTTTCCCGGATGATACTGAATGTCCACATCATAATCAGCTACATATTCCAGCCATCGCCGTTGGCGCAGATTCAGTTCCTTCTGTGTGAAGACATACTTTAAACTTTTATGATCCGTAAAGATTTTGCACTGTGCACCATACAGTAAGTGTCTCCACAACTTTAACGCAAAGATCACAGCTGCGAACTCCAAATCATGCGTTGGGTAGTTCTTTTCATGAAGTTTCAACTGCCGAGACCCATACGCAATCACCTTTTTGTCTTGCATTAATACACATCCAAGTCCAACGTGCGACGCATCCACAAAAACGTCATAATCTATCCCTTCT
Organism: Platanthera guangdongensis; assembly: GCA_039583875.1. Lineage (NCBI taxonomy): Eukaryota > Viridiplantae > Streptophyta > Magnoliopsida > Asparagales > Orchidaceae > Platanthera > Platanthera guangdongensis. Next base: position 12,868,912 of record CM077149.1, read on the forward strand.
GTCGGCAAGATCAATACAGGAGCGGTACATAACCGGTTCTTGAGTTCCAGGAATGACGCCTCACACTTGTCATTCCACTCAAACGCCACATTATTCTGGGTTAAGCGAGTCAAAGGTGCGGCCAACGTAGCAAAACCTTCGACAAATCTGCGATAATAGCCGGCCAATCCCAAGAAGCTGCGAATCTCCTTGGGTGTCTCCGGTCTTCTCCATTCCATGACTGCAGCAATCTTTTCGGGATTCACGGAAATTCCATGTTGATTAATGACATGACCCAGAAAGGCAACTTGAGGCAACCAAAACTCGCATTTGCTTAGCTTGGCAAATAACTTTTGGTCTCGCAAAGTGGCCAATACTAAGCGCAGATGCTATTCATGCTCCTCATCACTGCGAGAGTAGACAAGGACGTCATCAATAAAAACCGCCACAAACTTATCCAAGTAGTCCTTGAACACCCGGTTCATCATATCCATGAAGGCTGATGGTGTGTTGGTCAAACCAAACGACATCACCAGAAATTCAAAATGACCATATCGTGATCAAAATGCAGTCCGCGAAATATCAGACTCCCGAACTTTGAGCTAATGATAGCCCGAGCGGAGATCAATCTTCGAAAATACTGAACTGCCATGCAGTTGATCAAACAAATCATCAATTCTTGGCAGTGGGTACTTGTTTTTAATCGTCACCTTGTTCAACTCCCGGTAATCGATGCAAAGCCGCATCGACCCATCTTTCTTCTTTACAAATAACACCGGTGCACCCCAAGGTGATGAACTCCGCCTGATAAACCCTTTTGCCAATAAATCATCCAACTGGAGACGCAACTCTGATAGCTCACGCGGGGCCATTCTGTACGGTGCTTTCGCAATAGGCCGCATACCCGGTTCCAAATCAATAACGAACTCGACATCACGATCAGGGGGAAGACCAGGAAGATCAGTAGGAAAAACATCTGGGAATTCACGCACAACAGGAATCTCCTCCAAACGCGGCAAAACAACACTAGTCCCCACAACTGAGACTAAACAAGCAAAACAGTCGGAAACAAACAACGTCCGAACACATACCGCCGAAATCCCTGGAGTATCCTGGCATGAATCACCATAAACACTTCCCGGCTGACCATTGTATTTCATAAAATCCAAGCGCTTCCCTTTGCACTGGATGACGGCGTCATAGCGGGATAACCAGTCCATACCCAGAATGACGTCAAAATCCTCCAAATCGATCACTTTGAAATCAGCCTTTGCTATGAAATCGCCCAATAAAATGGGACAATCAAGAAGACCCCAGTCTGCCACCACCGAAGCACCGGAAGGAAATTTCACCAAAAACGCATTCCCCACTCGATCTGGTGTCAAATGATACCGATCCAGAAAGGTTTGTGCCACAAATGAATGGGTCGCGCTAGAATCAAATAGAACACGCGCCCAACGGTTCTTTACCTTAAAGTTTCCTATAAGGGTATATATGCTAAGAACTACACGTAAAAGGTAGAAACAAAACAGGAACCAGAGGAATGAATCGAACCTGAGATAACCTGAGGTGACGTCTGAGCTTCCTCTGAAGAGACCACATTCAACTTCCCTTTGCCTTTGTCCAAACGCGGAGGCGGAGGCAAAGCCTGGAGTGGTGCGGGTTGCAAAACAGGTTGGATCTGCGGGCACCTTACACGAAGATGTCCTGGTCTGCCACACTGGAAGCACACCTTGTAATTGGCCCAGCAGCGACCCACATCATGACCTCTTCTCCCACAAAATGTACACTCCAAGTCTCTGGTTGGCGCACCCTGAATGGCGTGCACCTGCTCCTTCTTTTGCATCCCCAACCGCTTGAAACATTTCTCAAACGGGTGACCAGCTCGGCCACAGAAGCTACATATTTCCTTCTTCTTTACGTCTGACTCGTGGGACAGTTTCTCTCCCACCAGCTGTCTCTTGCCCTGCCTCATCTACTGCCCTCTTTGTTTGGCATTTTCTATAGCTTCCACCTTCAACGCAGCCTCAACCGCAGTGGTGTAACTTGTCGCTCCATAAGCACTTGCAAATTGCTGCACGTCGCTGCGGAGTCCGCCAAGAAATCTCTTTACTCGGTCAGCTTCCGTAGTCACCAAGCTCGGAGCGAACCGACTTAACTTGCTAAACTCAATTTCATACTCACTCACAGTGAGTTTCCTTTGCTTCAAGTACAAGAAGTCATTCATGAGGCGGTCCCTTTCAACTGATGGCAGAAACTTGCGCCGTAACATGTCTTTTAACGCTTCCCACGAACAGCTCGCCCCTAGGCCTTCCTTTTCTCGCAACCATCAACCTTTCGCCAACCCTTTGAGTTGATAGGCGGCAAGCATCACCTTCTGGTCCTCGGTAACGCCAGAATACACAAACATCTCTTCCAATGTGATTACCCAATCATCCAAGATCACAAAGTCTGCTTTGCCATCATAAGTCGGTGGTCCAAGTCGCTGAAACTGCGAGATGAAAGTCATCGCAGGAGGAACCACAACTGGGGGTATCACTGTCACTGAAGGAATCGAACTAGTGGGGCCTCTAATTGTCTCTTGTCCTCTTGGTGCCAGCCCCGACATTGCTGCTGACATAGCTTGCAGCTGGGACTGCACTTCCTGCACCTGCCTCGTCAAAGCCTCATTACTTTGGCGAAGACTATCCATCAGGGCATTATTCTGCGCGCCAGAAGACTCGCCCTCGGATTGGGGAGTTTGCCTTGTCACTGGACGCTTCGACATCCTATCAACACATTCACTCGTATCAAGCTCAAACCCAACAAAACACACAACGGCTATGTACAGACCATACAGAGATACATATGAATATCAACTGCTAACTTGCTCTGGGAGTTTGAAAATGATGGTATGCCTACCCTAAAGATGACTCACCGTCATCCCACTAACTGGTGCCTAACCGATGAATGCATGACTTTCTTTGACCCAAAACCATGAGTGTACAGGTGTCATCATGTAAATCTTAGCGTGGCACGTTGTGCTCATGCAATGTTATGTTATGCGTGCTGTGCAATGCATTCTAGAAAAAGCCTTAATGCATGCCATGAGCGGTCGTACGCATCACAATGATATGCATCCCATACTACATAGCATTGCATGCAACGAAGAAAAGAAAACGTGCTAGTCGCATTCATGTGGTAAGGTTATGCATCCCATACTACATAACCCGCACATGTTGCCCCTATGGTGGATCCATATACAACCACATATTATGCATCCCATACTACATAATATGCCCCGTATACTTCTTGTCATGCCATAAGTGTAGTGTGCGTGCGTCGGCCAAGACATACTGATGGCACCTCGGTGTGTGTATGATATGATGCTTACAACCAAACAAGAAAGTTTGCCCGACCAATTGTCAAGCAAACCTGCCTCTGATACCAACTGTCACAACCCGCATTTCCTCAATGAGTACATCGTATCAGAGCAAGAGGAGCTACGGGTTATGATGCCACGTCGTGCAGGGGATAACTGCACACGCTCAGGCAACTCTTGACGCTTACTTTATGAGTTGAAATTCAACAGTGAAATGTAAGAAAACCTTTAGATTGAATGGTCGTATCCCTCGGCCTTAAGTATCAAAAACTGATTTGTACGCGGAGGAAATACTTTGTTTATTTATGACAATCTCCTATATGCAGTCTATAGTGATACTACTATAAGAAATCCTCTTTGTTTACGTCATTTGGAAAATATGTTTTAGTTGATCAAAACATGTATGCATGATATACAATAATAGGTTTTGTGTAGCTTAAAAATACCTAATGCAACCTACCATAAATTCGTCCCAAGAGCAAGAAGACATCATCCAAATGAGTCATATTCGCAGTCAAGTATTCATACATCACAAGTAAAGAAAACCACCAATGGGCGCCAACAAATTGACACGAATCCATTGGGGCACATGTATGTCTGTACAACAAAGAAAAAAACTACCTCGCTACGTAAGCTCGGCTAGCTCCAAAGAAACTCTGTCCACCAAACCTAGCCGCTCAACCGGCTACAACCTGCACCTGAGGCATTCAAGAAAGAATACCTCAGCAATCCTTGAAGATACAATAAAAAGAAGAGCAGTATCTTGAAGGGGCTTACCGAACCCGTAGCAATGCTTCATATAGGTAAAATGAGTGAATAAAACAAGTGGAAAACGCACCAAAACACATGCCAAACGCACCAAGTGCGTACAAGTGCAACAAGTCCTGCTCCACCCGCAGGAGAAAAAAGGCAATACACATGCCCAAATTCAGCATCTTTCGAACAAGAAACAACCAAACTAGTGAAACATAGGCAGCGGTTAAGTTCAATTCCGCAAGAGTATTTCGGTGGCGGCCCTAAAGTGGAACGCACCAATTCAAACCAGCCCAAATCGGGGCTAAAATGGTCTCTCATACCATAAAACAAAACCCGGTGGCCACCAAGGCTGAAACCACACCACCCCTTGCAGAATTCTCACACAAACGCTCATGCCATGGTTCACAATTTGCCTCGCAAAACGCCCCATAACTCAAGCTAAACACGTTCCTTTCATCGTTCTCACGCATGACGACAAGTTGCTAGAAAAGTAATTAAGCTATAATCTACATGAATTACATGATGAGGAACAAGAACAACTCACATGATTAGGCAAGAAAAAGGCTACATGAACATGAATAAATAGAGCTACATGAGTCACATGAACAAGACAAACGACATGAAGCAACCTATCATAGACTTAATAACCAAAGAAAACTAAGCATGGAAATCATATTCATGGAGTATAGGAAATTCAAAAGCATAATCATAAAGCTAGTGAGGAAGAACTCAACACAAGAAGAACAAGCTAGGGAATTTGAAAGGTAAACACTAGCTATGTTGGCACAATCAAAATCAAGAAAGAGGATTGGCAAGGGTGAAGAACACCGCTTGCCTGAACCGAGACGATGCCGCGACAGCTGCTCCTCTCTTTCCTTGCCTTGCTTGAGCCTTTATCCCTTGCTTTCTCTTTGAGAATGAAGAAGAAGATGAAGAGAAGGTGAAGTGAGGAGAAGAAACTCTGTTTCGGCCTTATTTCCTCCAGAACAGAGCTGGACCGTTAGATGCAGAATCAAGGAAATCAACGGCACAAGAAAACTGGAAAAAAATCGATTTTTCGGGCCGGTCATGCCCTGTGTCACGCCCGTGACACAGGGCGTGTACCATAAGCGGCGCAAAAAGTCGGCAAATCCAAGTTTATCCACACGGTACGCGGCCGGGTACACGCTCGTGACGGGTCGGTCACGCCCGTGACCTAGGGCGTGTAGCCCGTGTCTCAACACCTTGTCGACCCAAAGTGTCGACACTCGACACAGCTGGACACGCCCTGTGACACGCCCGTGTCACAGGCCGTGTCCCCTCTCTCGACACCCAACACTCGACACTCGACACTCGACACTCGACACTCGACACTCGACACTCGACACTCGACACTCGACACTCGACACTCGACATTGCGGGACACGGCCCGTGACACGCCCGTGTCACGGGGCGTGTACCCCATTGGTCGAGCTCAACTCGACACCAGAAATCGTCGAGTCAAGGAGGTCACGCCCAGGTCACGCCCTGGGTCACGCCCTGACACGCCCGTGTCGGGGGGCGTGTCACGCACAAAAACGACTATTTTTCCCTGTTTTGAAAAATGTTTGTGTCGCCCTAGACCATTTTTGCCTTAAGAACTTTTTACCCTTTTTTGTTTCCTGTACCAGCAACTCACTTTCAGCAACATTTCCCGGGCGCGAAAAAGTGCAAGCATTCCCTAAGCGGCCTCACCGAGTCCCCATCTGGGCTCCGGTTTGCTGGGGAATCGTGCAACTCGGCCACCAAAACAGCCACTCGCAAGCCCGCGGGAAAAACCATGCTCGAACAACGTTCAAAGCCAACGTAACGCCCATCATGCGTACGCAATCCCAAATCTGGGGTGTTACACATTGGTCCAAATTGGCTGGAATTTCAAACATAAACTTATAATGTCCCTAAGGACATGCCACCAAAAGTTGGGGCCATTTGGAGTCCCACAACTCCAAATATTTCATTTATTTCATTTTGGGTATTTTATTAAAAACTATAGAAAACATTTTCCCAAAAATTATCATATTTGTACAGGGGTTAACCAACCCCTAAGCATGCATGCACCCAAAAATTTAGGCCATTTGGATGACTGGTTTGGATTGGGCATCATTTTGAAGTTCTGCCCTAGCTAAGGACCAACCTTAGCAAAATAGTCCTACAAGTCAGACCACTGGACCAAATCTCAAGTTAAGGTGGCAAATTAAAGTTAACACAAATGGTACATTTTTCATGTTCATGTCATCCTCTGGAAATGGATCTAAGAGCCCTATATTTGACATGCAAGATAACGGAATTAATGTGACAGAAATGAAATTTCATTTCATTAAAATAATAACAGAATTAAATTGATTTTAATAAAAATGCAGCACAAATCTTAAAGCTATATTGGACGGCATCCTTTCATCTTCCCCCAGTGTTTAACGACTGAGATCAAGCCGACCATGGGGATATTGCAGGGCCATTTTCGGCCACCTGAGGTGACGCCACCCCCGGCCAACGGTGCCATCACCTTCACGGTGGTGGTGGCTATCCATTGCCGGTGATGAGGCGGCAGGAGACGGCGGCGACGATGATCCCGAGCGGTAAGAAAAAGCTTGAAAATTCTCCCATTTTTCCCATGGCATCGGGCTCAATTGAGCCCGATATCTCCCCTAGTTGATCGAGGATTCTAGTACGGGTAGAGGGACGGTGAAACGAACCCGAATGGAGGCACGACGGCGAGGTTGGCGGCGATTGGCCATGGATGAGCTGCTCTGGCGATCTCCTGCTCAAAATCTCGATCATTTACCAAAAGCTTTGCTCCAGGACTTGTTCTCCACTCGTTTCCACTCACTGAAGTTGATGGTGGGGTTGATTTGAGATGGGAGTGGTTGTATAGGGAGATACAACCAAGGTGAGCTCGGTTTGGGGCTTTGGAGGCTTCACCCTTGGTGCCAAGTGGCCACCATGCTGCCAAAGTCTGCAGGATTTTACTGAGGAGGCCGGCCAGTACCTTTTTGGGCAGAAGAAACCAAGGCCAAGTGGCCTCTGCCTCTTTAATTCATCTGCCTGCATCAAGCCAAAATCTGCCCGAGAAGGACACGGCTGGTGACACACCCTTGACACGCCTGTGTCACAGGCCTTCTACCTCTTACTTGACATTCGACGATCGTCGAACATAGGATTTCACGATCATCGAACGAGAAAATTTCGTCGAACGTTGAACGCGGGGTCACTCGATGATCGTCGAGCAGCTTTCATCGATCATCGAACTCAGGGGACACGTGACAATCGTCAAGCAGCTTTCGTCAATCGTCGAATGCAGAGGGAACACGCTACAATCATCGAGCATCTTTCGTCGATCGTCGAACGCAGAGGGACATTCGACAGTCGTCGAGCACCTTTCGCCGATCGTCGAACGCAGGGGGACACGCCCTCCAGACATGCACGTGTCGTCTAGCGTGTTCTTCTCGAACACTTTTCGTTGAACGCATTTCGTTGAACGTGCAACGACTTTGTACCTAAGCAGGACACGCCCTGGGACACGCCCGTGTCCCAGGCCATGTCACCCAAAATTTTGCCTATTGAAATTGGGCTGATTATGCCTATAGGTATAGGTTTGACCAACTTAGGGCCAAGATTGACTTTGGTCAACTAGGGTCAAAGGGTTGACCTAGTGACATGCCCTAGGGTCCACTTAGATTATTTTAGGGTTAGAGTAATGTTGTGGGGTTATGGTGTGGGTTGGGTTCCTATTTAGGCTAGTTTGACCTATTTTGACTTAGGCCCTTATAGTGAGCCCCACCTGGCTACAACCACTACTTAGGGTCAAAACTAGCTAATTTCCCTAACACCCACCCCATGTCCAACCCAATTTGAGTTAAGGGGTCTAGAAGTAACATGGGATGTTATATCGCTTTTGGGAGAGTTTACAGGAGGGGTTGGGTACCGATTTAATGTACTCCGCCGCCTATCATCCGCAGATGAATGGTTAGACGGAAAGGGTAAATCAGATCGTAGAAGATATATCAGGTGTTATATTTTGGATCATGGTGGTGCTTGGGATGAGCGTCTCAGACTCATGGAGTTTGCATACAATAATAGTAATCAAGAGAGTCTGCAGATGGCCCTGTTTGAGGCCTTATATGGGAGGCGTTGTAGAACTCCTTTGTTTTGGGCTGAAGTTGATGAGAGACCGTTGCTAGGTCCGGAATCCCTTGAGGAGATAAATTGTGTTGTGACTCATATTAGAGAAAAGCTCCGTGTGGCTCAAGAGCAATATGAGAAGTATACTAATAAACGAAGGGTCGATCTGTAGTTTGTCGTTGGAGACTTGGTTTTTCTGAAGGTTT